>CM052713.1:33078452-33114196 GCA_028551405.1 Uromys caudimaculatus
CCTAGTCTTACATCACACCTAAAGAAAGGGACTCTGTACATCACCTATTGGTCGGAAAGCCCTAGTCTTACATCACACCTAAAGAAAGGGACTCTGTACATCACCTATTGGTCGGAAAGCCCTAGTCTTACATCACACCTAAAGAAAGGGACTCTGTACATCACCTATTGGTCGGAAAGCCCTAGTCTTACATCATACCTAACACCCTTGCACTACCAGCCTCTATGCCCCGAGTACATTGATCACTGTCTCCCATGTTCTGGTTTCCTTCTCCTCCTTACGATCCCGTGTGCTGTCTTTCTTACAAGAAAGAATCTAAGAGTAAACCTCACATTCCTCCTCCCCCCCCCCCCAGCCCACAGAGCATTGTGTGAAGTCCTTGGACTGGATTCTTAGTGGCATCTAGTGATAGGAATGAAAGAAATAACTTGGGCATATTAAATGTGGACCATATTATACATTACTGCTAAGGAGCCAGAGAGAGTCTAGAGCAGGAGCCAATTGCTGAACCCTTGTTCCAACCACAGGTGTTGCCTGCTAGAGGAGTAGAACTGGCCAGTCATTAGGCACCCTCCAGGTACTCTGCAGGATGTTGTGCGTGGGCCTTATTTATTCCTCTCCACAAACCATGGGGAGGCCTGCACCCTTGGCCTTACTTCCACCAGCTTCCTCTGACAATAAGAACGTCCAGAAATTGATCTCACTCAAGGGGAAAAGCTGTATCATTTGGAGACAAAAATAAGAAAATGTGTTTAACGCTTCAGTGGCTGAACCCTGTGCAGAAAAACAGCCTTCACAGTCACCCGTCTGCAGAAGCGAATCTGCCATAGAATATTATCTTCTCATCCTCTCTGCCATATGTTCAAGCAATCTGTGTTCCCCAGCCTCTATTAATACACTGAGGCAGAGGCAGTGGGGTTCAGTGGGCTAAGCAACAGCCTGGAAAATGGAGGGGTGTGAGTTCTAATTCTATCCTTCCCCTTGGCTTGCTGGCTGACCTTCAAGGAAGTTATAGCAACCTCAGCTTGCCCTCCATTTCTTCTTCACGTCTTTCCCAAGATTTACAATGTCTGAGCAAAGGGAGGAGAACCATAGACAGTATCAGTGAAACTTCATAAATGCCTCTGAAACTTTTAAATGTCTGACACTGGGGTAAAAAACACTGTCCTAAGTTGCCATTAAGAAACGACCCCTGCAAGTAGTCATTTGCAACATAGCTAGAAGGTTGAACTTGTATTTAAGTTTGTTAAAATTAACATCACATCATGCTTCATACGGATAATCGTTACCCCCCCTCCCGAGGTTGGCTATACCAGTTTTATACTATTATAAAATTATCAGGAAAAGAACTTTGCAACTCTAGCATATATGTATCTGTCCTCAAATTCTCCATAAATTTAAATTTATTTTATACATTTATTTAAATATAAATCAATAAATATAAATAAACATACGTTTAAATATGTGTGATGTTATATAATAAGATGATGTAGGTACAAATGGGGGCTGCATTATTTTTGAAAGCTATTCCACAAAAATCATCATATCTTTCTTTTTGTTGTTGTTTTAAAGATTTCTTTTTGTTTTATTTTGTCTACTTTTATAGAAAATAGTTTTTTCATATAATATATTCTGATTATGGTTTCCCCATCTCAACTTTTCCAAAATCCTCCCCACCTCCCATCCTGTCTGAATCGACAACCTTTCTCTATCTCTTGTTAGAAAACAACCAGGCTTTTAGAGAATAATAATAAAATAAAATACAATAAAACCAAACAAACCCAAATAGGACAAATATCTTACATAAAAATACACAAAATGGTCTTCTTTTTATAAAATCCCAATTTCAAAGATGGCACCAGGGGTTTAAGATAACTGGCTGTTGGGGGAATATTTAAAGTGGACCTTCCAAAAACAAGTAGGTCTTGAAGATGGGGAGATGGAGGCAGAGGCAAGTGGTTTTCTATGAGTTTGAGGCCAGCCTAGTGTACATAGCAAGTTCCAGACCAGTCAGAGCTACATAGCAAGACCCTATCTCAAAGCAAACACACAAAAATGGTAGGCTTATGTCTAGAAACCCCGAGAAGCAGCAGAATAGTAGGATGGCTGCTCTCTCAAGAAGCCCGTAGGGAGTTTAGAGTTGAAAGCATGAAGATCTTAAACCCAAGAACACAGTAGATTCAGTATACACAGACTGGCTCCAATCCACAGATCTCAGTCACCCAGCCTCTAGCCCAGTCTTCCCTCTGGTCTGATTGTAAGCTTCTTACCACAACAGAATGGGAACTGATAATGGCAGAGCCCTCAAGCACTACCTAAAAGTTCTAATCATACAGAACAATAGGTGTAGTTAGCCTGAGGTTGAAAGGGGACACCATTGTGAGCCTGTGATAAGCCTCAATTTGATTGCTTATCTTCAGTGGTAAGTTAATTTTTATATGAAAACTCTAACCATTTTTTTTCTGTGCTTAGCGGAAAATCTGTGTATCAAAACCCAGGGCTTTGTCATATGATTTCCATACCCAGCATTCTATAAAAGTTGTGAAAAGAGTATCTGATGCTCTAATGAGTGCTATCAGAGACATTGCTTATTTACCTGCCTAAATAAGTGAGGGAAGACCACAGACCTTCTCAGGGGCAGTAGCATTCATGCTAGAGATTAGGGCTAAGGGCAGTTCACAGGCTCCTGAGTCCCTGACAAGCCATACAAGCACAGTGTAGAGCAAGGATTGCAGAGATGTAGCCCAAAGCCAGTACCTGGCTTATTCCTTTTTATGACTCAGATAACAGCTACCTTAATGTTTTATCCATACATTTTACATTTTAACTACCACACACACACACACACACACACACACACACACACACACACACACACACACAGGAGAGAGAGAGAGAGAGAGAGAGAGAGAGAGAGAGAGAGAGAGAGCACTGCCTGCAAACTATGTGAACTATCTTTTCTCTTTTTTGTGCCTTGTTTAACTATCTTATCTCATACACACCTTGCTCTCCAGAGAGCAAGTACTATACAAAATTTGGATATATTTGTAAACATTAAACTTAGCACAATGTTTCTATACAATAGATGGTTAGTATATCTTAGTAAGAAATTTATAAATTTGATGCCAGTGCAATTTTGTAAGATATGAACATGGTATATTGAGATATTTCAGTAAGGAGCATTTTAGGACTGAGCCATGAACATGGATAAACATATCATAACTTTTAAAAGACATCTTTAGAAAACAGAAAGCCCCTATTTAGATTCTAAAAATTGGATGCAAGATCAAAGTTTGCTACCAGGTTATGAGAGGTTACATCAAAACCTTAAGAAGGAAAAGAGTGATGTCAGGAATATACAGAAGGCCTGGCACAAGTTACTTAGACTAAGTCAGCCATGTGGTCCAGAATCAACAGAAGCCAGTCTGGCAACAAGAATTGATGTAGTGAGGAGGAAATAATGGTGAAGCTATTTTAGAAGTCTGAATCAGTATCTTCCTCCTTGATCAAAGACTATGGTACAAGTATCATCCAATTAATGAAAGCTGCCTGAAAGAATGTGTTTTACTTGCCAATCATCTTAAATCTCTATGTTTGATTTTAAACATATTGACCTTTGTTCTTTTCTATATTTGGCCTCAGCACTGACAGAACTTGGCTAGTACATATGAACTCTAATTATGTGCAGCACCTAACAGATCCAAGATCAACACCCTGGAGCCCCTTGTTTCTCCACTACTTCTCTCTCCATTTACCATGTCTGTTTAAACTTGGCTGGCCTTTTGAAAAAAAAAAAAAAAAGCAAAAGGAATCCGTACACATTGAGAACAGATTGTCCACTCTTTGTGGGGAAGTAGCTCTGTACCTTTGTACAATATAAGCAGGCAGGTTAATAGCATGCCATCAGCATGATCTCTTGGAACTAAGTGGGGAAATGGCTGAGAGTAAAGCAGGAGACACTGTGGTTCAGCAAACATCCACAAATGTGATCTTCCCAGTAGATCTGTGGTGGTCTCACGCCAGTGGTCCATTGCAGCCTAGATACCGGAGATGGATGGGGGAAAGACATTTCCAGTAGGCAGGCTTAGAAATAAAGTAACTGAATGAAGTGAACCTTACATTCACTAAGGACTTATGAATATAGTATGACAGTAGGGATCAGAAGGAAAGATTAGGAGATAAAGCAAATAAAATAAATAAATAAACATTCAACACGGAAAGGAACACAATATTCTCAGAATGTTATATTTGACCAAAAGAAGTACAATAACTAAGGTAATAAGGCACAGGGTCTTTGCTTTATCTCAGGAGGTCAGGGACAAGCTCTTCCGAAGAAGTCACGTGATAGGACACATAGCTGATAAGAGTAAATTACCTCTGCGAAGCACTGGGCAATGGCAGGCCAGTAGGAGAGGTCAGGAGGACCACAGACCACAATGCAGCAAAGGATTAAAGAAGTAGAAAGCAGGAGAGTATGCTGAAAGCCCTGTGAGGTGAAAAGCACCCTCCATCGCTAGATGGGTTGACTGGATTCTGCAGTGACTTTGTGAGACATTTGAGAGGCCCAAAGCCTTTGTGTTTTACTAGGACTCCTTAAACTTTACTTCCTTTAACCTCTTCCCAGCATTTTTATGTCAGCTCCTGGTTAGGCTTGAACCCTTGCTCACCCCTGCACAAGATGAAAAACCCCATCTGCCCTCTCTCCCTCACCACAAACAGAGAAAGCTCCCCTGCCCCCTCAGAGAAAACTCCAGGCTAACACATCATCGTTACTTGTATCGACGGTTCCAGCAACCCACCCCAGAGTACTTGCCAGGGGCTCCGTTTTTTGAACACATCTGGGCACAACCCCACCTCCCAGTTAACATGTCACCACTCCTCACCTAAGCTCTATAAAAACTCGCTTTAGCCCAGATGCTCGACTTCATTGACCTCCACATGTGAGATCAGTGAACCGGCCAGGAGAGCTGCCTCCTAATAAACCTGTCTTTTTCTATCTTTAATCTTGTCTAATCTGGCCTATATGTGCATTTCCAAGGGAGAGAAAAAGATGAACATTCCTTATGTCAGTGTTTTTTGGGTTTTTTTTTTCTTTCTTTCTCTCTTTTATTGGATGTTTTCTTTATTTACATCTCAAATGTTATCCCCTTTCCAGGTCTCCCCTCCGGAAACCCCCTATCCCATCCTCCCTCCCTCTGCCTCTTTGAGGGTGCTCCCCAACTCACCCACCCACTCCCACCTTCCTGCCGTGGCATTCCCCTACACTAGGGCATCAAACCCCCATAGGACCAAGGGTCACTCCTCCCACTGATGTCCAACAAGGCCATCCTCTGCCAGATACGCTGCCAGAGCCACGGGTCCCTCCCTGTGTACTCTTTGGTTGGTGATCCAGTCCCTGGGAGCTCTGGGAAATCTGACCTGTTGGCACTGATGCATCCCCCACTGGGTTGCAAACCCCCTCAGCTCCTTCAGTCCCTTCTCCAACTCCTCCATCGGGGACCCTGCGCTCAGTCCAGTGTTTTGTTTAGTAGGCTGTGGACTAAGTTATCTTTTATGAGGAGAAGATGAGGGAAGAGAGAGTGGGAAAAAATCCGAAATGGCTTTTCCCGAAGGAATTTCTGTTTAGCTCCTCATAGCTTTGTGTGTGTGTGTGTGTGTGTGTGTGTGTGTGTGTGTGTGTGTGTGTGTAGAAAGAGAAATGGGTTTTGATACTTGGCGTTGGTCTAATTTGATTCTATCCATGGCTGCGATATACAAACCGCTCAGAACAAGAATTTGTAATGGAAAATAAACCCACCAATTATATTGGCTGCACTATTTCTCGAAAAATTACATAAAACAAATGGTTGTGCATGATTTATAAATGGGCAACAATTGTTAGAGAAGATCTGAATGCAAACACAGGGGACATGCTTTCTGACTGGTCCTACTGACTGAGAAGAGGCTCTGGGACAGCCTGAAGGAAGTTCAAATCCCAGTTCTATTGCTATGGTTCAGAGCTTAAATGTCTGCCAAGGCTGTATGTTGAAGTCATGGTTACCAGCCTAGACACTACTACAGGATGTTGTAACCTTTTAAGAGGTGAGACCTAGGAGAAAGTTATGGCATCAGGGCACACCCTAGAAGAGGATATTTAGTCCCTAGCCCTGTTTTCTCTCTGCTTCCCAGACACTCAGAATTGGAGCACTTTCCTCTGCACACACTCCAGATTGTGGTGTTTTGCATCAGAATAAGATCCAAAGACAATGGAACAAAGTGACCAAGCTGAAACCTGAAACCCAGAACCAAAGTCCTTCCTCCTTAGAAGTCAGTTTTCTCAGGCATTTTAATGAGCTAGAGAAAACTAACCTACCTACCAATTACCATTTCTGTGATTTTGGTCACACTATTTCCATCCTGTAGAATGGAATTTCCTTCCTGTAACATGGAACTAATGACCTTTTGCATATTATTCCTGGTGAAGTTACAGTAAATATTAAAGTATCTTGCATAAAGATAGTATACAATAAACGTTAAATAGTGAATTTTAATATAGTAATTTTTGCTATTCCTTAAGCTTATATTTTGGGGTCTTGTATTTATATATCTTACTGTCACCTATCCACTTCGCAGTGTGGACCCTACTCAACCTTATGCCACTTGGAAGGACAGCCAAACAATTTGAATAGCCAGGGAGGAAGGGTGGAAGAAATAGCATGGAGACTAAATGAGAGAAATCACCAGATGATAACCTGTTTTTCTAATCTGACAATGGCTGTATCTTGGAATTTACATTTTTTTCTCCACTCGGGTACCTGAATGTTAAGGGGTAAAGAATGATCTCATTCACAAGATGTTGCGATGCTCCTGCACTGGGCTACCTAGTTCTTCCATTAGCTCTATCTCATATGCATATACCTCAGTAAAGTAAACGTTACCTTTCTGCACAGCTTGAAGGTTCTACCCATAGGACCCAAAGATAGTTACTTTCTGTATTTGCCCATTAACACTCTTCCAAATGGGTATTCCTAAAAGTGACCTTCCTATTAGCCAATTTCCATTTGAGAGTGACTAAATAAGCTATCACATAATGAGAATATAGAAACATAACCAACATGGTTCCCCATGATGGCAGCTCACTTGAAGTTCATTTTATACTTTCACCAGTTTCTGTCCCACTCTTTCATGTATAATGGCTAACTTATCAGCTTGAGTCTAGGCCGTTATTAGCTATTGAACAGAAGACAATAGTTCAGAAAATTATTTTATGAAAATGTATAGTGAATTATAATGCACATATATTAGAGATTGAAAAATCTAAGTATATTGATAATTTTCTAGAAGCCAAAATTCTGCCATTACCACTTCCCATGAAAAATAAATAAATAAATAAAACCGTGCTCATGTAACCGTCATGCTCAGTATCACCTCTTCTAAGGAAAGCCACCAGAACTGAGGACTCACCAGAATTAGAGTTTTTCTTTGCCAGGTTTATTTATCTGTTTCTTCCCTTGTTTATGATTTTCATGGTTTTGTTTGTTTATTAAACTTTTTCTTATATTTGGATTGTATTTTTGTACTCCAGCTCTTCCCATATCCTTCACACCAACATCATGTTCTTTCTTTCTATCTCTCAAAACACAAACAAAAACAGCAAAAAAACAAACAGTAAGAAAAAATACAAAAAAAAGCCACATAAAAATATAGTGTTCATTTTGCATTGGACAGCTGTTTCTGATGATGGGGTCTTCCGCGGAGTATGGTTGATATGCCCCATGTCACTCCATTAGAGAAAGCTGGTTTTCTCTTTCCCAATAGATATCAGTTGTGAATAGATTCTTGGTAAGGGGTGAGACTTTGTATTCTGCTTTCCTTCTCTGGGCTAGGACTTGGTCTGCTTTGAACTTGTATAAGTCTTGTTTATGCTTTCAGGCTCTCTGAGTTCATATGTATATCTGCTCTGTCTGAAGATGCTGTTCCTTTGAACTATATATCACCTCTGGTTCTTTCAGTCTTTCTGCCTCCTCTTCTGCACAGATACCTGAGTGTTGAGGGAAAGGTTTGATAAAGGCATTGCGTTGGCTCAGTGACTGAAAGTGTCCACATCTCTGAGCATTGTCCTGTTATGAGTCTCTGTATTACTTATCTACTGCAAGAAGATTCTCTGATGTGGGCTGGTTGACGCACTGATCAACAGATATAGCAATATGTCATTGGGAGTTATTCTTTAATCTGTGTTTCTTTAGCAGAATAATAGTATCAGCTTTCCATCCTGGGCCAATGACCTATCTAAGTCGCAGGTTCTTAGTAACTTTAGCAGTGTGTCAAGTGTAGGTTCCCTCTCATGACTCCCTAAGTGGACCTTACATACAATCAAAATATGGTTGGTTACTCCCATAACATTTATGCCACCAATGCACCAGTATCTTGCTGTCAGGTCACTGCTGCAGGTTGCAGGATTTGTCGATGGATGATATTAATGACTTTTCTCCTTTAGTAGCATGCAAAGTTCTTTCCAGGGCCATGATTGCCAATCAATAAGGGTGAGGTTTCTAATTGGGAGTCAGGTTAATTTTTTGTTTGTTTGCTTTTTAGATGTTTTGTCATGTTGCCCTGGACCTTATTATGTAGACCAGGCTGCCTTTAAGCCCCAGCTTTTGAGTGCTAATGATAGGTGTTAATGAATATATCCAGGCTTTGCTTTTGTCTATTTTACTAGAAATATGACCACATAACATGCATGCTTTATGTCTCAGTTAGGGTTTTACTGCTGTGAACAGACACTATGACCAAAGTTACTCTTACAAGGACAACATTTAGTTGGGGCTGGTTTACAGGTTCAGGGGTTCAGTCTAGTATCATCAAGGCTGGAACATCCAGGCAGGCATGATGCAGGAGGAACTGAGAGTTCTAAATCTCCATCTGAATGCTGCTAGCAGAATACTGGCTTCTAGGCAGCTCTGATGAGGGTCTTAAAGCCCATACCCATAGTGACACACCTACTCCAACAAGGCCACACCTACTCCAACAGGGCCACACCTTCTAATAGTGCCACTCCCTGGGCCAAGCATATACAAACCATCACACTTTAGTATCCATATCTTTCACTGGGTATCATGTATGTGTTTCATTTAAAGATTTATACTACCTTCTACTAATGGACACTTTAGATTTTTCTTTATTATAATATTATCTGAGAATTTTAGTACAATATTCTTAGAAATGATAGCCATTCTCTTTATAAAGAAATACTTAAGACTTCATAAGAAGATTTTAATTATGTTTTAAGTTTCTTAAAGAGTTATTAGGTTAGTTTTATCTAAATATTTTTGACACTTCTTGTCTAGTTATGGTAATCCCTTTCCAAAATATAGTTTATTTTCACCTGAGATTTAAAATAATTTGCTAAAAGTTGTTTACAATATCTAGTTACTACATTGTTAATGACACTACATTTTACAGTATTTTATAATCATTTATTCCTGATATAAAGAATTTATGAAGAGTGCCTTTTTACTAGCTATATTACATGGAGTTTATAATTGTATTTTAGTTTGTTAGTGTTTAATCTTTCCATGGAAATGATATTAGGGTTTATATTCTTTATAGTATAAAGTATATATAATTGGCTTTATTTATATATTTTATTATTTTTATTTTAATAATTGATATCATTTTATTATTTCTTTAAGTAGAAGTCATACCATTGAATTATAGACTTTAAAATTTTTTTTTCTAAACATGAGAATTGGGGTTCTTGGAGAGATGGCTCAGCAGTTAAGAGCACTTACTGTTTTCAGAGAGGTTCCTGCTTCCGTTGCTGCTCCAGCCACCAGGAACTCCAGCTCTCGGTGCCATGCTGGCCTTTCTGGGCACCTATTTGCACATAATGCACATGCAGTAATGTGAGCATACACAGACACATAAATTAAAGAATAAATATTTAGAAAGACCATATAAATGGATTCCAGCAATAATTTTAATTTTTGTATGTATTTTTATTGTTTTGCTATTGAAAAAAGTACAAATTTCCACTGTGGTTTGTTTTATTTTCTTTTTGACCCATGCTTATTTGTAAGTGTGGCTTCGTGTAAATTATTTGAAATTTTTCTAGCTACCTCTTCAGTGCTTATTTCCAGATTATTTTTATTGTGGCCACAAAACTTTCTCTGTAAAGTATTTTGATATTTTCAAAGTTTCTGACTCTTGCCCAAGATGCGGTAAATTTCTGTGAATCTCCCAGATGTATGTGAACAAAAGATGCTCAATGTTCTTAATGTTGTACTTGTGTGTAGAGTTTTGTGTGCATTGGACAGATCACTGTTCAATTCAGTTTTTATGCCACCTGTATCCTTAATTTTTCTCATCATGTTATCAATGATTGAAAAATATATTATTCTGATTGCTAACTTTTCTATTTCTCTTTTGAATAAGACAATTTCTGCTTTATTCTGAGGTTGTACAACTATGTATATCCCACTCTGGAATTGTGTCTCTTCTGGTTATTGCCCTTCTATTATTAGAGAATACCCTTCTTTACCTCTGATAACCTCTACCTTTCTTTGGTTTTAATTCCATTTTAGTCATGTCATCTTTCTTTGGCTTAATGTTTGAAAGCTAAAACTTTTATTTATTTATTTATTTTAGCATAAATTCTGTTTGTGTCCAGGGATATCTCTTTGAAGTAATGCATCATTTGATAATTTGGTCACCAGCCTGGCAATCTCGCTTTACATTGCAGGGTCTCTTGTATCTGTATCCAACATGAGGGTAGACATATATAAGGCCATATTATTATCTTCTCTTTATTATCCTATAAATGCTTCTATTCTTAGTTTTTTTTTGTTTGTTTGTTTGTTTTTTTAATTTACCTTTATTTCAGGTGCCAGGCAGCCAAGGTCCTTCGCAGGGTTCTCTCTGATTTTCATTTCTAGCATGAGTCTACTGTAATCTCTGCTTTGCATTCTCAATCTTTTAGCAGCTGTTTGCTACCTTATTTCTTGGCATCTTGGAAATGGACATATACCTTCAGGGAAAATTTGTTCAAATTCCAGGATCACGATCCCTCATGGTCTGGTGCTGGACCTGCTGTTTCTCTCAGTCTTGGCCACATAATATAAATCAACAAATGCTAAACCTTTGCTCTCTTGTTCCCCTAAGTCCATCTGAACTGGATGTTTTCTGTACAAAAAATTCCAAGGGCTTTCTTTAAAAAAAAAAATTCTTTAGTTGTGTTATGCTATGCAATATGATATTTTTATATTTGTATATTATGGCAGCTGAATTATGCAAGCTAACCCCATATACCTATATTTTGTGGTAAGAACATTTAGAATTGACACACAAAAATCATTAAGTTGTGCTTAAGAGTTTGACAATAAAGCAATCTCTCCTTAAAACTTATATCTCCAAACTTCAGAAGACAAGTATATTAAAGTTGCCTTAACAAAGATTTACTGACTTGGGTCTGCAGTAATATCAATAAGAACTCAAAAAGTTGAGTTTACTTTTTGATGATCCACCTATGAATAATTGAGAAGCAGATCAAGTTTTCTACTTGAGCAAAGTTACTGTGATAGCAAAGACTCTATTACATGGAAAATGGTTTTTTTCTTTCATTTTTTATTCATTCTTTTAGCATTTCCACAATGTATCTTTTATCATATTCATCCCTTCTGCCGACTCCTCCTAGACTTGCTATTTTGCTTTATCACCCCAATTATGCCCTCTTTTGATTTAAACCCATGAAATATAGTTCATTCTGCCCTTATACACTTTGAACTTGTGGCTTTCAGTGGAGTATAATCAACCCACAACAGTTAACACCCTTAAAATGAAAACTGACTCTCCCTTGCCCAGTACCTGCCCCGTACCTATCAATTCTCCATAGCTCCTTAGGTAGAAGTGGGTCTTTGTGTCCATCCTTACTCTCCATGCTGTGATTTTTTTTGGTCTGGTCTGAGCCTACAGAGTTTTTGTGCATTCTCTCTCAACTGTTGTGAATTCATATATGAAACCGCCCTGCTGTGTCTAGAAAACATTGTTTTCGGATAGGCACTCACCGTCTATGGCTCTCACAATATTTCCTCCCCATCTTCCACCATGAACCCTAAGCCTCAGGAATAGGGGTTATGATATAAATGTCCTGTTTAAGGCTTAGAATTCTATGACATTTTATTTTCTGCTTCTTGGCTGGTGTCTATGTTAAGTGCCATCCACTGCCAAAAAAGATCCTCCAATGAGAATTAAGAGTTACCTGGATATATGGGCACAAAGTTAAGCCACTAGGAATAGGTTAGCAGAAAAATAGTCATAGGTTCTCTCCTGGGGCCTATGACCTGTCTAGCCACAGGTTCCTTGTTCAGCAATGGTGCCAGGGATGGGTTTCATCTTTTGAAGTGAAATCTAAATCAAATCAAAATGTGGTAGTTAATCCTATGGCTTTCCTGCCACTATTGCACCAGTAGGTGTGTCCTTGCCATGTCAGTCATTATTGTCACCCAGGAGGTTCCCAGTTAGACACAACTGATGATTAGTTTTCTCCTCCAGTAGCATTAGCACCTTCCACCCTCTGAAAGCTAGCCGGTAGGAATAAAGCTTCTAAGTCAGTACTAGTTTGATTTCCCCTGTTTTATGAATCAAGTGTGTGTATCTTCAGAAACAGCATTCCAATGTCACATTCTGGAGGGCAACCAAGACCAATGGCAATAGCCCACAATGTTTGAGGGTGGTCTATGGGACACCACTAACCAATGATTGTAAATAAGTAACCCAATCCTAGCGCTGAGCCATCTATTTGTTAGCCTGTGATTAGTAGGAGCATTGTTTTCTTGTTATGGGGTAACTTCATTTAATCTCTTTCTATAGGTGTATGTATTTATTTTAGGAAATTTCTACAGTAGTCTATTTTCACATGACATTTAAAAAAAGTATTTAGTGCTACTTATCCCTTCTAGTATTCTCTCCTCTATTCCTGCCATCCCATCTCTCACCCAAATTTACCCCTTCCTGTTTCATTTTCTCCTCTTTACTTTTTATAGCACTTCATTCTGTCTCCTTTCCCTTGAGTGTCCCCATGGTCCCTTAATAATTCCCTGCCCTCTATGGCTATTCCAAATGAAACACATATCTGAAAATTCAAAGATAACATCCACAAATGAATGAAAACCTGTGAAGTTTGTATTTCTCTGTCTGGGTTACCTCACTCCAGTTTATTGTTTCTATCTCCATCCATTTACCTAAAAAAACTTCTAACTTCAATTTTCTTAACTGGTAAATAATTCCCCATAGTTCAAATATGTATTGTTATTATCAGTTCATGAGGTGATGGACATAAAAACCTGGAAACTGCTTTTAAAATATGCTAAGTAACTGTATTTCTTAAAGTTGGGGCTCTGATTTGTTCTAAAGTTTCCAGTTACATTACAAGGGAAAATTTGTTGGATTCTAGGACAAGAAAAATTGATGGCACGATATTTTAAATGTCACCAGTTGTTCTGTTTGTGTCAGCATGATATAGTAAAAAGTATATTGCACCAGTGTGAAGGTGATCTGAATCACAGCTCAGTAGCTCTGTGACTTCAACATTGTACGACCTTTGGCAATTTACTGTCTTCTGCTTGTCATTTCCCACCCCTTTCTAACAGTGGAAGTTCAATAGACCCTGGAAATTCATATCACTAACCTGAGTCATCCACACAGGAGACAGAGAAGCATGAGCTGAGTTCCCCATATGTGGATACCTAATTTGGACAAGTTCTTACTCTGAGCTCTGACCCAGATTAATCCAGAAACGTTTCCAGCAAATTTCATTTCGTAGATATTTGCTGAAAGCCCACCATATGGCAGATATTGATAAAGCCTTTCAGGGATTTACATAAACCACAAGTTGAGAATTTATACTGGGTAATCAAGTACTGAATGCAAAATCGTGTAAGTATCACATGTGTGGCAATGGGGGTTCAGAGAGTATTCACAAATGGGTAAAGGCACATGGGATTGTTCTTCATAGACTCCATGTATGCTAACAGCAATATGCAAATTAGCTTTCATTTAGACTAATATGCTTTTTATACAAAACAAAAATGTGCAAAGTCAAGAAAAATATGGAATCCATTTCTGCTAGAAGTATAGATAAGAGGAAAGTTGGAAAAAAAAATAACATTTAAGATCAGCCTTGAAACACTATTCACTTCTGATATGCAGATCTGGGGAAGGTGAAAATGCCGGCAGCAATCTACTGACATAGCACAGATACTCTGGGCAAGCACCAGTGGAAAGGGGGAAGCTGCTTCCGTAAACCACAGAAAAGCTATACCCTGGAGATTGAGGTCTGGTTGTGGATAAGTCCTGGATTCAAATTCTTACTGCACCTTATAATATATGTGACCGTGAACAAACAATACCTTAACTCTCTGGGTCTCAAGCTCTTTACTTTTACAATGGAGCTAATGATAGCTAACACCGTACACACATACTACAATCCATAGATGGAATACTGTAAGAAGCTTTAGTCTTAAGAACTCTGAACAAGGTAGTTAATATCATTTTGGAAATGAAAGGCTTTCAAATTCAACGTTTATTTTTCCCAACAGGAACAATGAAATTGTTAAGAGGGTGGAGTCTAATGGAACTCAATACTTAGCTGATGAAGCCCCCTTTTAAGTTTTGAATTGACAATTACCCAACATGAAGCTGAATTTCAAAGAGGCAAAACTGTCAAGTTATTGATAACAATGCAAGCATCCAAAGAGATTGTCTTTAATTGCCTGGGGTCGATATGCTTTTACTTTCAATGGGAGCTAATACTTCACCTTCAGTCCAACATATCTACAGTCCAACATGCAAGGAAGGACATTCCTAAGAGAGTATCAGGATTCCAAAAGCTAATACTAGCTGTGGTTTCCACTCTCGAGGGTCCTGGTGACAGTATAGCATCAGAAATGTATCACTACCATTGGCCACCACTGTCATTATGTATTGTGGGAAAATTGTATTAATGATTATTTTAATGCTGCATTATAGATCTGTAGGTTTGGTTATGTATGATTTTCTTAGGAACCCCTGGAATATAAGCCACAGGGATTGCTTCTGGCAATCTGCTCCAAAATAAGATGGTTACTAGGAAACCGATTTTCCCTTAGGGAGGAAGAGAAACATAGAAGGCAGTTGGGAGTTTCCCTGAGGATTTGTTCAAGGACTGATATAGTGAGTCTTTGCAAAGCAGTGTCTTCTAAGAGCTATCTACAGCTCCAGATCTTACCAAAGGCTCTCCAGAGGCAGTAGGGGAGCAGGCAAAGGAGCAGGGAATTTGGGTCTCCATCTGTGCCTCTGTTCTAGCCTCCCATTAGATAGCCCCTAGAGTGGGAGCAGCTCATTCAGGATACACAAGTGCCTATCAGCTAAGGAAAATGTCTGGTGTAGGGGATGAAGAAAGTTAAGATTGTAGGGAATTAAAAACAGATGGTTTGTCAGTCATATGCTGGAGTGTCTAGGAAACAGTCAGTTGAACCCAGCACAGTTTTAAGTCAGCATACAACTTCCTCTCTAAGTGAAGAGAATCTGCAGGTGAGAGAGAAAGAGAGAGAGAGAATCATTGTTAACTCCATGAAAGTGGGAGGAACTGCTACATCCTAACTTCCAGGAGAGATCCCTACTGTGGGTGTCCAGGCAGAGTCATGGCAAAGGAAATATTCTAAAGAGAAAATACAATTAGTTTAGACAAGAATGGGAAGAGACCTGTAAGCTGATGCTTAGCCTAGCAGCTTCCCCAAACTCTTCCAAATAGCCTTGAAAGGGTCAGGGTCTTCGACCTAAGTTACTCACCTGCACACTGCAGGAGGGACCACGTTTTTTTGACCTCCCTCTGATAGTGCCCCCACCCCATATACACTCACCTTTAGTTCTCATTCTAAATGTACTCACCTCTTGGACCTTAGCGGCAGAAGGTCTTTTCTTGCTCTTACTCTGCTTAATTCATGTTGTCTCTGTTCAGTTTGCTGAGTACTGTTTTCTTTTCCCGTGTCTATCACTCTGGGTCTCTTCTCTTCTCCTTCCTTGAACTCTGAAAGTGATTTCTTACAGTACTAATAACATAGTTATGCATGCACAGCATGTCAAATGGATATTAGGATGATTCAAATTTCATTTTTATTAGTTTGTATTTAGATGGAGTATCTGTGGCCCAGATTGGCCTTAAACTCATCTGCCCGTCTCAATTGTCCAAACACAGGTGCGTGCCACCAAGTCTGGCATTATTTTGACCTTTAACATAGACATAAACATTTAATAAAGGTCTTTATCCAGTTTCCTAAATGTTGTCTATAAAATATGATCAGAGGAACCCTCATATGAAAAAATTCTGGAAAGCTATAGAAATACCCACAGGCTTTACCATGGACCTACAGAAACAGCATTTTTAGAAGTGGAAAGTAGAAGTAGACATTTTTACAAAGTTAGCAGTGTTAGGCTTTTTCAGGCACAAAAAATCTTGAGATGACAAGGCTAGAGAGATGTCACAGTGGTTTAGAGCACTGGCTGCTCTTTTAGAGGATCCAGCTCCAGTTCCCTGTTCCCACATGGCAACTCACAATCATCCTTAACTTCAGTACCGGGGAATCTGTCTGCCTCTTCTGACTTCTGCAGGTACTGTACACACTGGTGCACAGCTATCTGTACAGGCAATACACAGATATTTATAAAGTAAAACTAAGTAACCTTAAAATGAGCTATCAAAACCACAATGCTCATGCTTATTAAATGAGACAAAAGGTGAAGGTGTGATTGAAGAAAACAAACAGGACAGTTCAAATGTCTTTGTTTAACTCATTTTGGTTCTTTCAAAGTTTGATTTTTTCCTTGGTGGTTTTGCACAATGCATACTGATAACATTCACCCTAATTCATCCCCCAAATCCTCCCATATCCACCCTGACCTGTCAACCTCCTAACTTCCAGTCCTCTTGTCTTTTGTTTTGTTTGTTTGTTTTGTTTTTGTTTTTCTAATCCTTGGGTTCCAATTTGTTCTGCCTTTATATTCATGGGTACAGAGCCATACCACTGAAGCAGGGTTGATCTACTGCAAGCCATAAACTTAAAGAAAAATGACTCTCCCTGCCCCAAAACACATTGAATGTCCATAGCTCCTCGTTCAGGGATGTGGTCTCATGGACCCCTCCCCTTCCAGGCTGCAGGGATGACTGGATTAATCTTGTGCCGGTCTTCCACAAGCAGCAACAGCTGCAGTGAGTTTATGAGTGCATTAGTCCTGTCCTGCCCAGAAAGCTGTTCCACAGTCTTTCCACACTGACTTCCACCATAGTTCCTAAGCCTTGAGGTTGGAAAAGTGACGTAGCTCTCCTATTTGGGAATGAACCGAAGTTCAGTTTTGTGTTTAAGAGAAGGAAAGAAGTTCTCTCTTATTAATGTCTGTATTCTCCATCACATAATTGTCTGTTTCATAGCGTGGAACAACTATCAGTTTACAGAGGAAGATCTGACTTAAATCTCACCATCTGTCTTTGGTGACAAAGGGTTTTGTTTTCCTCTGCAGGTGGCTGCCCTGACCTCCTCACCCCACTTCCCCCATCAGCCCTGGACAAGGACCCTAACCCCTTAGGATGACACTTTAAAGACCCTGAGACACAGACCCCATGCCCACATCCTCTGCCATTGCCCAATGACATTTTTTTAAATTTACTTTGCATTCTTATTATTGCCCCTCCTTCCAGTCACCCCCTTCCATATTCCTACCCTCAAACCCCTTTCTTCTTTGAGAGTGTGGAGGCCCCTGCTGGTTATCCCCCTCCCACTCTTATATATCAAGTCTCTGCGAGGCTAGGCACACCGTCTCCCACTGAGGCCAGACAAGGCAGCCAAGCTAGACCGTATCCCACAGACAGACAACAGCTTTTGGGATAGGCGCTGCTCCATGTTTTCAGGATCCATATGAAGACCAAGCTGCACACCTACTAGATATGTGTAGTAGGGGTGGGAGTGGGGACTAGGTGAGCCCTTTTGGTTGGTGGTTCAGTTTCTGAGAGCCCCATGGATCCAGGTTACTTGACTCTGTTGGTCTTCCTATGGAGTTTCTATCCCCTGACGGGTCCTCAGTCCTTCTTCCAACTCTTCCATAAGAGTCCCCAAGCTCCATCCACTGTTTGGCTGTGGGTCTCTACTTTTATCTGAGTCAGTTGGTGGGTGGATCTTCTCAGAAGACAGCCACGCTATGCTTCTGTCTGCAAACATAACAGAGTATCATTAATAGTGTCAGGGATTGGTGCTTGCCCATGGGATTGGTCTCTAGTTAGGCTGATTATTTCCTTGGCCATTCTCTTGGTCTCTGCTCCATGACAAAGTTTTTATATATTAGATAGCCTTTGCCTTTGAATACTGATAGAATTCTGAACCTTAGTGATGAGACTCTGCTTAACATATAAAGGAGAAAGTAATGAAGATACACTGAAGCTAAATAGAACTTATGATGGAGCATGAAGAGACCCTAAGTTTATTTGCAAAGCATTTATTTTAGTCTTTTTAACCATTTTGTCTTCTTCAGAGCATACACCTACAGTTTCTTTCAGTATCATGTTGACAAACAGCTGTTTTTTTCTCTTGTGTTCATTTCAGTAGAATGTATTGAAAGCATATCAAGTTATTACAAAATAAGGGCAATGGAACAAAAATAATATATATTAAAATATATAAATGGCAGCGCTTGTCTATATTCAAAGTGTGCTATGTGGTAATTCGCAGTTCAGTTGCTTAGCGTGTCCATTCCCATCCCTACCCAAACTATACACTGACCCTAGAACTTCTTCATCTAGCAGCTGGAGGTTTATACTCAGTTGTTTTCCTGTTTTCCCTCCTCTAAGACCCTGACAACCATACTTCCAATCTGCTTCTATGAGATTGACTTAATCTCAATACTGTGTACTAACAAGACTATAAAAAGTTTTTCTTCTAGTGATTGGATTGCTTAGTGTAGCATCGTCCCACCTCATTTATGTCATCTGATATACCAGGGTATCCTCCTTTGTCATGGCTAAAAGTCCAGTTCATGGTCAATGCATTTGCTGATGGGCATTTCAATTGTTTCCTCATCTTGGCTACTGCAAATAAGAATGCAGTGAACAAAGGTACAACTGTCTTTTCATGATTAGTCTTTCATAGTCTCTCTGGAAATGTACTGAAAGGTGGAGTCCTTGCATCACATGGCTGTTCTGTGTGAAATTGATTTGTCCTGAGCATCCCTTAATTTTTTCTATAATTGCTCTACCATCTCATTCTCCCTCAAGCAATGTACAAGGATCTCTTTTCCCCACATATTTCCCAACATTTTTCTCTGTCATTTTAAAGGGAGTAGTCTCATTAAGACAGCGATAATAGTTCACTGTGGTCTTAATTTACATTTCCCTGATGGTTAGTAATATTGATCATGCTTTCCTACACCTGTTGGCTGTTTAATTTCCTCTTCAGAAAAATGATGCGTCCATTGCTCACCCTCTAACCTGGTTATTTGCTTGCTCTTTCAAGTAATTGGAATGAGTTTATCATATAATTTGAACATTTAATTCATTATAGCGTACATGGTTTGCAAATATTTTCTTTCCATAAATTTATTTTCAGTTTGTTGATTGCTTCCTTCTTTTCATGTACAGAAACAGAAATCTGTCACTGAAAGAAATGGCAAATGTCTGAGGAAATATCTATGTTTAAACTCCCTTAAATATCATACTGTATATATACATAAATATGTATGTGTGTATGTATCAAAACATCATGTGGTTCCCCTAACATATGTAATATTTTTTCTTTTATGTATCAAGTAAAAAATAAATACAATTTGAAAAATTCATATGGTACCTCACTAGAACCTGAGTAACCAAAGTAGTCTCAAAGAAAGAACTAACCTGGAGATGCCACACTCTCTGACTTTAAGCTATATTACAAAGCTAATGTAATCAGAACAACATGATACTGATGTTAAAAACATATACACCAATGAAACATAACAAAGATCCCTGAAACAAACATCATTTACATGCTTCACAGGATTTGATAAGAGGAACAAGAATATATAATGGGGAACCTTGCAATTAATTTGCAGAATATTCAAATGTGAAATAATGAACTGTACTCCTATTTTCTACCTTATAAAAATAAACATGAAATATGTTATACATGATGTCTGAAACCACAAATATCCTAGAAGAAAACAAAAAAGTAGTAGCCTTTAGGCATTCTTTTTTTCTTTCATTTTTGCATAAGAAAAAAAGTGAAATAAGTTAGTGGAACTGTAAAACACAAAAAATGGTTTTCAAAATGAAGGAGATGCCCTTGATATAGTAAAAGATTTATAGCCCTAGGTCCCAGGATTTCTCAAGGGTTCCTTCTCCACTTCAGGTTGTCTTATTTCTTTTTTACTTTACAATTTTTGTATTTTTCAAGATGAGGAAACCTATGTTGGGGCTTCATGGGAAGCCCACAAATGCTGAATCTGCATTATCGGTGAGAACCTTCATCATTTGTTGGAGATCTCTTATCCTTTACAAAAACCAATCTGATAACAGAACATATAGGCATTTATAACCTATATTCTTCCCTTTGTAGTTCAGTTTCCTAAATATCCCAAGTTACAGACCAAGCATATAAGAGAGAATGAAACAGACTGAATGATTCAGTTCTAGGTTCTTAAAGTGTGCTTAGGTCAGCTGATGCTTGATCTCTCAATTCTAAGTGTCAGAGAAAAATCAGGCATTGTGCTGAATTGATCTACTCAATGTCTCCTGAGGAAGATGCAGACGTATCTGGTGGGTATGTTCCAGTTTGGATAGTGACTTTCCACTTGACTTACTCTGGAAGCTTTATATTACTTCAGTAATTAATCTAAAGAAAATCACCTCTAATGATCTTATACTGACAGTGTTATGCTTAATAAGATATATCTTGACAATTACATTTTTTGTATGTGATGTGTCTTCATTTGTGCTTGAATTTTAGGTAACAGAACTATTTCTTAAAACTTTGTATAAAAAAACGCATCTTATTCAGGAATAATTCTATTATACGAAAGTACTCCCATGCTATGTGACTGAACACACTGCTCGTACATAATCAATGTGCTTCCTATGGTTGATATGATCCTTGAAGTTTTATCAAATTATTTGGTAGATATTCATCACCAAAGAACTCATAGGGAGAACAACAGTAGACATAAATGCTTAATTATTAAAAAGTTAGTACAACTGTAGAAATTATTTTTAAAAGTATTCCATGAACATTTCAGTTTTTCATCATGTCTAAATAAGTGTGTATTCATAGTTTCAGTTCTTTTCTATAGGACATTTTTAAAAAAATTTTAAACTTTTTATTGATTCTCTGTGAGTTTCACATCATGCACCCCAGTCTTGCTCATCTCCCCATTTCTTCATACCCACCCTTTGTCCTTGAACCAACCCCCAACATAAAACACTCACAAACAACAGCATAGAAAACATCTCATTGTGGAAGGTGAAGTATGTCACAGGGTGTCCCACAGTATACCCCTCTGTCCACACTTCTTCACTTGAAACGTTCATTGCAAAATGTCATTGGTCTAGTCTGAGATCTCTGGCTTCTGTGACACCATTAATACTGGATCCTCACCTGGACTCCTCCTGGTTATCCTGTTACCTGTGTCATGGAGATGCTGTAGCTTTGGAACAGAAGGACTGGCCCTTTCATGTACTCCAACAGTTCAGAGATGTTATCAATTTTGGGGTGGGCCAATTCAGAGCTCTGTATCTGGGTCTGGGTTTTAGCTGAACTGGTTAGCTCACCAACTCTCCCTTATCAGCACCACCAGGGCCAGTTCCTCAGCACTACTGTGGCTTGGCCACTCAATGCTATCATTGGTAGGAAGCAGGATCAGCTCTCCTGCTCTCACACACTCAGGGCCAGCTTGCCTGCACCCAGGTATACAGAGCCAGCTCCACTGTGCTGCATAGTCAAGGTGAAGGACTCACTCTCACAAGTGCTGCAGCCTCTGGACCGGCTCACTAGTCTTAGTTCTTAAAACAGGGTAATTATTGTGAGTCTGGGTTTTCTTGTTACGATTTTAGTCCACTTTTCTCCCACAAACTATTCTCATGCTCTTTCTTCTTGCTGGGGAATCTTTTACAAACAAGGAAAACCTAACGGACTTTGTAAACTAATTAAATGCAATACTTTCCTTATCTTTAGTTCCTTTTATTCTGTTACAGTTGTCCATATTTAATACAACAGTACTTTTTAAGCTATATTTCACTTAATGAAAATTTCCAAAGAGTGTCATCTATAAAGAAAACATTTTTAGGATTTATTTCAGTTGTCTAAATAGTATAGTCTATAATAATTATAAATAATCATACCACAGTGAGAAATTTGCTTGCCAACAAGCACAGCCATGTCATAGTTGCTAAACAATTTCACCATAAAATAAAGGGAAGCTATACAATACTGTCAATATCATATTGTGGACATGTATCTTAACAGAGGAACAGTATTTGAAAAAGCAACAATGTCCAAAAATAAGGGTAATTATGAGTTTAAATATAATATTTTAAAACTATTTTTAAATGCACATTATAATTTAATGCTGCCATATTTACATATTTAAAAACTAGTATATATAAAATTTGATGGTTTTTAATCATTGTGCTTGTAATTTCAATAGATAATACTACATGCCACTGATAATGAGTTAGTAGATAAAATGGTAGGTTTTCCTTGAAAATAACTTTTTATTTACAGAACAGTAAAAATAATTATTAAGTAAATAGTTAGATGATAGAAAAATGAAAGGAGAAGTAGATACATGGTAGGTGGAAGAAGCATACAATTTTCAAGTTAAATAAAACTTCCATAATCTAAAAAATTCTGAAAAGACAAATAGTATTTTAATGACATCATTAATTTAGTTATAACTCATTATTGGATGAAAGTGGAAAATATCAAATGAACTGAAATATTGAATGCAGTTTGTGCAGTTAACTAAATTTTAGCTATTAACTTAAGCCTGAAGTTCTGAAGTGACGCAGATGTAATTTGGACATTCCTGAAACTCCCCTTCAGGAAGTCTGAGTTGCCATGATTTACCTGACCCTAGTGTGGCAGCTGTGCTGTAGACTCAGTGATACGTATTTCCAAAATTTAGAACTAGGTTCAGAATGTGCTAAGGTCTCGGAATATATTTTTAATGAGTAGATTGAAAAAATACACTGTGGGGCATGACTTCTGTAGTTACATATTGCCTCTGGTTCCTAAGGCTAATGGTCTTGATTTAGATCATTTAGACGAATGCTTCTTTCCCTAAGAACCCAAGTTTCTCTTTTCCTCTTTAACTGATAGAAAAAGCAATGTCTTCATCAACTCCCTGAGAAAGTAGGGCAAGATCATCTTTCAGCATCGTATCCTAGTCTCTGTGAATAAATTTATCAAGCACTGCCTCTTGTCTCCATGACAATAACAATAACCTGGAAAATATAATTATTTTTCCAATAATATTATTATAATGAAAATATTATTAAAGCCACTGTCCCAGGAATAAAACTGTCTAAGATGCATATGAATAAACAAAACAAAGCCATTTTCTACATCTAATGATCTCATTTCTTCTAAGAACTATATGTTAATGACAAATTATCATTGATCATTAAACCTGCCAAGTATGTGGCTGAAGACCATTCCTACTAAAGTAAGAAATCAGCTACTCAGGCCAGACTACATGACCACTATATGAGGTCGATGTAGGAGTCTTCCTATGACACCCAGTCCTTTCAGAATGAATTAGCAAATACTAACTGGAAAATGCAAACCAAATTGATGAACACATGACAGACTCTGAGTATACACTTTATTTTAAATACCTGAAATGCCAGAAGCATTAAGCTAATTTTTTCCACACTGGCTATGACCTCACAGTTTAAATATGACTTATCAAATCTTTGGCAAGACCTGTTCTGTCAAATCAAATAAATGACCAATTGAGTCCCAGTCTCTTAGCCACTCCAGCTACCAAATATTCCTGAACTGCTAGCACAATCCTAAGGTATTTTAAGGAACAAAACACTGTAAAGCCCTAGAAGGAAATCTGGTTTCTCTCAGATTTCCACCTAAGTTTGCTTGCTAAGAAAGCTTTGGGTGTGACTTACAATGAAGGTTACAGACCTTGCCTTGTGGGTGTTCAACAAATGTTAACTGAACTCAATTGAATTGAGACCCAAGTTCAAATCCAATTTAATATGAAAGTAGTGAGAGTTTGGCCAGAGCACAAAGTCACAGCTGACAGGATTGCCTGGGACAGGTATTAGAGCATGGGTGGTGGGAAGGAAGAGGGGGAGATTGGCAGGACACCTCAAATTAAGTTTCCAGTTCTGAAAGAGTGCTATTTACAGGCAAGACGTGTCATGACACCTTGCTAGCTTTTAGAGACACTAAAGTATTTTGCTATTTTTTGAAACTGTCATGATGTGAAAAATCTTTGTCTCTTCCTTTCCTACTCTCCTAAAGATACACCTGCATCCTGGCTCCCTGAGTTGGGAGTGTCTTCTCATAGAAAATGCGATAGGTACAGAAATGTTTCTGAAAATCAAAAACTAAGTGGCAACAACCCAACCAACTCCTACAAAGTAGGACTTCTATAGCCATTTGCTATGGACAGTAGAGAAAGAGAGAAGCTCAATAGGAAGTAGTAGAGCCATCCACACACAATGAAGTTCCATCTGCTTTAATCTGTATGCACTATGTGCTGTCCACTGTCCTTCTGCCCATTGTCCTTGAGGACCACACAGCAAGACTGCAGTTTCCCATTGTCTGTGCTTCTTTCACTGACTTTCAAGTGACTCATTATCCCATACCTCTCTGAAGGCAAAGAATGCATCCAGAGAGGCCCTCTGCACTCTAGGTCACACCTCATTCACAGGGTCAACCATTTCTTCCATCTGAAAAGGAACATGGTAAAAAACAACATAGGCAAACAAGCTTTACTTCTGCTCCCTTCTTCCTCTCTTCCCACTCCCCAAATAGCATACAGCTGACAGTCTTTAGTTATAACCACCTGTCAATGTGGTTATAACTACTATTGAAATACTCATGGTAAACTACAGGGAGTCTCTGCAACCACCATGGCCAGAAGAGTCATGATCTCCATGAGATAGATACAAGAAGGTAGTATGTTTCAACACAACTCAGTAGCTGGTGCTGGTTCAAACTTTGAGAATCTGACCCCTAGTTTATTTTATGTATATTTAAGCAAAGCACAACTTGGTGACTGTTTTTCTGGTGATAATTAACTCAATCTCATGTACACAACAAAGTTTAAGATATTACTATATGAAAACTCTTTGTAAAGTATATGTGACATATTCTATAAAGATTGGTTATATAGATTGACTGAGAGAGACAAGCTGATGATAAGGGTCTGGGGGTCACACAGATAACACAAAGGTCACCAGGATATTAGCCACATCCTCTCCCAGCCTTCTGGGCAGAAAAGATGTGACATATCTCTCCCCTTGAAGAAACAACTCTGTGTTTAGGGAAACCAGGAGAATTTCTCTAGTGCTTATCTGTGAGCACAAGAACCTTAGTGCCTCCTACAGTAAACTAAAGGAAAACTCATGTCTGGGAGTATAACACACCTCATAAAATATTGTTTATCCAGTATTTTATCCAATTCTATAAACAATATTGTTTAGCCAATATCCAAATGAAATATTGTTTATCCAATAACCACATAAAATATTGTTTATCCTACTATATTCATCAAATTATCTTTCCCAGATCACACATAAATTTTTCAGAAATCATTCTCTCTTTGTTTTAAATGGATGGCATTATATATTAGATCTCATCCATGCCTTTCCCAGATCTCCAAATAAATAGTTCAGTACATAGTTCTTGAAAGTTTTTCTTATCTCTTTACCAATATTCTAATCCTGCCAATCACAAAACCTTCCTCCAAACAGATCTAAACCCAGGAACAAAATCAAAGCATTCTCTAACTATAATATAACCAATAGATTATTAAGTCTGGAACCTTTGTGCTTAAATTCTATCACTGAGACCCACAGAAATCAAATGCATTGTCCCATGCTTCAAAGATAATTAATAACAAACCCACAGCTATTACCTACACATGTCTGCATTCAGAACTAGAGCCAGACATAAGCAACGTGGGCAGAAGAGAAAGTAACATTTCCCAACTTAATGCAAAAACATATAGTCTGTATGCTCAAACCATTAGCTCATCTAGCGTCTGTCTTTCACAATACAGTATCCAATTTCTCATGCTTCAAGAGCTAAAATAAAGTATGGTATCATTGTGTTTTGCACATGACCTTCATTGAGTGCAATATGACTTTTAAAGCACAGTATGAGCCATACATTCAAGGAAAACATTTGGGAGAAATATGTCTTAAGGGAAATAAAACATCCATTTGAGTTGGAAAGTCATATCCAAAGACATTGATAGAATTGTGTTTTCCACAGTGAAAGACCTCCTTCAACGATGCTAAATTCTTCAACCCATTGCTCCATCTTTCTACTTGTTTTTTTTCTATGCCAACAGAGTGGAACCAATCAATTATGTTCATTGCCTCTGCTTCCTTGGCCTCCATTAATTCTACATGTTGACTTCTTTTCCAAATGTTCTTACTGTTTCCTCCCTAGATGGTTAACAACCCAGTGGCTCAGCCTGCTTTCTTCTGTTCTCCCAGCTGCTGAAGGTAGTAGTTCCACTCCTTATCCCTAGAATGCCAATGCCCTTCATGCTTGGTCCAGTGATCTCGCTATTCACTGTAGCACAGAGCAGTCTGCTGTGAAATCAAGACCAACTTTTCCTTCCTGCTGAACATGTCATATGGGTGTCTTCGAGACACCTCAGTGTCATCATGACTGATAGCTCTTCTTTCCTCTAAGAACTAGTTGTTCTTAATAAAGCTACTCATCTGGCCTTGTTCTGATTACTCTTTTTGTCTTCGTTCTCTGAGGCTTTTTAAATTATTTTTCATTGCATATTTTCTTTATTTACATTTCAAATGCTTTCCCCTTTTCAGGTCTCCCCTTCAGAAACCCCCTTTTCCAGCCCCCCTCCCCCTGCCTCTATGAGGGTATTCTCCCACCCACCCACTCACTCCTGTCTTCCCTCCCTGGCATTCCCCTACACTGGGGCATCGAACACCCTCAATCCCAAGGGCCCCTCCTCCCACTGATGACCAATAAGGCCCTCCTTTGCCACATATGCAGCCAGAGCCATGGGTCCTTCCATGTGTGTTCTTTGGTTGGTAGTACAGTCCCCAAGAGCTCCAGAGGTCTGACCTGTTGACACTGTTGCTCTCTCCATGGGGCTGCAAACCCTCTCAGCTCCTTCAGTCCCTTCTCCAACTCCTCCATCGGGGACCCAGCGCTCAGTCCAATGGTTGGCTGCGAGCATCTGCCTCTGTATTTGTCAGGTTCTGGCAGAGCTTCTCAGGAGACAGCCGTATCAGGCTTCCATCAGCAAGCATTTCCCGGCATCCACAATAGCATCCGGGTTTGGTGGCTGTATGGATCCCTAGGTGGGGCAGTCTCTGGATGGCCTTGCCTTCAGTCTCTGCTCCACACTTTGTTTCCATGTTTCCCGAAACAACAAATATTTAAAATTCAATTAGTATTTATGCTAGTCTAATAAAGTGGTAATTGTGGGTTCTCCTCCAGGATCTATGGCCTCACTACCCCTGGGTAGTTAGCTAGGTATCCAGTACCTGGCATGATTTCCCTCTTGTTGAGTGAGTCTTAAGTCAAATTAGAGAGCCCCTCTTTACTGCCAAGATATGTGCTGTAAGTATTATTACACCCTTAGCATTATGGTGCCATGCTGGTCATAGGTCACAGCTGGATAAGATTGCTTCCCTCCCTTTGAAGCTTGCATTCTCTGGTACCATGACAGCTATTCCTCAAGGAAAAGATCTTCAGTTCAGATCCAGCTTGGATACTCTGAATTCTGTGTCTGAAGCACATGGCGTCTTTAACAATAGGGATTTACCTTCAAGCTCTGGGAAGCACCAAAAAGAGGGAGTCTATTGGACTACACCCACCAATAATTCAAAAGGGGGCTTCTCATGTGTGGTATTGAGGTTTTGTTAGATAGTCTTTGGCTCTTGGGAGGAAAACTATCTGCCAAGATGGGAAATTTTCATTTAGACTATATATGAATATACATACACATAGACATAAATAGTGTTATATATACTTTTAGGTAAATATACAATATGAGTCCTTATGCCTTTTCCAGACATCCTGTTATTTATCTTCCTCCTTTTCTTTCTGTCTTGACCTCCTTCTTCAATTAAAGCCTCCCCCACATTTTTCCATTCTCCCTTCAAATCACTTATACCCCTCTTTATTGCCCCCCCAACTCTGTGCTCCCTTTTTACTTTCCTGCTTACTTCGGATAACCTGGAAAATAATTTTATTAGAATGAGTCTTACTATTATGTGAAGTTATGAAAAAGTTCTGGAAAAGACTAAGGCTGAGAAAAACTAGATCTAGTGATGGTGCAGAGTCTGGACCATCCTATGTTTACAGTTTTTCTCATTTTTAATTTATGTGTTATGCTACAAATTCAGAACAAGATTCATGTGATCATTGCTGAGACCTTAGCTTTAACACTGAACTTTCTCTACTCTCTTCCTAAGTGACTACTTAATGGTTCCGGATGCCATCTTGTTACCCTAACCTACATCGTTCTTGATGCAGGAGACTTTTCTACTGCTTGAAATGACCTTAACCCATTTTCTGCCAAAACCTTCTCTTGGAAAAAATTGTATTCAGATTTTCTTAGTTGAATCCCATTTTGTCTGTCAAGTTTTCCCTTGATGCTCAATTAGTATAATGTAAAAGTTAAGAGCATTAGCACTGTAGTCAGAAGCCCCAGGGCCAAATAGCTCCCTTTCTCCCAAATTTTTCAGCAATTTTGAGATACAACTTTATTATATATAACATAGAAATAACCACATTTTTCTCCAACATTGGTTCTGTGTTTCAAATAACACAGTAGTTATTCACTATCACTCTAACCCACCATAGTTTCATCAAAAAATTTTCCATACAGCACTGTTTTGAGAGCAATAACTTTTCACAATCTTCTCCATGTCCATGTCTGTCTACACTACTATATTGTAGACTGCTTAAAGCCACAGACTATTCTGTTTGCCTTAATAGCTCCTGAAATGATGACCTCTGAAGTAGGCATCAAATCCTTAATATTTCTGTGTTTGAGCTTTAGTACTTTGGAGACAAAAACAGGGAGAAGGTCCCCATTGTATGACTTGCTAGCACTCTATTTTGGGACAAATTGCTCAACATTTCTAAGCTTCAGTACTTTAATAAACTTGAAATGGTAATAAATTACCCCACGATATTATGGCCATGTTAGGGACTGTGTCTAAAATGATTGATGGAGGAACAAATGTGCAAATAATGATTAAAATGTACAAAAACACAAATATGCTAGAGATTCCATCCATTTCTTTATATCAATCCTATAATTTGCATAAGACATCCTTTGTACAGTTTTAAAGATGGGTTGTTACAAAGAGATATATGGCAAAGGTGGCACAGGCTCTCAACAGGACCCTATGTGGTCTAAGCATTCATTTTTACCTACAGCCTGACCTTGTGTCTCAGAGCATCAGAGTCCCTTTGATTCAACCCCCTGACACTTGATTTCATTCTTCTCTTTGTGAAACAATCTCATTAGAGAAATCGTGCTGCTGAGAAAGCAGGTCACTCAGCTGGGGGCAGCCAAAGAAAAGGCTGAGTCATGACCTCCATGAAGAGTGAAGCATTAGTGAGGGGCCTTGGGATTTGTAGTGTGCCATGGACCAGGTTTTCACCAGCGGCTACTGGGGCTTTGGGCATCAGGAAGAGTAATGAAGAGTTGACTGCACTGCTGCTGTGGGTGTTAACATCAATTGTTCCCTCCTAGGTAGTAATGAGCTCTCTCCCCATCTGGTGGGGAATCCCAAGTGGAAGGAGGAAGCAGGGTGCTGCCGAGGGTGATTCTGGCAGTGATATATTTAGAATAAACACCCAACTGGGTTGCTCATCACCTGCAGTCAACAATGACCTTTATCACATTCTCTCCAAGAACAAAAGAATTCATTAAGGACTCAAGGACTGACTTCAATTTAAGACGATTTCTTTTTGTTTCCAATTCCTATGAATTTGTCTTATTTTTATAAACTATGACAGCACACACAAATCCTGATAGGATGTGCTATCAAAAGTGTTAAGCTTGGCTTTTTATCCTATATGTACAGATACAGAGGCCCTGGTGACCTTCAGGACAAGTAGCAAAGGCAAAGCACTATGATACTAGCCCATGTTGGGTGGAGAAACATCCAAAGATAGAAGTCTCCATTAATCCCCCCCCCCCCCCATCTCTCAAAGTGGAAAATGCAAGTTAGCAAGCATGCAGGTCACTAAGGAAATTCTTGGCATCACTTCAAAGCTGTTCAAACCTAAAGATTCACACATCCTCATGGTATGCTTGGATTAGAAACTGTAAGATGAACTGAAGTTGAGAAGAAAGGATGCTGAGTGCTAGTCCCATTTGGACTGAGTCTTTTCTTCACAAACTTCTCTCTTTTCTACTTATTGTTTCCCAACCTGATCTCATTTAGCAGTGTACTTACTAGGACACTGTTATAGCTAAGTAAACATCTGCCCCTCGTAGAAAAATAGCTACATTGTGCCCACACTACTACTCCTGACTTTCTATATCCCCAGATAGGGAAGTGTTCAAATAGTAGAGTTGAAAACATTTTACATTGCACCTAACCCACAACACATGCTCATTAGATGCTTTGCCTATAAAAGCTGCATTCTGATTCTCAGCAAGAGATCTGTGCTTTGGGAAGTTCATTTATTATTTTCATATGTATTTGCGTGTGCCTGGGTAAGTTCATGTGTACTATGTGCATGCAGGGATCTTTATTAGCCAGAAGAAGCCTCTGGGTCCCTTGGAACTGAAGTTACAGGCCTTGTAGCTACCATGAGGATGCTGGGAACCAAATCCAGGTCCTCAGCAAGAACCAGAAGTGCTTTTAGTTACTGTGCCATTTCCCTGGTTCTCTGGATCTATCTTTTTGACAAAATGAGATTATTCTCTTATTTCAATGTGCTGAGAAGGGATCACCGTAACCCTCCAACATAGAACATCAGATCAAGCTATAAAGTAGATGAAATTAATTAGATCCCTCCCCCAACCACTGGTTATCTGGGTAGCCCTCGCTGTTCTAAATTCCAAGTGACCAAAAGTCCCTGTATTTAAAAAACAAAGAAACAAACAAACTATCGTATGAGGCATCCAGAAGAAATATGGTAAACCAATTCCTTCCTGGAAGGCTAGTGTTCTTAGATGGCCATGAGAATAGGACTGGACTTGATCACAGCAGATTTAAGGAGAGGATAGAACTTCACAGAATACAGTGTGGAAGGCGGAGTTAGGTTCTTTCGTGTTTCCCAAAAGGTGTTTCTACTTAATTAGAACAATCCCTATATATTTCAGGAGGAGCTATTCTATACCTTCATTATATTATTTTTTTTGTAAAGAATTAAGAACTTTATATCATATTTAAGGAGGGGTGTCTCACAATCTACTCACCAGATGGAATATACTGGTCTAATGTGACACAGCTGATTAATGGTTGGCCTTCCGCAGAAGGACCAATTATTTGACTCTGTCATGACCTTATCTACATTCTCCTCTGCCCCCTGCTCTGTGTGTATTTTTATCTGCTTACTTGGTAAATATAGAGGTTTATGCCCTTCAGGGAAGTCATGAAAATAAATGAGGAAATTCATTTTCCATATACTTTATTCTATGCAGAATATGCAGTTTGTTTCAACACCACCTATATAAGAATTGAGGATTGGGGCAATGTCACAATTAGAGACAAGTGTGACTTCTTTAGCTTTTCCTGAACACACACACACACACACACACACACACACACACACACACACACACACACACACAAATAATTTTAAGTGCAGGAAATAAATTAAGTAAAAGAAAATTCTCCAAACTTACTCATAAGGCAATCCTTCAAATACAAAACAAAACAAATATTTAATTCATGACTCTGGTGTTTTGCCTTATAAACCCTTATTCCTGTTTCCTCTCTACCTTTAACACTTCAAGTGGAAGACCCTAAAATTCTTTCAGAAACCCCATATTGTCTTCACTTCTCTTCACTGTACTATATAATCCAGGCCCCCTGGCTACCAAATGTAGCCCAAACTCTTGGACCAAGTTTCTTGTACAATTTTATTTGGGTTTTTCTCTCACCTCTTTTGCTGACATCTTCTTCCTAGCCACCTATTCTGTTCATGACTCTGCCACACTTCCCACCAAGCTCTTCCCATTTTCAGGTAAGTTAAATCCCATTGATCTAGAAACATTTTAGATGTATCTCTTCATCTTTCTGTCAAGCCCTGATTTCTAGTAAGCAATTGTGACTCTTTAGTTTCTCACACATATATTGTTCAGGGAAAGCCTTTGGCATACTTCGTGATCTTTTAGAAGACTTTTATCAATGTCTTCCATTCAGAGCTCCATTATAAGATACTTGGGAGTCTTATGTTGCTTCAGCTACCTGCAAAAGCTCAAATGAAGTGTTCTGTGTGCCCTGAGCACTAACTAAGCACTTATAATTTTTCAATAACAATTGAACAATTATAGCGAACACCAATGAGGATAAAAGTAAAAGAGGAAAAAGACCACAAGATCTCTTATTGGAATAAAAGATATTTAGTGCATTTTCCCTGGCTTTGTTTAATTTGTGTTCATTCATGTTATAGTGTGGTAAATATTGGGTGAGCATGTACTATAAAGAGTAGGTACTTTTCTGGATATGACAATGCAGTTTCAAACAAACAAAAAAACCTTCAATGTGGCCATAAATATTCTTCTTGAGAGAAATATTTCAGAAAAACTGATAAAAATAAATTAATACCATAAATACAATATAAAAGATCATAATCTAGTAACAACCACACGGAAAAATGGAAAGCATAACTATTATTTTAGTCTCTGGAGTATATTCAACAAACATGATTGCTATGCTTTAATTAATTTTATTTATTATTCTTGATAATATTTACATGTATAAGATGAATTATTGTCATATTCACTATTGTCCTCTGTTGTCCCTTACCCTAACTTTGCTTTCTCCTTTTATCAAAGTCAGAATCTCTGAGAGGGTGAGATTTGAGAAAAGCAGTGAAGCAGTACAGGAAAAAAGCAAGGGCCCTTCTGGAAGAGTATTTTCCCAGCAGTCTTACAGCTACTGTGAAGTCCTGAGAAAGATATGTCTGATGTGTTTAAAGAGCAAGCTCAGTGTAGCTAAAGAGGAATGAGCAAGGATCGTAGAGACAGGTGAAGCCAACGAATTAAGAGAAGGAAGGATGCAAGTTTATTCTACCAAACAAAAAATAATATAGAACCATTATCATGTAAAGGTGGGTCTGATCTTTTGGGGAGAAAAAATAGGGCTGTATGGGAGTGGATGGTCAGATGGTATGCTGCCCTGTGTGGGAGGCTGGTGGAAGGTGGAAGGGATAGAAAGTAGCAGATTACAAATGCTTTCACAGATTCCCCCCCAATGCACATGTGTTCTTTCAGAGCATGGTGAATATTTCAAGACATCAACTGCCATAGCTAGCTGCTCAGCAGGCTGTTTCACTCCACTGACTTCTAGCTCCTTTTGAATTCTGATGTCTTTTATGTCAACGCTCTCCTCACTCTCTTCTTCCCATACCTTATCTAATCTTTTTAGCTGAGCAACAACATTTGAAATCAATCCTCTATATACTGTATGATTTTTCCCCGAACCTCCTAAAAAATATTAGTCATCATCCCTGAGTTTAAGCATCTTTCTCATTAAGTGGGGAGGGGAGCTGGGAGTATAGTCTATCATTCAGATTCAACCAACAAGCTTTCATTCATGCATTTAGCATGAATTTAATGTAACAAACATGTTAATCATTCATGCGTTCCCAGGCTTCATTCTAAGTTGGGTATGCAGTTGGAAATAATAGGAAGTCTTTGTTGTGAAAGCTGTTTTAGTTTCCCAGAGACCAACAGACAGATGCATACAGAGAATTTCTGATAAGAGAAAAGAGAAAGGAAGCAAGACAAGAATAAGAGACAGGAAATAGAGCTATTTAAGATATGAGTTAAGTAAAGGAGAAAAACTTTCAAAAGTCTGGAAAGACATGCTCTAGAAAATTCAAATGTCCTCAATCAAAACTCCATAATGCCTTCAGCATATGCTGAGATTTGTAGTCACGGTAGTGATGGAACTTTCAACTCCTGATTTGTGGTAGCATCCCTAAACAACATTCTATGATTTGTGATCAGATCCTCAAAACGCCAGATTCCCCATGCCTTGGTCATGTAAGGCTAGGTGGTTTGTTTGCTTAAAAGCTTCCTAAGACCTCCATTGAGGTTCATGAACCACTGAAATAATACTTGTAAACAGATCACGTTCTCTCTCTGAACCATTTTCGCCGTCCTTGTAAGTCTGTAAGTCTGCTTTCAGTGCTACAACCTCATTTAATTATATGATGGTCTAAAACGATTTTCTAATAGATTTCTAACCTTTGTCCTTATGTCCTGTAGAAGACAGAAATCAACCTCACTTGATCCTTTAAGTATTTGAGAATAGGACTTAGACTAATGAATTGCCTTCATCCTTCTATGATATCAGACCTTGGTCCATCACATTCATTCTTACACACATGAGCTCCATGTACTACTCCTTCCTAAGTACCCCAAGTAGCACAACAAAAATTTCCCTTTACTACAATGGAGACCACATCTTAGTCTTTAGATACCCATTTTCCAGTCTCTCACATGCATCTTCTGTGAAAATTCAGAGTACTATTTTACATTTTTTCTTTTTTAATCAATTTATCGTTTATTTAAAAATTAACAGAATATATTTGATCAGTTCTTTCCCATTCCCAGATCCACTAAGATTTGCTCTACCCACTCAACCCTTTATCCCCCCCCCGTAAAACAAAATGATAGTGATTAACACCAAAGACTCACAACTGTATATTTCTAATGAATTTTATGATTTACTGTAATTCTTTTCTGATATTATCTTTGCAGATGGTATTATATGTAAATTCATTTATGTTGTTCAGTCTTCTTTGCCTTTGGCACCAAAAGTTCTCCACAGGTAGGATGATGGAATACAGGTAATTGGTCTTACAAAACACTTTCTCTTGAATTGGTCAATCTTCTTTCTGTTTTTCTGTACTAGGCACATCAATATTTTCTATCCAGTCATAAAAAAATATTAGTCAGAAAATTTTTGATTGACCCAATTAACTTGAACACTAAATCAATGGAGTTCTACTTTTATAATAAAATGGAAATTTTAGATAAATGAAACAGTAACTGAGCATTTAATTAAAAAGAACTTTCAATATGTTTTAGGGCTAGTTCACATTAGCTACACTCTAAAATTTCTTGGAATGAATCTGATCCATCACTTCCAGATACTTTTATGGCTACACATGTTGCAATTATTGAACTAAACATGGTCTTTTTCTTAATACTTACTATATACCATGGCAAGTTGAGCCCTTTTCTAACATTTGTAAGTCTTTGTGCAAAAGTGAAAATGAGATTCATGATATATATATATATATATATATATATATATATATATATATATATATATATATATA
>CM052713.1:33114696-33170732 GCA_028551405.1 Uromys caudimaculatus
ATATATATATATATATATATATATATATATATATATATATATATATATATATATAACATTTGTGTGTGTATATGTGTATGCTATAGACCTAGCCAAAAATATTCCATCTTCTAAATTACAAAAATCAATCAGAAGGGTGTAGAAGCCAAGATTTAATTTAGAATGATCAGATTCATCCAAGCTTGGTACCAGGATGCACTGTAGTGTTGTTAGCCGAATTCGGACTTTCACTCATGTTAACCACTTTCCTATACTTGGTAACCCAACCCAGGTATCCAAACACTAGACACACTCTCTAGACAAAGCCCTGTCATTTGCTTATTCTCAGGACTACTGAATACATGGACCTAGTCCATGACTCTCCTTCCAAGGAATGAACTACAAAAGAAGGACAGAGTATAAGTTGGGAGCTGTCTAGAAATGATTTGGTCAAGGGGATTCCCTCTACTATAAGTATCGACTACTAGCTGTAAACCTGATAGATTTGGAAAGGGGTGTTACAAGGGTCCCATGGGCTTTTAAATCTCAGGTGAAAAGAAAAAGTTCAGAACAAAGCCTGCTAATATTCTGCTTTCTTAGTCTGGGTCTAAGCACAATGTACCACTAAGGTAACAGTAGGATGTTACGATTTTGTAAGTATTTTAATAACTAGGACTAAAGCAAAATAGTTTCTGGTTAACATCAACCCTAGCTATTATTTAAGTACATGTATTAATGTATTTTTAAAATATTTCATTTATTTCCTCCTTGAAACATACACAAAAACTATAAAGAATTCCACAGGATAATTTTCTTCTACTTGTCAGCATAAATTGTGATAATCTCAAAACTTCCTTCCACATAAACCTAAAAGGTAAAGTCTTATCTATCTCTAAATGACCAAACACCTGAAATAAGATGTTTTACTTCCTTGGTAACTTAACTATGAAGGTAATACTTTAGCAATCTGTAAAGTCTTTTCCAATCCAGCATCCTCCCTGACGTGCTATGGACTCCCTGAACTCCCACAGACCTAGAAGACATGCCCTAGAGCAGTTGTCAAATTTAATAAAAGGCACATGTTAAAAGAGTATAGGAGAATCAGAAAAGTAGAAAACAGTGTGTGTGTGTGTGTGTGTGTGTGTGTGTGTGTGTGTGTGTGTGTGTGTGTGTGTTTGAGGCTTGGACCAAATAAAGAGTACATAGTAGCCATTCAAGAATTCAAGCTCATTAAAGTAAAGCTGCCCAGATGCTTATAACAAAGTTAAGTAATCTACCACTTCATTCCAGATAAAAATTCCAGTCAAGACCTGAAGAGGTTGAGAAATAAACAACAGAAAATGTTAGCATGCCTCCTTAGGTCTAGTTCCTAGAATTTCATATTCAGGTTAGGCAGCAAGGCTAGTCTCCATAATTCAATGTGTAAACATTTATGGAGCACTTTAAGCTGATCATCTTGCTAGGTGCTGGACAATAATCAGAAAATCTAGGCATCATGAATAGAAACAGACCAATTGATACAGAATTACTCTCCTGGAGAAGTCTGGAGTCACACAGTGCTTAACACTATTAAAATGTAATTTTTTATGAGTTCTATTGTAAAACCAAAAAAGGGCTATGACTATTTTAAAAAGGGGGTTTCCTCTCTACTATGGTTACTAACAATGACAGTGACATTCAGAATTGATTTAGAATTCTTAAGAAGTTCATTCATTGGGTAGTAAAGGAAGGAAAAAACATTCCAGGCAGAAAGATAATCTAAAAGTGTAATATTATGTCCAGCAAAGCTACCCTTCAACAAATAAGGAGAAATAATTCTCCTCCCATATTAAATTAAACCAAAGGTATTTATCCCTGTCTTCCTATAAGAGATGCTTAAATAGAACCACTTAAATTGAGATGAACAACTAAATAAAAACAAGAACATATAATCTTACCAGTAAAAGAACAACTATGATCAATGCAAAATAGTATAACATTAATCTTAGCACATAAATCACTTATTTTATTCTAGTATAGAAATTAAAAGGAAAGGGTACAAAATAATCATAAAAATACTTTAATTGATACATAAGATAATTTGTTATTAATAACATTAGGTGTATGGATAAGAGTGTACAGGGTTTCATAGTAATTAAAGTTAAATTGTTATGAGCATAAAATAGATTGTTGTAACTATGAGATAGTTTATATAATCTCCATAGTAGTTCTTAAGAGTACATTTCTAGAAAGTATAAAAATAAAATGAGAATTAAAAACAATGTACTATATAAGTTGACAAAATACAAAGGAAGACAGACAATAAGAGACAAAAAAGAAAGACAATAGAATTGCAGGACAAAACAGTTTAAAAGTATTGGTTTTACTGTCAATAACTTCTGTAAAAGTTACTGGATAAAACTCAATCCTCACATGCTTGCTCACATGAGCACAAAGGTCAATAAGACCCAAGTATATGCTATCTGCAGACACTTTGATATATGTTTATGGAGACACAGGACTGAAACTGTGCAAGGATTCAAAGAGATATTCCATGTACACATACCTTAAAACAAGAAATATAGAGGATACCATGTAATGATGAAAGCGTCCTGTAAAAGTAACACAAAACAGTAAGAAATACACAAGTGCCAAGTATCACAACCTAAATGTATGAAATGGAGGTTTACACAACTAGAGGGAGCTACTACCTAGGTGTCTCTATACCCTACTCAGAATTATGGAAAGAAGATCCAGAGAAATGTCTTTGAGAAATACGTACTTCATATACAGAACTTTTCAACTTCCAGTGGCAAGGGACACGTCCTCCTGCAATGCACAAATGACATTATTAAGCATAGGTCACGTGTTTGATCACAAAGTTAGACTTAGCATATTTAAGAGTGTTTAACATAACAGCAAAATATAAATAACTTGATAGAAAATAACTAAGGGACTTGACCAGACATTTCTCTAAGGAAGGAATATCAAGAGCTAACAAGTGTATGAAAAACATGTAAAATATCACTAATCAGCAGGAAAACACAAATGTTATATTTTAAACAAAAAGAAAGCAATATTCAAAAGGATGTGAATAAACTGAAACCCCTATATTGTTGGTGGGTATATAAAATATTTCAGCAAAATGGAACGTAGTATAAAGGTCCTTTAATTTTTTAAAATAGAACTATGATGTAGTCAAGTAATGTTACTTGTGAATATTTATTAGGAAAGTTGAAAGCAGACCTAATAAAAATTATCTATTCTGCCATGTTTGTTGTAATATTATTGTTAATACTCAGGGGGAAGAAACAGCAAAACTACCCATTAATAAATGAATAAATAAAGAAATGTAACAGATATTCTTTGATCATAGAAAAAGGAAGGAATTCTATAATGATATAAACTTGTTACTCCTTGAAGATATTGTGCTAAGTTAAATAGGCTAACTGGAGAACAGCAAATGGTGTATAATTCTAGTTAAGTGCAGTATCCAAAATGTCTAATTAATAGAATATAAAACTTATAATACATATTCTCAAAGGTAATGGAAATATGGACCAGGAGCAGCTTTCAACAAGTATAGAGTTTCAGTCATACAAGGGGGACTTTTGGTAGAGAGGTGCTATGCAACATATTTGTAATTAAAATATTGTTTGTGAACTGGTTTGGTAAGAGGGTGATATCATGTGTCTTTTAACCTTGACGATGATGACGATGATGATGGTGGTAATCATCATCATAACACTAGAAATAATTTACAGTACCTATAATTTTGCAAACAAATGTTGTGAGGTTAAGGCTGTATTTCATATGGTCTCACAAAAAGCAAAGGTTGAGAACAGGGATATAAATCCAGTTAGTCTCCAGAACTGTCAGGTTAGATCATATGCTATTCTTTCTTAGGAAGACTTTTTAAAACTAAACATAAAATTAAGAAAATACATTTTAAAGGGGTGGCATTTATCCAGAATTATTCCCTTCTAATATTGAAGCAAGCTAGAGATATGAGATAGAGAGAGCATGTAGATTTGTGGACAGATGGATGTATAGGTGATAGAGATCAGTAGATGATGGATGGATGGATGGATGGATGGATAGATCGATGATAGATACATAGGTAGATAGAAAGATAGATAGATAGATAGATAGATAGATAGATAGATAGATAGATAGATAATTTAACACAAAGACATTCCCTCTTTAGAAATAAATGATTTTATTACACTCAAGCTTTAAACCTCATTTTACTTCTCCAGAGACTATACCAACTTCTTCTCATATCAGAACCAGCCCTTTTGCCAAATTAAGTTTCTATAGAAAACAACAAAGATAGGAGAAACACAACTACTTGTGTCAAATACAGATACAAGAATAAATAAATAAGAAAGCTGAAGCTAATGGCTAACCTCCAAAGCACCTATCTACTCCTGTTCACAAACACACTCACATAGATTCGTACATGCACACACAAGTTCCATTGTTCTATACAGTGGGATACAAAGCCTTTACCCCAGAACTCTGGGTCTATTGTGAGGCAGCTATGTGGTTCTTACTCTCTCAGCTTTTGTGGTTGGGATGCCTTAACCATAGACTGTGTTCTTACAAATTTAGGAAGTGCAAGACAAAAAGGTCACCTGCAACTTTCCCTTGGGGCTAAACAAGCCCAGGTGCATAGACACCAAGTGGATTTTGTTGGCATTTCATTTCTAAACTCAGGAAGCTAAATTTAGAATGTCCTATTGACAAGCCACCATCCAGTAGGACAAAGGGAGGGGGCAGTTCTTCAAGTCTGGCGTGTTCTATCTGGCAGAAAGTGGGACAGCAGTACCTCTCCTATAGCAGGTTATTTCCCTCTTCACAAACAATGTAGATAATGCTAAGATTGGAGGTATGAGCCCACCAGATTTCAGTTTTCTCTCTTGTCAATCATACAGCCTTGAAACATCAGTTACCCTTCCCCCACTGGACAGTTTAGATTAAATGACTCAGTGTGTTGTAAAGAACAGAGAGAACACAGTTGTGGGCACATAGCAATGACTACATAAATGGGAGCTGTGATCTACTCTGGCCAGTTCAACTTATTCCATGATCTTGTCGAGCTATCTTAGGAGTATAGTGTCTGGGCAATGACTACTACAATGGTGAGGATAAACTTCTGTCTTTAGGCATCTTGTACCTAATTTAAACGTGAAGCTACGTAGAGATTTCACTTTGAGCAAAGCAGTCACCAGGAGCAGCAGTTCATCATCACACTGCCAAAGCCACAGTCAGAACCAGAATAATTGAACTGGCTGTGGGGCTGGTTTCTATGCCTCCTATCACTCATGTGCCAATGGAAAGTATAGCAGGCCACAGCCTCAGCCAGAGAGAACATAAATAGCCCTTTCCTTTTCAAAATATAACAAGTTAATCTAAGAAGTTATCATGATTTCGTAGTCTTGCTTGAATGATTGAATCTGGATTTGTTTTTTACTGAAAACCTTTAATATCATGCCAGATAACATCATTTATTTCTCAGCTTTGGGAGAAATCTTTGAGCACTTGATTACACTTGGTTGTTTTCTGCCGTGGCCAAGAAGAATAATCTGTAACCTTTGCATTACTGGGAATAACATGATCTTATCCTAGCATGAGCTCATAATCTCCCCATTTAAGAATCCGCGCCTAGACCTGGGGTCTCAGAGGCACTCAAGTAATAAAATGTCATTGTCCACGGCTAAGTGTCAGGGACCACTGACCTAAAAGCTTAGTGAGCTAAAGAGGTCAACAGCTAGAACTTTGAAGTTGAACTTGGCTCCTGCCCACAGCCACAGGATCAGTCCTAGGTGGAGCTCTGGGACTCACATAGACAAGTACTCGAATTCTGAAGATTGCTTCCATTTGAAACACAGAGTGCTTTTAGGAAATAATAATATATAATTAAAATCAATTTGATGAACAGAAGTAATTTTTATATTCAAGGAAGTTGCTGAAGCAGCAGTTTTTCATTCATTAGCATATTTACCAGGTTAATGTACTGTACTTAATAAAGTAAGCAGTGTTTTATAATTTCCTAGGCAAATTGTGAAAGTAGGAAAAATGAATAAAAGTTTGTTCCATTTTAAGTATCTGAGTCAACAAATTAATCTCTTTCTCCTGAGAGTGCTATTTTCCTCCAAAGTGAGCAGTCATATATTTAGTGGTTTTGATGAACTTGAAAAAAGAATATTCATTAATGTGGAAAAATGACGCCGTGAGGGATGTGATCATCAGCTTTCCATTGTTGGGAAAATACCAGAAATCATAAGCTTGTAGAAAGCAAAGGCTTACTTTAGCTTATCTCCACAACCCATGGCCCTTGTCCTGTTGCTTTGGGCCTCTGGTGGCATGATCTACCATGGCAGAAGTATGCAACCACAGTGCTGCTCACTTCAGTTACATGGGAAACAGAGGGAGGAGAGAAAGGGCCAAAATCCCAATCAATACCTTCAGATCGTGTCCCTAACAACGTGATACCCATCCATAAGTCCTTCCTTCCTGAAGATTTATCACTTACTAATGGTCCCACAGCCTGAAGACCAAGCTCTCAATTTATTGACTTCTGAGACATTTAAAACCCAAACTATAGAAGAGAGCAATGTATTAAACGTGGAAGAAAATACATGAAATACAGTGACCTTTAAAAATGATACAAAATAAAGAGATACATGAGTTATCCATTTCTTCTTCAAGAATAGAAAAAAATGTAAAAGGAAAAAATGTTTTAGCAGTTTCGGGAAGAAAAGATGAGCTGGTAATAACAATACTTGGGAACCACTTCTGGGAACATGATAAAGAAAAAAAATGACTGAGAGATGGGTCCAATTGCTTCAGAGATTCTGTAATCTCTGCATTGAAGGATTTCATTTCAGAAGGCAGAAACAGTGTAGGAACAAAGACCAGTAATAAGCAGTCATCTAAAGTGGTTTAAAAAAGAGAGAGAAAGAAAGAAAAGATAAAAGAAGAAGAAATAGCAATTGGTTGTAAGTCAAAAGTATGAAAGCAAGTGTCCATGGCTTGCTTAAAGCTATGGAGTACTTTTTTAACGCCCCCCTTCAATGCTCACCTTAATATTTTATTTTTCCTGTAAGGAAATAACCAAAACCATCTGCAGTAAGTCACTCTGCCTTGGGATGCAATCATTTTCTCCTTCCCAGCTGCAGGCCCCAGGCAAGTTTCAGGAAATCATTAGGAGAGGCCCTTGTTCCTTTACTTGGGATTTTGCAGAACTGTTTGTCTCTTACTTTGAGCTTTTATTAATATATACATAGCGGACCTCATTCATAGAAAAACAAGGCTTCCTTTCATAAAAGGACATTGTCATTTGCTTTCTGTCCTTTCCCCTGGGCTTCCAGAAGTATAAAGGCATATGTGCATTGTGTATACTGTTTTGAAGATAGACAGACTAGATGTAGCTTCTGATGTTAGGCAAGTGAGAGCACTTTGTTGATTTAGCTTTTCTTTCTCCAATATGAAAATGGTGCACTTCACTAGATTAGTGTCCTAAGAAACAAAAGAAATTTCATATAACCATTTTCTTACAATAGAATTTCTCCTAAGTTTTCACAGTTTACGATCCCTGTAAAGTGAGTGCTCAAAGTGTGCCAGCTAACAAAATAAAGATAACCTCAGAGAACATTAAAATGTGTTTATGTTGTATTAAAGAAAGAAAGCAAAACACTTCCTCTTGGATTCATTGGTCATTTGTTTTCATTCACATTGATTTTTTTCATTCATTTCTTCTTTGAAAATTCTGACTTTGTTTAGTTATTAATTTTTTATACATCCTGACTTTGGGGAGTGATTTCCAAGGGTGAGCCCTGTGCTTTCCATCTGTCTATACTTTGTAGTTAGTTATCAGTCTGTCTGTAGCTTGTCTTTTGTGTCTATCAGATCTGTCCCTGTAACTTATCTGATCAGTCTGTGTGGGAGTCTTTATCTGTCCCTGTGCTTGATATCTGTCTCTCACAAAGGGTTTCACTGTGTATTTAGTGAATGGCACAGAAAATATGGCCTATAGAAGGAATGATGGATACTTTACACAAATATTTAATAGAGTTTGACGTGGAAGGGGGTCACTTTATGGAATGCAACTGACCCAGAGGTGCTGAGTACTTCGAGCAGACATTATCAAGCTATTCCCATGTTGCTTCCAACAGTTATAGCAAATGCTTGTTTTAAGGTATCTTAAGACCTGTTGGGTGCTTTCAGCAAATTGTTACCACAGTACCAATGTATAAACACACATATATTAGGTTGAGTTGGTGACATGGAGAAATACACAACTTAAGCTATGAAATCACTTAGGTTGTAAAAGCTGAGTACATGGGAAATCCAAGGCAGGAAGGTCAGTTACATTGTCCTCTTGAAGGCAGATTCAACATAAACAAGCTGAGTTCTCAGTAGGATTACAGGCTAAATAAAAAGTCATAAATGATCTCAAGGAGAATTATTAACTTTCCTGTGAGGTCTGCCAAAAGGTTAGTCTTTAGAGGCATCAGAAGATATTCTCATAAAAAGGTATCACTACACAAATCAGAATTTTCAGTGAAGGGATGAATGAGAAATTCAGTGTAAATGAAAACAAAGTTTATACCAACAACAAGAATAGTACCAAAAGCATTCTTTTTTAATTGTTTTTACTCATTCACTTTTTTACTATACATCCTACTCACTGTTCCCCTCCCAGTAACCCCTTCCCACAATTCTTCCCCCATCACTCCTTCCTCTTCTCCTCTGAGAGGGTACCCCCACCAGGTATCTCCCTACCCTGGCACTTTAATTCTCTGTGATGCTAGATGCTTCCTCTCCCACTGAGACCAGGCAGCCCAGTACAGGCAACAGCTTTCGGGATAGCCCCTCCCCTGCCCCAGTTGTTCAGGACCCACTTGGTGACCAAGCTACACATCTCCTATGTATGTGTGGGGAGGCCTAGGTCCAGTCCATTTATTTTCTTTGGTTGGTGGTTCAATCTCTGAGATCCCCAAGAGTCAGACTCTGTTGGTCTTCCTGTGGAGTTTCTAACCCCTTGGAGCCCACAATCCTTCCTCCTACTCTTCCATAAGAGTCTCCAAGCTCCATCCACTGTTTGGCTGTGAGTGTCTGTATCTGTCTGAGTCAGCTGCTGGGTAGAGCTTCTCACCGGACCACATGCTCCTGTAAACAGAGTATCATTAACAGTGTTAGGGATTGAAAAAACGTTCTTCTTAATGCAGCACACGTTAAGGTCCAACTGTGTAAATGATTGAATGGTTCTTTGTTCTCTTGACTTGTGTTATGTATAAGATAAATAAGAACTATTGGGTGGTGGGAACTTACCCTTGAGATTGAAGAGCTGAAGTTTGAAAGAGGTGACAGAAAGTTACATTTCTGCTTGCTCACTGTAGATTTTAGGGACATTGATTTTCATATTCCCTTGCATCCAACTCAGTTTGTATTTCAGCCACCAAGCCCCTTGTTACCTTTCTTTCTTCACTTTTTATTCTTCTACCACTCACAATCTACTGGACTAAACCATAAACTTCAAAGAAAAGAGGCAGGCTAAGATCAATCTGCAGAAGAGGCAAGCGTCTTCTATGAGCCCCTGTGCTTGGTTCCAAAGACCTCACTGTTGGATGATTGATGTTAGATCTTAAACATTAATATTCTATACTGGGATTCAACATTCTACTTGATGTGACTGATTTATTCAGAGAGTAACAAAGTTTCACGTGTACTCTGCCAAATGAGCATGACTTAAAACAGAGTTGTCTTCATTCACACATTTCTCTTCACCTATGTGTTGACCAACCTTGCTTCTAGACCTTGATATTCTAAGTATTGCATCTAGTACAGGTGTTTTCATTTGCAGAGCCTTCAAAAGGTGACTATAAAAGGTTGCAGCAAGTGCATTGAAGAGTTTTATACAGTGATGGAGAAGGAAGGAGATTAAAGTGGGAAGACAAGATTTGCAATCTGCCCCAGACACTAATTAGTTTGGAAATCTCAATCACACAAGACTCAAAGACTCTTTCCCCACACTTACACAATAAGGGAGGAGCTGACCTCCTTGATCTCTGAGGCTTCTTGAAGCAGCAAAACTCTGTAGTCAGCAGAACCTTTTACAACTCAGCAGGCAGACACTATAGAAACCCCATCTCGTTTCTCCACTTCTAAATTTATCACTTCAGTCATCAACAAGACATTGCCCAATATAAGAGAGCTGAGTTAGGCATATTTGATAGCAAGGCAGTTGTCTTAGCCAAGTTAGGAATGTCAAACTTTACTGGGGTTGTTGATTCTCAGTTAAAGAAAAAACAAAGAGAATGTTAGGGCTGTAGCCAATCCTAGATGGCCCAGTTCCTCAGTAGCTTACATAACCCTCAGCATGGACAGGGTAGGAAGACATCTTTTTCAGTCCATTTCTATATAGCACAGCAGGCTCCAGCCTTTCATGCCCTTCTGCCTTCCAGGTAAATAAAAGAAACAAATAGTCCCCACCTTCCTTCCTTACCCCTCCCGGCTTCTTTTAAGGTGATTATTCTCTCACTATCTTTGGAGTCTAACTTAAGACACAGTCCTTTCAGTTATAAAAATGTTCTTTCCAATTCTATCTTCCCAACCGTGCAGAAGAATTACAAAGGGTTCACAAGAGTGGAGACACCTCAGAAATCTATGTGCCTGCATACTTGGATTGTCATTCTTCTGGGCACAATAGATGGGGTTTGTCTGACATACAACTAAAAGGGATGGATCTGGGAAAAACAATGAGCATTTTGTCTGCCTGGGAGAAAGTGTGTGTGTTTCTAACTTTTAAAGGTAAAGAAAGAAGTCTAATTAGAATGAGGAGGAGATGAAGAGGGAGCAGGAACTGTCTCTGACTACACTGCCTGCCTTCGGGTTCCTTCCCCTCACGGGCTGACTTGTCTGGCCTCACTGGAGAAGAATTATGCCTAGTCTTGTAGAAGCTTGGTGTGTGGGGGGCTGGCTGATGTCCTTGGGAGGCTTGCCCTTTTCTGGGGAGACGGGGAAGAGAGGTGGTTGGAGGGAGATGGGAGCTGAGAGGGTGGGGCCATGAGGAAAGGAGGGAGGGGAAGCTGCCATGGGGTGTAAAGTGAATTAATAACAGTCAATAAAAAAATCAGCTCAAGAAAACAAAAAACAAACAAACAAACAAAAGAATGGGGCAGAGAAAAGCTTCCACTCTGGTCCTCTAGATTCAGGTTTCATTAAAAACAAAAGACTTTATTGTGACACTTAGTAAAACAGTGGTAAGTGAATGAAAAAATAGAAAAATAAGCAAATAAAAAGAACAAGACTGCTCCTAGGTATGGTGGAGGAGAAGGTTCATTGCAGGAAAAAGGGGAAGCACAGCCAGAGGCAGGGGCATTTGGGAGAGGCCAGAGTAGACATGAGCAGGATGAGCTGTGCCTTGTGAGGAGAGAGATGAGGAGAGAGGAGAGCCAGAACCTGAATTCTGTAGGGGAGGTAGCTGGAGGAAGATGCATCCCAGCCCCTGGCCTGGGAAGTTCAGTGTAGGGGGTAGGATATGCCAGCCATACTGTAACAAATAGAGACTGAGGGATTCTGGGAAACCTAGTGGCCAGATCTGTTCTGATATGTCAAATAGGCAACTGAGCCATTTGATATCTCAAGCCATTTGTCCCAGTATTTGAGACTTAACAGTGAGGTCATTGTAAATTAAGAGAAAAATTGGGTTCACTTGCAAATACAGCCGCAAGTGGAGATTCTTAGCCAAGAATGGCTTGTAGGAGTTTGAGGGACAGGAAGATTGGTGGAAATTTATTAAGAGCAAGACAGTAATTACTGGGAAGTCTTCCTAAACTGAATTAACACAATTCTTTCTGTAAGTAGGCCATGTATAAACTGATGACATGACCAGTCCATGATATAGTTAAGGGGAAAGTTTTTCATTTTAGATATGAGAGAGAGAGAAGAGCCAGAGGCACCTGGAAGAGTCCAGAACAGACAGAGAAAGTAGACTGAACATGGCCAGCAGGCTGGTCTCGGCCATGAGAAAGCAGAAGCTGAAAGGGGGGAGGGGCAGAAAGAGGAAGGCGAAGGGAGTGAGGAGGTAAAATAGCAGGATTATAAGAAGGAAGACTGTCTGTGGGGAGGGAAGTCTGCGAGCTGCAGGGAATTTGGGGCGGGAGAGGGGATCAGAAGACGCAGGGTGCCAGCATGGACTTTGAATTCTATAGCAGGTACATGTAATAGCAAGGAAACCTGAAAACCAGCATCTGTCCTTTCTGCCTTCTGGAATTTGGGGAAATAAAGTTTCCTTTGGACCTGATGGCCAGGAGTGATCAGACATCAAGGCTAGAATGGCAAAGGATCTGAAATGGGAGTGTCTGAGACATTTACTAAAGTGACTTCTCAGAACTTTTTCCTAAAACTGGACTGTACAGAGACGTCTCGGAGGGAACAACACTAAAGGCAAAGGAGCTTGACTAAAGTTAGACCAAGGGAGCGGTCTCTGGTGCTCTATCTATAAAGACTTTGGAAATTTCATTTAGACAAAAAGTAAATAAATGAATAAATAAACAAATAAATGGATGGATGTCACTCTTGGACTGTGGATATAGCTCAGTCAATAAGGTGTCTGCCTTGCAAGCATGAAGTCCAGGGTTCAGTCTCCAGAGCCCACTTTAAAAGCCTAGCTTGTAGCACATACTTACAATTCCAGCCCTGGCTACGTGGGAACATAGAGACAGGGAGATCCTTGTGGCTCTCTTGCCAGTTGTCCTGGTCTACTAGGTGAGCTACAGAACCCAGAAAGTTTCTGTCTCAAAATCAAGGAATGACACCCAGTGTTTTGTGCACGTGTGTGTGTGTGTGTGTGTGTGTGTGTGTGTGTGTGTGTGTGTGTGTGTTGCATCCATATACACAAAGAGTCAATCTCTCATATCTGCTTAATGGCCAACAACCCGTTTGTCTTAGACACTGCACTGAGCTGACCTACCTTTGGTCTCTCTGTCTTTTCTTTGATGCATGGGTATTTAATTGTGATCCTGGGTTTATGAAATTTAGTTCTCATGGATGTTCTCTTCTCAAAGTCTGGACAGCATTCTAAACATGGCTGTGGCTTAGTGTGACAGCAAACAAATCTCAGCCTGTGACTTGTACTACACTGCCCCTGTCCGATCAAAGGGCCTCTCTGAGAAGCAGGCATTTTGTGATAGAATCCACATAAATTATGTATTACTCTGTCTTTATTTTCATACCAAGAAGAGATTCCTCATCAACTGAGAAGAGAGGTTTTTTGTGTTATTTAGTTTTCTTTTCTTAATGCAGAACCCACACACAGCTTCAAAAGAGCTGTGTTGAAAGGATACATTTTAACACTTGAAACACTTGAGTGCCTTTAGTTCTCTCCCAGCCCTTGCTCTGGGGAGGCCCAGGGTCCTGAGTCTCCTGCCTGCAGGTAGTCAGCTAAGCCCTTAGTACAAGGCTCTCCTCTGGGGCTTTTCAGTAAATACCATAAAGTGACAGAGCAGAAGCCTACAGGTCAGAAAGGATGTGGTGTAGTCACCAAGGCCTGGAAGCTAGAGGCATCAACTCAGCCGCACAAAGAAAAGTAACAGAAACCTCGTTGCCAGTCTGAAGGACAGCTCAGTCATGAGGGAAATAAAAATAGCACATATTCTCCTCTAAGAGGGGGCCTATTACACAATTTATAAAGACATGGGCTGTTTGTTTTCTTTCCTCCTTAAAAAAAAAAATCATTACCATGAGTACCCTAGTATTTATTCAAGCATGTGCCCTTCCTAAAGCCTTGTGCTTTGGGCTCTGAAGAGCATATTCAGATAATATTGCTTGCTTGCCCGAGTAAACACGGTATATTTTCTAAACCATCAAGTTTTACTTAACAAATGAAATTGAGTGGAACCCATGTGTCTAAGATACAGTAGGCATCTCTATGTCTATTATTCCAGGGGAATATGATTGCAAACCCTGCATATGACATAACAACCATAACAAAGAAAAGAAAGCAAATCTGTATTGGTTGGAGAAAAGAACAGACTCTGTGGGAACTTTGGGATGGGGTGGACAGGCTGAGTTACCTGTATCTTGTGTTCTGTTGTGCTGTGTATCTAAGACTTGGAGCTGGGGAAGACAGCAATCTCAGAATACCAATGGAATGCAGACCAGAAAAGGCACTGTTGATGGCTTGTTTTCTACACCCAGAAGAGTAAGAGGCAGCACAGGAAAAAGTGAATGTCTAGATAGTAATGACTATACTACAGCCAAACCTCACAGAATAAACTGGCTACTAGCTCACCCATGCCTACAAGGAGCTATATGAAACCAAGGTACCTACAGTTGTGGCTGCTGAGAGACATCCAAGTACCACAGCCAAAGTGAAGTGAGAGAAGGCTATGTGGTAATCTGAGCTTGTCATAGTCTCTGGCCAGTGGAACATCTACCAGTGTCCGTGTGGTGCATCTGGGAATCCAGCACTGCTCACATACCCTGGAGTAGCGAGGCTCTGCATGCTCAGTTGGGCTGGATGTTAAAGAGTTTAATAGCAGTTAAAATGCAAAGGAAATAAGAAGAAAAGGAACATCAGCATCCCTCTGACACTTTATATGAAAAGTAACTCAAAACGGATTTCAGAATTAAATGTAAAAAGAGAAACTACGAACCAGTGTAAACCAAGTGTCTTCATGATATAAGGTAAGGCATAGAGTTCTTAGAGTTAATCCTGAATCATTATCCATACAGGGGAACAAATTGATAAAGTAAGTTTCATCCAATTTTTTTTTTAAAAAAAAATTCTACCTTGTAAAGAATCCTGAAAGAAGAGGAGGAGGAGGAAGAGGGGGAGGAGGAAGAAACAACATACAGAGAAGGACTGTGAATTAGAACCATCCTCTAAATTACATAAAGTTATAGAAAGGATTCTACACTCAACAATAAAGTACACACATAGAGTCCAATCTGAAAACTAGAAAAAATAAATGAATAAACATTTCTATAACAACAAGAAGCATATTTTGGGGGGGCACAAGTAAATACAAACATGCTTAGGGTCATTAGTGATTTAAGAAATGCAAATTAAACAACAATGAGCTATCAGTGAGTACCCATCAAAATGACTAAACTAAAAAATAAGTGGCACAATACCAAATTATGGCAGATATGTGGTGAAACTTTGCCACTGGTACATTTGAGGGAATGCAAAATGATGGAGCCACCCTGGGAAACTGTTTGGCACCTACTTCAAGAAATACATGTACGGTCCAGCAATTGTATTCTTAGGCATTTACTCTAGAAGGAATGAAAGTTATACTCACAGAAAAACCCATATACAAGTATTTGTGAAGCTTTATTTGTAATATCTAAGAGCAGAAATGACCAAACTATCCATCAGTGAGTGGAAATACGTGACACATCCATTCAACAGAATTCTGTTCACTAATGATTGACATATGTGGTAAATTGGATGATTCTTCATGAATTACATCGAATGAAAAAAAAAAGCAAATGCTCAAATTTTCATGCTGTGCAATTCTATTTATATAACATTTTTCAAAAGACAAACTTAGGGAAAAGAAGAACAGATTAGGGCTGGGTACTCTGAGGTCTATGTGCAGGGCTGGTTACTACGAGCTATGTGTGCAGGCTGTTTCTTTGGGAAGTTGAGATAACTTGACCACTTTCACTCAGAAGTTGGAGATAAGCCTCCACACGCTATCAAGACCCCAAAACAGTTAACACACATTCAAAAATATGCACATGGAAATTTGTTTTAAAAAATGAAAAATCTCTTAAGATCAACTCAGTGGTTTCCAGGGTAAAGGGAGAGATGTGATTTGATCTGGTTGGTATAGAGGAAACACATTCAGGATCCCAAGATGAGGGAATTCTGCATCCTGACTTTATTTATGTCATTGCCCCGACTTTGCTGTTGCACCAGAGTTTTACATTTGGGGGAACAAGTTAGATAATATGAAGAGATTCTTTCTAACAATTGAAAATGAATCTGTGTTTTAAATTATCCCAAAATTTTAAAATTGAAAAGGGGGCAGAGGAGATAGAAGAGACATTGTTTATATTACATACACTGAAATAGGGGCAATGTAAAATTTGTATTTTTAGAAAATATAAAACATTAAGAAATTTCACATTTGCCACAAACCTTTTAAACTACTGCACATCTCTTCCAATAAGACTGTATATAACTGTCTTCCCAGTGGACTGCAGTAAGAAGGCTTGAAGAGTGCTTGGAAGGAAAAAAGGAGAGAATTCAGTGAGATTCTTGTGTTTTACTTCCTCCTATCTAGAGAAGTTTAGACATTTTCTTCTAAAACGAAGAGTAATAAAAATGTTTCTTAACTCCCTATTGGGTTATTATAAAGATCAATTAAGAAAATAAACCTGTGATCAGGACAGAATTGTTTTTATTAAGACAAACACTACTAAAGTTTTCATGGATTTAGATAACCCATAGAAGACAAAAAAAAAAAAAAAAAAGTCAATAACATCGCACCCAGGCAAACAGACAAATACATTTATATTTATCTTTTGGGAGGATAAAATGTGGACATTGCCAACTTTGGAAAGGGGGGGGGAGAATATAACTAGAGCAATATCATACAACGAGAGCAATATCTTGTAAGTAAAGTGAACGTCTCTCTTGGTTGCCTTGGTCTTAATCATCTATTACTACTTTCCCCATAATGGTAAGTTGAACTCTGCAGAACATTGTGAGCTTTGTCCTGTGTCACAATCCCTTAAAAATCAAATAGGGAAAAGATTTCAAACTATTGGATCACACCACATGTTTGGCAATGCATTATTTAAAAAGACTTAGGGAACTAGAAACCATTAGACTAAGTCAAAGATGAGTAACCAAATCAAGATGGGTAAAAGGCTGAGAGAGAACAGTAATCGTATATCACTGCTGAAGAGCAGGCAAGTGCTCATGTAGGCTGGATAGATAAGGCCATGGGTGTCGGGGAACATCCATTTGGAGGTCTTCCAAGTGACTCTTAATCTCACTCATCTCTCAGGAAAGAGACAAACATGGAAGAACCATTTGTGAGATTGTCCAGACCCAGGGAAGCCAAGTTGGGCACTAGTGTAAATGTGGTGGCTGAGCAAGCAGCTGCACCTCAGAATGCTCGGATGAAAGCGCTCAGCATTTCAGAGGGCAGCTGGCATCAGAACTCTGCATCCATGAGATGGCCAGAAAATGATCAAGGTCAAACAGAGACTCCCATTTCTGAAGCTACTTCCCATTTCTAGTCAGATAAGGAACCCAAGAAGGCAGTTTGGGCAGGGTTAGAAACAACATAGGGATATAATTGTTCTCAGAATTAGGATCTACGTTGAAACTTCGGGGAAAAGAGAGGACAGAATTTATATCGTTTAAACACATTTAAAGAGATCATAAATGACAAGCCATTGAGAATGGGTGGGCTTGGAATCCCAAAGAGTAAACTAGAACAGCTTAAGTCACTCTTGCCCGAGGGCAGGAGGGAACAGCACCCGGGGCAGCATCTAACCTTGTGTAGATTGAAAATGAAGCTATGGTAGAGGCAGAGGTTTCAGAAAGAAAGCAATAAAGGCCTTGACACAGATACTTATTTTCTGCAAATTTGGTATCTAGGATGATTCAAAAATAGTACTTCTTTACACTAAAAGATAAAATATTAAGAGCAGCCAGAATAATAATGCTACCTCTTGTGCTTTTCCTCCCACGTTCTTCTTTTGTGCTCTGATCACAGCAGAAATATGTTCTATATAAATATCAGAGGCTGCATATCTGAAAAGTCACGGGAAAAAGGTCAGGCTCTAAGTAACTTCAGAATCGGGCTTTTAGGGGTAACAGAACAGGAGTCTGCTTTATCCTTTGTGAAATACCAAGATAAGTTATGTTCCAGCTTTTGCAAACCTCACTAACTGCAGTGTTTTGTCCTGGAGCCTAACAGGTATGTAGGTGCACTAGCAATGTCCTATTAGCAAGACAAAGATGGCGGCAGTCTGCAACCACGTAAGCTTACCTTGTTACATTATTATATGAGACATGATATGAATTACAAAATCTTTTCACTAAATACTAAGAGATGAGTTTTGAATGTTACTTAATCTTTTAGCTAACAAAAATATTTTCCAAGTTTTTTTCTTTTTTTTTTTTTTTTCTTTTTTTTTTGGTTGAACACGGCGATTGATTTCCTATGTTGGGCTCAAATATCCTCATGAATTAAATGCAGACCATTAACAATCTTAAGGTCTTTCTATATGCAATAAGAGGGCATTCTATTTGGAAGCTGTCTACTATCCAAATGATCTTCAGAAGAAGACCCCTTGAGAAGCCCCAAAATAAAATTATCTCCTCTCAGTCGCAGCTGATATTTATGCCTTTTTTTTCTCTTCGCCAAGATGATTCACATAAATAAAATCTAGGAGTTTGCTTTGATTACACTCCATTTCCCTTGAAAACTTTTTACTATTGAGTTTATAGTATACTCACAAACCAGTTCTTGGTGGTTTGTGGTCTGTCTACTTTTTACTTATATTGCTGTGTTCCAACATGAATTTTTTTCTCTCTTGTGAAGTCAGAAAGGCCTAACTGAGGGAAGTAGTCTGCAGTAATATTGAGAAAGAGTAAAAAGTCAGAAAATGGCCTTTTCAGGCTTTTCCAGCTGATAGAACAAAATTGGGTAATTTATAAACAAAAGAAATTTATTTCTTATAGCGCTAACGTAGGAAAATTCTTAGACCAAGTAGCCAGCAGATCCTGTGTCTGGTACAGGCTCACCTACTGCTTTATAGACCTGTCTTCTTTTTACATCCTTACAGGGTAGGAAGAGACAAGTGGGCTTGCTCTCTGCTCCCTTGGGCCTCTTTTATTAAGGCACTAATGGTATTGGGGGGGGGGTTATCACTTCCTCAAGGCCCCGTCTCTTATTATTACAGCATTAGATTAGATTTTAAGATATGAATTCCAGGAAGAGAGAAACACTCAAACCTCAGCAACAGGTAAGAAAAATCAGAAAAGAAAGTTAAGAGAAAATGTCAGATACTAGGTAAGAACTTGTTTGAAGGGGGGTGGGGTGACAGGCTGGCAGCCAGTGACAAGCCTTGTGGCTAACTAGGAAATAGAATTAGTGTGTTAAAATTGCCCATTTGCATAATGCTAAGATGACAAGGCTACTGCCAGGTGTCTTCAAAAGAAATGAAGTTTATTTTTCATATTCAAATTATATTGATAGGTTGCTAACATTAAATTACTAAGATTGTCTTTTTTTTTTTTTTTTTTTTAACTGTCTTAACTGGATTTTCTTTGTAGAACTTCAGGAAGAATTCAAATACTCTGCCAAAGTTACATTGTTCATTCTTTGCAATCAGACCAGCAAAGCTGTAATTAGGTGCCCCTAGTTTGGTTTAATTTGTAATTCCTGTTTATTGGGCAATGTCTCATCTTGGAGCTCTCTAAGGGAACATATTTACAGCATATGAAATAAGACTGAACATACAATGAGCCCCTGCTGTGTGCCAAAAACTGTGCCAGATTCTTTAGACATAGTAATTTATTTAAAGCCTTCAGCAAACAAAGCTATAAGCTCTACTCTGCAGAGGAATAAATGAAAGCTTTGATGGTTGAAGGTACATGCTCCTGGATATACAGATAGTAGGAGTAAGAAACTGGATTCCAAAGCTCATGTTCTCTCTGCCCTCCTGTGCTGCCTCTCCCTCTGGATTCGAGCTGGGAATTACCTGCTCTTTGAAGTCTTGTCTACGGAAGACTAGGTGTTGCAATAACTATGATCATGACTAATAATAAGATTGCCCTTATAGCAATGCCTGACACCTAAGCAACATCTGCCTCCTTTACGTCATTTGCTCTCCCGAGTACTATCGTTTTCCCTGAGACTCATGCAAAAACAATAAAATAAAACTGAAGGGAAATCAAGCGTAATCTCAGACCAGGCTTAATAAACACCGTTCCTGTATAGATGAAATGGCGTTAATAAAAGGAACTCACCTAGTTTACCTCTGCTTTCCCAAAGACACTGTGACACATGTTACAGGTGGCAGAGCTCCATTACTGCGTTTCTGGCATAATAGTGAAGGAGAGAACCACAGAGGAAAATTCCCCAGGCAAGTGACCTCATCCCTTCTTTCTTCTTTCTGACATTGGCAGAAGCCTGTAGTCTGGATGGGAGCTCTAATTGCTTTCCATAAGGTTCCAGCACCTGTTTCCAAGGTCCACTGGTCAGATGAACAGATTGAATGCCCAAAGTCGTGTTTGCTATTTGTAGCTCTGCCCTAGCTAGCTTCATGACCTTGGCATTGTGGTACCAACTGCCCTCATCCGGCCCATCTCCCCATCACCTTGCAAAAACAAGAATACCCAGTAATTTCTCACTGCCAAAAACTGTCCCTTACGTTCTGGAGTGAGAGATGTCCCTGAGGCTCAGCCTGGAGGGAGATGTCCTCTTCTATGGGATCTGCAGATGTTGTTGCAGGTGACGATGATAAACGTGCTGGTATGTTCTGCCGGGATCAGACGCTGGCTCTCCCTTCTATTGTAAATAAACGACTTTCTAATTCAAATCTGTGTTTCCTACAGTACATGTCCCCAATTAGGCCCCGTACACCCACACAGCCTGTGACTTTAATAAAAGACTTTTCATGGTCTTATGTTACTGACTCAATAGCAAAGGATCAATTTATATTAAGGCCCACATATTAATAATTCTGGGAAGACTCTGGGGTATCCATTTTGGAATTTAATTGAAAGCAGTGTTATGTTGTGCACAGATAAAAAAGCGAACAGGTGTATTTGAGGGTTCATAATGGCAGGACTGTGTTGTGAAATGAAACTCAGCAGGAAGGGAAGGAAAACATTGATTCATTTTCTGGATGCTGTGAGTGTGTGTGCACTCAGTGAACACTGCCAGTATCATTGACACTTCATATTAGCTCAGCTGTGAGCTCCTGCCTTTCGAAGTACCTGGGGTGGGCATGTGGTGCTTTTATTTTCTACAATATGAGAAATAGGTGAAAAACTTTTCATAATTAATAAAGACAGAACCAAACCTGGAAATAATCTGTCTTCCTTGAGTGTAATTTTGACAATTTTATATAACTTAGGAATTACTTTCTTACGGAGAAAGGATTCTAGTTGATAATGAGCTTATCAGTTAAGAGACAGAAAAGGCATTTTGTCCTCGATATGCCTTGAAGAGTGTGACAGGTGTACCCAGAAATAGGGGTGGCAGGGAGCTGCACAGCCTCAGAGAGATTCCTGAAGGAGTTTGTATTACCATAAGATAGACAAACGACTATAATAATCAAAATTCGGTGATGCGCAGTATGTACTATGAGGTGTTAGGCAGAAGTTTAGTAAGAATCCAGAGGAAAAAAAACAACTGAATCTAGTTTTGAAAAGCAGGATGGGGAAACTGTAGAACATGGCAGCAGTTCTAGTGAAAGCGTCATGATGGCGTGGCAGGGAATGAAGAATGATGGTGTTGTAGGGGTGGGGGGACAAGATGAGATGCATGAACAGCAAGATAAATGCTGGCGATTTTACAGGGGGTGAAAAAGGCTTTTCAGAGTGAATGTACAGGACCGACAGAAATGGATTTGCCTGTCAGGATAATTACAGTGAGGCTGAGTGGGAGATCATAGGCAAAGAGGTGAGAGAGACACCGGTAAAAGTTAGGAGGCAAGTCTGAGGTTCCACTGGTCTCCTAAGCCTGACTGTGACGCATCTTCTAGTTTCATAAATGCAAGGGTCATATGTACATTGTGACTATATTCTTAATTTCCTCTGAGAGATCCAGATAATCTTTCAATTTTCTATTCTATTTTCTCTTTTAATACCAGACAACATGTTAAATGGCATAAAACTACAAAGACAAGCTTTCCTTGTGATAGGTTTGTCTAAATTATATTTTTAAGGAAACTGAATGTTTCCTGTGAATTTTTAAAATATTTGACAAAGTTATTTCTAGTTTGCAAAAAAATAAAAAAAAAAGTAATCATTCCTAGGTTACACATAATGGTGCCTCACCTTTACAATTGGAGTAATGTCTGCTGTCTTCTCTGTTTTTATTTCTAATATTTCTTCCCTCTCTCTTTTCCATTTCCTGTTGGCTAATTCTAAAAGAAAATATTTTACGTTTTCAAAGAACAGACCTTTAATTGTACTGTTATCCTTTTGCTTGCCATTGTTCTTCCCCTCCCCATAATTGAGCTCTTGCTATTTTGTTGTTATTGTTGTTCTTCCTTCTTCTCCTTCTCCTTCTCCTTCTCCTTCTCCTTCTCCTTCTCCTTCTCCTTCTCCTTCTCCTTCTCCTTCTTCTTCTTCTTCATCTTTGTCTTCTTCCTCCTCCTCCTCTGCTTCCACTTCTGCTTCCTCTTCCTCCTCCTCCTTCTCCTCCTCCTCCTCTGCTTCCACTTCTGCTTCCTCTTCCTCTTCCTCTTCCTCCTCCTCCTCCTTCTCCTCCTCCTCCTCTGCTTCTTTTTCTTTTTCTTCCGTTTACATTTATTTAGTGTGTATATGGTGGAGATACCTGTGGAGCACCACACACACAAAGATCAGAAGTCAGCTGTGGGAGTCAGTTGTCTCTTTACACTTCGTGGGTTCCAGGGATCAAACCCAGGACCTCATGCTTGCCAGCAAGTACCATTATCCACTGAGCCATCATGTATACCCACATCTCTATTTTAATTTCTGGTTTCCTCCTATCTATAATGTTGGTGGAGAAAAATGTCATTCATGTTCTGTTTTATAACTTCTAAAAATACGTGCCGAATTCAACTTTCATATTTATTTATCTAATCATAAAATTATTTTATGATACAGCTTTCCCACTAAGAATTATTTTAAGTGAAACTTCTGGTGGTATATAGATTTTTTAAAATTATTGCTCATTATTATTTTATTTCTTTCTGTTCAGTGTTTATAGTTTCTAAATGGACAGGAATTTTTCCTAGTTAAATTTTGTGACTGATTTGTAATTTAATTGCATTTGGCCAGAGACTGTAGTGTATAGATACCAATCTTGTTGAAATTGCTTTTCTTGTCCTTAAATATAGCCAATTTGTGATTCTCACAAAAAAGGTAATTTTTATTCTCCATTTTAAAAACATTATTTTATACAGTTTCATTAATTAAATTTCATCTCATCTAAGATAAAACATTTAAATAAAGCTAGGGTAATGGTAAAAGGAGAAGGAAGATGAGGTGGAATAAATATATATTATTTATTATATATTACATATTATGCATATGTATCATGTATCATGTGTCATTTATCATATACTACATTATGTTATATGATATATGCTATATGTTACATAGTATGCTACATGTTACATTATATATAAATAAATATATATATATAATGTTATATAGTTTTGTAATTAATTAGAGCTATTATGACAAAAATTTAGGACCAGGCAAGGAAATATACCCAGTCCTAAGGAGGCTGAGAAAGAATTGCAAATTCAGGGCTAGCCTGGGCTACATAGTTAGTCCTCCACCTCAGAAAACCAAAAGGATTGGAAAAGTGAAAAGGATAGATTTAAAGATATTGCCATTTAGTTTACTGATTGAACCTAAGTATTCAGCTTAAGGTAGGAAGGGCTGGGGATAATCCAGTGGGAGGGCAGTGTGAGTTTGGGTTTAAAGTGTTGTTTTTCAAATGTTGGTGTGTGCAGCTTGGTGAAGACCTAGCTTGAGAAGCATCCACAAGGAGGGAGTAATAACTGCCTAAGTTATGGCAAGAGACTTGGAAGAGAAGCAGCCAAGGGCACTCTTTGAAACCTACAGCATATTATTAAATACACCGCTTCCTCATATGCCTTCCCATTAAATATTTTGCTTCTAAATTGCCAAAAGGTGGTAATTATGCAAGTCGGTCTTGGCTGTAGTTACTGACAAGGAAAACCCAAATTCCCAGACCCACAATGTGGCTGGTGGCCTGACAGCTAGACAGAGAATGTGCCTATAAGCCAGTATCTTTGCTTTATCTTCTTTTCTTAAGCTTGTGGGGAGGAGACTGCTAGACTTCTACTACTCACAACTCAAGTAAAGGTGAGTAGAGACAGGCAGGGGGAATAGATTTGTTGGGGAAGGGGAGGAGGTTATTTATTTATGTTTGTCCTGTCACATTTAAGAGAAGAAGGCAAAACACTTGAGCAGAGTACTTCCCAAAATAAGGGCAAAATGCACGTGGCTCTAGACCTATAATCTACATAGTCTACAGCCATACACACAAACCATCTGTATTCATCAGGAGGCAGGATGCTGATGCTACATCCCACACGGGCACTGGAAAGAAGATAACTTTTTTTCTCCAGTTTACTGCCATTCTTTTGCTTTTGACTTCCCCTTTGATACTGAAGACAAGCGTCACACAAGTGAGGCAACCATCATCTCCTTTTGTTTGTGCCCCTCCCCACTCACCCTCCCATCCTACCCTAGTGCTAGCTGATGGCAGTGAGAGGTGAGCCTCAGCTTCCTAGTCTTCCAGCTTTGGGGTTAGAATCTATGGGGAAAACCAGCTGTAGGGGCAGAGGACCGTAAGAGCCTGGGAATGTTCTGCTTGCCCTTCCTCGGTGACTTCACTTACCGAACCTGGACTAAGAAGTAGCATCTTAAAGGTTTCAAACCACTCTGACACTCTACCATATTGAGTGGAGCAGGAAAGTAAGAACGAAGCAGCCCAGGGTTAAATGCTAATTATAATTCCACAAACACACTATTTCTCATGCTTGAAGCACTGCTGTAAGGATGAAAAGGTTTATAATCCACAGAGGTCAAACCCTGACCCTCTGTGTCATGTCTTAAGAAAGGAGGCCATTCCTAATGACCACCGGGAACATCGTATTTCTGTCTGGAAACTGGGCCTGTCGCTCTGAAATAAATTGCAAGTGAGTAAATATAGACTCCGATGCCATTTTTAGAGTTCTATTGTCAACAGTAAGCACAATTTAAGCTTGAGCCAGATGCCACATCCCCTTCTGATATTTAGGAATCTAGATTGTTGCTGACTGTGCAAAGCTAATGTTTGGACTATATACAGAGATAGATATGAAGACATTGTAATCACCTGACTGAGCAATGGATAGCACATTGGACTTCTAAAAACATTCTAATTGACAAAATAGAACAGCACCACATTTAGATTTCCTAGTAAGTCGATGCATAAGATCGAGTGGCTTCACAGGGTTGTGTTATGAGCACAGTAGAAGACATTTTTTTTATTGAATTCGTTGTCTTTGCAAGGACACAGCATAAAAATAGGCACCAGGCGGTTATATACAAAGGTACTCACGACACTCGTAATAATAACTTTCAAAGTACCTTTCTCTTACTCACCATGGAGAGCAGGCTAGGTGATTTATAGGGATTGTGAATACTCTGCTCTGCCTCCTCTTAGCAAAGTAAGGCATCCTTTCTTTATGTAACTCCTCTTCTGGAGAGCTTCCTAGTAAGGCAGTTCTCTCTGAAACAAACAGGTGTTAAAGAAAATCTGATGCAAATAAGGACTCTGGCTGCCAGAGTTGTATGCTTTGTACCTATAGAAATGTACTTCTCAGAAAGCTCTCATTGTTGAGAGAAAAAAAACCCTGAAAGGATCCCAAGTCAGCTAAAAATGTTATCCTTTATATCACGAGTGCATCTGCTTCTATTTCAGATAGGCTGCCTTAGATGTGTGTATGTGTTTAACATATTAACATGAGGCTCCTTTATCCTTTTCCATGATTTCAGTACTATTCTGTCTTTAGAGTTCTTGATACTGAGCTGATTTCCCTCCATTTTATGCTGTGGTGTCATCAGGAGCATCCTGGGGCTCGCTCCTTGAGACAGTGGAGGTGGCCATTGCTTGGCCACCCTTTGACTGTTACAGATCATTGGCTCGGAGTAGCTAAAAGATTTTCCCGAGTTCCTCCTTGTCTTCTCTACCATCACACACAGTTGTTGCTCAGCACTACAGATTCACCTGAATCATCAAACATGTGCTTTCCTACCTTGTGTCTTTCTGTTTTCTACTGAGGTCTGTCTGATTTGGGTAAAACAGGGTGACCCATTAGTGTCTAGTTTGCTTTTTCTTGCTGTGATAAGCTCCAAGACAGTAGCAATCTGGGAAAGAAAGGGGACATTTGTATAATATATACCAAGTACAGTTCATCATTAAGGGAAGTCAGGGTGAGAACAGAAACAGAAACAGAGTCGGGACCACTGCCTACCAGCTTACCCTCCATGGCTCGCTCAGTTTGTTAGCACAGGAACACCTATCCAAGGGTGGTGCCATGCAGAGTGGGCTCAGCCCTCCCACGTTAATCATTAATCAAGAAAATACCTACATACAAACCTCCAGGTCAATCCAATAAGGGTGTTTCCTCCATTGAAAGTCTCTATTTCAGATGACTCTAGTTTATGTCAAGCTGACAAAAAAAGTATGATCAGTGAATCAATTATGTTTCATTACACTCAGTAATATCCCCTGAGTGTTTGTATGTGGGACAAAGTCAGAGACTCAGATTTTGCTACTAAAATAAACAGCTTATACTGTCCTTAACTGAAGCTTAAAACCTTCTCTGTCTCTCTGTCTCTCTCTCTCTGTCTCTCTCTGTTTCTGTCTCTCTCTCTCTCTCTCTCTGTCTCTTTCTTTCTCTCTTCTGGAGAATCACCTCTAACTAGAAAATCCTAAGAAGCCCAAGTTAAAACAAACAAACAAACAAATGTTTCTGGAGCAGCATTTCTCAAGGCACGGCTGTGTCCTGTGGAAAACAGTAAACGGTCAATGAATTTGGAGATAACAGTGCTTTATCTTCTGGAAATTCACATTACATGTTGAGATTTTGAAGTTTAGAAATTCTTAATATATAATATGTATTATATACACACAATATATACATGTCTATACATATACAAATCTTGTATATATATATACATATTATATATATACATATTTCTATGTATATTTTGTATACTTATGCTGTGATACACACACACACACAACACACACACACACACACAAAATGAAGACATGATTGAAAAACAATCTCTAAGCTTTTTCAGTCTAGTATTTACACAGGTTATTTTTCCCATAGGAATTATTTCTTGCATAGGATTATCATTACCCAAAATGTATGAAAACACTAAAACTTACATTCTCAAAAAAAATAAATAAGCCAAGAGCTCTTTCTTCCCCTCAGTGTGAGCACTTCAGCTGGTAGCTCTCCTTTCCTGGAGCTTATTAAACACACAGGACTTCCTCAGGAGAATTATTGAGGCAGTATAGAGTTGGATTTGAATTCAGAATGGAAGGCCAAGCTGGCTGGGGCTCACAAGTTCTCCTACAGGAAGTGGCACTTTGCCTGTCACCGTGGCTTCCTGACATCATTCCCCTCAGACATCAAATTTGCCCTCCCAATTTAATTAACAGGAGGTGGGAAAGCCAGTGATTTTTGCCAGAGGCATTTCTGAATCTTTTCCAGCAAGCAGTGCTCATCTTTTCCTTTCAAAGAAAGTCCAGACATTCTTAAAACATGTTCTATTTTTAACAAAACACTATTAAACTGTCATATACCCTTCTTTCTGTTTTCTTCTCTACTGCTGCTGATGGTGACCAAGATATTTGTGTGGGAGTAAAAGCTGTCTTCTTTATATTCAACCTATGTCACTGCTTCACTGATATTATTATTTTGCATTTCTATAGACTTTATCTTTTCAAGTCCTTGCATTCATTTCTTAGCTATTCGTCCCAGGTTTCTTATTAGGTGGAACAGTGTGACTGCCCACTTCTACCATTTCCTCCCCTCCCCATTACTTTTTCCTATGAGCAGGGAGAAGTAAATAAATGAGGGCCTACTGTGTGCCAAGACTTTTTAAAAAAATATCATTTCATTACCATAATACTCTAAGAGAAAGATTTTCCGATGAGATTTAGTGAGACACATGCTGTTCTGCCTTCCTCCCTCTAAGTTCTCTGTAGAGAAAATTATAGAGAACCTCAATAATGGCCAAATGAAGATACAAATAATCAGCTTTAATAAGAGCCAACAAACTGAAATATCTTTCTTATCACATTCATCTACATACTAAAACTCAATCCTTCCTGATTTAGTCTTCAGTAAGAGACCCCAGTGGAAAGCTTAAACTTGGAACCATAGGAAGTTCTTAACCCATCCTTATCCTACACTGGGCATTTAAATCCTTAGGTCTGTGTTTACTCACTCACACTGGCAAAAACAAGAAGTGGCCATCAAAATGGTTATACTGGTACATGCTTGTAGCCCGAGCACTTGGGAGCCTGAAGTAGGTGATTATCACAACTTCCAGGCCAGCATGGGCTATAGAGTGAAACAATGTTTCCAACAAAACAAAACAAAACAAAACCAAAAACAGACAAGGAAGTCTAACCCCAAAGGCAGACTTTCTTTGGGGAAAATTTCCAGAGCACAAAGGTCCTCCTTCTCATAAACAAGAAGTACCAGAGATACAGCACAGCTGAGAAAGCCATGTTTAAGGCACATACATCCTACACTTGAATATCCATAGAGAGCCAAGATTCTGTTCCACAAAATGGAGTGTTTCCATTTAAGGTAATGGGATATGAACTCTAAGGAACAAAGGAAACAGTCTTCAGCTTAGGAAAACAAGGTAAGCTGAAGGCATGTTCTTCCTTTCCTGCTGGTGGTATAGATCATCAATATCATTTGCAAATGAGACAGACAAGGCTCAGGTAATTGGATGGTGCTGGCTACAGAAACCAATGAAATGTAGAACAGATGATCTCTTTGTGTGCTGCTTCTGACAGTCCAGGTAGACTATCTATTCTTCCCAGACACACTTCCCTTCCAATAGCTACAAATCCTACCTCTCTATAATCTAATAATAGTTGTTCTCGGGGACCAGTGCATATTTTTATCCGCCTACCTAGGTACCAGCCACCTTATAACAGCACCTTCATGTAACTAGCATCAGTAAATTTCAGTGGAACTCCTCTGTGACAAGAATTTTGGCAGTTTAAGGCTACTGATTTATCTACTAATGTGCTTCCTTTATTGGAGACCCTGAGAGAATCTTAACATGAGTCTTTTTATGTTAAATTTGTCCAGTCCTAAAAACTGGATCTAATGCTTAGTGGGAGCAGGTAAATCTTAGCAGAAAAAGAGAAGCAAATAGAAAGGGAAAAGCATTTGTAAAGCTTTAGGAGAGAATAAGGACAATAGTTAATACTCTGATTAAGAAGAAGATAGTATTATAAGAAAAACAGAAGTAAATATTTTCATTATCATATAGAGACATTGAACAAAAAGACAAATAGTCTAACATATCCTTAATTTTAAATAAACTGGTGTGGTACAATTCATGATAATGACATGGCTCTGCATGGAAAGAAGTAGAATCAATAGAAGTTTGTGTTTTTAAACAGGAAATATATGATATATATATATATATATATATATATATATATATATATATAACATACTACACATATATTTCCTTATAATAAATTTATATATTTGACTTATTATACACACATATTATATATATATTTGACATATATATATGAATGACATATCTGTGAAAAAGTTCAAGTTCTGTCCAAAGAAGTTACCATGTTAAATGCCTTACTACCTAGAGGAAATCATTTAGCTATTAAAACCCAAACAAAAACTGGCTCTCCAGAACAAATAGTTGGTAGACTTCTGGATGTGTATATAGCGTTACAGACATATTTTGCATTCTGCCAAGAACAAGTACCCTGAAACCATGCACAAATGTGTCGCATGCTTTTATGTTTTAAACATATGTACATGTCCTCATGCTACTCACGCCACTACTCACTCCACACTCCATATGTCTATCAAGAGAAATTTATCCCCTTGGGGTTTACTCCACAGAACGACCTCGTAACCTAGAAACTGTGTTGTCTGTCTGAACTTCCAACTTATCTTACCATTCTACCTTTTTATTTACTACATCTAGAAACTAGATTCAGAACGGTCCAATGATCAGCCGATTTGTGTAGCCAATGAGATTGGATCATTTCAAACAGTTCCTGTTTTGAGGAACTGTCACCCAATTCCTGAAACTTAGTAGCCTTATCTTTCTCCTCTGATGGTGGGGAGTTGGTCTCTTTGACTGTCAGTAGAGAAGCACTGACTAACAATTTCAAAGTGAAACAGCCCTGAAGTCCTTAGAGATGCATCTGCCCGGCATCAGAGACTTCATAATTCACATATAAAGATTAGAGTGCTCTGATGACAGGAGCCATGGCTAGTGAAACCGAACAAAGACTCAAAGGAAAATTGGATAAAGGATAAAAGGCTGCGTTTACACCTGATGATTCCAGTAATTGTCAATGGGAAGAAAGCATAGCACAAATTACTTGATAGGCCATGAATAACCGTCACTCTGCTTTTAAAAATATACTTGTCTGAATTTACAGAGGTTTATTAACCCTTCATTTGTCCTCATTCCCTCTCTTTCTCTTCTTTGCATCTGCACTGGGTTCTCTTAAAAATAATGAAAGGAAATCACAGTGCCTTTGTGAATTTTGACAGCTAAGTTGCAAATAAATTGATTAGAAGCCCGATGTTTCCTTTTTAATTTAAATAGAGGAGAGATTTGTGGGTAATATGCATAAGACGTGTTCACTGGCAACAAGCTAGCAGTAGGAAAGAGAGAGAAAATATGGGGGCACCAGCAACGTTGTTCTGCTTTTAAGCATGAGATTGATTTTAAATTTTTCTTGTGTGTCAGTTTCATTACAGGCAAATTAATCCTTCTTTCTATTGCTAGAAGTATTTTTCCCCCTGAACACTCATAGAAAAAATATGTCTTGATGTTTTTCGTTTTTCATGAGTAGTGAATTAAGTCTGAATGCTGAGTTAGTAGTCCTCACACAGAAGACAGTGGTTTTAAATAGGATGGTATAAAAAAAAGTCCCTTCCCTTTTCATTTAATTGTATTTTCTCATTCCCCAAATTTTAACATGAAAGTAGAAAGAGCAAACTGAGCTGATTTTTCTTTCTCTATATACAGAATTCCAATATAAGGGTTCTCCCTTATTCAAAAAGCACTGAGAGTCTCAGCCTCGTGTGTGCTGAGCACATACTTCATTGGGCAGCATCTCACCATTGCCCTCGGATGCTGAATATAAATACAAGCAAAACTGGAAGCAGAAGGGAGCATTCATCAGGGAGCTGTAGTTTGTGGGAAATATTAAGGCTCTATTGGACATGCCAGAGATATGGGCAATCTTGCGGTGAGTCATTTTCCATTTGACTAGGAGAAAAATAATTTAAAAACCTGGGCAGAGATCCTACAATAAAGAGGTATCTGTGCCAATTTCATTAATTAAATTATGTTGCAGAATGGGACTTTGTAAATAAGAAGTAAGCAAAAGGAAGATTGATAATGGAGGTATAAAGGACGGGAAGGAGGCCTGGCTCCTTGCGTGGGTCAGAGACAATCAGAAAGTTGATGGTAATTAGAAGTGTGGGACTACCTAACTTAGCAAACATTGAGGAACACAAAGGCATCATTCATATGTAAATGGTGGCATGAACGTACACATTCTGTGCACCCTGAAACTTCCTTTGCATGGGAGTTCTCCAGAAAATAAGGGAAAGAAGCACACAAATTGATTGTGAAAGTCAATTTCCAGCTACAGTAAATAATAGAAATTGAAAAGGTAGCTTAGTGGCAGACTGCTTACCTAGCATCTGCTGCAGAAGGCCATGGGTTCAATCTCCCAAAAGGAAAGAAGGTAAGAAGATAAAGAAGAAAAATAGAAAGAAGAGAGAGAGAGAACCATAAATATTAAAAGAGGTCCATGCTGACAAATAAACACAAAAGCACAGAAATATTATGGTCATTGTGTGAATTAACTGCCTGGTATATATAATTTTTTTTTATTTTTATACTTTCCCTAGTTAAACATGTTTGGATTGTTTCCCAAGAATACTGTATATCTGTAGCACTTTCTATACAGTAAGTAAACAAAAATCATCTCACTTATTCTTCTAAAAGACTTGATCAAAATTATGTTTTAATATTATTTGAAAAGCTCGGTCATAACTGTCATTTGCAGTACTGTGCAGAGTTCTAAAATTGCTGTCAACTTGGGGGGGGTAGATAAAATCTTTACTAAAATTATCTTCTGTATGAGCTGGACGTCTAAGAGAACTCAAAATTTTCTTGCACAGAGACTATTCTGAAATATTTTTTGACTTGATAGCCCTTGGTCACTTGTCTCATTGAAATAAGAAATCAAGAGTTATTATCTTGGTTGATTTTCATATTTTGTGTAAATCTGACAAGTTATTTAAATATTTGTTGAATAAGGCACTAACGTTTCACATCTAGCTTCATGAAAATAACATGTATAAGAGATTTTGCATTGTTTTATAAAATATATGACCAAACAGCTAACTAATGCCTCCTTTAGGGGCTTGAAAGGGGACAACAACAAGGAAAGAACTCGAAAGTTTAAACTTTATTAGATTGCTACGTAACAACTATAAAAATATATTGGCATTCAGCATTAATCCTATGGAATGGTTGGGATGGTTGACCAGATGGCAACCTCTGCATTGACTCATGTGTGAACAAGGGAGGAAGCCACTGGCTTAGGATGGCTTTAATTGTGAGGACCTAGGACTAGCACCTCTTGGGATATTCTTCCTGTTTTGTTTTGCCACCCATACTTCTTCTCACAGAGGCAGGGGGAACACAAACAGAGAAGACTTCAATGTCGAGGGCCATCTAAGTGTCTTTTGCATTACTAGAATAGAATTATGCAAGATTACAAACCATATAAGTGCATGCCCAGTGTTAGGAAGCAGCCAGGAATTAGACTGATGTCTTAGTGCTCCCAGAAAAACAAAACTTTTGGCTGAGCCAAAAGTCAGAAGTTACATGCACTTACTACATTCTATACAAATGACTATGGAAAAAGACCAGGAGGAATAGTGATACCTTTCCTGCCACCATATCTTTGCAATTGGAGATTTGCTTTAGTTGCCAGTCCGTAGTGGTAACACTACATGCAAGTATCATTAAGACTAAACTACTGTGATAAGAATATATACAGAAGTTCCAGATGTTGAATATTTTTTTTCATAGTGGGCATGTCCCTTCTGCCCTCAAAATGCCCACTTCATCTATAACTGTGCCTCTTGTAACCTCTTTCATTTCAAGGTACACATTTAAAAAAAACTATGTGTTTACAGAATATCTGTACTACCTATGGCAGGGGTCTGGGAAACTCAGTATGTCTGTAAACCTGGTATTCATTCCTGTCATTAAAAATAATTAAAAGGCTGAGGCTACTTGACCTTTTGTCAGTACACATTGGGTGTATGGAATGCCTTCCAGTAGATGTGTTGGGGAATGATGTAATTAGAATCTTAGCTATTACTAACCTGTGAGAGTGGGACAGAGATAGACAGAACTTTTCTTGAGGTTTCATTTTTCATTGTTTTTCTATATCATTTTCGCAAAATAAAAATATAAATATAAAACTTTAAACACAAAAGAGGTGGAAGAAGATATGCTTTGGAAAATCAGAGAAGAGATAAAAGGCAGGAAGTGAGCAGCTTTCATGCAAAGTTCTCACCTATTGTGAGTTCACTCCCCCTCCAGTGTGAGACCATTTTACTCTTAACTTGTAAAGTGAAAGCATGAGGGTTTTGTTTGTTTGTTTGTTTGTTTGTTTGTTTTTTATCCCAAACTCCTGGCATTTGAAGGAGATTCTTAACCTGAACTATTAATGCCATTATTGCTTTGTAGAAAATTTTGAGAGAATCTCTCTTGCCAAATTGCTACATAGTTATATAAGTACTGTCTGTTAGGTCGCTTATGACTTCAGCTGGTTCATGTTACAGCACCTTATGCACAAGCTTAAGAACTAGTTTGCACACTATCCTAGAGATATCCTTTACATTTTCTGCATTGAGCCCATATGTAGAGTTATAGATGTTTTGTGAGATTTAGGGATGCAGGTAGAATCTTATTTTAAACAACATGAGGAGATATCAAAATTGCTGCACTGAATCTAAATCTCATTAAAATGGAAGTTTACTGCTGTAGAGTATGAAGGGATATATTGTTTATTGAGCTTTTTATTTGCTTACATAAACAAGTACTAGGTGAGCACTGAGCCTGCAAACAATAACAAATGTGAGAGATGCAAACGAAAATGTTCCTGCCAGCTCTGAGGGAGTGCTTAAAATCATCCCTTCCACTGTTCCTATGATTTGTATGTTTTTTACATTGCTTTAGTAGTAATGACAGCTTATGCAAAGGTTTTCCATCATAAGGGTTCATTTTTTAGGAGTGTATCTTAGGCAGTAATTTGGTACACATGCCAAAACAGAATTACCGGGGCCATATTGCTTATGGAGCTCCAGTATAGTAAGGAAGTAAATTATTCTTACAAGACCATCATGGAGTTAGAGAATATTAATCTCTAAGGCCATTGTCCATTTTTGCTCTGTAAGTTTTACTAAAGTCATTTCACTGATAGGGCAATGCCCCCTTTTCCATTTATAGGTTCAATCTAAAGCAGCATGCTGAAAACCAGGTCCTCTGAGATTTAATACAGTGACCTATTCCTTTAGAAATGCCAAGTTTGCCTGCATTAAAGCTACCAATAGACCTTATAATTTGACTTCATCTTAAAATCTGAAGCCTTTACTTAAACTAGAGCCCAATTTTGAACTCCAGAATCGAAGTTTCATTGTGCAGTATGCACACTTATGCCTACAAGCATATAGAACTATGCAAATTCACCCATTGCAACATCCCAAATTAGATCTATTTATATTATGTAGATCTTTCACTTCTAATTTCCACATTTAATTCCAAAAAAATGCCACTGATGGGTAATTGCATTTCCATTTTTTGACATACATATAACCCTTGCCTACTCTCAGGCTCATCCTTTCAATCTCAGCCTGCTATGTCCAGAACAGGTAGGAAGGAGCCTAAGTTCCTACCTTCTTGGAACAGGCATGGTGTGAGAATATTTAAGACAGTAGTTGTCAACCTGTGTATCGGGACCCTTTTGGTTTAACTGACTCTTTCACAGGGATCACATATCAGATATCCTACATATCAGATATTTACATTATAAATCACAACAGTAGCAAAATTACAGTTATGAAATAGCAATGAAAATATTTTGTGGCTGTGGGCCACTACAACATAAAGAATTGTATTAAAGAGTCACAGCATTAGAAAGCTTGCGAACCACTGGTTTAAGGGCTCAGAGAAGTCTCATGGGAATCAGCATCTCTAGGGTAAAAAAGCCATGGTGCAGCTTTGTTACCTTTCTTTGCTCCTTATTTATTCCTGATAGTCTGTTTTCTTTAGCTAGCCTTGTGTGGAACTAAGATTTTTAGGATCCAGAAGGCTGGTAGAAGGCACAGGTTTCTTACCCTTCACAATCTATTCTTTTTGGTCACAGAAACAAACTTCCATCCTATGTAATCTCAACCATCTGACTTTGACATTCTCCACTTACCCCAGGTATACACAGGTTGAGATCAGGGTGCTAGAGGGGGAAGGAACTATGGAAAAATTGAAACAGCCAATAAGAAAAGCTTTGAACTTGTGTACACCCGCCAGTCAGTGGTAAGGTCTGGTTATCAGAGAAATCACGAAAGTACTCTGGAATAGACTAAAGTCAGTTTGAGTACATTCCTCATCTGTCTTTTCAAATATGTTTAGAAGATGTTGATTTGAGAGGGAGAAAACTCAGGAAACTTCAAACTCCAAGCAACAGGACAGAAGAGTTATATCAGAGGACAAAGAATGTTACGGGGTCAGATGTGTTACAGAGAAGCAAAGAAGCATTCCAGAGGTAATTGACTGTATTCTAAACAAAAGCTAGGCTTTAAAATAGATGGAAATAGAAATAGCCCTAAGGGCCAGAGAAGGAGCTAGATAAACAATAATGTATGAAGAGAAAAGGCTCTGACTACTTTTATGTCGATGGCAAGATAATTAATTGCACTTAAGAGCTTTTACTTTTTATATCTTGCTGTGGTATTGCACGACTTATGAGAAGATAATAGAATAATGATTTTTGTGCTACTTTCTAAATCAATACACTTGTGTTTTTAAGTAGCTACATATGCACTCTCACATATATGTATGTTTCCTCAGTGAGCATGTGGAACTACAAACCTTTGCCTGCTTGTCTATCAATTTTTAGCCTAAATTCAATCAAATGATCTGACGTTCTCTTTTGAAAATGTCAGTGAAGGGGAGGGACTTTGGAGAGCCCTTCCTTCTCTGAGGATTCTTCTTTAGTAAATGGCTATGTGGAGAGGAGGAGTCATTTTCTTTTTCTTTTTCTTTTATTCATTCATTCATTCATTCATTCATTCACTTTGCATCTCAATCACAGGACCCTCCTCTCTTCCCAGTAACCCCCCATAGTCCCCTAAACCCCTTTCCCCTTCATCTCTGAAAAAGGGGACCCATCCCAGAGCACTATCTCACCCTGACACATCAAGTCACTGCAAGACTTGGCACATCCTCTCCCACCGAGGCTGGACAAGGCAGGTCAGTAAGGGGAACAGGATCCACAGGCAGACAACAGAGTCAGGGACAGACTCTGTTCCAGTTGTTGGGGGATCCACATGAAGACCAAGCTGCACATCTGCCATATATTTGCCAGAAAGCCTAGGTCCAGCCTGTGTATGCTCTTTGGTTGGTGGTTCAGACTTTGGGAGTCCCCAAGTATCCAGGTTAGTTGGGAGTTATTTTCTTTAGTAATGTAGTCACGGTTCAGTAGGGCCAAACTCCAGCAAATAACACCCTGCCACACATCCCATACTCATGTAAAGAATCCTAATTGAACTCAGTGACACACACACACACACACACACACACACACACACACACACACACACACACACACACAGAGTGAGGGGGGGCTGGAATGTAGGAGAGAAAATTGTGGGAAAGAGTCCAAAGCAGTGAGAGGAAAATAAAAGAGTGTAATAATTGTATATGAGCAAATATGTATCTGCATAAATCTGTCAAAGAATACATTTTAACGGAAAAATATATGATGGGAACGTAGTCACTGATTGCTCCTGGTAATTCAGGTGTTACACATATATCTGTGACCTATTACCACATGGTAACTGTCTTCCCTCACTCTGTGAGCTTTCCTCAACATGTCTTAACGTTCTTATTCACAGATTTGCAAGCTAGCTATGTCTTGGCTGATATAGACAAAACTCAGCTTTGTGTTCCTCATTGCACCTCAGATGAACATGGCTGTAGTCAATTTCACATACTGTACTGGGTAGTTTTGCGTGTCAACTTGACACAGGTTGGAGTTATCACAGAGAAAGGAGTTTCAGTTGAGAAAATGCCTCCAGGAGATCCAGCTGCAAGGCATTTTCTCAATTAGTGATCAAGGGGAAAGGGCGTCTTGTGGGTGTTACCATCTGTGGGCTGGTAGTCTTGGGTTCTATAAGAAAGCAGACTGAGCAAGCCATGAGAAGCAAGCAAGCCAGTAAGCAGCATTCCTCCATGGCCTCTGCATCAGCTCCTGCTTCCTGCCCTGCCTGAGTTCCAGTCCTGACTTCCTTTGGTGATGACCAGCAATGTGGAAGAGTAAGCTGAATAAACCCTTTCCTCCCCAACTTGCATCTTGGTCATGATGTTTGTGCAGGAATAGCAACCCTGACTAAGACACATACATATAGGCTGGAACCTAGAATTCAGAAGCTGAAATGTCTTTCTTATGGCAAATGGAAGGAGTCTGGCCAGCCAGGCTGAAGTGCATTAGGGCTTCATGAATAAAGTCACAGCATTGGATGAAAAAGAGTAATGATGGAGTAGTCGGGCTTACTAATTAAGAGCACTGGTTATGTATTTCATATTTATCCTTTCCAATCTCAGTAAGGATGTGTGGAAAGTCTTTAATAGAGCAAACTGCCTAGAAGCCACCACTCTAATTTCCAATCTGACATGATTTTTAGTTTTATACAGCCAGCTTATAAACGACGAGTCTGAGCTGTCTTTTCCTCTAAGATAAATTTTTCAGAAATAATGAAGAAAGTCAGTCAGTCTGTTTTATCTCACTATATCCCCTTTCTTTAGATGGTTACAGCTGTACAGAAAAATAACACTAGAAAATCCTGATACACAGGCTTGGATGCCACAGTTATATCCCCCATGAGATGTGAAAAGCCTTGAGATATGGAAGTTATGCCTGTCATTTCTATTTATTAAGTAGATTAATATTTTAGATTGAAGAGAAAATGCTACCATATAGTTATTGCTTTAGAAAAAGCAATGACTACTTTGCTCTGTGGTCTGCAAGCATAGGACCCTCACAGGATCCAGGCAAAGTGATCTTGTGATTCACAAACAAGATTAGTGTCTTAGTCAAGATTTCTATTCCTACACAAACATCATGACCAAGATGCGAGTTGAGGAGGAAAGGGTTTATTGAGCTTACACTTCCATGCTGCTGTTCATCACCCAAGGAAGTCAGGACTGGAACTCAAGCAGGTCAGGAAGCAGAAGCTGATGCAGAAGCCATGGAGGATGTAACTTACTGGCTTGCTTGCTTCCCCTGGCTTGCTCGGCTGGCTTTCTTATAAAGCCCAAGACTACCAGCCCACAGATGGCACAACACACAAGGGGCCCTCCTCCCTTGATCACTAATTGAGAAAATGCCTTACTGCTGGATCTCATGGAGGCATTTTCTCAACTGAAACACCTTTCTCTGTGATAACTCCAGCTTGTGTCAAGTTGACACACAAAACCAGCCAGTACAATTAGTAAACTCACACATCTTCCCTAAGTGACTTGCTTTGAAATCCTGACTGTTTTCTGCCCACACCATCATTTAAAACATTAATTATATGTCAATCCTAGTACATACCCATGCACACAGATATACATCAATATCATGTGTACAATATATGTAGAACCATCTATGTGTAGACAGATATAGACACATACAGTGTGTCTATGTATAGATACCAAACACTGCTAAATTGTCAGTTCATTTAATAAGAGTAAGGTCTCGCCTGCCCATCACTATAAAATAAAAAATCAGAAAGCACTTCAGAAAATACTTAAACCATGCATATTCCTACCATTAAAAAATACCCACAGATTGTGAGATTGGTCAAGTGTATATAAATGAATTCATTTAATATGGTCATTCTACTTAATGTGAAACTAAAAAAGCAGCATCTACATTAAATAAAATCATGATCAGCAGACTCTTATGAGAGTGTGCTATCATTTGATCAAGCATGATGCAGTAAATATAACATGTGCTGAACTTCATATTTTGCTATGTATTAAACTAAAGTTCATCTCTTTTTTATTCTGAGATAATCATCATAGGCTATTCTTATACCTTCAATGTTTGCATAAATATAAAACATAATAAAACTATACAACCAATATATTGGTGGGAAACAGGAAAGTAACTCCCATACCTCACTACTTTGGTCATCAATCAGTCCCATTGCAATCTATTTAATATTAGAAAGTATTAAGAGTGACTTAAAACCTAATTGAATTTGCTGACAACCTGATAAAAAATTATTTGAGTTTTTATGAAGGTTATTCTCATTTCTATAGACTATTCCTTTGTGCTATGTTTTAAGGTCAAGGTGATTCAAAGAAAACCTGTTATTCTAATACCAAGAACATATAAAATCCCTTGTATGTTAATTTTTGCTGATGCTGGCATGACTTTTGAATTAAACTTCTGTCACAGGAGAATGAGTTTTTAAAAATAATTAAAGCAAAACATATTTATTCAAGGGGGCATTATTGCTGAACTTTATTTACATAGACAAAGATGAAATAACCATTTGAACAAGAACATTTGACTTCTTATTTAAGAATAGCTTGTGATATCCAAAACATGGGGGGGCGGGGAAGTAGAATATTGTTAACCTTCCAATGATACCCATACTTGGAAAAAGTTGCTTCATCTCATTGTAAGCCACAAGGAAGTAAGCTTATGACAGTGTAGCTTTAATCTGTGCAGCCAACTCCATTATTCCACTTGGTTTCTGACAGCCATTGTAAGAAGGATTAGGACTGTATTAGCTATGGAGATTAAAGGTCACAATGAAACATAGTATGAATGGTTTTGTTTCAGGAAAATCGAGGCATAAAAAAAACAAATCTTATCGGTATTTTAATCCAAAGGAGAAACAGGAGGAATTTAGGGTTGAATTTCTGAACTGCATGTACTTACAAATGGCATCTTTCTTTCTTCTAATTTCAAGTGGTATGTGTTGTCATTTAAATGACTGATGCTTACTCAACATTGGGTCCACCAGTCCAGTGGATGTTTGAATGGATGTTTGAATATGAATATTTACATGATGTTATGGTTAGTTCAAATACATTAATATGAGGAGGCTAAGAGATGTTCACATGGCTGTTGAAACATTTTTATGTGTCTGTGAGTCTATTTCTGAAAAAGAAAGTATTTGTCAAATACCTAAATAAACTATTTTTACATTAAATGCCATATCACGACAAATCCATATTATAGATGATCCAGAGTTTCCTTTTGTAGGATGCTTAGAGAATTCATGTTGGCTATCTAACTGTTGAAATGAGTGGACAGCAAAGTGTGTCACTCGACCTTGGTGGTCTCTGGAAGCTGTGGGTTGAGAGATTATTAGTTCCAATGAAGACCTTGCTTTTCTGAGTTGCCTCTGGTAGACTTTTTGTTCTGTGTGTGGGGGGGGATATTTACTCAGATAAAATAATGATGATAGATAGTTATGCCCATCTGTTTATTCTCCAAACTGGTCACTTCTCATTGTAGCATCACTGTATTCTAGATTCTGACCAGATGCCCAAGCCTAGAGCTATTTTTAAACCTATCATTTTTAATCTATTTCTTTTGGTAGCTTCATTAGTTAGAATAACCTTTGGAAAATGGAGATTCCCCTTTAGCATTCTAGTTTTTATGAAGCATTGAAAACTAAGAGTATTATAAAACATAGAATGGAATTGAGAAATGAAGGGAAGTCAGGGCAGGAACACAAGGAAGGAACCTGGAGGCAGGAACTGAAGTAGAGTCCATGAAGGAGCAATGCTTACTGGCTTGCTCCCTCTATCTTATTCAGGTTTCTTTTTTTATACATCCCAAGACCACCTTCCCAGGAATGGTACTGCCCACAGTAAGCTGGACCCTTCCTATCAATTACCAATCAAGAAAATGTTCCATAGGTTGTCTGTGGGCTAATACGATGGAGACATTTTCTCAATTGAGATAACCTCTTAGATAACTCTAGCTTGTGTCAAGTTGTCAAAAGACTAAACAGAGCATGTATCTACAAGTCTTGAAATATTGAACACAAGATAGGTTCTGTTGTGTGTTTAAATCTATCTAAAAGAAGAAAAAAACACTGAAAGATAGTAAAAGACAAATGCAAATTCTGCAATCTTTCTTCTTAGTGTTGCACAGTGCAAGTGTCAAATTTAAATATTTGCTGAATCTGTTTGCACAATTCTTACAGTTTTTTACTCTTCTATAAAGTTTCTCAATTTTAATAACTGAGACATAATAATATTTAATTAAAATATATAATCAATGTGTTCACTTCTGTCAGTGTCTTGCTTATTGTTTTGCACATACTAGTGTCAAGTCATATTTTCCTCTTTGCAGAATATATTTCTGGGCCTTTGAGATGGCTTAGCAGATTATGGTGCTTGCTGTCAATCCTGACTGACAGATTACAATTCCCCAAACTGACATAGTTAAAAAAGAGGGCAAACTCCCACATGTTGTCTTTTGACCTACACGTGTATTCCATGGCAAAGGTGTGGCCTGCCCCTCCCCCAAATAAACATATAGATGTAAAAATGTCTTTAAGGTAAAATAGGTTTCTTATCATCATATGCTTATCCCTTTTCAGTATTGTTTAAATTTTAGTGAATATAGGCATCTATAGATTGCTTTATGACATGCTAAAGCACGTCATTTTTTCCAAGCTCAATATTATTTTATGTCTTTCCCACTCACATTTGTAAATATGTTTCCAGTCTTTTGCATTATTTTCTCTTCATTGGCATTTGCAGATATCTTTAAATCCAGGATCTTTAAATCTCCAGCATCTCCAGATTCATCTTTCATACATTGAGAAAGCTATAACAGCTTCCACCACAGACAAGTCTAAAAGTAGATGGTCAGTCTTTATGTCTTGCTAAACTAAGAGTATTAGCTTCAGATTGGATTATTATTTTAACACCTCTTGGATATTTGTGGAGACTAAACCTTGTCAGTTGCTATATGTTGCTTTTTATTTACTTATAATTTTTTCCACTAAAAAGCTTTCAAAAAAGGAATCACTTGTTGAGATATTATTGCTTCCTGTGGGCTTGATGATGAAAATTCTTCTCTAAATACACACTCCTTCTTAAAATTGCCTCGGCCAGCCTGCCAACCACTCCCCTTATGCATTGTTACAATTGATTCCATCTGCCCGCTGGAACTACATCTTTGAGATCTGCATAGAACTCTTTCTTCACACCTCTGCAGAGATCAAATTGGGTCAGTGGGACATCCTACTATCCAGTCAGATATGGACATCATAGACCCAGAATCACTTTCTTGTTACTGTCCAGATTTTGTAATTACTACATTCTCTGTTTTTCTGGGCTGTTTTTTCAAGATCTTAATTATATCATAATCTGACAGTAATTATAATTATCAAGCAAATTTTAAGAAATTAGCTGAGCCTCTCAGCCATTTGGACTTATTAGAGCTAGCTTCCTCATTTGCATTATTACACCCAGTCTATTCTCTCCTACTACGAACCTTAAAAATAAATTTTACCTTTGGCCATTGTGCCAATCCTTACATCTTCTCCTTTTCTAGTATTTCTTTTTTTTTTTTTTAATGCTATATTACCCTACCATTACTTTGTATGAAAAGCAACTATAACAGTGAATAAACATTTGCCCATGATCCAGTAAATGACCACCCTATCTTTGCAATTCTAGTTATATTCAGTGGTCACAGAATAAATCCATAAAAATAGGAAGGGAACTTTCTAGAAACAAGGGATTCATGAGTAGGGGATAAAAGAGAGTAATGGAGGCACATATGATCAAAAAGCATTACATTCATGACTGAAAACTTTGAATAATTTTTAAATAGCAATGAGGATGACTAACCCACAATGAATTTAGATATAAAATGTAATAAGAGCCCTAGAGGCAGATGTGGCTTTTGCTTTCACATCTAGTCTACTGTGCTTTGAGACTGACTTCCTTATATACAGTATCTATAAACATTACCTATATTATCTATACTGCAAGCTAACTGCTGTTCCAAACCTTTGCAATTCATAGAGGACCCACACATCCAATCTGATCTCTGATATGTGCCAGCCATGTCTCTATCAAACTACATTCTCATCACAAGGAAGAGGACCATCCTAGGACAAGGGCAAACTTACAGAAATGCATCTACATTTTGCCATGAGAGAATTCTTTTGTATGTAGAGATATTTATACATATCTACATATACACATATACATAATTTTATTTATCATTTTTGTTGTATGCTTGGCTTGAGGGTGGGGCACATGACTACTGTGTGGAGCTCAGAGGCCAACTTTCTAGAGTCAATTCTCACTTTCTACCTTTTCAAGGTTTTTGGATATTGAACTCTGGTCACCAGGCTTGTGTGACAACAGCTCCTCCTCTACCATCCCTACTACTGATCGCCAACCTTTGTTCTCACTTACTCATTTCTTCCATTCATCTTTCTTCTATTCTTTCCCCTCCATAATTTCCCACTGTTTTTGCCTATGACTTGCTTGGTTTTCTAGTCCAGATATGTGCTGCTAGACCTCAGTTTCACAGAGTCTTTCAACTAATCCATGTATCTTCATGGCCTTGACACTTGCCTCCTGGTTTCCGGCAGCAACTGGTGGAAATAAAGGTTCTATGGATCACAAAACTGTATAAATAATGCTTTGGAATCGAGCATCCCTGAGTTAACCTCTTCTTTTCCCCATTTTCAGTCTTTCTGATTCATTCTCTTTGCACAAAGTAGTCCTTGTAGTCATCACTCACATGAGAAGAATTTAAAAAAAAAAAGAAGGGTGAGCTAAGTTTAGTCAGTATGAAGTAAATTCAGAGTGGGAACACTAGGGTCAAAAATTGGGGTCAAACATTGGGGTTGGAAGTACAATAATAAAAGTTGGGGGAGAGGCACAAGAGAAAAGCTACCAGAGGATTCATTTGCTATGGATACACTATCTCATAATACAATAACAACTTTATATCAGTGTGATTCACAGAAATACATATTTCAAACTATACATGCTTGGGCATTAATTATTTTGTTTATGAAAATGTTAAATGTCATGCTATTAACTGCAAACTCTCTCATACCATTTCAAACAGAAATGTTAATAGAAACTTTATTACCCAACTAACCTTTCAGGGGGAGAATGGCTCTTCAGTATATTAAGAATATGTAGATTTGGTGAAAAAAAAAAAGGATATTGTGAATGTAAAAAGGCTATCAACCATTCAACAATTATTGGGTAAAAATCTATTTGGAGAAATCCATAAGGAATAGTAATCTCAAGTCCTTAGGGAAAGGGGTGATATCTTACTATCAAAGATATAAGTTCTTCTCTTATTTAATACCCAGTGAAAATTGGGTATTCTTCATAGGTCTAATTCATTTCTTCACAGAGCTGGAGACAAGTATTGAGTTTTGTGTAACCTGTACAGAAATATAGCTTGGAAAAACTCTGTAAGAAGAAATGAAGTGAGATAGGAGAGAAAAAAGCACTAAAAAATATTGCCTTAAGGAAATCCTCATCCTGTGCATTGAAAAGCTCTAGATCACAACAGTGCTGAAGAGCTGTCCTGTCCTGAACCTGATATGTATCATCCAATAATCCCTTAAGAACAGAAACAGAGAAAGTGTACCCTAGCAGGAATTTCTGAATGTCATGACGCTCATGAAAAAAAAAAAAAGAATGTTATTGAGAAGGTGGAAATATAAACTGTACCCACTGTTAGAACACAGGGAAACAGGCATGTTCTTCTGGAAAAGTAACCATTCTGGAGTGAGGCAGCTACCATGGTAACACTTCCATTTTTTTACTCAATGAAAGGATAAGTATGACCCAGCCTGGGTGTTCACCAAATTCACATTTTATTGGAAAAGATGTCTTTCAGTTTTTTCTAACAGCAGTGAATCTTAACCAACATACTATACATGTTCTGTTGGCCTCATTCAGTACCATTCCAGAAGCTACAATTATGTAGAAAGCAATTAAACAACAACAAGTGCAAAAACTCAACCACCAAAAGAATAGTAAAATAATATTTTCTCTTAATGGAATTCCTACTTAAAGAGTAAAGGCTGCAAGACTCATAGGTAATTGATGAATTGAGGGTATTGAGAACTTGGATAGAAAAACTATTAGCCCAATACATAAGAGCAGAGTTCTAAAGAATTAAGAAGAACACAGTAATAATCAACACAAAGAATACCTGAAAATATTGAACAAACAAGTGTCACTCGGTTATGCATTGCTCTTGGGTTTTATTATTGTGAAGAGACACCATAACCAAGGAAACTCTTAGAAAGGAAAACATTTGGAGCTGGCTTAAAGTTTCAGAGTTTAGTCCATTATCATCACGGCAGGAAGCATGGTGGTGTGCATGCAACCATAGTGCTGGAGAAGAAGATGAGAGTTCTATATTACAATTGACAGGCAGCAGCAAGTGAATGGCTTGAGCTTCTAAGACCTCAAAGGACACAATGAAGTGATGCAACCTCTCCAACAAAGCCACACCTACTCCAACAAAGCCACACCTCCTAATAGTGCCACTCCCTAAGGGTCTATGTAGGCCACTTCTATACAAACCACCACACTGGGGGTAGAAGAGACAGAAATAAATTTATTCACTGATTCTAGAAAAGTCCTTGAGAATGTCCAGGCTGGGAAAACAATGATCTGTGTGTAAGTCTTTACCTGAACACAGGTAAACACACAGCCACTAGTTGCAACTAATAAGACTATAAAATGCTGTATGTAGTTCAAATGATGACTATTTACATAGATGTGAGGAAGACAGAATCTCATTGAAAATGGTATGCAGGACACCCTGATCATTGACTTAATATAGTGGATTTCAAATATTTATATACTTCATTATGATATGAACTTTTAACCTGATTTCTAACTAATTAAAATATTCTCCATCTGCTAATAAGTGATTGTATATTTTTTACTCATAATCCTGATCTTGGGTTTTCCCTCAAAGATGTGAAAGTTTTGGTAAGCCAACACAATTTTTGCTGCAGTCCTTTACCAATGTAGAAACTGTGACCTGAGATATTAAAGTTATTCTCAAAAGCATCCGAGGAGAAAGCGCTCCCTGTCAAATATTTATCTCTGTTAATGTACCTTGGTTGCAAACTACAGACACTGAGTGACCTAACATAGGGCCAAGCAGAAAACTTATTGGAAATGAGCAAGAGTAAATCACAGACTTGAAGGAAAAAAAACTGAACAATATCCTTACTTAAGGCAAAAATAGGGCAACACTTGAGCTGGAGATGTTTGGGGATTTTTCTCTGTAGCATGATGCCATTAGAGAAACTCATTTCATTCCTGAGTCTCCATTTAAATTCCACACTTGCAGAGAAGAAATTTTATTAGTCTACCCCAGTCATTTTCCCCTTAGATTAATCATAGTGTCTAGAGACTAGTGACATAGAAATAGCGAAATCACAGATACCCAGGCAGTGTGGCCATCATCAGAGCTTTTGAAATTAAGGGTTTAAGTATAATTATAGGTGTTGCTATCATTTTTTTCTTATGAAAAACTAGAAAAGAAAGACTCTCTGTGGTACCCAGAGCTCATGTTCTATGGCTTTTAGCATCATAACCTTCCTTTGTGACCTACCCAGTCAGCCATGTTCCAGCTGTTTAAGGATTGCTCTTTAGTCTTCACATTGTCAAGGAGATAAAGATCCCAGAAAAGCAAGAACTCTGACCTCTACCTGTAAAACCCATACTTAGAGGAGAGAACTATGATAGAGACCTAAAACATGTTTATTAAATGGTGAGTGCATGACAAAATATTCTCATCTGACCTTCTAATACCAAGTTCATATTTATTATCGATACCTTAAAAATATACAAGCTCTAAAGAAACATACAAAACTCAAGAGTTTCTAGTTTCTTCAAACTGATGGTAATAAACAATTACTTTAGTGACAAGATAAACTTAAGAAATTATTTAGAAGTATAAAGTATGAGTTTATCTTTACATTTCTTTTCTATACTTACAATGGTCCAAGTACCCAGTGGCTTGAATAATTTCAAATTGTGTTAAATGCACACAATCATAGGTCTGTACCTTAGACAACAGAAAGGGTAGGTAGCAAAATCTTCATAATAAATCTGAGTCCATTTACCTGCTTGGCTGGACATACACTTCTTGGATCATAAAATTTGTCCTCTGGAAGCCCTAGGATTGGTAATAACGATGCAAAGTTGAATGAACTAGCAGCCCCAAAGCATGAAAGTGAGAGTGTAGGGCCTATCATAAATTTGCTGTCACATAACTTTCATCAAAATGTTAAAACGTGGGTACTGCAGAGTAGGCATATATTCACCTTGCAGATGGCATAAGTGGCAAGTCTTTGGAAGAAACAATCTGGACTACTGAAATTGACACCATAATTGACCAAAAGCAACCAGGTTCACAAAATACCTTCTTAGCTGTAAGTCCATCCCTAAACAACCCCACTGTGTAGAATTGGCAACACATGCTTTGTTAGCATCTTTAGTCTTCTAGGATAGTAGAGTCTCAAAGTATCAGAGAAATCTTGGCTCGCTTCACTGCATCTGAAGCGAATGCTTTCTTTTGCATCTCCCTTGACTGATGATATTTACAGTCAGAGTAGAAGTACATAATCATTGTGGTTTTGTGAAATAGTGTTCTATCTCTTTACCAAGGGTAGAAGGTTTAGCTCAATGTGTCTTCCAGCGTTCTTCTTTCTCCCCCTTCTGTCCATCTGTCCGGACTTCCTCATGCTGAGACACACTCCAATGTCAGAGAACAAGCCTTAAGTTTCTCACTCCACTGTGAAAAACCCCTTCTAAGTCCTTATTTCCTTCCTCTAACCCCGTGAGTATTGCAAATTTTCATTTCAGCATCAGCATTTGCAACACACTTCATCTGAGCTGCAGAACATGCCTCTGCTGGGTCAAGGAGATAGGATTCTTGACCTGATGGTACACCACCTTTTCCAATGCAGAGTTCAGATCCTGAATTAGGGGTAGAAGATCCACTCTAGTGCCTACTCCTGCATGTCATCATTTGTTTTACTAAGCAACTCTCCAGCATCCTTTACCAAGCACCTCTCCAGTAGTTGTCCATATGACAGGAACCACATTTTCTTCAATTTCACAGCCATCTCCTGTAAACTGAGCAGCACCTGGCACCGTTACTGATGCTTCTAACAACAACAAAAAAGTCCTTAGATGAAGTTCATAGAAAGAGCATGCACAAATAATTAGAATCCTTAACCAGAACACATTTGTGGCAGCAAAGAGATGTGTTTAAAAAAAAAAATCATAGACTTCCCTCTGTTACCAGTCACAAAGTGATGCTTTTTATGGAACAAAATAGCACATGCTGGGCTCATGTTCCTGATGAGATCAGCACGTAATGCTGATAAGATCTGAGCTGTATTGTCATTCTGTTTTTATTTTTTTATGAGCATTGCATTCATGTATAAATGTTTGAGAAAGAAAAAAATGTCTACTCATTTTGAAATGTTATGTCTGTGAATAAAATATGTACATGGATTTGAGACTTGGTTTGACACTACAACAGTATATTTAAGATAAACTATTTATCTTTTACAAACACATTTCACTGTTTAACACATCCATTTGTTTCTGGAATGAAGGCAGAGGCATGAGAGTGGGAGGGAGAGAAGGAGGCAGGAAGGAGAGAAAACGGGGAGCTTTGTGTTGTGATATTTCAACTTCCCTCTTGATGGCAAAATTCTAACTGGAATACGGTTTTGTTATTCCGGATGTCAGTTCACAAATCATGAATTAAGCAGCTCAAGCCAAGTGGCACCTAGCAGTAAAACTGGCATTTCTCAAAATATTGGCAGGTCTCACGAGCAACTGTTGATTTTAAATGTTTAATGAGCAATATGTTACTTATTCCAGTAATATTGTTGTGTTTGCCTAACCTTTCTCCGACTGCCTCCTTCTGCTTATTGCTGGAAAGCTTCCAGAATGGAAGGGTGAGCCGGGGGAGACTGCATGGACAGTTCTAATGAGGGAAAACTGGAAGAAGAAAAATTCATTAAACTTGCTCTCCCGATGGTTGGAGAATCTTGCATTCCTTCTCAGAATCAGAACCTAGGGAGATATATGATGCTACAGAATCCAAACATGGATTTTCCCCTCACATGTAGCCTCACAGTGGAGTTAGGAAGAAAACCAGAGGCAAATGTAGGATGGGTGTGGCTAGGATAGGAGAGTCTTCATCCAGAGGATGAACATGTGGCAGGACTTCAACCAAAGTAAATCAGCAGAGCAAAGAGGTCAGAGAGAAAAACAGAGGCTCACATTCTCTAATAGCAGCACCTGGAATCCTGACCAGTCCCCTTTACACTCAACTTTACAACCAACACACACTTATGTCTTGGTGGTACTGGCTGGTGAGTCCATGTGTATGGCTGGCTGGTGTGTGTAAATTGTTGGAAGAGATGAAAACCCCACTGAGGTAGTATTAATGAGCCATAAACAAACCGTGGGTATCACTTGTTGCCTTAAAAACAATTAATTAGCTCTCATTATCAGGGCAATTCATGTTAGCCAAAGTGAATGAGGAACCTGAGGCATTACTAAGTTTGAAATCCTCTACAAGGGTAATGTAGATAATTCATGCAGAAGATCTGGAGCAGTAGGGATGTTAAAATGGAGATAACCATATGACTGATTAGCATAAAATATTAGCTACAAAGGCAAATCCTGTGCACAGAGCTCTCATTATGTTTGGGAACAGAAAGGGATTTCCTTCGTGCTTTAAGAATGTGAATGAAAGGGAAAAATATCAATTACCTGTTTGTGGAAGTGAGGGAAGGATTTTTGTCTTTATATAACTATGCCATCAGCCAGCTGCCACACTTCTGACTGCATTATGATATTGTTCCGAAGCTTCAGCTGGAAAATGCCTTTTTAAAGTCCACCCAGGGTTATGCTTTAGTTACTTGTATCCATATATAAAAACACAAATGTATTTTTAGAAGTTTGTTTTATGGAGAATGGAATTCTGCCTTCCCTTAACGCAGGCATAAAGCTTTGTTTTTGAAGAAAACAACAACAACCACAGCTCTGGAAATGATTCTAACAACAAGATCAGAACAACAAGAAAAAGTTTGACTTTTATTCTTTGATCACAGTCTCTAACCCTGGCAATGACCCTTCCAGTGAATATCCAGTCATGATAGCAGAGGCTTGTCAAAGAAAAGTCGTTTGAGATTCATCATTAAAAAGTCATCATTTATTAGTATCTACTATGTGACAAGCAGAGGGATATTTGGGATACTAGTCTAATTATTCTGTACCCTAAAGTAATAGGTTTCTATGCATAGAGGCAGGACTATAGGGCAGCAATTCTGATAAGCCGCCACATCTGGGACTATGAAATGTACCACAGTTTATCAAACTCTAAATCTAATGTCTCACTCAATTAGAGATTTCAGCACTGGGATATGTGAAGGTGTGAATAAATCTTATTTAAGGGGCGAGGAAAATGACATAAATTTGTATGTTAGGCTGAAGTGACTTAACTGGCTTCCTCTTTTGGAAAGGAGCAAAGATAACACCTCTTCGGAAGAACTCTGAAACAGGTTATGATGTGGTGTGAAAGTAGCAGAGTGTTTGTTCCACCCACTCACTGGTCAAATCATCCTCCTGTATCTTTTCTGAATATATATATATATATATATACACACACACACACACACACACACACACACACACACACACACACATATATATATATATATATAGTGTGTGTGTGTATATGTATATATATCTTCCCACCTCTACCATCTTGAGTCATTTTCATAATAGCCATATATGTATATGCTTTTTTCTAAAAAAAAAAAATTAGAAGTCTTATTAAATACAATTCAGATTGTCTTTCTTGTTAAAGTGTTTACTATGTGCTGAAAAGTTCTCATCCAATAGGAAACTCTTTATCCCTCAGGTCTCAATGTCAGCAATACTTTAGTCAGATGATCCCTTCCCACAGCAGCAGCCAGGTGAAATCTCCCTTTCAAGCCAGATGTCTTGTGCTCTTAGCACTGGTGAGAGTTATAACTCATGCTTAAGTCAATCACATATGTACAAGTATGGGATAGAAGCTCCATGAACGTGAAAATGGCCTGCTGTTCACCACTGTGTCCTCACTTCTCCCCTAGACAACCTCCAGATATTGAATTGATTGTGTAATGAGTGCCTGGGGGTCTTACAGGCAAATAAACCTTCAGTGCTTACCTCGTGAGTCTCTGTTTAATTGAGAAGGCAAAAATGTGTGCAATGTATACACAACTATCCAATCTAGGCTACAGTCACTCCAAACCATTTAGTGACAACAAAGACCAAAAGAAACTTGGGAATCAAAAATACAGATGGATATAAGGGAAGGTTTGAAGAGAGAAAAGAGAAGGAAAAACTGTTATGATTAAATTACAATCTCAAAAATAAAATAAAATACAGATGGTTTCAAGACATGGCTAGAGAGGGATACAGGAGAAAGAAGAAATTTAAGACTTCATAAAGGCGAGCATCGGGCAGGTTCTTTAAGACTATGTTGAAAGATCCCAGACAGAGGAATCTTTTTGTAGAAAAGAGTTTGTTTGCATTGAAGTCATAAAGCTCCAACTCCATCACATCAAACAAAGTAAATCAATATTTTACAATACACATAAACAATCTTTAAAGCTTGATTCAATTTAAATATGCAGTAAATATTGTGGAAAGGCTCAAAGAGAGACAAACCTACAAAATTGCAGAAAGTCAGAGAATAAAATATCTTTAGCTGCCTAGGGACTCTGGCATCCCGCAAACAGGTAGAGGTTAGCTCCTGTAGGCCGATATGCACCATCACAGGCTGCTTCCTAAATGGAAGGTCAAATCCTGGGCTAATCTGCAGAGAGGACTTGGGGAAGCAGGCTGGAGCCTCTCCAGCAGCCTAGGACAAGTGAACTATTAAATTTAACTGCATGCATTTACTTATATGCTGCTTAGTAAATTGCATATATTTCCTCTTTTGAACTCCTTAGTAACCTTATGAGGTCACCATGACAAGTATTATATATCTTCTATTTTACCGGTGAGAAAAGTGTATTAGGGAGATTTTAATGACTTTTTCAAAGTTGGAGGCAAACTGAGTATTTGTAGTCCCTAAGTCCAGTTCTAAGACTCTAATACTAGTGTCTCAGTAAGGGTTTCTATTGCTGTGATGACACCATGACCAAAAACAACTTGGGGAAGAAATGATTTATCCAACTTGCACATCCTGAATCACAGTCACTAAGGGGAGCTAAGGCAGAAACTAAAACTGGGCAGGAACTGGAGGCAGGAACTGATGCAGAGGCCATAGAGGGGTGCTGATTACTGGCTTGCTCCCCATGACTTGCTCAGTCTGCTTTCTTATAGAGCCCAGGACCACCAGCCCAGGGATGGCACCACCCACAGTGGGCTGGGCCCCTTCTTATCAATCACTAATTAAGAAAATGCCTTACAGCTAGATCTTATGAAAGCATTTTCTCAATTGAAGTTCTCTCTTCTCAGATAACTCTAGCTCATGTCAAGTTGGCATAAAATTAGCCAGCACAATTATAAAGAGTTGATAATTTTATAAAACAAAAGTAGTAAAAATAAGATAAATAAAAAATGAGATACAAATATGAAAATAGATTTTATGAACTCCAGCTGTATAGAAAGTTTTCTTTTCGCCAATTACAATTTAGGTTATACCCTCTCTAGTTTCTCTAACCCTTTTATTTTCTATGCTGAGCCACATATATTCCCTCTTTCTGATCTTGTTTTGCCATTTCTGAAATAGGACTTCTGCTCTTACTATTATTTTAAAAAACATGGTCTGGAGCTGGAGATTCAGCTTAGCAATAGAGAAGTGTGTTCTTAGTGTGTACAAGGCTCTAAATTGGACCCCCAGCACCAGGTAGAGGAAATCACTAGACAGAGTAGAATTCAATTCCTAGTTGACCTATTTACTAGCTTTCAGAGCTTATAAAATCAATTCAGATTCCTGTGTCTCAACTATATCTATAAATAGCAATATTTATATAAAGAGATAGAAAGATACCATAATGCTATCTTACCTGAATTGGGAAAAGGAGTCTGTGTGGAATCATTACCACATCCCTGGTTCACAAGAACCTCTCAATATATATTCACTCAGTGATGCTTCTCACGGTCTTCTCCCTGCTTAGTATGCTTTTGCCATCCATGGCCTTTTGTGTAACCATGCACTTTTTAGAGACTTTTTTCTTCTTGTTTTGTAAAGATTGTCATTAGAATTCTGGTAGGTATTGCATTGAATCTACAGATGGTTTTTAGTATTATAACTAAGTTTCCATCACTGGGCATCTTCAATTACTTTTCAATATGTTAAAGTATTTATTGTAAAGTTCTTTTACCTCCTTGCTTAGGTTTATTTCTGAGTGGTTTTTCAAGTTATTTTGAATAGAATGAGTTCCAAATTTCATCCTCAACAATTATTTGGTATATATAAGAAGCTACTTATTTTTGTACACTGATTTAATATCTTTCAACTTCACTGAAAATGTTTTATCAAATTTTAAGTTTCCTGGTGGAGTTTTTGAGCTTTTTGTAAAGTACAGAATCATCTCTTCTGCAAATAGGAATATTTAATTTCTTTCTTTATCCCTTTTATATCTTTCTCTTGTTGCTATAGCTGAGACTTTGAGCAGTGTGTTGAATGCTGTTCTCATAATTTGAGAGTGGGGATCCTTGTCTCCTTCAGATTAGAGTGGAAATGTTGGAAATGCTCTTAGTCCTTTATTGTTTAGTATAATGTTGGCTGCAGCTATGTCTTATATATTAGGTTGATGCAAAAGAAATTGTGGCTTCAGAGTCTTTTATTTAAATCATGGTAATTAGGCTCATACACATCTTTACTAATCAGGATAGGAAGTATTACAACCAACACCTTGTTGCTAATAGAAAGTAAGTTTTACATTCCTGTAGAATAAAAACCTTTCTTGATCTGGCCAACATTTAGAAAAGCTTTTCCATGGAAATAGTAATGATCATCCATTGGCATAAGTTCAACTGAATATCATTGATAAGGCAAAAACTTGGATGCATAGTTTATCTAACTTTGGAATCATTGTGTGTAAGGTACATGTTTTGACATTGTGCAGAAGAATTGGGCATACTCATTAACCAATGTCACCTGCAGGTTGCAAATTTTGGTGCTTCTCATCAATTTGGTGAGTATATTTTTCAGATATAATGGCTTCACTAGAGTTCAAAAAGCTGTACTGGATCAGAGTGGCGGTAGACCACTAAACAATGACCATGACTTCTGTGTAAGTTTGGCTCTGGGACATGCTTCAACATGTCATCTTAATCCACCCACTAGGAAGGTTATCTACAATTGTGATATGCAATCTGCTTTGAATAGCATAACAGTCCAATCAAGAAACTGCTTGTTGTTGCATAGATAGGAGAGTGTTGGTTCCAAATGACAACTTGTTTTTCCTTTTATTCTTCTCTCATATAATACATTCAGACAGCAGCCTCCCCTCCCTCCACTCCTTTCAGCTCTCCTGTAACTCTCCTCTCCCCTGGATCCACTGCTCCTCCATTTTTCTTCAGAGAAAAGCAATAAGATATGATAACAGTAGGCGCAAATTTTAAAGCATTTGATCAGCTCACTGGGCACCCACTCATCAAGCTTTTAACCTATCTAATCTGCTTCAAATGCTGAATGGCCATTGAGTGGTCCACACTGAGTTCTTTGGCAACTTATCTAGTTTTAATGAGACAATTGCTTTCAACTCTCTGCTATTGTGCTCTTCATTTTTAAGGTCCTGCTCTCCTTTTCGAAACTTCTTGAAGCACCACTGCACTGTAGATTCATTACCAGTTACTCATCCAAATGCGCGGCTGGTGTTATGAGTAGTCTCTGCTCTTTTATTACCCACGTTGAACTTGAAAAAAGATGCTGAAATTTTTTTCCTAACTTAATTTCTATAGAATAAATATAAAATAAACAGCAAGTAGTAAGTCTTTAACAAAAAGAAACATGATAAATGAATATTAAAATTATATATAAATATAATATATATTTACTAAGAATGCATTCCAACATCAAAAGACCAGTTTTAATAATGAAAACACTACATTGTAATTCAAAGATTTCATTGTGTTGAGAATATTCCATCTATTCCTAGATTCTTCAAGACTTTTTTCATTAAAGCAAATGTTTTTCTACATCTTTTTCCAAAAATGTTACATTTATTTTGTGTATGTGTGTGTGTGTGTGTGTGTGTGTGTGTGTGTGTGTGTGTGTGTGTGTCTATGTCTCTGTTTGTGTCAGGTGTCTGTATGTAGAGGCATTCACACGTCACAGCATATATAGAGAGAGAAGTCAGAGGGCAACTTGTTGGAATCAGTTATTTTCTTACTTCATCTTCTTGCATCCTCTGAAGAATATCCTCGTGTTTTTCTGCATCTTTTGAGATGATCATATATGATTTGTGTTTGTAAGTTTATTAATTTGCTGTACCATGTTCATGATTAAACATGTCAAACTATCTTTATATTCTGTGACAAGCTCCACCATGTTCATAGCAGCCATGTTTATAATAGCCAGAAGCTGGAAACAACCCAGATGTCCCTCATCAGAGGAATGGATACAGAAAATGTGGTACATCCACACAATGGAGTACTACTCAGCTATTAAAAACAATGACTT
>CM052713.1:33171232-33226214 GCA_028551405.1 Uromys caudimaculatus
CCACCAGGGAGAAAGGAGAGGACTCTGGGCCTGAGGGTGCTAGTGGCCCCAGTAAAAGGGAATGTCAAGGTGGGAATATGGGAATGGGTGGGTGGGTGGGTGGGAGGAGGAATTCCCTCACAGAGGCGGGGAGGGGGAGGGGACACGGGGTTTCCAAAGAAAAGGGGAATCATCGGAAATGTAAATAAAAAAAATAAAATAAAATAAAAAAGAAAAAAATAAATAAATAAATTATGTAATTTAGGTTTATGCCTGGAGAGAAATTGTTTTGGTTTGTCCTACTGGAACCTCTGAATATTTGTCAAACTGTAGAAAAATAATTCTGCTCATACTAAAACTGAATATTAACAACAAAAATGGAATATTGATATTCTTTTCCTGACCTCTGGCAGTGGTGTAAAGTCATTAAGTAAAATGTTGACTGAAGATTGTCTCATAGAATACTTTTAAGGTTTTGGTCCTTGTACCACCCTTTTTTTCTTGAGTCAAATCTAGTAATCCAATGTACTCTAAGCATACTGAAATTTCTTTATCTTGATTTATGTTGAACTATTCTGAAAATCTTTGGAAAATCTTGGAAGTTCAGTGATAGCTTTTTTTTTTTTTTTTTCAGAAAAGAGAGACTTAAGAGGGACTTAATGGGAAGAAAAGTTGAATGGAAGGATGAAAGGGTTGGAAAAGTATATTGGGAAGGAATATAATCAAAGTATATCGTATATTAGGCACACAATTATAAAATAGTAAATACATTAAAAGGGAAATCTACACAAACAATTGAAAATACTTTAAAAGTTTTTTCAATCAAATCTTATTTATTTATTCATTCAATTTATTTCTTTCCTTTACTTATTTATTTATTTACTTAATGTTTGTGGGCACGTGGCATGTCATTAATGGGGATGGAACTCAAATCCTCAGGCTTAACATGAGCAATTCTACTTACTGGGTCATGTAGCTAGCCATCCAATCTTATTTTAAATTTGTCTCAGATTTCTTATCATTATCTCCAGAGGGGAGAACTGTTTCTGTTAGAATATTGAACAATTGCATGTCCCTCCAACCTAAATTCAGATGTGTACTTTTTATCAACTTTGCCTGAGCATGTTTTATACTCATGTAGTTAATGCATAGCCAAAATCCTAATCTTCATACCAAGGTCAGATATCTTTGTCTTTAATAGAACATACTTTTTTGCAGGTAGACAGAGCAATCAGATAGGGGGTGAGCATGCGAAGGAGACATATTCATGATCTTTGATGTACATGAGAACCTTTAGCAGTTGCTCAAGCATGAATCTAAAGCCCTTTGGCTATCTGGAATTGTTTATTAGGACCATTAATATTGGTTTTTAAATTGTCCAAACGGTTTTAGATTCTCTGATTCTTTTAAAAGAACTAAAGCCTATTGTATTGTCCAAGCCTCTGTGAAACTGAAGCATATGTCATATCCAATAAATGAAATCACTTGCTCATCTGTCACTTACTCTGGTGTAGAACATCAGATGACCACTTGATAGTGTGAGTATTTCCTGCCATATCAAAATGAATTATTTCTGTGGAAGCAGTTTAGGATGGGCCAACCAGAGCAAATTCTCAGCCTGTGAACTTGGTCCACTTTTCTGGAGATACATGTGACTCCAAGTCATCTTCTCATGCTCTTCTCTAGGACCTCGTTTGATTCTCTTCCTCTTGCTGTCCTGTGTTCACATCCTTCCTCTGGTCACTTTTGCCTATTCACACATCGGATCAGACATTGTTACCTGAGAGGACTGTTAAGTTTCCCTCCTGGTAACTTCCTCTATTAAAAAGTGTTGATTTGGGTGCTTAACTTCATTCACCCCGAGACTGTAAAGCTTTGACCAAGAATCTGAAATCACCGAAGCATATCATGTTGAGCTATTAATATAATTAGGTTCAGCCTTCTGGAAACCAGCATTATTTTAAATCACCACACAAGTAAGCAAAGAATGAGAAGATTTGAAAGTCTTGCAATTTATTCGATGTATTCCAAGACCTCCTGCTTGGAACCTCCAGTTACTGTCTGAGAAACTGGGTCATTTTTGACCACCAAAGTATGTAGCAGCAAGTTTAAAAATCTACTCAGTATTACCTTAAATGAACCCAAAACCTTTTAGTGTACCTTATACTGATTCCAAGGCTGATATGTGTATGGTATATAATATATATGTATATTTTATGTGTAATGTACCTTTATCTATACCTGCATATAATTTCACACCATAACTCATTAGTGAGAGTGATTTTCTCAGATTACCTACTGCCTACTTACCCCAAATATTTACATAAGTTAAGTCATAGTTGTTTAAAATGTGATGTCTGAGTCTGTGACCTTCCCTTCTTGCCAGCAGAGTCTCTTTTTCCACTCTAGTCTTCCTAGTTTCTCAGAACCCATTTTACCAAGTACCCATCTTGATTGCCTGCAGGCCAAGAAATCCCTTAGCTGTTAATTGAGAATTAAGACATTGCTGATAAAAGGTATAACCACTTGCATTAATATTTGCATTGCAAAAGTAATCTTAATGGGGAAATAATTACGCTTTAAAGATTGATATCTGTGAGGCAATTTATCCAGCCTGGCAATCTCTCAAGTCTCTCCACATTGTACCCTGGGCTGGCAACAGGTAATCTCAGAAACCATACATCCAGAGTACAAGTGTGCAGATGAGTTAGCTTTGAATTCTATATAACATGATCTAAAGAAACACTGAAACTCATCTGTTTACAAATCAATTTGCTCTTAGAAGACCTTCCAATGATTGAGAAGGTCAGCAGCCATCTATGTCATTTTCTAAGGTTGCCAACAGCTCATCTACTCATCACAAGTAATTCTGAAATGGAACTTATGATGTATAATGGGACACAAAAAGCAGATGTGTGTTTTCTGGTCCTATTTTATATGTAAATAGCACATTCTCCATGAGTTCCATGACACATGAATCTCTTGATCATACCAGAAAAGGCAAAGAGAATCATGGGATGGAAAGAAAAGTAAAAAGAAGACAGCTGTTAGGAGTGGAGACCCAGTTGTGCTTTGAGTTCCAGGCAAGACAGAACACAGCACTGGTTTTTCTCAAGAGCCTAATACCTAGAACAGGGAAGCAAGATGGAGATCAATTATAGAATTAGAACTAAGAGGTTGACAACATTGTGTACTGGATTAAAAGACTCCATCCTATCTGTGTGGCATCCAGAAAGTCCCTTCTTTCCTGAACTTTATTTTCTTTGTTTGTCAAGAAAGAACAAAAATAAGTTAATGGATAAATAAACTAACATGTCAGCGGGATGTGAGATCCAAAGTGGTACCCAACAAGTGGAGACTGAATTGTTAGTTCAGGAAAGGGGATAGAATTCAATAATAAATATGAGTTTTTCTCATAATTTTTCTCTCCTTCAAATTCTGTGTCCTAAAAAGCAGATTGGTTCCTGATTCCTAGGCCAATCTGACTCTTTGGAGGGGAAAAAAAAGCCCAGATGTTAGTCAGAATGTCAGACATGAAAACTGAATAGATGGTACCTGAGCCTCCCCTAGATGGTTCCAATGCCATGGATTCTGGGCCCACCCCAGAAAGTTTGAGCATGTTTGTGAAGGTCCCAGTAATCCCCAGGTAAAAGCAACTACCAAGGAATTCCTATGTAGGTGGTTCATGGACCACTTTGGGAAGCACTGGAAAACATGCTGACAGGGACCTAAGATACAAGGACAGCATGCTTGTGATCTGGGTAATACACTCACATAATTTCTCGAAAGAGAAAGCAAAATGGGAAGCATTAAAATAGCTATTTTAATTTGAAATATTAGTCATAGATGAAGAGCTACTTTATTTTTCTCTGAAACCATCTGATGCATACGGTCTTGATACAAACTACTAAATAAGGCACTAGAAAAATATTGGACTAAAGTTTGTGAAATTCATAGAAAAATGTGTTCAAATGGGTAATGTCTTTTCATGGGCTTAGAGAGAAAATGTGGTCTCACTCCAGTGAAGTCTTTTCTAGGAAGTGCTGAAGTAATTATAGTCCAAATGGCTTGCGTTCTAAATATATGATCTTTGGCTAGAATCCAGAGAGCCTTACATAAATGGACAGTAGTATCTGAGGAGATATGCTCTGCAATGACTGTCTTAAACAAGCATCTGACCATCTCTAGATTGAAATCCAACATCAGTGGAATGTTTAGACGTTTACTCCATGTGGCTGCAATGAGGTTCCCCCATGAGGGCAATGGGATTCAAGGTGAGGTTGCAACCTTCTGAACAGACTGGCCAGCTACCCAGATTAAGAAGAAATGGCTTTAGCACAGGGTTGAGATGTAGCACAACAGACTTTTTCTGACATAAACAAACAATTGTATACATCTAAATGGTTGGTTGTAATGCTGTATAATAAGGAAGATGCTGTGAACCCAATATTTTCTTATGGAGGTATTAGCTATCAACTGTTCTTGACATCTGAGATATGTCTCCATATAGACTCTATTAATTGCATATGTATGAGGAAACAATTTTGTAATTCATTCCTATCGATATCACATGCTGAAGGAGGAGGTGTGAAGGTAATAGGGAAGTTTAGGAGTTCCTAATGAGTCAGGACATACACTGAGTTTTTCTGGGGCTGAAGGAATATAAGAGAAAAAAACACACTAGAGCAAGAGTGAATTATATCTACCTCTTGCTCACATGTCCATTTCCTGTGAGACTCATCATTTGGACCATTAGGAAAACTCAGGTTGAAAGGGGCATCATAGTAACAGGCTCAAAGATTTCTACCTAAGGCTATTCAGCTACTAATCATCTCTCATAAAAATAGAGTAAGTAGATTCCAAGAGTACACATCATATAGAAGGTAATAGTGATGTTGACAAAAGATGGGGTGTATTAGTCAGGATTCTCTAGAGACACAGAACTTATAGTCTCTATATAGTAAGGGAATTTGTTAATGACTTACGGTCTGTAGTCAAACTCCCCAACAATGGTCAGCAGTAGCTGTGAATGAAAACCCGAGCATCTAGCAGTCGCTTAGTCCCACAAGGCTCACAGGTGAAGAAGATTGAATCTTCCTCCTTCCAATGTCCTTATATAGATCTCCAGCAGCAGGTGTGGCCCAGATCAGAGGTGTGCGCACCACCACACCTGAAACTGGTGTCTTCCAGACGCAAGATCTAGATCACAGGTGAGCCTTCTAATTCTGGATTGTAATTCACTCCAGATATAGTCAAGTTGACAATCAGAAATAGCCACTATATGGGGGTGGGTTTAGTCCTTGCTGGGCAAACAAGCAGAATTCATCGATCAGTAACAAGAGCTTTGCAACTGATGCTATAGGTGGAGGAATAGGTAGGGAAATTCATGTGCGTGTGCAAAGAAGCACTGCCACCTTCAATATCCAGACCCCTCTGTCAGAGAGAGCTTCTAACAACTGGCCAAGCTGTGTGGATGAAGACCGCAGCTGTGGTTCTTTCTGTGGCTGGACAGTGAATTAGGTAGGTTAGAGAGACAGTGAGCATGTACGGGGCACACAGTGAAACCTCTTCCTGTCCACTTAACTGGGTAATTGATATTGTTTCATATGACATTGGTTTGTCTGGTACTATTCTCCTCTCATTTGGGATGGCTGTCTTATTTGCCAATTAATTTGTCTTCTTTTATTCTAGAAATAGAACCATCTCAGAATTTATTTTATTTTGTTTTGGGGGGGGTTGTTTGGTTTGAGTGTTGTTGTTTGTTTGTTTGTTTGTTTTTAGAAATTTGCCTTTGGGATAAAGCCACAAGTGCAAATAAGGCTTTCCCCAAACTGAAATTTTAAATCCAATTCCAGTTTTTAAAATGCTTTACTATAAGAATACAGGATGTATGTCGGAAATGTGAGCAGCATAAGGTAGCATAAAAAGGAAGGCATAAGCTAAGCAGAAGAAAGATTCCCGCCACAAGCTTCCATTACGAACAGTCCCATGGTCCGAAGTAAGACTGCTAACAACATTACTTAGACATTCCTCACATATAAGCAAGTAGGTCAAAAATTATGTATATGAAGATATTTGTTTTTGTGTGCACATATATTTGTAAGTATAAATAATATATGCAATATTCTATAATCAACATACAATTATCATAACTAGGTAGCATAGTATTCCATGTTACACGAATTAAATTGTACATAAACTAATCTGTACAAACAAGAACACATAATAAGCCCTAAGTAAACCCAGGCACGACGATGATAAATACTTTGTGATGTTCCTTTCCTTGATTTGCTTTATGACTTTGCCAACAACATGCCTAGAAGAAATGGAGATGAATTTTCCTGTGCGTGAGTTCATATGATGGCTTTAAGATTGCATCCTATTTTATTTCTTTCACATAGCATATTTGGTAAATGATTCCTGCTGCTTTTGCAGCTGTCATTCATGCTGGATGTTGCCCCAATCTATGGTATAAAGCATTATGTACTCGCCTAAGATAGTAGATGCTTCTGCTGCTCTGAGCATCACTGCATAGCTGTGGACTCAGTGGCTCATATATGCCCACGTGCAGCTGGAATAGATATGACCAAGCTCCTCCCAAAAATGCCAGGTCACCCTTCTAGTGTTGAAACTTCAGCTCTATATGACTGTGATCCTGTTAGGTGGTATATACCACAAATTTGTTTTTCATCCTCTTACTTGTATATTGCTTGATAAAAGTTTCTACTATAGAGAAGGCTTTATATTTTATGTGGTCAAATAATAAATTGCTTCTTATGGGTTTTTATTCCATGCCTTACTTGTGGTCCCACTCTTTAACCCAAACTGTCCTGGTCACTCTGAATAGTTGGTCTCAAACCTGGGATGGTCCTCCTGACTCAGCCACGCAGATGCTGGGATTATAAATGTGAGTTCTCACATCAGTCATTCTCCTCAGTATGTGAAAGAAGGCTGGGCTTCCCTGAATCTTTTGATTTCATCTTCCCATTTGAAAATGCAGGTTCCATGAGAGCTGGAGATGGCCCCTTCTTCTTTCTCTATACTTCCTGATTCACTTATTGGTGGGTGCAAGGTAGTAGTAGAAATTTGTTGATTAAACTACACATGCTAGGAATCTGTGCTGATATTCCATCCACAACTTTCAAATCCATGCTTAACTATTTAGGGCTTTTTATTCTGAAGACTTCTATTTTGAATTGTTAACCTTAGTCTGCATTACAAGGTAACCCATCTCTAACCCCCTTCACGCACTAGATAGCTAACTGCTTCTTTCTGCCTATAGTTATTTTCCACAGAATCTAAAGGCCTCAGAAAACAAATTAAAGTTAGTATGTTGTACCATAACAGTAGGTATCATTTGTTCCTGGTTTGTAGCCCATTGCTTATAATGGCCTTTAAGAATGAAATCCAGCAGACTTTCATGCTATCTCTGCCCTCAGTGAAACATCACCCAGTCCATAGATGAGTGGGACTGACAACTTTGGCTCCTTCCTCCCTTCCAATTTAATTAGAGAGAAGCTTGAAAGGGCAGCCACCTTCTTCCAATATCCATGTGTCAGGTTGAGAATGTCTTATGCGCTTTCTTCATTTCAACCAGCAAAACCTCTGGTGGCCTCTTTTTTTTCCCTCCTTTATTTTTATTTAAAAAGAAGGAGAAGAAATATCCCCCATGCTATGCTTTTTAAATGAAGTGACTTGTCAAGTCAGAGACTGTAGCTGTAATCTGAAAGGCAGTAAATGTAGCGACCCTCACTTGCACTGACAACCTGTCCAGCACTTGAAACATAAATAGCAGTGCAGACAAATCGCTGCTGTTTTCCTATTAGGCTTCGGCCCAGTGGCCTCACACCCTTCCTTAGTGCCTTGGCCCAGCCTGGACAATCAGCTACTTTTAAGAGCAGGCAGGAGTTCTCCTCTTTGCTCCCACTTGGCCTAGATGTGTGCTCCCTGACTGTGATCTATCTGCTTCACAGAAAAGTCAAAAATCCCATACTGAAGGGTGCCAGTAAGCAGATGCCTGGAACCCAAAATGAGTGTCTCTAGATTGTTCAATCCTCAGCTTATACACTTTGGTATAAAATGAAGACACCAACTACCAGACCCCTCGTTATTGTTACAGTGACCCCTGAGTCTTACCAAAGGCTGTCCAATTTATGTTAGCTGGAAACACCACGTAGGCATCACTTCAGTCCGTGTTTAAATATGTTCCTTGCTGCTCTACTCCCCACCTCCACTCCCACTTTCCATTGACTATGTATTGATGTTAAGCAAGAATGGTTCTCTGAATTGGACAGAACACCTCATTCAGCAATGAGCCTATCCCAGAAAAGGAACTGGGATTTAGGGGTGAACTCAAATGAGCCATTTCAGCATCTGGACTTGCAATGGAAGAATGGAGAGCTGGAGAGGGTGGCCATGTTTTGCTTTGCTTTTAATTACATTTCAAAGGCCTTCTTAAGCAGTTACAGGACTCTGCCTAGCTGAGCTTCCACACTGCAGCTGCCCTGCTGGGCTTAACACATTCACTTACAAAATGCCAATTGATTTATGTGACTCTTGAAAACAGCAACTGCTGCTCTCATCTCTCTTGATATTTAATCCTCCACCATGGCAGAATCACTAATAACGGGTCGAACATTACCCCTGCAGTTTTGATGACAATGGTAAAGGAATCTTGGTCGTGGCTGCCTCTGTCCAGCAATTCAAATCTTCGCCTCACCCTCCCTATTACAAAATAATCTTGCAAACAGTCGGGACCTGTAGGAATTCTTACTTCTATTTTATTCTGAAAGGATTCATCTAGAGTATTTTTTTCTTTTTATTCAGTTTTAACCACTTGCGACTTCTGTCCTGCATTCTTAGCGCTGAAGTTGGAGAAGGACAGTGAAATTGCTTTACAATAGGATGTTTGTATTAGTCCCATTTTCCACCATTTGTAGAACAACATCTAAACAACCCTTCAGTGCTCTTGCAAACCCTCCCTGGTTATATCGAACTATAGTAAATAGCATCATAGGAAAATATGTACAAAAGAGAGATGATCACATGGTAAGCGATGAGGGAACCAAGCTTGCTCTCTTGCAGCAGTATTCCTTACTAACTGACCAGGATCCTCTAAGAAATTTCTCCCATGGACAGTGCTTCCCAATTCCCTCACACTACGCAATAAAACACATCGTTTCCACATTCCACCACCTAATGCCTACACCCTGGAGACCACGTTTCCAGCACACAAATCCTTGAGGGACTTCCTCAAACCACATAAAACCACAGATATAATCTATCAGACAGATGCAATGCAGCCCCTTTACCACTGGTTCCAGTTACCATGGTTTGTTGACTAAGCATTTAAATCCACATTTCACTCAAAATCACACAGCAACCTCATATTTTTGAGCACCCATGGAAGATACTGCACCGGATGTCCCAAGAAGACCTGAGACCTACCAACACCAACAACACAAAGGTTAGAAAGCATCCCACGCCACCATAAGCATCCTGCCTTTATTTCCCAAGTGATGCCAACTGCATTTGTATTCAAGAACCTACTAGCTTCCACCAAGCACAAAGTAGTTAGAATACATTTCTTCACATTTGAAAAAAATCCAAGCAAGCTACGTTAAATACCTCAGGAGGTTAGGGTTGATGCATGTGTCACAAATTCTTATTTTTTCCCCTCATGAGTGATATTTCCACTTTCTCTCTTTGAGTCCAGACTCCATTTAAGCATTCTTCTTGCCATGGTACTGCAAGCAGCAGCCACTGTCAACTCAATAATGACTATAGTAACTTTTTCAATGTATTTGAAGAAACCGTCCTTCTATTTCATAAAATCATAGTAAGGTTTAACAGGGTACCAAGAAACTAAGAGCAAAAATAGATGGGGTTTGGGAGTGTGGGGTTGCCTACATGTATGATGACTGAAGTTCAAATCCCCAGCATCCTCATAAATGCTAGGTCGGCTAGTGGCTAGCCTGAAATCTTAGCATTCAGAAGGTGGTTAGGGCATCCCCATAACTAATTAGCTGGCTACATTAGATAAATAAGCAAATTCTGGGTTCAAATCAGAGACCCTGCCTCGATATGTAAAGTGGAGAGTGATTGAAAAAGACACCTAATGTCAGTCAATTTCTGGCTTCAACAAATGCAAATATGCACATGTGCACACATATACCCCACACACATGTGTAAAACACACACACACACACATGTGCAGAAAAAGAAAAAATGATGTTGATAGGCAAAGGACTTCAGATAAATAGAGTCCTGTGAGATTTGTGAGATTTTATGCTTAGAAACCATGTTTCAATAGAATAGGAAAAAAAGGAAAGAGGAAGGGAGGAAGGGAGGAAGGAAGGAACAGAGGGAGAGAGGAAGAAGAGAGGGAGTGAAGGAGGGAAGAAGAAAGGGAAAAGAAGGGAGGGGAGGGGAGAAGAGGTCAGGAGGGGACAGAACCCTGTGGGTGCAGGATTAAACTATCAAGTGGATGCTCAAATGAAGCAAATCAGAATCCCTGCTGTCCTCCACACCTGTGAGTGCCCTCTCATGAAGGTCCTCCTTTCTCTTCCATGAGCATCTCCATTTCAAACCTCTTCCTTTGTGGTTTGCCCAATGAGATGACTCCTCCTTTTGTCTGTTGACTTCCAGAAAGCCCATTTGCCCTGAAAACTCCTTCTTGCCAATGGTAAATCCATTCCTTGAGGCTTCCAGGGCTCCTTTGCTAGGTGCTGGCATTTTCATGTGCCAGTGGTTTATAATACGAATGAGGGAACTTCTAAAAATAGATACCTCATTCAACAACTGTTCTGATATCTGGGTTCAATGAGCACTTTGGGGAGAGTCTGAAATAAAGAATTGGATAGAGAAAAATGGATAGCATCAAGTAAAGTGAGAGACTTTATTAGGGAAGAATGCACTTCCAAAGGAGAGGAGGGCCTGAGCAGAAAAGGGTGGGGTTGGCAGTTCTATAGTGCCTGCTACACAAGGACAGAGCTCTGTGTCACATAACATGGGCTTTGGGGTAATATCTCCAGCTTCTTGCATGTACTCTATCTGTTATATACAGTTCCACATACAGCTTCTTGTATCCTATGTTTCATTAACATCTTTGTTTTAAGATTTATTTTATTTTGAATTGTGTGTGTGTGTGTGTGTGTGTGTGTGTGTGTGTGTGTGTGTGCGTGTGCTTATACTCACAAATAGCTACAACTCCCCTCAAAGGCCTGTAAAGGGTGTTGAATTACTTGAAGCTGGAATTGCTAGTTATGACCTATCCAGTTATAACTAGTAACTAAACTCAGTTCCTTTGCAAAAGTAGCAAGTACTCTTAACTACTGAACCATCTCTCCCACCTCCAAATATCAGTATTTCTTTTTTCATTTTGGCTATACTGGAGACTGAATCCAAGGCATTAGACATGCAGAGAAGTGCTCTACCATTGACATACTTCCTCAGGACTAGCCAGGGTATTAAATCTCCATCTGGGGGTGTGCTTTTCACTCATATAATTTCAGGGCACCTTCAGGCTCTTTAGAATGCCTCTGCATCTGTGTGCCAGTGGCTTCAGTCAGTTCCAGCCTCAGCTTGGGGCTTACTAGTTTCCTCTACGCTAGCAAGATGTTCTCATATGCCAGCTGTGCATCGTTTGCGTAAGGTCTTCTTGGACCAAACTGCCTGAAACTCCTGCCTCAGATCTGTACTATTTCACGAACTTTCAGTAGGTTTCAACATCTTACTGGACTCCAACAGATATGTCAGGCAACATCAGCTATTCCTACGGTGTATAAAGCGCAATGTGGAGTATTCAATATAACCATAGCAATATTCAATACAAGCCCTATGGAGAGCTAAATATAGATGGTCTTGATTTTACTCTAACACCAAGTACCAATGCAAGTAGCCTAGTGTGCATACAGTAAAGGATTTCAAGACCCAGGGCTAGAAAGGATGTGTGGACCGTGGCCCCAAGCTAGTATGCTGAGCTTAAACAATGTCAGCTAGCTGATATTGTGTGTGAGAACAAAAATGTAAATAGGGGTGAATTTGATCTCTATGGATGCCAGAGAAAATAATTCCGGAGCGTTCTTATTTGGCTCAAGCTCATTCATTGAGGCAAAGCCAACTGTGACTCTCCCCTGGCTTTGCCATGTAGCTGCACTTTCTGACTGGGGGCTGCAGAAGCCATGAAGCCAGTTTACATATTCCATACCCTGCAGTGTTTTACCATTCAAACAAGGAGCGTTTGTCTACGGGAGCAACCCACTCCTTCCTATCCACGAAATTCAAACATCTTAATAGTCACACACGTCTTCAGAAAGCTCTCCCTTCTTACTTCTATTTCTCTTCCACTTCCTCCCTGGAATCGTGTTTAATATATCTGGTCCCCCTCATTTCCTGCAAGGCATCCCCCTGTTCCTATTCCCTCAAGATGACTGCTCCTTTCAGTCACTCACTACTCCCTCCCCAAGCTGGCAGGAGTGGATGAGAAGTGGTTTCTATCTTAGGATAACCACATTGTAAATACCACAGACTCTCTCCCTCTGTGGTAAAGGAAGCTGAGAAAAGACTTCAAAGGATCCAAAGAGAAACACAGCATGCTGGGATATAAGCAAAACCTGATGCAGGCGTCCTGTGGATTTATTATGTCCTCTCAGTCTTCCCTTCCTTAATATTTTTGAGTGGAATGTGCTGGGTAGAAATGTAGAGAAGGAGCAAAAAACAGGAATACATTAGCATGTCCTCAAGAATAAAAAAAGGAAAATACAAAAGAAAAAAGGGAGGACAGTAAAGGAACTGTAAGAGCAGATACTTGAACAGATACTTGTTATAGCATTTGAAGGTCACCTGGGAAACTTCAAATGGCATCATTGATTGTGATACTTTCTCCTTCTGTGTATGAGTAAGTTCATAGCCTGTCTCTGTTGTCTTTATTCTCATCTCCAAATGCAGACTCATAAAACACACACATGCACATCCCCTACAAGATAAATTTCAGTTCTTTGCTTTTCATTAAACTGTATGTTTGCATTTATTGCTAATGTGTTTACAACCACGTATATGTAAATAGTCAAATTCAGGTGAGTAAGGGAATGCCATTTCAAATGCATTTTTCCCTTATGGAAAGACAGATCTGCTAAGTCACTGTACGGCCCCTCTCAGAACACAGAAAGAAATGATTGGTCTATTTCTAAATAGACAGTGATCCTTTGAGTTCTGCACAGTTAAGCCCACAAAATACTAAACATCATCAAGTTTCATGAATTGCCCTTCTTGAATCTCTAATAAAGCAAAAAAATTACAGATCTCAAAATGAGTGATAAGGTAGGAGGCCTTTAAAATGTATTGTTTGATGTCTAACAGAAGGTAGGTTGTCATATCCTAGGGGGTAAAATAAGAATAGCCTACTGTGTTTACTGAGTAAATATTAGAGGTCTAGTGGGTTTTTATAGTAATAGTTGATTTACTAAATCTATCTCTCTCTCTCTCTCTCTCTCTCTCTCTCTCTCTCTCTCTCTCTCTCTTATGTCCCTGTATCTAGGTGTGTGATACATGCACACACACACACACACACACACACACACACACACACACAGAGCGTGCTTGTGTCCCTGTGTCTATGTGTCTATGTGTGTGATACATGCACACAGAGAGAGAGAAAGAGAGAGAGAGAGAGAGAGAGAGAGAGAGAGAGAGAAAGTGGGGAAGAAAGGAAGAGAGAGAAGAAAGAAGGAAGGAAGGTAAGAAGCTCCATAGAAGTATATCTAGTTGCAAATGACTGCTGACTTACAAGGACTAGTTGACTTTGTAAACTCAATTTCACCAAAGCACAACACTTGGTATACTCTAATGAGTGTTATTTCTAGCTGCTTTACCTCCACACTGCAGAACACCAAAGAGAATGTTTCTCTGTTGCCATTAGCCCTGGGTTCCTCTTTCTGACTCATGATACATACTAATGGAATTAGTAAGGCACAACTTGAATACACAGAGACTAAAGGGGGTCATGGTAACTGAGTGCAAGACTATGAAAAGTGCAGACACTGAAGAAGACAGGGAGTCATTTGGCTTCTAGCTGAATTATTGCCAGAAAACACAAAACTACATTAAGCAAAAGACAATTTAAACTAAACACAAGACACCAGAATAAACGTAACATTCATCAGAGTGAGAAAAGTGGTTGAGATGTTTAAAATACAAAAAGATTAAAATTTCCATTTTAAGCAAAATGTATACAGGGTAGACAATAACAGATTGGAATCAGAGAAAAATCTACATTGTTTACAAGTTCTCCAGACAATTTAAATGGCAAGTTATGGGTCACTTTATGTCCTAAGAAGTTTTAGAAAGGACAGGGTATGGTGATGGAATCCTTGAGTGGCCAGAAACTAGACAGTGTGACTGAGGGAACCCATGCCTCCACAGGAAGATACACAGCAAGGAAAAGGAAAAGCACAGGAGAACATCAGTGCACTTGAGTAGTCTCTGGTTCACAATTCATGTGATTTATTGCATGGTTTAAAACAATTGCAGGTGCTGAGACAAAAAGGAAAAACATCTTGTCAAGCCATTTCTTCTGGAGCTCAGCTTGTGGCTAAACCAATGATTTCACACAGCATTTACATGCTTACGACATATCAAGCAATGCCCCTGTCCAGCCTTTAACAGCAGTATATTCTGCACACTAGCCCCTCCCCCCCCCAGCACAGTGGTACTCTATTAGGACTATTAAAGAAGAATGGGTTTTTATGATGGCTTCCATACAGGGCTCCATTCTCTTAAGCTATATGAGCTGTTGCAACTGCCTCTATTACCTGCTTGTGTTGCTTAATTCTGTTCAGCTGTGTCGCAGCCCATCAGGACTGCTATAATGAGAAACTATAGGTGGCTTAGAAACAACAGGAACTTACTTAATACAGTTCTGGAGAGTGGGAAGTCCAAGATGAAAGTGTCTGCATACATATTGTCTGGTGAGGCCTCATTTACTGGTTCATAGAAAGCCTTTCTCTGTTGTGTTCTCATGTTCTTACCATCTTCCCAAGGCTTTATACTTCCAACTTGCATTCCATTGTAGATTAAGTCTCAGCATTCAAATTGTAGAAGAGCCAGTTATTAAATCTGTATCAAGCTACCATAGTAAACATTAACCAACTTCCTAATCAATGGCAAAACGCATGCAAGTTCACGGAGGATGCTATGGTATGAAACAACCCAGGAGACTTACTATCTGGAACATTGGATTGCTCGCAACAGAAGACCTTGTGCTTCCTAAGCTATCACTCTGAACTAATGAGTAATTCTTGACTGAAGTAGTAGAAATACTGCCTTACAAGTAACCCTCTTGTGGGCTTAGGCAAACTGTAGTAGCAAGAATGCCAGGAATGCCTGACTTTCAACTAGAGGATCCAGAAGAAAAGAAAGGAAGAATAACAAGGTGTATACAGAGGTCTCATCCAGTGGTGTAAGTGATTATCAGGCCGGTTGAATGAGGGAAACTCGTGTACTTTATTTTACCAGACCTTCTTCACCCTAATAAGACTCTAGCTGGGTGTTGAATTCTGGAAGTAGAGGTAACACTAGAGTAGAGGAGGCTGTCATGGGAGAGGGGGAAAGGATATCTGACTCCTCGTGTGTATTATCATGAAAGGAAAACCCTCCTTATCTTCTCAGGCAGTACTGGGGAAGTTCTTCCTACAGACATGAGACTGAAAGTTTATCTGATGGAGACCTGCTTTATTGGCTACTTCTGGTGTGGGTGAGGAGTGTAGGGTGAGACTAGTTAATATGTGCATTGGTGTATAAGAAGCCCAAACCCTGTTGGGCAGTGGTGGTGCAGGCCTTTAATCCCAGCACTTGGGAGGCAGAGGCAGGTGGATTTCTGAGTTTGAGGCCAGCCTGGTCTACAGAATGAGTTCCAGGACAGCCAGGGCTACACAGAGAAACCTTGTCTCGGAAAAAAAAAAAAAAAAAAAAAAAAAAAAAAAAAAAAAAAAGAATCCCAAACCCCAAATCCAATAAATATGGCTCTATTTATGGTTTCATTCGCAACCTAGTAAAACCTGAGGGAATACTTCAGAAAGTATCTTTCTCTCACAACAGGCTGATTTTTTAAGAAAATAGAATTTGGGGAGGGATCTGTGACCACTCCCCCCATTTCTAGATATGTGTGGGAAACAAAAAGAATGCAGTGTTTCAACCATCTTCAAGCCCAAACCCACTTTTTCTCCTACTGAAAAGTCTATACTCACTTAAAAATAAATTTTGCAGTTATGGAAGAGGGCAGGTAGAGAAATCTCAAAATGATCATGGTTGTCTTTAACACTACTTGCTATAATCTATAATTACTCTTAATACCTCCCCAAAAGTGGCCTTTCACATTTTCTACATATTTTACACCCTACATCTGGAGCATAAGATCTTGCCTGTCTACATGCTTGAAGATGGGGAAGGGAAAGCTTAGGTGGAAAATAACCCATTTAGAAAAAGTATTCTGAGTTGTATCTTAGTGTGCAGCACTTACAGTACAAGCGTGTGCTATCCTGAATACACTAAATCCAAAGCAAATAATTGTATACTATTATTGCCTATTCCTTGTTTTCTCAAAGCTAGTCATCTTGTCTTTTGGCAGCGATTAGAAGCTTCTGATGTTCCCAACAGTTGTGTGATAAAATGTCATCAAAGACGTCCTGTGTTCTTCTGGGAGTCTAGTTAACAGGCTTGGTTGACATATCAAGACAACGAATTCCTGTCCATGCTGGCTGGATGTTATGTTGATTCGGCCATTTGGGGATTTTTAGGAAAGAAACAGCTTGTGGCATTTGAGCTGAGCCATTAATTGGGACCGTTTAGTATAGCGTGACGAGGAGCAAGATTCCATCATGGGGCACGACTGTGTCAACACCCTTCCCAGCTGCTCTGTGCTAACCCAATGTGCAGTGGAGTTGTGAATTTGGTCATGTGAGGGACATAGGATTTCACTAAAGTTAAAATCCACAGACCTTTCTATCTGTGTTTCAGCTATGTCCTTTCTGATGTCCAACGTCCTTGTCCACCATCTCTTGCCCCCTTTAATGTCCCCTCCCACTTTTTCCTTTCAATCTGTTTAGGGGAAAAAAAGTTTATTTAATTGGTTAGGTTCCTTGTGCGAGTATAAAAGATTTCCTGTCTAGTTTTTCTTTATAGAAACAAAACATTCAATTTTGTAGATTGTTCCAAACTGGAGCCTAGACTCGGTATCTCAGACACCATTAGCCTCACATACTCATGCATCTACCCATGGCTTGAAAACCTGGATGGTAATCAACACAAGGATTAACACAGGGTTTACTTTTAAATATTTAGATCTATTTTTCTTTATATGTGTCGATGTATGTATGTATGTATATATATGTATGTATGTATGCATGCATGTATATATGTGGCACATTTGTGTAAGTGGCTGTAAAAGCCAGGCAAGTGCATCAGGTTTTGTAGAACTGGAGTCAAAGGTGGTTCTGAGCTTCATGATGTACTGTTTACTGAACTTGAGGTCAATAGAAGACCAGGAAGCCTTCTTTACTACTGAGCCATCTTTCTAGTCCCAGCACATGACTTTTATGATAAACAAAATCCACATAATCTGAAGAATATCATTTCTTGCAAGCAATCTACTCTTTCTGCCAGCTCCTTTGGTGTAGGAGAATAACTAGTGAAGATGATTACCAGTGTATCATGCAGATCCCTGGTGCTTCTTGCTGACCGCTGCCCCTGCTTTGTTCCAAATACTTGACTAATGATTGACAGATATGAATGCTTGATCACTATAGTCTCTTGTCTTCTTGTCATTGAGACAGTGTTGAATGGGACATGTGTGGTCCCTCAAGTCTCCCAAGGACCGAGTAAACACTGTTTCTGGAGACTTAACCTGGCACCATAACATTGTTTGGCTCCTTTCTCTTCCAGCTACCGTTTCCCCACTCCTCTACCTGTTCTTCCTCAAAACACTTCCCACTTAATCATGTTCACAAGAAACTTTATCTTGGCATCTGCATCTGCAGATTCTAACCTCAGACAAAGCACATTGTCAAATTAATGAAAAGCCTTGTTGATTTATTGCTTTTAAAAGCTGCATATTTTAGACTTATAAAAATAATCATGCAATTGTATGTTTTTTCAGGAAGAGAATTTGAAGGAGAAGAAGAATATCTGGAGATCCTAGGCATCACCAGGGAACAGTCAGGCAAATATGAGTGCAAGGCTGCCAACGAGGTCTCCTCTGCGGATGTCAAACAAGTCAAGGTCACTGTGAACTGTGAGTACAGGAGCAGTAGGTGTTCTCTGCCCAGGGCGCCCTCCACTCTCAATGAGCTCTACAGATTCCATTAGTGAAAGCTCACAGCATTTCAAGCAGATGTTCTTCTGGTCAGGGATACACATTTATACATTGGACACTTCCAAGGGCGAGACTTAGCCTTTGAATTTGATAAATCAACTCTTCTGATTCTAAATATAACCAGTAATATATTTCACAATAGCCCCTGTCTTTTACTCAGACTGTGGAATTAAGAAAACACGATGAGACACCACTTGAGTTTCTGGCAGTCACTGTTGTAGAGTCTGTGGACAGCAAGGTCATATTACTTTGGGAAAAGCAACAATCCATATCTACTTTAGCTGGAATTTTTATCTTAATGCATTGTTTGTCAGAAGAGAATAGCCCCAAGATTATATTTTATCCTCTGCTATTTAACTAATTGGCCTTGGGACCAAATTCAAGCCCATTTGGTCAGAAACAGTGTGTCCCTGACGGCTAGAGGGGAATGTCTGATAAGTTAATTTTGGTTATCTATTTCTCCTAAAGCCTGGGCATTAGAAATGAAGATTTCACTAAGATGCATAGGTAAGTGAGCATACTTTGAACTTGTCAGATGAAAGGCTCCTTAGATGTAGTTCAAAGCGGGAGGAGGGAGGAAGAGGGAATCTATAGGATGTGTGTCATCCAGCAAAGGAATAGAAAATTTGTTTATCCTACTCAATTAGGAGTGACTTTCTATAGCCTTCAAATTCAAGATTCTTCACCACCTAATTGTGGCTAATGGCAAGAAAGGACAAAGAGATGTCCTGACACTTCTCCCTCTGCTCGCCTCTTTTCTCTCCCTCTGTGTATATATGTTTATTGCCACACTCATGCATCCATACACCCATTTATGCACACAAAACACACACACACACACACACACACACACACACACACACACACACACAATCACACATGGCACAAATACTTTAGCCCACATCTGAAGGTGTGTTTTAGGCCATGATGCGATACATTTTTGCCTTCCTATATCTTTCTTGCTGTCACCTATATGCCAGAGTCAGTATAAATGCTCTCTAGTCTTCTGATAATCCTGACAATGTAAATATAATCAAGTCCAATTTAAAGCTTTAGAAACTGAAGCCTGAGTTTAGGAAATCACCTATCCAAAGCTAAGCAAAAAGCAAATGTACGAAAGGGGCGTTCAACCTCAGGTGTAATTGACTCTGAAGCCCAAACTTCCCAAGGAAGCAGAAGAAGAGGAGAAATTTTAAGTATTCGAAATGCTCGACATAGCTTCCTATTAGGGATTTAAGCATGCTATTAGTCTCACCATAATCCAATGAGATAAGCATCAATATTCTTGCTTTAGAATTTTGGAACTGAGCTTGCTTAAAATGGCTTTAGCCTCTGCTGGAATGCCCTGGTCCCCAGTGCCCAGCTTCAGCCAGCCTTATAGCTTTCTGAAATGGGCAGTGAAGACTCCATTGTGTACCTTGGGGAAACCAATAGACCCAGAATTGAACTACACGTTTATGATCTCATTTTTAAGAGCAAGGGGTTGCATTTGATGAGCTGTGAAGTGCTTTTATCCCTGGCAGTCTCCAATTTTTTTAGTAATAGAGTTTTGAAATGCCAGTATTACTATTCTTTTGCAGTACTGGGTGTGTTTCAAAGATGCATTAATGATCTCAATGTTATAAAATGCTTTAGGTCCTTTTTTCACATGAAAGGCAATTTCTCTGGGTGTTTATATAAGTTTGTAATTAGGTTAGTTAACTTCTTTTATGCACACAGAGCCATGCTATCATCTGCCACCTCTTCTATGACTTTTAAAGTCAAGATTTCATTTTCTCTTAATTGACCTTCAACTTAATTAGGTTTCTGAAAGTCCAATCATGTAGTAAATAGAAAATATTTATGCTTCCATTGTATGAAACATCAAAGTGGTCTGGATTGGAGATGGTTTCCAAGATCAAAGCCAGTCGCCCTGGTCTTGTTATTATTGAAGCAATTAGTCTGACATTGCTCCCTCTTCACTGTCCCCAAAGTATAATTTAAAATAGGAAAAATACTGATAATTTTCAAGAAAACTTTTATGAAAATATGAGCTTTTGCCAGTAATGGGTGAATACTGAATGTGGACAGAGGCCACCGATACTCAAAAACTATCTTGGAAGAATTCAATTAGACACACCCAATGTGCTCTAACCAAGAGGAACAAGGATGTGCTCAGCCCTACAAAAATAGTCAATAAGTGTTAATTGAAGGTAAAGATAGAAAACTCAAAATAAAACTCCATCTTAATATTTTCCCAAACTCTATAAATAAATGATGCTGTGTACAAAGCAGGAAAAACATTCTAGTTTCAAATTCCTCTGGAATCACCTTTTTAATCCAAATCTCATAAATTTCATGTGTATAAAATCAGTCCTCACACAGAAATTCTGTTCAGGTAAACCATGGTACCTAGACATAGTTGCACTGTGTAAATAGATTCAGTCTCCAGGATTGAATTATAGAAGCTTGTTCTCATCTATAGAAAGATAGCTGGGATCTCTTTTGTCACTTCATCCGAACCTTCTTTCTTTTGTTTAGCTTGAGTTCTCATTCATTTCAAACAGAGGCTTCAGGATTAGGTCAGGCAAACAGGATGGCTAAGAGAACTACTGAACACACCCTGGATACCACTAAAAGAAGCAATCTTAGCACTTAAAACTTTCCCACTGCTGCTCATTGATTCATTTACTCGTTTGCCAACAGATGTTTGTTGTAGGACACAAAAAGGCTAGCACAGTAAGGAAGGGAGACATAACAGTTTCACCCATTGAGCTCACAGCAGATTCTGTAGCCTCTCCATTTCATTTCTCTTAGATAACCTGCCTCTGTGGTAGGTCTATATTGTTGCACATAGCCATTTTACATGCAAAGCCTATTTCCTAAGTAGTAGGGGGTCCTGGCACCTATAGAAAGCTAAATCATTGCCTCAAAATCTTTGCCATTAAATAAATTTGGGGAAATTTATGGAATGGACAAGATTTTTGACTTTCTGTGTCTTATGAAGGCACAGGTTGTATCAACCACAGAAAGACACTATCCCGGCTCTACACTCTCAAATGCACCTTCCATTATGCATTACTGAATCTCTAGGATAGTATCTACCACAGAGCAAGTGTTCAATAGATGCATGCTATTCATGCTATTGCTTTTTTTCAGACGTTTCCTAGAATGGACTTCTTTCCTAGTCATGAGGAAATTCCTAAACACTGCTATCTCATCCTTCCCCCTCCACAACTGACATGCTAATGTCCCCACATTGACAGCCTTTGAAATTTCTCCTTCTCTCCCTCTCTCCCGTTCACCCAACTCTGTATCTAGAACCAAATGGCTCATCCTAAACAAATGGGAGGAGACCAGTGACATGGACATTTCCGAAGCTCTGACATATGTGTTAGTTTAGAAAAATCAGAAGTGACTGAACAACATGCACCACCTGTTGGGTATACACATGTGTGGGAATACCTACAATGGCCAAGAGAAGGCATGGAATCCCCTGGGTCTGGAATTACTAACAGTTGTAAGCTGCCAGGTGACTACAGAGAGCTAAAGATTTCTTTAGAACAGAAATAGGCACATGTAGCCTCTAGGCAAACTTTCCAGAACCTAAGTGTGTAATTTAACTAGACTCTTCAGTACTTTCATTCTAAGGTCACCTGATAAGCAAATTTAGGAGAATAACTTCCCAGTGTAGAGTGAGACCTCAAGTTATTCATGGCAACACCTATACAGTCTCTGTGCTGGCCTTTCATTTTCTAAATAACATTCTCACTTATATTTCGAGAATTCCATAGAATATAGTTGACCAAAGCTAGTCTCCTCTTCCAGATCCTTCCAGATCTTCCACCACCTTTCTAACCCCAACTGTGTCTCTAGTTTCATACTCTCTCCACACACACGTCCTCATATACACAGAGTGGAAACATTCTCTGACCCAAAGTCAAAGAACTTATGAATGGCAGATTTCAGACTCCTAGGTCTAACTCAAATTTCTCTCCATCCATACCAAGAAGGCAATAGTGGCAAAAGCAATTGATGTAGCTATTTTAGATGCTGAAAGTGTTTTTTATGTCTGATTTCATACAATATTTGCCCTTACTCCTGTGTACAAGATTGGTAGGTGTCGTTGTCTATATTCATAGGCAAGAGGCTAAGAAGAGACAGGTGTCTATGGCAACAGTAGAAGCACAGGAGAAAGTCAGGCCTGAATCTTCAGATTTCTAATTTAGAAATATACCAACTGTCACTCAATGGTCTGCCATTTTTTCAGCATTCTGTAAACATTTACAGAAATCTTCAACATTTACTTTTCGAGCTCCCTTCAATAATATTTTATTTCCTTATTAAGAGTCTATTCCTGGGCTATCTGTGATGGCAGAGTGGTTAAGGCATTGAACTCAAAATTCAATTGGTTCTTCCCACGCAGGTTCAAATCCTGCTCACAGCGTATGGAAGCTTCAGACACAGCTTTTCAACACATCTGTTTGTGGAAGTTTGATCACTTTGTCAATTCACGAACTCAAGCAAAGAGTCTATTCCTGGGGCTGGAGAGATGGCTCTGCGGTTAAGGACAATTATTGTTGTTATACAGAATCTGAGTTTGGTTCCCAGTATTGACATAGCCATAGAAGCTTACAGCTATCATACTCCAGGTCTAGTGGGACTGATGCCCTCTTCTGACCTGCCTGAACTCTAAGGGCACTGGGTTCTGTGCAGATGGCGCACAGATGTATATGTGAGCAAGAACTTCATACACATAAAATAAATAAATCTTAAAAATAAAATGAAAGAACTTATTCAAACAAACAAAGCAGTTCAGAGAGGTTCAGGACATGATCACAGATCTAAATCCATACTTCAGCAAACACTGTTCAGATGTATTTGAACAGGTTACTAACCCTCTGCAAATTTTCCTTCTTTTCTCCAAATAACACTACTAATGCAGTAACTCTTAGGGTTGTCATTTGGACAAATTAGGATGCCTGACATCGGAAACAGTGCTAATAGGTGTCTATAGTGTTGTAAATCATATCCTTTATTCAAATTTATGGTTTCTGAAATTTTTCCCAATATTAGGAAGATTAAACGAATGAGAGTTTTTGCCTAAGCCTCTCTTATCCTTATTATCATCATTTGATGGAAAGAATTTTGTTATCAGTGATATAAGAATAGGAAAGCCCTGATTAATGTTATCAGGACCTGAAATTTTGAAGTTAAAAAAAAAAACTGGAGGAATCATTTGACAATTGTGTGGAAGCTATGCCAACTTCATGTAAAGAATGGCAACGAATCTCTCTGTGTAGCATTTGTAAGAACCACATTTGATTATAACCATATTTTGAACAGGCGCACCTATTATTTTAACTCTACAAGACTTGCTACAATACAATTCATAATAATCTTTCTCTGCCTTAGCTTCACAGAATTCATTCCAAATGAACTTTGAAATGTCCATTCACAAAAGCCATGGAAGGAGACCTGGACCATGATGTCATCTGAGAAATAAGAGGAGCAACAAGCTTTTGTGCTCCTTACTGGCGGCTGTGAATTGACTTTGATTAAAGGAACTTCCTTGGTTCTAAATGAAAAAAAGCAAGTGGTTGGACTTGGTGATTGACCAGAGTCATTCTTTTTCTTTTTACCCCTAGTTACTACATAGCTTCCTGCATGCTGGGGCCTCTAGCAGCTTAATGAACAGTTTGTTGCTTATCTGCTCACACGAGAAACAAATTCAGAAATAAGGATAAGTTTGAAAGGCTAAATGCTTCCATGGTAGAGATTAAAATAGAAGTAGTACCAAGAAGTACCTTAGCCACACACACCCCAGGCACCTTGGTTTAGGATGTCTGCCTTTATGAGAACAGGAAGGAGAGGTTCTAGATCCAGCTCTGAGAATGAGAAGACCCCCAGCTCCTCGGCCATAAGCTAAATACCAAAAGCACAGAGAATTATTCTTTTAAAACACAAAGAAGGGTCTGAAGTCCAAGGATAGTATGAACAACATAGTGAGACACTATCTCTAAAACAAAGACAGACAAAAACCAAACAGGACAAAGAGAAGAGATGAGACAAACAAACTCAATGTGTTCCCAAATTTTTATCATTATTCCCCAAGTAATAGACACCAAGTAATATGACATTAAGTAATATGGACTTAAACAGAACAAGGAATGTTCTGCAAAATTACGCATCTGGGACTTGTGATCCTGATACTATGCCAGTGGGCTTTGAGGGAATGCACCCCAGCAATATCGTATCAACATGTTATAGCTCTGAGTAACATGGTGGTAGTGGTGATGATGGTGGTGGTGGTGGTCATGGTGATGGTGGTAGTAGGATGTAAAGATGTGTGTTTTCCTTGACTTGGTAAGTGGCAGAGTAACGAAACATCTATCCTCACTAAGGATTTGTCAATTATATTCATGTAGCTCCAGAAACAAACATGTCTTGAGATTCATTTTCCATATTAAATAATTAAACTATAGAATCAGAAGTAACATTGTCTTTCCTACCAACATCAGTGGACCACTGGACTACAAGCTGTGATGGCATGGGTGTCTGAAGAGCAGGAAAATGATGGAAATAAGTGAGGATACAAAATTAAATGGACTGAGTTATTACACTGTTGGTCATCTCTACCTTATTTGTTGATTTATTCTCTGTGTGTGATGCATATATCATGTGTACATGTGTGTGTATAAGTCCACATGTGTGTACATGTGTTTGAAGAACAGAGATCAGCTTCCTCTACTGAGATATCTTCCTCTATTGCTCTGTACCTTAATGGTTTGTTTGGTTTTTGTTTTTGTCTTTGTTTTGAAACAGAATTTCTCACTGAATGTGGAGTCCACCAATTGTCTGGGCTGCCTGGCCAGGAATCTATCAGGCCTTGCCCAATCTTGGCATTACAGATATGCACCAACATGCTTAACTTTTTAAATGGATGCTGGTGATCTGAACTCAGGTCCTCATTCATTTTCATCAAACTCAACTCACTGAGCCATATGCCACCTTTTACGTATGTTATTTTGGTGGAGAGCATCTCTTGATACCCAAACAAAGAGCCTGGGTGTTATCCCTTTATCCTTCCCCCCTTCCCCTTTACATCTAATCCATTGCTAGGATATCATTTCTAAAGTTCTGTATATTTCAAATCTGTCCTCTCTTTCCCATCTTTTTATCATAAACCTGGTGCAGAATCTTTCTAAATTCCTTCATCAGCTTCCAAATGGGCCTCCCTGCTGCTAGTTCCAGGACTTTATTGCTGAGGGAATTGAAGCACTGTGACTCTGGACAAAATACTAAAGTCTCTAATAAGGGAGAACAAGGAGGGGCCAAGCTTCAATTTGAGCTCACATATATCCAATTTAAATGTAAGCTTATAACCTTCTCTACTTTATGCTCCATCCCTCTACCAATAATTCTACCATCAGCACAAATACATCCAATTCATGCATTATCCTTTGAGTGGATGGGCTTTAATGACCTAGGTAGCCAATAATAAGTAGAAAGACTTTTCAATTGAATCTTGCTGATGATTTTAAGCTGTCTCCTTCTTTGAAAAGATAAGGAAGGAGGGAAGAACTTAAACCTCAGACCTCAGGTTTCCTACAACTGACCACTAACTCTAGCTCCTAACCTATGGGGTAGACAAGTGAATTCTCTAGAAAGCTAGAAATTTAAAAGCAAGAATGGTTAAAAGTGTAAAAATGTGTGTGCTATAATGATATTGACAGCTCAGTTTTAAGGATTAGGCTGGGAGGATTGCTAAGTACTTTTAAAGTGAAGTTCCCTTTCGTATAAATTATAAGCCAAGGCTCAAGTTATAGATACACTACACATAAGCCTGTGCAATGAGAAGTCCATAACACACCAAAAATATGTCCCAGGACCCTTACTTCCAGTTCAGGGTTTGGTTGTTTTATTCTTCTGTTTAGCTTTTCAAAAATAGAGCATCTTCTCATTTTGTGCCTCTAAGAAAATGAGCAGCTGAGTCTAAACCAAAAGAGTACCAACAACAATGCCCTGAACTAATGTTTGCATATGGTTTGACAGCATTATCTCAATGTCTTCTTACTCTTTTCTCTCTGAAAATGGCAAAAAAGAAATCCATACTGGTGGTAAAATGAGATGGAAAGAAACTGCAACCGCAGGCTGACCTGACATTGTTCTATAAGATTCTAACTAGGACCTGAGTATCTGTAGACAGAGCACTTTAAAACTGCTTCCCAAAACTATAGGAAAACAAAACACAAACAGAAATAGCATAGTCTAAATATTTAAGTGAATTGTGTATGGTAAAGTTTATTTTATTAGTCGACTTTTTCCACCACAAAATCTGAGGGACCTGATCAGTGCTTGGGCCTATTTTTCCTATACGTACACCTAAGTTACCATCCCCGGGAAAAATAACCTTTACATGAAAAAAGTTTGCTTTCTGTGTGCCTCTCACTGGCTTTGTGTCTCTCTCTTCTCTGTGTGGTGTGGTGCCTATGTACAGGAGGCCTTCAAGTATAATCTTCAGGAATATCATCAGATTTCTTTAACTCAGCAGTTAGCCTAAATTTCCTGACCAGAAATCCTCAGGGAATCCTCCTGTCTCCACCTCCCCAGCCCTAGTGTTACAGGCTGATGGACTGATGTGTAGCATTTTTACATGGGGGCTTGGAATCAAACTCAGGGGCTCATGTTTACAAGGTAAGGGCTTTTCTGGCTGAGTCATCCCCCTTGACCTGGGAAAATATTTTCCTCAAACTTTACATGGGCAAAAAACATCATTAGAACAAGGAGATCATGTCTCCCATATTGTCTTACTTCATTTTAGTAGGATATGTATAAAGAATCATGGCAAAAATACACTATCAGATAAGGTTTTTATTTCATCTCAAGTCAATTATAGTTTTTGATAGGCCCATTCAAAGGCTAGATAGATAGACAGACAGATAGATAGGGATAGGTAGAGGTAGATAGAGATATCCAACTGCCATTGGGAGTGAAGGACTGAGGACAAGCAGATCTTCTGTCCAGTATTAGACATATCATATTGCAATTCATCTATAAAAGCCAAATTTGCTTGTGTCATAGTAACAGAAGGGAACACATAGGAGCAAAGACCAGAACAATGACCTAATGGCAGTTTTCTTGCTTTTTAGTTTCTAGAGTCCTCTGACAACCCATGGCCAAGTTTCAGATTAGAATATGTTTAACCCTTTCATTTGCATCAGACTCCTCAAAGCTGTAACTGTAGTAATAATAGAAATGAGGGAAAAAATGGTCAAATTATGTGTTTGCCCAGTGACTAGGTACAAGCACTGTTCTTGGGGAGGCCGTGAGTTCAGTTTCCAAGTACCCAGGCTCCAGGACATCCAGTGCTCTCTATGAACCCCATGGGGTACAGCAGTCAACTTATGTAACACACCCACACAGAGACATGCATATATACATGTAACTAAAAATTAAATCTTAAAAAGGTGTCTTTTGGTTTCATGACTTCCTGAAAAAAATTGCAAATAATATAAACTACAATTGGAATGACTGAGGAGGAGAGGAAAAGAAAGCTTGGCTTTCATTCACATAAAATGCCGTTGAGTGTTACATAAGCTAACGGTACATTCCATCACTCTTTACTTAGCTTTAGCTTGCTGGTGACCAGTCCCATCTAGCTGATCATGAGACATGTCAATGATGCTTCCACATAATCACTTTCTTCTCTCTCTCCACCCAGATGCCTTTCCTAACTCTGTCTTAGGCACCAAGTCTAGAGCCTCTCCCTTTCATGTAAACCTTTGTATTCATCCTTCCTACCACAGCCCTTTATGCTCAGAGCATCCTTTGCTCTCACATAATAACCATTTCTGTCTGCTCTTGCTACAGATCCACCCACTATCACGGAGTCGAAGAGCAATGAAGCCACCACAGGACGACAAGCTTCCCTCAAATGTGAGGCCTCAGCGGTGCCTGCACCTGACTTTGAGTGGTACCGGGATGACACCAGGTACACGCCAAACCCTTTCTATCCTAAGTTCCAAATCATGATCTCAAAGTCTCCCAGGGCCTAATAGCAAGACTTTGCTCATCTGTAGTGTTGAATGTATTTCCTTTTCAACATCTTCTTTACTACATCACTTAGAAATTGTAGCCCTTAAGCTGAATCCAAAAGCACTCAAGATAAATTTAAATGCTAAGGAATATGGTTCAATTGATAATTTCCACCTATACATCTTTCTTGAATGTAGTAGAAACTTAGTTTAAATGGAACTTGTCCATTGCTGTGACTTCTTTGTGGGTGGACATCATCGATTGGTTCCAATAATAGAAGTCCACGGTTATAATGAGTAAGTGAGGAAAGATAACAAACACTCTATTTCCTCTCCTCTTTTTAAAAACTCCAGCATAAAGATGAGGAAGAAACCACAAAGTCATGCCCTTCATCTCTATCACTTTAACTTTCCTGTTTTTTACTCTTAGGATAAACAGTGCAAATGGCCTTGAGATTAAGAGCACTGAGGGCCAGTCCTCCCTGACGGTGACCAATGTCACTGAGGAACACTATGGCAACTATACCTGCGTGGCTGCCAACAAGCTCGGCGTCACCAATGCCAGCCTAGTCCTTTTCAGTAAGTATGCCAAAACAGAGCATGGGTCCATGCAAGTCATAGACTTGAAATCTATCCACCATCCCTTGAAGGCAAAAATAAGAATATTCCCACTGAAACCAGAGTGGAGGCTGCCGGTCTCTGCGAATAGCAATATTTACAAATACAAGAACTATTCTCTGTACTCTCTTACTTTAGATAACTTCCAGTTTTTTCATCTGTGTTGCATAGTTTTATTTTTTTTCCTTGTTGATTATTCTTCAAGAATATTCAAAATATATATATTTATTTTGTGGTGACCTCTTTAAGAAACTGGGGTAATTTAAGCACCAGGAAATGGATGGCTCATATAATATGGCAGTGAGTCGTCATTGGGAAAGAAATGTCCAGCGAGAGCAGATGCGGTCCTGGGAAAGGGAGAGGCTGGAAAAAGAAAGTGTTTTTCCTAACACAAGAGGAAGGGTAGACTAAATGTTTAAAGCATAATATAAAATTTGAAGGAGAAAGAGGTTCTGTAGGATGGTTTCCCTATGACAGTAAGTTTACATTTCTGATCCACCATTTGCAGCAGAGGTAGAATCGTCAGAAAGGGAGCATTTCTGAAGACCAGAGAAGACCCTGAAAGATGACAGGGAAGGAATCAGTCCTTTTCAAAGGTGTGGCTGTAGGAGATCCCACCTTGGAGTCTTGCTCACTGGCAGGAGGTTCAGTCATGTCTGTAACTCCACAACCTTGTTGGTCAGGTAGCTATAATTCCAGATTCATATGTCCCTGAGAGACAGAGGATGCTGAATGGGGTCATGGGAAGATGATAGTGTGTGGAACACGAAGGCTTTATTTATCAGAATAAGTAAAGCAAAATGGTTAGAACCTTCTGAGCAACAAAATTCACTTAGATTAAATAGAAAATGCTGTAAATGTTTTATTATTATTTTAAAATAATAAACCACTAAACACTTTTTTTCACTCTATATGTGCTCATTTGGAAAAAACAATTACTATGGCTAGGAAAGATGTCTTCATCTTGTGGTATTCAATTCAGATGAGCTTTCAAGGGGAAAAAAGGATTCTTTGAAGAAAAATCAATTTAAGTGAGAGTTCTCTTGAAGGATAATTTTTTAGAAATTGCTGAATATCTAACACTGCTTTTGTAAAACAACAACCATAAACTACCCTAGACATGGTCTTAAGTTTCTCATTCTTAACAGTCTGGCTTTGGTCTGTAGTAGTTTCATGGGGGATAGCTATACAAATGCTACATCAACGTGAGGCCGAAAACTCATATCCTGCTTGCTTGTCTCTAAAGACTAAACATAAATATTCTTTGCTCCAACTGGAGACAACACTCACCAGACCATTGGGGATCTATGCGTCAGGAGATGTAGTTACCCATTCCTTCCCGACCTAAGGAATTCCAGAGGTATAGGCAAACCCTAGGTACAATGATAAATCTGAGATTCTGACAAACCACAAGAACCTGCTCAAGTAGAACATTATGCACCTAACAGAAAAGTTTTAAGAACAAAATAGAAAATGCAACAAGATTATTTAGAAAAATGAACAGTTATATACCGCATTAAGATATTGTCTTAGTCAGGGTTTCTATTCCTGCACAAACATCATGACCAAGATGCAAGTTGGGGGGGAAGGGGTTTATTGAGCTTACACTTCCATGCTGCTGTTCATCACCAAAGGAAGTCAGGACTGGAACTCACGCAGGTCAGGAAGCAGGAGCTGATGCAGAGGCCATGGAGGAATGCTGCTTACTGGCGTGCTTCTCCTGGAATGCTCAAGCTGGCTTTCTTATAGAGCCCAAGACTACCAGTCCACAGATGGTACCACTCACAAGGGGCTCTCCCCTCTTGATCACTAATTGAGAAAATGCCTTACTGCTGGATCTCATGGAGGCATTTCCTCACCTGAAGCTCTTTTCTCTGTGATAACTCCAGCTTGTGTCAACTTGACACACAAAACCAGCCAGTACAGATATATTTTCTTCTCACCCCACAAAAACACAAAAAGCAGGAGAGTTATATAGTTCACGTAACAAATAAAATATTGCCTTAAGGCTGGGGAAGGAAAAGTTGAGGAGAGAATATTTACAAAGAGAGGCAGAGCAAGGGCTAGGTGATGGACAGTGGAGACCCAACCATCTATGAAAGGCTTTAACATGGTAAAATTAGGAAATATGAAGAATTTTAGAGACTTCAGGTTCTAAACAGAATCAGGGAATCAGTCAAATATTTCCTATCACAATGTCTTTCATGATGTGGGGAGAGTCCTCACTTATGAAGTACACAGTGCTGTAATAGGTGGCAGCCATGTCCTCAGAGGTCCCATACTGCCCTCTACACAGCATCATGCATGCATAAGGACCAGTTTTGTACGCAGCAGGGATACATAGCATATGCCTTCACCTTGGTTAACGATTGTTTCCCTGCTTTATGATAAAGTGAAGCTATTACGTACTTACTAAAGACTAGATAAGATAGCACTAGGTTTTGAAGTGAAAGGTGTTATTGCTATTGTAGAAAATTAGCTAACAACTCTGTTTCTTAGACCCAAGACTCAGTTATAAACTACAAGGGGAAGAGGTGTATGTCTTTTATGATAAGAGCAGTGTGGCTTCCTGACCACCCAAATTCCATCAGTTAGGTTCAGGAAGCATGTCATTACAAACCTGATTAGCTAGAATCTTGGAGATGGGGCTTTACTGTGGCCCAGTTTGCAGGGGCCTAAAAAATAGGTAAAAGATGAGAGAGGGAGGAAGCAGGCAAGGAAAGAAAGACAGGAGTGAGCGAATAAAGAAGGAAAGAAAGAAAAGGAACAATATGCCTGTGCAAGTAGGTTGCCCATTCTTCACATTCAAAGTCAATGAGATTAAAGGGAAAGGGGAGGAAAGGCCCTTGTAAGGCAGCTGGTGTTCCTCTGCCGCCCACCAGTGTCAGGGGGTGTCTGTAGCCAGAGGCTCTGACAGAAGCACTGTGTGGACAGCAGGGTGCTCTGCTGACGAAGCTGGGCCAACGCAGATACAGCAGCTGGTGAGCTGCTGCCAGCCAGAGGCAGCAGCAGGTAGAGACACAGAGCCAGTGTCCCTGAGTTCATGATTATTCATCCGTAATGGCTAGTCAGCACACTTCTGGCCTGTCCGCCTCAGTGACATGCTGACTTTTGCAGTGTCAATTTGCCATCCGTTGTCCTCAGCAACATATGTATGTATCCTTCTCCACTCTTGATTCACCTCTCCAGAGGGGTCAAAATAACTGGATGATAGTGCAAGAATACATTGTGTTTACAATACTTTCTTCCTAAGCCACTGGAAGCATTTCCCTTTCATTTGTTCTCATGTTCCTCACATTCTAGTACTCTGCCAAAGACTACTTTAGAGTATATATTTGAATAATACCTTTTACATATTTTTCATCATGCCCAAGCTAAGTGGGACATTTCACATGTTTCTAAATGTGTGAATCCTATAGCACAATATGCATGGGCTGGGATTCAGCTCCTTAGTCAGTTCAGACAGAGCAGTGTTCATGGCATAAATGAAGATGTGTATTTCTTTTGATACAATGGGAAGTTTCATAATCTACAGATAGGTTATAACCATGTCAATGTTCTTATGCAGAAAACTGGAGATTTACCCACCAGATGATGGATGTACCTTATCTCAGTGCTTCCCTAAAGGGAGGAAAACTTCGGGCAATTGTTTGAGTGTTATTCATTCTTCCCAAGTGATGCTATGAGAAGTACTTGCTTCACATGCTTGACCTTTAACCATCTGGACAACCTTACCATGTTCCCATGATTCCCTGTTGCACAGCGATTATGTAATCAGTGAACCAAAGTGATATATACACTGAGTTCAAATTTAAAGTTGAGTCTGAAATTCCCAGAGACCAGTTTCTACTCCAACACGTTATTTATTTATATAAACCAAACAATCAGGAGCTACAGCTTGTGGTGTGGGGGTGAAGGAACATCGAACTCCCTTTTCTTCCCTTCATGAAGCCTTTCTCCTGGCTTGCTAATGTTCTGTTCCTGTACAGTGAAGAGACATTACCTCCCATCAGCCTAGGACTAGGGACTTAAGTCTTTGAAATGTTGAGATTCTCAACTAATATTCCAAGTTAGCAGCATATTTCTGTGCAAAAGGAAAGTTCTGTTGATCAGTTTAGAGAAGCATGAAAATTGTTAATGTATTAAAACTACAGAAGGTAAGAGAATAAAAATATAAAGACATCTACACTGACCCATTCTACACCTGTGTACAGGGAGTGCTTTTCCATTTCAGTTTATACTTTTTTTTTTTCCTCGAGATGGGGTTTCTCTGTATAGCCCTGGCTGTCCTGGAACTCACTCTGTAGACCAGGCTGGCCTTGAACTCAGAAATCCACCTGTCTCTGCCTCCCAAGTGCTGGGATTAAAGGCGTGTGCCACCACTGCCTGGCCAGTTTATACTTTTAAAAGATCATTAACTTATAAACTTGTAATTGACCAGATGGTAAAAACCACCCAACCAGTCTATGAGTACGGTGAATATTCACAACAAGAGCCTCTACTTGTTCTTCAGAAAACATTCTAAGTTACAATTTTACGTGTTCGGTATTAAAGGCATAGTTTTTAAATTTTCTTTTAATTTTTATTTTTTGGTGGTACTTACTTAGCAGACTCCTTAACCATATTCTTACAGATACTTCATGATAAAACAAGCTATTATTTAGCTCTAACCCCATACAGTATATAACAATAGAGACAAACTCCTTCAAGGACTCTCCATGGATACACAAGGAAGCAAGTGGGCATGTGGGTTGCTTTACATTTCAAAATGGGCATCAAATGAGTTGAGTTCCAAGAGTAGTTACCCAATATTCACAATGAAATAAAATCTGAGTTAGAAAATTATTTTAAAATAAACACCTTGCCCTTCATTTCAGCTTTTTGGATACAGTCAATTTGAAGTGCTTCCTTGTGAAATGTTAACAGCCATTTAGGTTGATTTTGTTTGCTTGTTTGTTTAGTTGGTTGGTTGGTTAGTTTTGTTTTCTTTTTGTGATATCCAGCAGAATCAGCCAATAGTCCTCTTTCAGCCACGTATCTTACTTAGCCAATAGAAAAGCAAAGTCCATACTTAAAGCCCATACAAAAAGCCACATCCTATGCTGCTAAGGCCAACAGCAGAGTCTGTTCCTAACATCTCCGACTCATCTGCTTTGACCTCAAGCATCCACATCCAAGGGAGAAACCCTTGATGCCTGCTCTTGAAGTCCCCAAGATGCCTGCTCTTTTCTGGTTTTGAAAATCAACAGTGTGAAATTTGCTTTTCCGTTTTAATTGGTGTCTGCATCACTTTTCAGTTCACTCATGCGGGAGCCCACAAACCCTTCTGTGAACTTTACAACGGTAGTAGGAAGGATGGTGAGGAGAATGAGGTTAAAAAGAATCAGGAATGAAGACGTATCTGAGAACAGATAAACCAGAAGGATAGAATAGAGAGAGTAAGACTAACATATGAGGGGCGATAAGCCTAATGCGATGTTAAAAGGGCGGGGCTGAGATGCTAATAACCAGCCAGGAAGCAGTTGTAAAGGCAGTGATGGAGAGAAGGCAGCATGGTTTAGCAGTATGCATGCTCTTGTGGAAAGCCAGGCAGAGTGCATGCATCCAACTGTGAACAGTGTGGTGAGAAAGTAATAAGCTGAGTCACTTAAACACTCTGAATAATAATAGTAATCATAAAATAAAACACAGTGGAGAGAGTATGGTATGGGACAGTGTTCTCCAGCTGATACATAAATGGGAAAGCACTTCAGCTATTTATTTTCAAAGCTGGAAACTTAATAGCAAATGTACAGTAAAGGTTTAAATCACTTTTTTCTGCTTGGCACTTGTTTGACTATGACATAATTGTTCTCTGGACATTATTGACCAATTCTATCCCAATGTACTTAAACACCTTTCACATTTAACCTACAACTTTCAGCCAAGCTACAGAGTACAGTGTGCAAGGTGGCTGGGAATTTTCTCAATGGCTAGATGTGTGAAGACCTAAAGACTGTGGGGGTGGGGGTGGGGGTGCACTGGTGGGGATGCAGGAATCAACTTTTCCTGACTGACCTTACAGTACAAGATGGAAGGCAAACTAAACTTGAACACCCTTATCTCTCTGTGGCTTGATTTTGATTTGACATTCACCACTATTTAAATGAACTTCTAGATTAAAATGTGAAAGTGTACACGAATTGTATTGCACTATAGAGTTAAGAGTTGGCAAGTAGTGAGCCCTGTCTCTCCCACATTATTCTACCTGAAAGAGCCTCAGGGAAGATTTAGAGTCAAATGTAGAATTAATTAATTGATGAGAAGTATGGAAGATCCCCTAAAACCTCAATTCCATCAGTATACTTAATTTACAGGAAGAAGCCCAAGTATGGGACTATGAAAGTGAGAGACGTCTATATTTAAGAACCCAGTGTTCAAATAAAAATACTTGTTATTGTTTAACAGGATGTACCATCAAAGTTTGGCTGGCTTATCAAATTTTGGAGAAGATTGTATGATAGCAAGAAGTAGGAGGAAGAAATGGACTCAGATAAAACTATATCATTTCAAGAAACATATTGCCAGGGAGACTTCCTCCTCTGGCATCCCTCTTATGGAAATAAAACCCATGAGAGAAAAGATGAATTAATGTTTCCCCAAATAAGTTTTCCAGATGCTTGGCTAAAGCTGATAAAATGCTGAAGGATAAGGGAGAGGAAACTGCTGGTGGCCGCCATCATTCCATCCATCATTATTAGCCAAAGGGAGAAGAACCAGAACCAAGAAAGATGCCATAACTTCTATAATCTGTTCTAGTTCCTCTCCCTAAGAAGACACCACCTAGCAGAGGAGAGGACCCTATATGAAGGGCTACCACTGGTGTTGGCTCTCTACTCTTGCTTTAATAATATAAAATAAGGAGGTATATTTATAATTTCACTAATAACAGTCTTTGATATTTTAACAGAAAGAAAAATAAACACTGTACTGGAGATCAGATTCTATAGGCATGGAAATTCCTGTTGTGCAGCTGTTTGAGCAATCAGCCTTGAGAATACATGTGTATTCATATCCTCTGTGATGTTTACTGTTTTTCCCCTTTAGAGCGTGTTTTACCCACAGTCCCCCATCCCATTCAAGGTCAGTATGATTTTTATCACTGTAGTTCTGTTCCTGGGTCATTCTCCAACGTATAATGTGTGAAACACACAAAGGAAGAAACCATATTCTCAAAATTCACATTTATTCGAAGTTACTTTTTCCCCATAAACACTCCAAAGCAAGACATTCTTTTGCCCCAACTGCAGGGTAGCAGGTGTGCCATTGCCTTAACTTCAAGTCAGTCAGCTACACAGACAAGGAATAATGTATTTTCAATATGCATTTATTATAGGTCACCAAGAGCTCCTATATTGGAACAGAGATGCCTGTAAACCCTAGCTCTCTAGGCAACAAAATTGCACAGTAATGATCCTACTGACCACCCCAAACACAAAGGTTTATAGGCTCTGAACGTAAAGTCATTACTATTGCTTGTACAATGTATTTTCCCAAAGACTAAACACAATACAATTACATGAACACTACTTTTCCTTAACTATGGGCCAACTTGTGTGTTTTACCTTTTAAACATACAAAATTTAAAAAACACAAATAACAATTTAAAATAGTCACTCTGTATTCTTCTCATAAAACTTTCTACAGGCCCAAATTAAATTTTTACTTCCCCGCGTCACATTTCGATGCAAAGTCACAGCCACGACTTTCTAGCTTAAAGATATTTAAAGGCAAATTGGCAAATAAAATTAAAATAATACAAAAAAATTGAAATGAAACCAACCTACCATTGAAATTAAATCTCAGAAAAGTGATTCGCAAAGAACACTCAAAGACGTGAGGGAAAAATGGAAACTAGGCCATGCGGGGACTAGTTTGGAAAAAAATAAATCCAATTAAAGAAGATTATTATACACACTATAAGAAAAATGTGCTCAGAATTATAGGAAGAAGCACTGCAGTTTCATAAATTTGAAGATGGATCATGTTTCATTAACTTGTCCAAGCTGAAGTTCTGACAAGACTTGGATGGAGATCTTCAAAGTGCCAATAATGGAATTTTTGCATATGTACACATTCACATATATGCAAACTTGCTTTAATTATATTTGCAACGAGTCGCAAAAGGTTTCTAGGGCTGACAAGACAGCTTAATAAATTTTGAGAGCCGTCTAAACTATTTTAGCATAAAACTTAAAACTCTGTGGAATAAAATAACTTCCCTAAAGCATTAATAAGATCTGTTCCCTACCATGACCACTAAAAATAACAATGTTAAAGTATGCCTGGTTTCCAGTCTTGACGTGAAGCATGGCATTAGTGGAAAATATTCCATCTTGAATTCCTGACATGCCACAATTATTTTAAGACATTTAACTTCTAGTGTTGCTACAGAAATCAACACCATTTTATCATGATGGCATCTTGCAAATATCTTGATAAGGAAAACACACACACAGGCATTGCATCTGGCCCACTCGATCACATTTGCAAAGAGGCCATGCCCTGTCCAAGAGATGAGCTTTGCACACGGTACAAAGATGACACTGAGAGTCTCTGGGACAGCAGCTCTGCAGCCACAAATGCAAATATTTATCTGATGGCGCATTGTGGTTGAACAAAGTGAAGCCAGACACTGTTCAGAGGACGGCTGCAGAATGATGGAGAACACTTTCATTGAGGGGCTGACCTCATTCAATTCTGGGGAACTTTGTTTCCCACACACTGAATTGTTGATTGGAGAATGACCCTCGTTTGATTTTTTCGCTGTCTGTAGACTGTAGTTAGCTTTTTTTAGATAGATTTTAGAGAACCTAGCTCACCTTACTACTAATACTCTGGACTTCTGCTAGCAGGGATTGAAAAGCTGTTCATGGAGACATGGAAGAACTGGTGTGAGAGGTCACTGGAAAATGTCAGTTCTCTTAAGTCCCCTGTCCTTTACAAAGACACTACCTTCCCAGGAACCCAGCCACTTTCTCCTTCTCTTTTCAATGAAAAGGGCTTCCCATGTGAAATGTACTTTCCCATGGAAAGACAAGACAATGACAGAACACACAGAACACTAAGCCTTTAGAGTGACACTTAGGATTCAAATACCCATGCAAAGTTATGTCTTACTGTGGCCACCATTGTTATGTATGAGTCCCTTAACTATTGGATCTTGTCATTATCTATTTGGAATCTTAACTTTCATCACCAAAGTGCTAACTATGCCTTGTATTTGTTGTTTGAGGCAAATGGCCTCAAGGATTTTAGACCTTGATTTCCTCAAGGTGATTTAAAAGGTGGAGGAAGTCCCCAAAGCCCCCTTCTGCCCCAAGTTCAGTAGAAAGAACTTCCTCTTCTACCCATAGCCTGTCCCAGACACTTTTTACCCCAGTTGTTTTTCCTTAGTGCCTCACATTAGAGGATCACTGCTCTCATTCTCCCATATCCTCAACTATCTGTGGTCCTCAGGCCATTTGGGAATGCACCTCTATGTCTGCAGTGACATTTGAATACTGGGATGAAACCAAAGGATAATATGTATTGCCTGTAGTCAATTAGAAAATTTCCAGTGCCCTTACTTCTGTGCCAAACACAAAACAAAACACGAAAACCAGAGTGTTTCTCTGTTCCCTAATTTTAATATATATATATATATAAAAATATACAAACGTGTATTTATGTATAGAGAGAAAATAAGTGGTGTTCCTTTCTTGATTTGTTTCTGATAATGGATTTTCCCATTAATTTTAATTTAGATCTATTCATTCTGAAATCAGTCCTGAATTGCATATATTTGCATAAATACCTCAACAATCTCACTGCAGAAAATCCACTGAATTGTAAAATGAAGGAAGAGTCAGCTCTAAATTTCTGAGGGAATTATCTCACTTTGTTTGCCTGAGGCCATTTTCAGGGGCCTCTGTGAGTCTGGGCAGTGGTGGTGTCTCCCTTTAGCGGACTTAGATATAACCTTTTGTCTCTGGAAGATGCCCTGGCACTGAGGAGCATCAGTTCAGCATGAGGCAGTGAGAACAGCATTAGAACGCTAAAATCAAGTGTAAGAAAGGAAGACAAGGACACCCACCATTGTTTTGTCTTTGCAGCTTCCGAGCAGAGTCTCCCACAAGCTCTCTGGGCTCTGTCAGCCCATCCTTCTCCAGTCCCTGCCCATATTATCATTATTTTTACAGAACAGGAATGAATGTGTCTCGCTTGTTTGTCTCCCATCTGATTATTTATCCCAAGTGAACAGCCTTTCCAATCGCTAATCCCATGTGGCAAGTAGATCTGGGAAATGTTGAGATTATCTCCCAGGTTCAGGCATTGCGCTGGATTTGTTCACATCTGCTTGCCATCCAGTCTCTGTTTTTCCATTGATAAAACACATTGCACATGGCTGGGTTTGCATGATTAATGAGGCTATCTAAAGCTCACTCTGAAAACAAAACAAACTCTCCTAAACTAAAGTTCAAAAATAGTTTACGATCCAACTCACGAACAAACCAGGTTTGCATAAATTGGAAGTTACCCTGCTTTGTTTTCTCCCCAAAGAAGATGGGTGTCATTACAGGCAAACCTGGCATCCAAACAGCCAGACTATACCTACAGTAGAAGAAGAGATAGCCTTGCCCCTACCTGGCTCTGCCCAGAATGGATTCTTTAAATAAGGCTCCAAGAGAATGGAAAGGAAAATGGGAGGGGGAGAACTGAATATATCTCATTCTGTAGAGATGGCTGGATAAGCCTCACCTTTTATTTTCTGAATATATCATGCTGGAAATCAAGGAGAAGATGCCTCTCCCAAGTCCTAAATATAACACTTCACCTAGTATAGCACTGGTAATATTAAGACTAATAAAAATACCTAATGTACTCACTGGTTTCTCATTTACCAATACAATTTTAAAGTTTTTTGTATGTACTGTCTCATCAATTCCTACAATCAAAAGAAATGAATACTTATTTCTTCCCACACATTTTAATAACCAAAACATACCCAAATCCAGTCTACCACATGCTGAACCTAAGCCATATATAAGTCTATATAGTGCATTGCAAACCAACATTATAAAGGCATTCATAATGCTCATTAGATATGCACCTATCTACCAAATTTCAATGATTCATCTAATTTGTTTTACACATTTACAATACATACATACATAATAGTCACTTTATTATCCATACATTTTTGGAAAGTCATATTTGTATGCCTGACTAGTGCAGAGATTTCCGTGAAAGCATCGAAAAACACAGGAGCAGAGCTGTCTGGCATCAGTACATCTAATTTCACACGCTTACTCAGATCGACTTGCATACACACCTCTATTAATTATGGATAATTACTAGCATTGTTCTCTGTAATTCAGTTTTTCCAACTGTGAAATGGGAAAGAAATTGTTTTTTTCATGCCTACAAGCTCAAAGTGGTATCTTAAATACCATATGAAGGAGAACGCTAGAAGAAAAGCATATTGAACTTCAAATAATCATATTCGGCTGCACACCCTTCCTGTGGTTTTTTTTAAGAAGCACTATTCTGAGCGGTATGCTCACGTCATGTGAACATGGGTATTAGGTAGACATGACTTCCTTGTAGTCTGATTATTTTGGATCCCAAGCATGTTTTACATGTCCAGCCTGCTAAGAAGTTTAAAAGTCAAACTATCTCAAGGCCAAATGGGAAAAAAAAAGATTTTGCCTTAGTTTTCATTCACATCAGAATAAAAATCTTGAAGAAAAGCCGCAAAATGTCACCGTTCTCCATATAATACACATTCACGGCTGTCATGTACACCACTATATCATGGTAATCCAAAGTCAACAGACCAAAGAACCTTTCATCTATCCCAAAGATATAGACCTTATCTAGAAAAATTAAAGTGTTAAAACACATCTCTCCTTCCTGATTAGCTGGCAGAAATGAGGGTCTTATTTCTACTGATAATATCGATACAGTCATGATGTAACAAAATCACAAAATTCACAGAACTACCTTTGGCTACAGTTAATACACAAGAAAATAAATAAAGATCAATCTGCATACTTTCTTCTCTGGTTCCTTCAGATGGGATTCAGCAGTCTTTCTGCTGATTTTCTTTACTTGTGAGTGGTTAGTGCAGCCGTAGCATTATGTCATGTGGCATCCGTGAGTTACTGAATGCCAGGGAATGGTTTAGACCGAGCTGTAACGCTGGAGGTCTTACTCCCGTGTCTGTGCCTTCCTCCTCTCCACCTCTCTGTGCTTAGCTTGGTAGGTTTCCTAAACCATTCTTGTTAAAATCTGCTAACAGGAATCAATATGAAGTGTATCCACCGAGTTATTGAAACAGCCAGCAGCAGATTTGTGGTGGTAAATCTGAATTTACATTTAGCTTCAAGCTAAACTGCTAACAACCCTACAGCATGTATTCATAGGTAGGGGAATTCTGACATTTTCTCTCATCTTCTTTCTCCAACCTTGATCTGCTTACAGCACCCAGCCTCTCCTGGTCACCACCTTTCCTTACGTCTTGCTATGCTATCTTGATTTCTAAAGCCAGCTGGGATTTGAAAATGAATTTTTATTTTGAAAATCGAAGCTTCCACTAAATTTTAATTTGATGGAAATATTACTCTTGTATGAGCTTTATGGAAAAAAAGAATCTTTCAAAGTAACAATTACATTTGGGGATTAAGTTTAAGTCATTGGCAGTCTTGTCTTTTTAATTAAAAGGAATAAAGCTGCTGAAGAAAAGCTCAGTGAGATTTGCAGTGGCAAACGTTAGCATACTATCCCACCGGGTAAGAGGACCAGCATCCTGAATGGACAGAAGACACTGGCATCAGTTCCTCTGGTCTATAGAGTGCTCCCCATCAGGGCTAGCCTTAGTGTTGTGAATAGCCACAAGCTATTCAATGTGAAAGAACTTTGAGAGGCATTGCAGGTAGAGCTGAAATAGATCCTTTCTTTAGGAGCTTATCTCTAGATTGGTAGACACAGTGAGGAGGTATAGTCCTTAAAGAAGGCACTAAGAAGTAAACAGAGAGGGAGGGGACTGAGCAAATGGCTCAGTGATAGTGTGCTTGCCTAGCGTGCGATGGGTCTTTGGTTTGATCTTCAGGATCTCTCTCCCAGACAGGATACTAAGGCATCAGCATGATTCCAGTCCTTGACAAATGTCATGCCCTAGTCTCCTTCTAAGTATAAACCTTGTTTTCAGTTTGTTCCTAAGTTCCCTCTTCCTCTGTCACCTGTGGTTCTTATTCTTGATTTTCATTTTCTGTATATTCTGTTCAGATTCATCTTGCATTCACATATGCATATTATATCCCCTTGGACTCCCTTCAAACAAAATGAAAATAAAAGTTGGGAGAGTAATAGCAATTACTTCTAAACACTCATCACTGCCTTGCAAGAACCACTGAGTCACTGTAGGATCTATGGGGAGGAAACAGCCGTGTCTAAAGAAGCAGGATACAAATTAACCTCAGTAACAACTTCCTTACAAAGTCTCTCTGTCCTCACGATGCCCTCTCATCATCCCAAGTTATTTGTAGGTATTAAATTAAATGAACACTTTGATGGAGAGAATGAAAGGTAAAGCACAGGCCTTACATCTCCCCTTGCACACTGCTGTGAAGAAACACACCTGCCAAGTCGGAGCACAGCATGAAATAATGAGGGTGGAATTCCAATTTAGGACGTTCATATGTGCCAGATGTATGAGCAGAGTCAGCTGACTACTCACTAGGACTCTGCTGAGGATTGTCGGCTTATATCCACCACAAATCAGGGGAGGAGAGACCTTCCAAGCCATTTATCATGCTTTCTAATTAGACAATAGGGAGCCAAGACTGCCATAGTGTACTACACCGTTCTGCTTTTCACTGACACTAGAAGAAAACACTTCCCACATGTCTGTGACATGTGTACACACTTGACAACTACACATCACAACCAGCGTGATATATTGACTGTAATTCACAGGAAGAGTTTCTTGCTTATCGGCCTGCCTTAGAGACCTTGCATTTCCAGCATGACTTCTACAGTCTCCCAAGAACCACTGGCGCAAGCATAACATCCTATTAGTAGGTGGGGAGAGCTCTTAAAGGCAGTTCAAAATACCATTGCCTGAGCTGCTCGTTCTAGCCATCCCATATGCTATAGCTCACAGAGCTCCAAATGTCCCCAGCCATGTTCTATGTTGCAACCTTGTTTGACCATTAGACAGTGGTTGTGTTTTAATTGTGTATGTGTGTGGTTTGTTTTCTTCACTACTCGGAAGCAAGGAGTGTTTGGACAGCAGACACTAAACAATAACTTGCACTCTGTCGTTGATTCACAAGCTCCCGTAACTTGGGGAACTTTCAAATTTTCTGCCCTACCCCTGAGAGTTCCAGAACACAGGTAAGTTTGTCACTGGGTGCTCCTGAAAGCAGCTGGAACAGAGACAATGGTTCCCTGGGGGCTCAAAGCTCCCATTCTGACCCCCCCAGCTATGGAATTCTCTCCTTCCTCTCCACTTGTTCTAACTTTGGCTTTGTAGTGTTTCTTTTACAGTTCATACTTCCTCTTTCTTAAGCTACCTATTCACTGGGAACAAAAGAAAGAGCATTCCCTGATAACTGTCAATCAAAACTCACTTTGGGCTCCAACTAAATGGCGTTGGCAATGACCATTAGTATGAAGATATCGTTGATCTACTCAGAGAAATGTTATCCTAGAATGTGTTCTGAGCTGGGCCTTTGGGGGGTAACTGTGCGGAGCAGGCCAGGAACAGTGTCTTATATGAGGAAGATTTACAGACCCATGGGAAAGCCTGTAGCATAGGTGATTAAGCAAACAAGGTCAGCTTTGTTAAGCGTCAGGTTAGGGCCAATACAAGGTGCTGAGGAAGCAGAGTCAGGTACTTTAGATAGGTAAGTCAAGGGGGCTTCCCTGGGAGAGGGGAAACTACACAGCAGAAGGGAAGATGGCACAGGGAGAAGAATATCCCAGAACATACAAAAGCCTAGAATCCAGAAAAATTCACTGGAGGATATTCAACATAAAACCCATCCGATTCTTAACATCTAGGAAAAAAGAGATTTTCCTTAAGATTCTTATTTCTGTTCTTCTGTATTTAGCAAAAAGAAATGACAAAGGAAGGAAGGGAGGGAGAGAGGGATGGAGGGAGGGCCAGAGGGAGGGAGGGAAGGAGGGAGAGAGAGAGAAAGGGGAAGAGGGAGAAAGTAGGAGTTACAAAAGGAACAGTAGATATTTATGCTTGTGGTATGGGAAATCTCCCCTTGGGCTGAATGTACAGGCATGCTGGAGAGTCTGCACTATACCAGGTTGATTATCTGGGTTACACTTATTCTGTTTCCTACCTGAACATCAGAGGAAACTTGCAAAGTTTGTGGTAAGATTTGGTTTTAGTTGTAGGAATGGTCAGGTTATAAAGGAAACAGCTATGCTTTTAGAAAGTTCCCCCAGAGCTTGGGGAGATGCTGTAGTTGGGGGTTTGTGGTAGCAGGAGTATACAGAAGAAGTTGTAGATACAGAAACCTTGTGACTAAGGTTTCCTAGAGATCAAGAAGAAAGTCACCAAAAAAAAGAGCCTGAGGCATAACTTCCCTTAGCAAGGCCTACACTGTGATGTTTAGTTCCACAGAGGCAGATGCAAGGGGAACTCAGAGCATACCAATATTTTTAAATCCCTTATCTTCTTATTTCCAGGAGCTTTTAAACCCTAGGAAATCCTACAGATTGACTTATTCTCTCTGCATTCAAATTACTTCGTTTCATGGTGTTCTAATGTTTTTGATTTTGAAACATACAAAATGAAAACTCACATTACATGGATTAAAGACTGCCTTGAACCCCTCAGGATTTTGAACCTAAAAATGTATGTTTAAATGGTTCTAGAATTCACAGTTTAGACCTTGAAAACAGAAAGCAGGGAGTAAAACTGGAAGAGAACGGGAAAAAGCGAAGCCTCTAGAGATCTACCCAACCTTTGCATTTAATCCTTTTTCTTAGCAATTCAAATAGATGAAGGGGCAAAAAAATCATTAAGATATATAGAATATGTAATTTTAAATTTTAAAACACAGATGTTAGAATGTATTTTCTTTTTTAATGACTCCGTTGAATCAACAGCTAAGTGTGATTGAGGCTGGGTAGTTACAAGGCAGTTAACTGGTCTCTATCACAGCAGGAGGCTAAGGACTAAGATGTCACCCACAGGTGCAATTTGGAACATTCCAGGGAAGAGGACAGAAGCACATGCTGCCTCTTTAGAGCCTAAAACTATCTGCCTGGCCAGGAGCCTCTCCCTGACAACTGTGTCAAGTCAGCTTGCTTTATACGTGTTTTCCTACATTACAGGCCCTGGAGAACCCTTTATTAAACTTAAGCCTGTGGGCATTCTGAAACACTTTTGTTCATTGATTATTAAAAATTAAACCTATGCAGGATGAATAAGAAACCCTCAGGAGTTGAAAAAAGCAGCCTTGATGCAAGAGACTTACTGGAGTCTTCGGTTCCTATTGAGAGTGCTTAAGAGACAGTATTTTCTATAATACTCTATGAGGTAGAGCCCACAGCAGCCAGACCCTGCCGCTCTTTATAGGAGCAGTCCACAGTACTTCAGGCTTCTGGTCAGAAGGAGCCATAGACCTGTATAAGCCTCTTCTATTGCTTAGCGACCTCACATTGGCAAGCCATGTCCCTTACACATCTCCCAGACTGGCTTCTCTTATGTTTTATTGCATGATATCCATAATTTTAAGGGAGGGATTCAATTACCTTAGGATAGTGGAAGCTGATGCCAAATAATCAGAAATGATTCTTTGAAAATTTCCTAGATTTACTTTTTTTTTTTTTTTTTTTTTTTACTATGCAACATGTTTGTAATTATATAAAGTCCAGGACCACTTACAATAGTAGAAATTAAAACTTATTCCTCTCAAGTTCACAGCAAAGGCACAACTTTATGGTTTATCTTGTTTTAGGTGATGGTTAGGCGGACACATACAATCACCAAAACACTTCAAATACTTATTATTTATCATAATTCCTGAGTTTTAAACGGAATGTATCTGATATATACAAAATAATACAGTTTTAAATGCATAATCCGGAATTGAACAATCAGAGAAGCATCTAAATTAGTGGTGGACTCATGTCACAAGCCAATCTTTAGCCTTTGCCTGTAGTAACTAGAGAAGACTTCGGGCACTCAGGATAGTGCAAGCCACTCGCTTTGCCATCTTTACTGACGTATGTTAAGATACTTCCTGAGAATGCATTCTACCATACATACCCCCTTGCCCAGATTACACCTTCAAGCCCGGAGCATGTCTTTTTCCTTCTGCTTGAAGGAGTCTCGGCTGATGGTTCTCAGCTGAGCTGCTGCTTATGCATTGCCCTCAGTCAGACACAGCAACTTGACCTGGTGAGTAGCTGATGTAACAGTGGGGTTTATAAAGCCCTCCCTCCGTCCCATCACACCAGGCAACTCTAGAGCTTATCCAGGCTTACGGTTCCTCACAGAAAAGGCTGGTCCCACTTTCTCTTGTCTTTCATTCTGATATTGAGACTTCTTCCTAGAAAGCTTCCTGTGTCCGCCCTGCGTATGTTGCCTTGATTTCTGTTAATTCATATGTATGTCATCCTATTGCTTGCTTGTCATCCTTGCTTGCTCAGTGTCCTCCGTCCCCTCTGGCTTTTACACGCCTGTTCCTCCTCTTCTGCAGGGTTCCCTGATGCCCGAGGAGAGGGATTTGGTGGAGGTATACCACTGAGTGATAAGGTCTCTCACTCTCTGCATAAGATCTGGCTGTGGGTCTCTGCATTTGTTCCCATCTGCTGCAGGAGGAAGCTTCTCTGGTGATAGCTGAACGAGGCACTGACCTATAGCAGAAGGTCGTTAGGAATCGTTTGATTGTTACATTCTTTAAATAGAACATTAGTATATAGCTTTACCCTAGATCCTAGAGCTATGGAGTCTTAGGGTCTTGATCACCCAAGCAGTGTTGGGTATGGGTTCCATCTCATGGAGTGAGCCTTAAGTCAAATAAGACATTGGTCGGTTACTCCAAAAGTTTTGTGGCTCCATTGCACAAGCACATCTTGCAGACAGGGAACCATTGTAGATCAATGGGTTTGTAGCTGGGTTGGTGTTTATATTTCTCCTTTGGTATTATACTGAATACCTTCCTGTACCAAAGAAGCTTGCCTATAGGGGTAAAAGGCTCTGTGTAGGCACCATCTTGACTTCTCCATGTTTAGTGAGTTGTGTAGGTATTGTCTTCAGCAAGGGAGCCTTGCTGTCACTTTGTGGAGAGCAACATATAATCTTGGCAACAGCCTGGGATGTTTGTGGGTTCCCATTGGATCCCTTTGGCCAATACCTGAATTAGATGTAAGCCATTCCCAATAGTGAGAGTTTCACTTGTTGACAAGAGATATCCAGCTAGACCTGTCTCCTCAATTATTTGGCAACTTTGCTTAGATCACTTTCATAGATGTATATATTTTAGCTTCCAAAATATTTTTAATTCGTGATTTATTGTCTATAGTTTTCTATTTTGAAAATAAATACAGTATATCCTCATGACAGAAGATTTTTTAAATTCTGAAACTACAAAAGAAAAAATGAGGACCACACACAATCTATCTCCTCATAGAGGACATCATTGATATGATTTAAATGATCTTATGTAAATATCTGTATTGTCCACATGCTCCAGACCCTTCCCGACTTTCCATGTTGTCCATGGTTTGTCCTGTGACTCACGCAAGGCTGGGGCAAGGACAGGGTGAGGAGCAGCTTTCTTTCTGCTGTCCCACACTCCCATACTTCCACTGTAGCAGGTTCAGGTCCTAGGCACAAAGCTGCCCTTACCAAAGTTCCCCGGTGTTTCCTCCGGGACTCTCAGTAAGGGTCTCGCTCAAGTGGGAGAACATCCACCTTCTTCCTCTATACTGAAGGATTAGTGTTTTCCCTTTTGTACATTCATGTCTTCCATACTTTAAAAAGTAAAATAAATTAATAAAAATCACTTACATTTGAAAAGGGATTTTTGGCATTATATTCATCATAGAACATTTGGTTTGTGGAGACTTGATGATCCAACTGATAAGAATAATAAACAAGGCTCAAATGTTTTGTCCCCATTTTATAAAAAACTATGTCAGTATTCATTTTAGTTGATTTATTCACTTACTGTGTATGGGATTATAATATTTTGGTAAGTTTGCATCATTATCCCGTCTCTAACCAGCTGCAGTTCTTTCCTGCTGATGGTCACCTGTGCAGAGCAATTCCCTCTGAGGTATTCAAAAACAGAGTGTGGATTCCATTTTGATCAGTGTCTAGTTAAGGGATCCTGACATCCTTTCTCAAATGTTGATGGCATGTTAGGATTTCTCAGCCATTTGGATACTGGTTCTTATTCATGGTAACAGCAGTCCTCTTATAACCTGGGCTCTCACAATCTCAGGCTGAGTGTGGAGCTCAGTAGTCAGGGGTTTGCCTGACCTATATGAGACCCAGATTTGGATCCCAGCTCTGCAACAACATAAATAGACAAGAACAAAGGTGGAACAGCCTGGAGGTTGAGGTTCAGGTCACCTTCTGATTTGACTTTCTCCTCTCTTGCCTAGACCCAGAATGATTCCTCATGATTCTCAGAGACCAATATTCTAGAAATATTAGACATTACGATTTATACAAATTGAATATCACACATGGAAGAAATCAGAAGCTCCAACAGTACAAGCGGGAACCAGAGGGCATATCCTTTTCTGTGGCAAAAGGAAAAGTAATCATACTTAGAGGCAGAAGCTGCTAATCCCTAAAGCCTCTGAGTAGAGAGAAGAAGCCCAGGAGAAAGAAACTAATAACTTCCAAGGAGTGGCTTTCGAAATTGAATTAATAAAAATGTCCCCCTTTTAAGCCACTATAATAATAAAGGTTTTGTTTTTTAAAACCTTGACACACACAAAATGTCAGAGAACAAAACCCCACCGATTTCTACAGAGGAACCTTGCCAATGTTATGCCCTGGGGTCTTGGTGTCAGTCAGGGAAGGAGCATAAAGGCTGAAGACGCACCCCTCCTTCCTCTTATCTCTGGCCACCTTAGTGATTTAAACCACACCTCTTACATATCACTTTCAGGCAACTGGAAGACAAAATCTCTGTCCACTGTGGACCCTCTCTACTCAGAAAATTAACTCTGACCCAAAAGGAAAAAACAAAACAAAACAGATGTCACTAAATATATGAAGTCAGCTACCAACCTGTAGCAAACGCAGCAGAACACTGGCCTTGCAGAAAGAGTTGTGCCATAGATAAGAACTGGTTGTTCTCTTATTCAAATTCGTCTGCCGCCAGTAACCGCTGAGAGACCTACATACAAATGAATGCCCTGGAATTAGGACAACTGTGCAAATAATGTCAAGCCCAATACTGCTGCAGGACCCCTCCATGTAAATAAGGATGAAGAAATGCTGTGAGCTGTGGGTGGGACAGAGGCTGTGGTCAAGAACCAAACTATGCAAAGCTGCTTCTGATCCTTAAAGTCTTGCTGTCTGGTCACTGCCTCTGCTGCCAGTTCTCTAGCCCCCACTCCTAGGAACTCAAAAGAAGCAGAGGTGACAGACAATGTTTTCTGTGTCTGATAAGGTCTGAAAGTGCCCTGAGGTAACAACTAACTAAAAGGAGTTTCTAGTGAAATATTTCCAAGTACTACTCACTTTAGAAGATGAGGGGAGGAAGAAAGGATGGAGCAGGAGAGGAGAAGAAGAAAGAATACAAAGGAAGAAAGAAAGAGAGAGATCAAAGAGATTAAAGGAAGAATAAGCTTCCTGACTTCTGACCTTTTCCTTCTGCCACACTCTCAAGAGTTAAAAAGTCAGCATTTGACAACACCAATGTTCGATAGTGTCTAGCACATTCTCGGTTCTAGAGTCCCCCAAAGTTTTGTCTGTTGCCTGACTGCAGATGTGTCTGTTTATACTTCTAACCTGCATCTCTATGCTTGCTTCTTCAACATATTTTCAGAAGCAAGACCAATGTGTAGGGGGAAATGTTCATGAAAAACATAAAAGTCAGAGACTGCGGATGTATTCTCCTGAAGGATCCAGGAAATCCTTCCAGGAACAGTATCCCTGGCAACGCAGTTTTGTCAAGAGCATAAAACCACTTTTCACTAGAGAAAATGATGACATCCAGGCATTATGGACCAGATTTAAAAACTTGTCTATAATAATGGGGAGGCCTTTTTTGAAGAGTAACACTTTACACCAGCTCCATCCAAGCCTTTTTGCTCACTGTTGCCACCTGGTGGACAAAGATGATACTTTCCGAGGGCACCTAGGAACATGTCCTAATGTGACCACAAGATGGCAGGATATAACCAAGTTTTCCAACCAGTTCAGAATCAGGCAGTTTTTCTTCCTCAGAAAGAGACTAATCAGCCAGAATAGGATGAATTAGAAATAGTTGTACAAATAACAAGTCTATCACATTTTCACAAAGAAACATTGAAGTTAGAGTTTTAAGATCTTTACTGTTTCACAAAGAAGTCAATTTATGGCCACAAAAGGAAGGAATAGCTACAGAATGTAACCAGACGTTTAGTCTGTCTTTTAAGCACTAGTGTGTATACATTCAAGCGTTTTTGCATAGTCACCTCATGCGGTTAAATGTTTGGTAGTATTTCAATATATTTCTGTTACTTCTGTCTCTTTAATTGAAGAATGGAGGAGAAAGGTTCTCCCAACACATTCATCCGGAATCTACAGATTCTCACCCAAGCCTGTATCAGTGGGTTCACCCTAAAGCATTTGTTGCCCAGTGAGCCTCCTTCCTATCTGGTTTGCACACACCAAGCTCTCCTAGTGTTTTCCCCATCATATTGTCAGCGCATGCTGCACGTGGCTTTTAATCAGGGTATCTTTCTTCCACTACAAAAATTGCACTAATAATCCTCTCTAGAAGGATCCCACCACAAGATGGTAACAACAACTCTTACTGAATTGTGTGCTAGGCGCAAGGAGAGCACACAGTAATGACCTAGTCCAGGAAGCAGATTTGTCAGGGCCAGATTCATTAAACTCGTGTACAAATGGCAAAACTGGGTCACGGAAAGGTTAAAGACATATCTCTTAGCTTAACCAGAGTCACTGCCCTACCTGTCTGCCCTGAACATTTGCTTAAACTTCTTCCCACAATGCCTGTGCACCAGATTTAGAAAAGAAGGGAAAAGAAAAGACAAGACAAGAAAAGAAAAGGTCACAATTCTTTTCTTGAAAAAGGTCTCCTCCAGGTCTAGAATTCTTTGGATAAGTGGCCTCAGCAGCTGCCTCCTAAGGAGGAATGTACTCCATGTTCTGTATGAACTTACAGAATAACGTATTTGTTGATTTGGATCCTCTATAGGTAGAGTTTTCCAAATAGAAAAGGGTCTGAGAGATGCTCACATGAGCAGCACCAGGCAGTATAATACAAGGGAGTACTCAGAGCGATTCACTCTCAAGCTAAGCAGTTCAGGGAGACCACTGTACCTACAAATGTGGGTTTTCGCTAGTGATGGGGCATAGCCAAACGTTTGCAAGCTTCAGACACGGGGACAGCCATGCCTTTCTTTATCACTGTCCTGATGATGCCAGGAAGTGTTATACTGTTTGAGAGCTTCTCCTTGAGACTACTTGGGATGGACACATGAAGAAATATGCAAGGAAAGGCATGAATAGGCTATCAGGAACCATGGTAACTTTTCAGGCATGATTCCAAAGGACTGAACCCAGCCCGGTATGCTCAATCAGGTTCCCTGTTTTTCTGTTTCAGAAGCAATGTGACACATGTTTATTTCTCTCACATTTTGATGTGCATTCAGAATGATTGTCATACACTGGACTACAGTATCACATAATAACAGACACAGCCCCAGACTTCATGAAGTCAGAGTCCAGGGATGGTGACAGCCATTAATCAAAGCATCAGACAAACACATTAGAAATTAAGACAGAGATGAGTGTGACAAGAAATTAAAGGACCAGGTGTCATCAAGAAGACCAAGAAAGGCTCCTCACTGGAAGTAATAAACCCAGTCTGAAGGGTGACTGGGATGCTACTCCAGAAGCCATAGTACCCCAGGAGAGAGAATCTGGTTCCAGGGAACATCAAAAGAAAGCTGGGGAGACAGCAGATGTTTATGAGGCTGCAGGTAAAATTGGTGAGGAGGCCACAAATGCCAAGCTATGGACTGGGTCTGTCCTGAAAGCCAAGAAAGAAAAGAAAGAAAGGAAGGAAGGAAGGAAGGAAGGAAGGAAGGAAGGAAGGAAGGAAGGAAGGAAGGAAGGAAGGAAGGTAGAAAGAAAACTGGAAGCCGAAGTGTAAGATGGCAGAAGTTCTGTATAAAAAGCTTTCTGTGGCTGAAGGGTTTTGTGTTTTCTGCTAGATTGTGTTACTTAGTCTGCAGATCTGATCCTTTCATCCTGATGGTCACAGAGAGAAAAATATCCAGATCTCACTGCCAGGGTGGACTCCCATAGCTAACCAACCATTTAGTTGGTCCTGAAATAGAAAATGGTACCCTATAGAAATTTTACTTATTTACTTCCAAAGGTACAGGAGTCCTTTGAATCATTTGGCAAAAATACTTTAAAAATGAAATCCTGATATTTAAGCAATATGATCTCGCTCGTTCGACCTTGATATTTATTAACATGTGCAACAAGTGTCTGGAGAAAGTTACTGTGTCTCTTGGTCCCAGCTAAGTACTAGATGCAGTGGTGAATGAGCCACGCACTGTGAATGCCCTTAGGAGGAGACACCTGTAAGCAAATGAGTAAATGAGTAAGTCCTACCAAGAGGGGCTTTAGTGATGCTTAGCCTAATGTTCAGTAAAAGAACACTGGGGATCAGAGAATAGTGACTTCAGGGAATTGATGGTGCACTCCTATGCTGGTGACTGGAGTGAACGACCGAACTGTACAGAAACCTAGGGAAACAGTTCTAGTCGACGATATAGCAGCTGTGAAGACTGCAGTAGGCATGAACGTGCTTGTTAGGTAAGGGGTCAGAGAAGGCCAATGGGGGCACGCGAAGGCTGGCGCTCAGACACATTCTATGGTTGCATACAGTGCAGGCGAGTGCTTTTACACGCCGTGCTGCGGCCCTTGTGCTTGTCTGAAGGCAGAGCAGGTGGTGTGGAGAATCAGTAGCTGCCATTCAGTCTTTGTTCCTAGCAGTTGCTCATTTAGTCTAAGAAGAGTCTCTTTCCGCTCGCCTGTCCTCCGGTATCTCTATCGGCCGTTCCTCCTACTGCCTTGTCCCCTACCTGCCTTCCTCTCATCCTCCTCTCAGTGCTTATTCTCAATTGATAAAGCTTTTTTTTTAATTTTGTTTTTGTTTTGCTAAATGTTTCTTTTTTAGAAATTGGTACCACCATGCACTTCAAGCAAAAAGGTATGGTTCCTGTTTATAAAACCCTTTCAGATGTTAGTTAAGAGTCCACAGCCATATATTGTGGTCTAATGTACCTGAGTTTGATTTAGCGTCGTGATTTGTGGTAAAAATTTCAATAAGACAGTTGGCAATGTTTTTCCCCCAGGGCATGAACTTTCTTATTAATAAAGAGTCCTCACCCTGCCCCACGGCTCCTGGTAGTGCTTTTGGCAGTGACTCACTTTGATATCCCTGGGCTAAAGCAAGCTTTTGTTCCTTGCGGTCCCCTCCTCCACCCCTTATGTGCTTCATCTTAAATGTCTATGGTTAATCCCACAGATCTCATTTTGTAGAACGGTGGTTACCCAATTCAAAGCTTTCAGAATTTTATAGTCACTTGTTGACGCTTCAATAAAATACATTGCCGGGTTCTGACGCTGACCTTAGACATAACGGCTAAGCAGCATCGTCTCACAAAACGAAGCGCGCATGCAGTTAACATTTCCACCCTGCCTCCGTTCTCTCGGTTCCCGAAGTTTCACTTGCTGTAGCTTTCCTGGACGGCTGGATCCCTAGAAGAGGCTATTTTATGATTGCCATGCACTCCCATCATCCATGTGACACGCAGTCTACATTCTCATCTCTACAAAGACAGGGCAAGCCTGCCAAGGCTTCATTAAATGGACCCTAAGATGCAAGCAACAGCGATGTCTAACTTTCCCTCCTATGCACATACTAGATCAACCTCACGTTGTCCGCCCCAAGACAAAACTAAGGAAGCTGGGATGAGACCAGATGTCAACATCATCCACGCCCTCATGGTCATCACTTGACTGTTAGTTGTCTCTTATGAAAATAGCTTTCGTGCTGGAAAGATGGCTTACCCGCACACAGACATACATGCAGTCAAAACATCAATGTACATAACATAAAAATAAATTATTTTTTTAAAAGGGAAAAAATAGCTTTCTTTATAACTCACACTGTGTGTGATGACCATGGTTATTACCAACAATTAAAACCTATTGGGGGTAGGATGGGGGGATTTATGCCCGCCAGCATCTGAAAGCCAGAGAGGTTTTACGATTGCTCAGACCTATACCCTTGGCCTATCTTTACAGGTCATCACTGTCTCAGCAGATAAGAGGTAACCAGAAACATATCTTCCAGATAGTGCTCTTTGAAGCAAGAAGACATAAAATATTAATACCCTCTTTAGCTCTTTTCTCCCCAATAGTATGATTATAAATTATCCATTAATTTGTCTGGTGACACAGATAAAACCTCAGGACCTTGATGTGAGTGAGGACATCAAGTATAATAGTTTTTATTCAAATATCATCATGTTAAGGTATCTGGTGTGATAAGTGGTTAGCTATAAGTGGTAGCTAAGTTTTTCATAAATGATGTGGGAAAGTAATATTGTTTTTGTGTTTGTTTTGTTATTTTACTTTGGTTTTTTTGTTTTGTTTTGTTCAGTCAGGGTTCATGTATTCCAGACTAGTCTAAACTCATATGTACGAAGTTGATCATAACCGTCTTACCCTCCT
>CM052713.1:33226314-33248538 GCA_028551405.1 Uromys caudimaculatus
CCCCCCCCCCCCCCCCCCCCCCCCCCCCCAGGCTTCAAATAGACTTCAAGCCCCAATTCACAGAGGAGACTGTACTAACAAGACATAGACAGAAGGTGGCGACAGAGTCAACATTATCGCATTTGCCGTCAACATGGCTCCCGAGGTCACCAACACAGGCAGAGTACACAAAACAGAAATATTTTGAAGATTCTATAGATTGTCAACCTCCATTATTCAGCAGATTTTTCCTAAATTGTTTAGATTTTTGTTTTATTTTTTAGTCATTCCATCAACCTTTAAGAATTCCAAAAATAATTTTCTTTTGTATAATTAAAACACAAACATTAATACTGATTCTGATTTCTTTTGGCTGCAGTGGACACCGGGGATCATTTCAGACACGGTTAAAGATGACTTTAAATAAATACAGTCACAATGGAGGAAAAAAGAAACCATCACTGATCTGTGAATTAAAAAGTGTCACCAAAACGTTGAAGAAAATACTTTGTGAAATCTTTGAGACTTTACAAAAAAGCAAAATGGTGGTATCAGAATCCTACATTGGATCAGCAGTAGAGAAACTTGCCAAAAAGTCCTATTCTTCAATTTCAGGATGTTTAATAAACGTTTCCATAAATTGCAGGTTTTGCCCTTATACAAGCATGGTCACAAAAAGGTGTAATTTAGTATTCACCTTGACACAGTCCTTCACCTGATTCTGAGAACACTGAGAATGTTAATTTCTGATTTATTATTTTACTGCAGGTAAAGTTTGCCTTTTCCTAATAAGCCTTAAAAGCCCCAAGCCAGTACAGGCTTGGTTGCTCAGTGAGTAAAGTCACCTGCTGCCAAACCAAAGGACCTGAGTTTGGTCCCCAGGACCACATGGGCAAAGAGGAGAATTGTCTGCCCTGAGTTGTCCTCTGAACACACATACGTGAGATGACATGCAAACATGTACAAACATACACACATAATAAATAAATAAGACTGCGTTTTTTTTTTTTTTTTCTTTAAGCCTGATCCAAATCACAAATATCTTTTGGTATTTCATTTGGAGTTGGTATTTCATTCATTTCTGAAACCAGAGTTTCTGTGTTGTGAATAATACTTGGAATGCTTACCAAGTACCACACATGCCAGCAGGGGTGCGTGTTTATAATGTCCATACAGATACGGTTAAATATCCTGGTGTGATTATTCTCCGTGATATGAAAACCATGTAACAAGCTTTTGAATTGTGCTCCTATTTGCCGTTCATAAGGCTAAGTTGTGTTTGTAGACTTGTGCTTTTGTTATAGCTGTCAGTATATGCAAGCACTTGCTGAGCGTGGCCGTCTAGCACAGGAACTAAGATTTATCATTTGCATTTCAGCAAATAAGCAGAATTTCATCACTATGCACTAAAACATAATTAATTATTTTGTGGATTATTCCTCCCTGAGCTAGCCATTAACTGGAGTAGTCTCCTATGCAGTTACATGCGTCTATAATTGCATACCTAACTTGTGATAATTCCCCAACTCTTACCCATTTATAGGATTCCTTGATTCTGTTTATTTACTCTCAAACTCAATTATGGCAAGAGCAAACCACACAAGCACATTAAATCGCTATATAAGAAGACTTAATAAATAATAAATAAATAATAATTGATAGAGGCAAAGGTATCTTTACCAGATGTATACAGTGAATTTCAGATGGTATAATAAGACTATCAGGAATAAAATTAAAAATTATTGACATATGAATAGTGGGAATTACTACTGCAGCATAGAGTAGCATGTGAAAGTAGGAGTTAGCTTGTATTAGATATATAAAGGCCAATAATATATACATATGTCATATATGTGTAGATAGCTATTTATAGGGGATGTAAATGTCCCTATGTGTGTGGATGGGTGGATAGATGATAGAGAACACATACATGTAGTAAAGGCATGCATACATATTAAAAAATGTTGATTTTAACGCATTCATCTAGCTTCGTAGGGATATATATTATGCTTTTTAATAATAGAACTCTTGTTTTCTTAATGTTTCCTACCATTTGAATAAAATGATAAGGCCAGTTCTCTTAGCTGTCCGTGGATACTACTCAATCCTAAAATGTCAGGGAAACAACATAGCCTGTCCCAGCACTAACAATGAGACTACAGAAAGAAGTAAATTGGACTTTTTCAGAGAATCCATTTCACACTAGAGCAAAACACAAATCATTTTGGCATATGAGACCTTAATTTTTGTACAGTTTTTCTTTACTCTGAAAGCCTAACTGGTACATTAATACAGACAGCCACTAAAAATATGTGAGAGAAACGCTTTGCCACCAGGAGAAGAGTCTCGGGAGGCTGACAGTCGCAGGCATCCAGAAAGCTTGGCAGAGGAGAGGAGGGGGTCAGAGCGGGCTTTTCATGAAGTATCAGGATGACACTTCAGACATCAGAGGCTGGTGAACAATTACTACAGATGCTTTGAACCTCAACCCTCATGAGACTGGACCTGAAGGTGATCAGGGCGTCCCTTCTTACAATGACACCATAGACATTCAGGAGATCACAGTGAGCTGACTAGAATTGCTAGATATTTAACTTGTTTATTCTGGTTCCATGGCTTTATACCAGACAAAGCTCACTTTGCATAATGGAAAACTCAAAGTTTGCATATGTTCATATTTTCATATTAAGCAATATTCTGTGGTACTCTAGCCAAAATATCAGACTTTTAAAAAAGATACTGTTGCTGGGCAGTGGTGGCGCATGCCTTTAATCCCAGCATTTGGGAGGCAGAGGCAGGCGGATTTCTGAGTACGAGGCCAGCCTGGTCTACAGAGTGAGTTCCAGGACAGCCAGGGCTACATAGAGAAACCCTGTCTCGAAAAAACCAAAAAAAACCCCAAAAACAAAACAAAACAAAACAAAACAAAACAAAAAAGATACTGTCTCCATTTCCCTGTAGTTTCTGTCTAGACTAAGCATTGCTTTAACCAGAATTTCACCCACCAAATGTTTAACGGAGACACTCATTTCTGAGTTTCATTGTTGCAGCTCACCACATGGTGGCAACAATGACTCTGGAGTCTTTTTTTTTTTTTTTTAATTTTAAATTTTTTTGATACTTTATTTACATTTCAAATGTTTGATGAGCGGTGGAAATATCACTGTAAATGCAGTTCTCAGTTCCTTCCACATTTCTGTGGAAAACAGTATTTGTTACAGTAAGCACGCAGCTGTGCACTTATATTTATAGTTTTATGAACAGAACATGCGTCACACTGTATTGGAGCACCATACAGTTGTTGATCGGTTCTGTTCTACTCTCCCTGTTGCTTTAGCTCTTGACACAGAGCATAGTTTAGGAAGCCATTCTTCAACTCAGTAGTTTTCTTTGCTACACTCTCTGCAATCCTATGCCTTTTAAGCAGTTTGGTGAAACATCATCGACTAGAACGTACTTCCATTGTCATTGCACGCCTGGTTTTACACACACATGCACACTCACTCACTCACACAGAGTCTGCATACGTGGCCCCTACAACTTCAAAGTGACCCACAATTACAGCCCTGTCAGCTTCTATTCTCAGTATCATTGACAACGTATATAGCCTTAAAGTCAATGTCTCTTCAGTGGGAAAAAGACATTTTATTTTCTTTCAATGAAATTTAAGTACAGTCACATGAAAAGAGGAACGAGGACCAGAAGTGTGTGATGAGATCATAAGTCAGACCTCCATTTCTGCTACCCTATTGCTAGTATGACGAGCACACAAATGCTCATTCCTCTCCTCTCAACCCACTATCTCCTCAAACCCAAACTCATCTCCACTATATTCTGTCCCCATTGGCCATCTGAGTGACCCAGAGTGACGCTCCAAGGATCCGTCCCAGGTGAGGTCCGTTCTCAGTTGCCCCAGGTTTGAACCTGCCCCTCGAGCCTGGACAGTTTGGCTGGATTTGTTGTCTTTGGTTGTCTTCTTCATTTGAAGGTGATAACTTTGGGCTGAGGACCTTTGCTTCTTTGTGAGACTGTAAGACTTCTTTTATAAACCTTGCTAAGGTACTACCCATGCTTAAATGCTACTTATAACAGTCCCTACCCACCCCAGCTAAAGAATAAACAATCCTGCCTCTCACCTATGAAACAAAGAAGCTGGAGACTGATGTCTGGGCCCTGTTGAGATTGATGTAGCTACTGTGATTTGTCTGCAGGAAGAGCTAGTGTTGGACTCCTGAGGGATCCACCCCAGTGCTTGGAATCTTAATCACAGCAATGGCTTCACTGAAATCATGTGGAGAGCATGGGAGAGGAAGGTAGTCAAAAAGAGTCATGGCAGCCACTCTAGCAACTTCTCCAGCAGGAGTAATCTCATATTTAAAATAACCTAGAGACCTCAGAGAGGGCAGAACTTAAAAGATGAGTCCCATGCAAGGCATCAGTGCCTGGCCATGCTTTGCCTCTGATGCCACCTTTATTCAGCTGTCAACTGGCAGAGGATGCTCATTCTCTCTCTCTCCTTTGCTCTGCAGGACCCGGGTCGGTGAGAGGAATCAATGGATCCATCAGTCTGGCCGTACCACTGTGGCTGCTGGCAGCGTCCCTGTTCTGCCTTCTCAGCAAATGTTAATAGAATAAAAATTTAAAAATAATTACAAAAACACACAGAAATGCGTCACACAGATACAGAGAGAGAGAGAGAGAGAGTGCAAGATGGGGGGAGACTATTGTTTCACAAGATTGTGTGTTTATAAATGAAGGGGGAATATGAAAAATGAAGAAAATTCCACACTAAAAACAGTTTTAAGATCCTTCAATAAAAATTTGAGTATAATTTAGGGTGGGAAAACCTCTCCCAGAATATGTGTCTATCTTCTAAGCAAATGACTGCCGTGTAAAGATTCCATCATGCGAAGGACATCTGATGCTGTACAAATGAGACTGTTCAAGAAGTACCAGATGGATATTAACTCCCCCACACTTTATCCTTCCTTCATCCATTTTCATCTGTGGGGAAAAAAGAAGGTCTTGCCTTTGGTGTTTATATTTCCATAATCTTTTTATTCTGTTTTTCATTTGAGCTGATGTGTAGCCATTTTGGACTATCAATGGAAACCTGTGTTGAGCCTTTCTCGGGCTCCCCTGCCTCGATCATCTCTCTGACTTTTAAGAACATCCTTTTCCCTCCAGTGTGTTCTACCCCCCAGCACACCCATTTCAAATATTCCCTCTTTCTCTACCCCCCACCTCCCTTTGCCCCAGCAACCCAGAACACTAGTCACGCCGCAAATGCTAGGAAGTACCATTTTCATCTTCTCCACTGTGCGCGTGTGCTCCAGTCTCTCGCTCTCACGTAGATGTATATGTGTGTGAGCGTGTATGTGTCTTTCTCTAAAGCATGCCAGGGGAATGGTCCATGTGTACATAGACCCATTGTGCTGTAGATACTGTCCTGCGCTGTAGTTGTGAGGTGCGGCTGTCACACGTTGCTGGGGGAGATGGGCTGGGTGGGAGGCCATTCATGGCCGTCACATGACATCAGTGTGCATTCAAACCAAGCTGTGCTCCTTCTGAGGGCAGGACCCCATACCTCTCCTGGTCTCATTTTCAGAACCCAGCTGGGAGTCACTCAGAATATCACTGTACATGAAAGTGCCTACTATCAATGGGGTGAGCAGACAGGGAACAGATCCGTGGCCTGGATGACATGACCTAGGGGAGGAAGATGGTCTCTGATTTCACTCTTAGTTCACAAGCCTGGAGTATCTATCCATAAGTTTCATAGCTTTATAAAGGCTGAGCCCCACTGCAGAAAGGAGCAGCGTGTATTAAGCAAATCTCCAGAAATAAGCGGGTATCTGAATGGTAACAGCACCCCCCCCCCCCGGGAAGGAGGAGCCCATGGTGACCCTAAGCAGGCCTGCTTTGCCCCGTCACTAATCTTCAAGTAACACTGCATTTGTCCCATAATGCCCCTAATTGGAGATTATTGACCCAATAAAATACTGTGAATGAGACATGAAACGTGGACAGATGCCCGGGTCTTCTGTCGAGGCAGCTAAACCTCAGTATTGCTCATCACAGAACAGGAATTCCAGGCTTCGTTCTCCTTTGTGGATTCTCAGTCCTTGAGTTCAAGGCTAATGCTTTATTGGCTTCCTGCCCCACTGCCAATGCGTGTGGCACCATTGCCCATAGATGCCAGTCAGTAATCTAAACCAGGCTGCTGGGGCACTGATTGTGCTCACCTTCCCTACTCTGTTTAGACTTACATCTGTGAGAGTCCTCTTGACTGCCGACACTGAAACCTGAGCTACTTGCTTACTCATAAGGAAGGTCTGGGCAATGTGTGATGAGTCCGAGCAGAAGTAGAAGCATTTCAAAGCCCTGCATCGGTCCTATTGCCAACAGTGCTGGCCTGGGGAGGCCTTCCAGGAAGGCTGCCTCTCTGCATGTGGTTATCTTTGCTAGGACACCAGCCACTGCTTTTCCTTAAGACTGTAAAGAAGCATCCAAAGTGATTTACCTTAGGAAAGGATGAAGGATGATTGCTGAGGTCGTATCTCACAGAGCCAAGGAGCATCAAGTTTTCTAACCTTTGAAATGGCTGTCACACAATACAAAATGAAGAGAAAGAAAGAAGGAAGGAAGAAAGGAAAGGAAGGAGGAAGGAAGAAAAAAGGAAGGAAAGGAAGGAGGGAGCAAGGAGGGGAAAAGAAGGAATTTGACAGTATCTTATATTTCTTCTGAGGAATGACATCATTTAGTTCATAAATCGTTCACATCCTGTCTTCATGGTTTGCAGTTTTGACATGATTCAGAGGACACACAGGGTTCAGGATGTATAAAAGCATTTATGGACAATCAAAAGATAGGATAGGACTTCCTATCCAAGAGGGTAACTAGTAAAACATAGGGGAGGTTTGCCATATGCCAATATGATAGATTGGCAATCAAGGATTTCTCTAGACGTCTAGTCCTCTTGTACAAGAACTGAGGGATACGTGTTTCCCATTTTAATGAGTCGTCCACATCCTTAAGTAAAGTCTTAGAAGAGCGCATGCTGGTGTAGATAAAAGGAATAAGGAAACGGGAGTTAATTCAGCATCATTTAGTGTTAGTTTCAGAAATGGATGCCTGTGACATATCATAGGCTTTGATAATGCACCTGGTCTTCAGGGTCTCCATCCTAGTATAAGGACAAACTCTGGGTTTTGTGGGAGAAGTCTTTCCTTTGAAAAGAATTCCTGGTCATGCCAATACCATTCATTCTTTTTGTTTTATTATAATGGCCCATAGAGTAAACAGCTAAAGATTCTTTTAAAATGTGAGGTTTGCCCATATCTCCAACAAGATCTGAGACTGTCACTCCCCTGTGGAGAAAACCTGGGTCTCCTCATATGCCACATAGGTTTGAGAATGTTGCTAAGTCACATAGAGAACTGAGGAAACGTTCTTTGAAGCAAGATTAGAATCACTGTACGACCAGATGACGTACACCAAGATGTCATACAATTGACAGAAAAATTCATCATATTGCTGTAAATCCTTCCAACGATCTCACTTGTTGATAATCAAAGTACTGAATGCAAACAAGTGATTGGAACAAGTAGGTAGCATGCAATGAAGGAATGCATCCATAAGCCTGGACCACTCATGGATTTCATATCCTTTGTATACAAAGTGAAAATTACCCCATTCATAAGACAACAGCTTAAGCCTCAGCTTTCCATTTTAAAAGTAGAAACTACCTTGACTCAGGGTAGGCCCCAAAGGATAACTCTCCTGGATTCTACAACTGTAGACTTGTCTATTCTCCTTGCAGTTGGTGATCAGAACAACTTTGCCTAGTGAGAGACACATTGTTTTTATGAGACTTAAAATTGCTTTTCCCAAAAACAATGACAACTTATGGAAAAGTAGATGTGTTTTCTGTTTGGAAAGATTTTCCCCTTAGCTCTTGTGTTCTCTTGCAAGTCAGACAAATATTTTCCCCCTTACCATGAACATTTTTTGTCTTTAAATTCACAGACAACTGAGGCTATTCAAAGAGACCTTATAATAATACTCGTGATTTTTACGTTCTTGGAGGACCGAAACAAAAGTGTGTTTCTCCTCCAAAGATGGATGTTACCTCCTCTGCCTACAGAAACTAAACTCCTCAGCATGACACTGCTTTTTGAGTTCTTTCTTCTCAGCCCACAGTCACAGAGTCCTCTTTGAGATGACTACGATGTGACAGCTTTTATTGGCTAGTTTTCCTAAAGTTTTAATTTTGTTCTTTACAGGCTTTGGGTTCTTTGTGCAAAATATATATATATGTGTATGTGTATGTATTGTTTTAGATCTTATCTTTACCAATGGTATATTTACAATAATGTATGTATTATAAGAAAAATTTAGAACGATGGTTTAAACGTAAAAGGAAGAGAGGTATTGAATTTGGTTTATTTTAAAAAAAAAAGTGCTATGCTTCATTTAGAAAAATGTGGATGCCTTTCTGTCCACTTTGTAATTGTTTGTTTAAAGGAAATTTAGTTATGAGACCACATGCTATAGGATTAACCATGTCCTCCTGTTTTTCTTTATTCTCACAAATTCTCAGCCTGGATTTAGTCTTGGTTCCCCTGTAAACTGCCAGTTTTTATAACAATGTAAGAACAGACTTCCATCTGACCTAAGAAGCTAATCAGAATCTGAAGACAAATAAACCAGAAAAAAAAAAAAAAGATAAAAGTGAGAGAGACTCCAAGTTAAAAATCACAAACCTACTTTAGGAAATCTCTTTCGTGCTTAAGTATTAAAAATGTTTCTCCTCCAGAGACTTAGTCTGCCCAAGTGATGTAAATTCCCCATTATGGTTGACATCATATCTGTAAACATCTCACTAAATGCAAAATGAAGTTCGCATTTACGTGCATACCAGTGGAAAGAAAAGTAAACGATTCTCGTTTGCATTTAGCTATGCTGTTCAAATGTCACCAACTGAACCTCAAGAAAGAATTCGGTTTTGCCCACCATGTATATCACTTTGCTCTTGGCGAGGCAGCTGGTGTTAATATTAGGTTTAGGCTTAGCATTCACACCAGCGAAATGTTTATGGATATTGTGGAAAACTTATTTTAAAATCCTGGTTCCTTGTCAGCGCATTTGCATACTGTGCTGATTAATAAATTAGGCACCAATCATGTGTAAATCAATGTAAATCACTAGTTTATATACATAATATAAACTATGTAAACTTCATTTTTCATGCAGAGCCCAAGTTCAGCCAAACCTATACATCTTAAAGACAAAGAAATCAAAATAAGAACAAAAGCCAAAGTTTTTTACAGGTCAGTGGTCTAGAAGAAAGCCTGATGTTCCAGACATGGTTGCCTTAGCTGAAGGAAGCAGACACCCAGAACACTTCAGGCATTTCCAGTCAAGGACCGCTGGCTCTTCTTAGTTCCTTCTGCCTCAGTGAAGATTCTCTACCCTGATCCAACCAACCCTAGGCAAATGGAAAGAGAGAGGACAAGGGTATAAAGGACTCCTGTGCTCAGGCTACTGCTTTCTTGCCAGCTAATACATATTATATTGTATCTTTATTTAAATAGTTCCAACAGATTTACCAATACTTACATGAACAGATTATCACACACACCCCATTTTGGGTCTGTTTTACACTTAACGGCACTCAGAAAATATCTTTGTCATCCTAAATTGAGTAAATTCGGTGATGTAAGAAATATATCCTTGAGAAATATCTTGCTGAGGTTCCCTGCATCATCATCATATTTTTTCTCTGGCAGCCTTGTGTATCTACATGTCTATGGGTTATAAGTAAGGTACAGAGTCATTTGAATAGAGAGTGTCACTCACAGGTATCTCTTAGCCTTTCTGAAGTACCTGCTGATTTAACAGTGTCCCATATACCTTTACTCTAATCAAAACAACTGACTCATCAAAAGAGATTATATGAAGGTCCTACCAGACTATTGTAGAAAGAAATTTGGATCACGTTGGGGCTTACATTCCTCTACTGAGGACAAAAGGCATCTGTAACATGAAAGGTGTATCAGGCTTGGAGTCAGGAAAATGGGATTGTTGCTTTGGGTCTCACCACCCAAAAAGCCGTGTGATGCTGACACTGGCAAGTTATTTCCCATTCCTGAGTTTTTAGTTTTCTCATCCGGAAAGTCAAGAATTCAAATGACACTTCATGGTCTCTCCCACCTTTAAACTCTCTGATTCTGAATATGAATTAAAATTCATTAAATGATGCCACCCACACAAGGACCCACAGAGATCCATTGGCTGGTCTCTGGTTTTCCCTAAACCCATTCCCCTCCATCTCCACAACATAGAACTTTCTGAAACACAGGACTCTGGACCGATTCTGCATTTCTTTTCTGAGCAAAATTTCTTAGAGATACAGAGGCGGACATTTTCATATTAAGCAAGGGCACCGAAATAGCTGAGGTGGCTTCCTTGTTGGTAATATTGGGAAATGTAACAGTTGAACTGTAGCCTAATAGCCTTTCACGGGAAAGAAAATGGCCAGATTGGGCACTATGTACGTAGCAAATGAGGAAATTGCGCATGTGAGTGGAAAACATCAGCTTTCTCTTATCCTTGGCCAAGTGCTTCATTGTGGTAAATGTGTGTCACTGGGCGTTCTCCGCTGGTCCCAAGCAAGTTCAAAAAGGCTGTTTTGTGAGAAATAGACAAGGGAAGGAGTTTCTTACAGAAGTTTCTTGAATTTGACTAATAAATAGGCTGTGAAATCAAGCAAGTGGTCAGAGAGAGACCTCTTCTATTAACAGCTTGAATTGGTGCTGTTTAAAGCAGCTAAGAGTGAAACAGGCCACAAAAGTCTATCAGGAAGGCATGGTTAAAAGAGAGTGAGAGTCGTAAAAGCTAAAACCAAATGTGAAAGTTAAGTTTACAGAAAGGGAAGTCAAACAAGAACAGTTGCTGGAGCAGTAAAGGAGGAATTGTTCTGTTGGGCCACATACTGAGCAGACTCAGGGCAAGTCCACTTCTCTGTCCCACTCTGTCTTCAACATTCAGCTTAACACCTTGTCCTGTCACCTTTTTCATGAATCTCCCCAAAGAGCACAGGAATAGGGCTCTCCTGGACACCGAAGAGCAGAGTTCACTCATTCATCACCTCCAGTATTAGGATCACTGTTTAGATGAGGATGCGCAGTGGGCTTAAGTTACTCTAGGCACTCTGTAAGTGGGAGAGAGACCCGCCCACCCAACACCTCCCCAATCTCATCGATCTTTCCCTAGGCACAGCTTTTGGATGGTGCTCGTGAGTCCACCCTACAGCTGCATTCTTCCCAACACAAACCCTCTCTGTGTAATATCTAGGCACGCTAAAAATCTGCTTCTTGAAAATGAAGAAAACCCACGGAGCTAGCTTCCCGGCGTACCGCAGCAACCCTCGCCATCCGTCAGGAGCCTCTTTTGAACTCTCTTACCTAAGTCTTTGCTCTTCACCAGAGCATGAACATGGTTCATCCTGGTGAACTTTGGCCACGTTCTGCTCCATAAGTATTTGCTGGGAAGGGGGAGGCTAAAGGGGAAATAAAAAAGGGAGGGAAGGATACCCCCCACTTCTCCCCAGCCCTGCTTCACCCCTCCCTTTCCATTTGCTCTCCTGAAGGTTGTATAAATCCTGTTCTTGGTTAGACATCTCATTAACAGTGTTATATACATATAAATATATATATAAAATATATTCCTTTTTCCAGCCCTGTAGACATGAACTGATCTTCCCTTGATGATATAAAAACATGGCCATTTTTTGGTTCGGTTGTTTTGTCGCTCAAGTTTCTTTCTTTTTGTTTATTGGGTGGATATTTTTTCCCTGAAAACTAGCTCTGTGAAGGAAAGTAAAAAGCGCAATGTGTGTAAAAAAAAAAAAAAAAAAAAAAAAAAAATTAAAATTAAAGAAAAGCCTTTTTTTTCCTTTTTAAATGTATTTAAATTCTGGTTCTCTCTTCTGTTACTTTACACGTATGAATGCTCTGCTCTTCTGTGATCTTAAAACAAAATGAAATAAACGTGAAAAGGAGGTGTGTCTTGGTTGACCTGAGTCCAAGTGATCTTGCGGTTGGCTGCCCTGTTTCTTGAAGGCTTTGGTGAATGGCTCAGGAAATGGAGCCAATGATAGCAAACAGCAAGCGTGAGAGAGGTAGACAAAATACTGGAAAATGGCTGCGAGGCTTTCTGACAATGCTTCCTCTGCAGAAGTGAATGCACTATTTACCATAATTGTCTTCCCTTAAGAAAAAACAGAGAGCCGCTGATGCTTTGTTTTCCTCTGTCTTCCTTTAGGGATAATGAGAAAAATATGAGCAGATTACCCAGAGGCAAGCTGCAGAGGAGGCAGGCATCGAACAGCTCCTGAATGAGACTTGAGTTGGTCTTTGGGCTGTGACCTCAAGAGAGCATCATGTCCTTTCGTTAACATCTCCATGTCTGGAGTTGTCTTTCGGGGTTAGCTTGAATGAGACCCCAAGTGACCTCCCAAAGTCATCTATTATTTCTACTTATGAAAATACAGTATGCTTTCCACTCTTGCTTCAAGAAATAGCCACAACATCCTCATGGTATTGTCCCCAGGCCAGACAGAAAGTAGCAAGAGGAAAAGAAGAGCCGGGCGAATCACAGTTGAAATAAAACCGAGGGTGGCTAATTAACTGTTCATTAAAATGACCAAGAGGGTCCATAGTTTATTTTTAGGAGTCCAATTACATGTCAAAAACATTCAGGAGAATGGATCCTAACTTTGTTCCTTCACAGGGGAATGAAGGAGTGAGCCCTGATGCTTAGCTCCCATAAACAAAAAAGATCTTGGGAAAACAAAACAAAACAAAACAACAAAAAAAACTTTCCCTTCTGCATTCTTGTTCAAGAAGGCAGCAGAGAGATGCAGTCTCTACATATTTGAATTTCATTTTTAAAAAAATCATAAAATGCCCTCTACAATGTGTTTATCAAACTTAGGGTTAAAATTTCAATACTCAAAGTTGCCTCGGTTCATATACCAGCTAGAAGTTTGGGAGGAAATGATAACCTTTAGTGTGACCAACTGGCTGCACCACACTGGGGGAGTAAGTGGTTCTGGCTGAATCTCCAGGCTCAGTAGTATGCGAGAATGACCTGAAGGACTCAGGAAGCCTTAGCTCAGGATTTTATTACTGCAAATGAGTACACACAGAAGCAGTAAAAGGGAAGCTTTGGGGAATGCTGCATGTGAAGGTACATTGACTTTCCTCATGGCGTGAGGCAGCGTTAGTCTCCTAGCACATGGGCACATTTTCAGCCAGTGAAAGTCAACTGAGTTTGGGTTGTCCAAAATGTATTAAGTGTTGTTGATCCTGTAAGAGTTCATTACATAGGTATGGGAGACTGCTCTCTGGACACATGTTGGAATGCAGACTTCAACTACTGTCTATGGTTCCGAGGTCAGGCTGACACTGTAACCCACAATGATACTGTCCTAATTACCTCAGTTCTAGACTGACCATTCTAGCATAGCCATCCTCCAGATGAGCTGCTCATTAAAATAAACCATCAGTTGTGCTTCAAAGAGGTCCAACATCAGTAAGGAAGAAAAGAGCAACTGTCACATGGAAGATCCTAAAGACTCCAGGACCTGAGAACAGAGTCCAGTCAACCTTTTTTTTTTTTTTTCTTCAACTTTGTATTACCCACTTTTACAAAAATCATTTGGTGTCTTTAAATTTTCTCAGATGATTTGAGGTTTTATTTCCTTTAATCCACAGAAGCTAGGGCTTGAAAGCTAGCACCTCCTTGAGTCTTTGTGATCACTCAAAGGAAATTCTGTGATACCACTGCCTTTACATGCACCTGTTTTAAAGCGAGTTTAACACATCGTGTGAGAACTGTGAGTTAGGGGAGTCTGGGAACCTCATCTATTGAGGAAGGGCCTGGTCTTCCTCACCTTTGTGATCCTCTTCACTTAACCTGATGCTAAATCCATAATTTGAACTTAGCAAACAGTTGTCAAAATACCATCAAATATTATTCAGTTCCTCCCACAAAGCTGGGACCTGTGAATTTTTTTTTTTATTGGCCACTGTCATGTTGTCACTATAGAAGATTCCTGAATCCACGGCTGGCTATGAAACAAAAGATTGATCCTCCCCTCACCTACAGAACACATGGAAAGCACAGGAAGCTGTAATCCATCAATATGAAGAGTCCAAAGCCGTCTCTCCACTTTGATTCTTAAATTTTTTTTTTTCCCTTAAACTACTCAAAGCTTTGTCCTGATCAAAGGATACCAAATTGATGAAGGTCTCAGAGCCAGGAATTGTGTCCTAGAACACATATTAGATGTTGCCTCAATTAAACAGCTTTCTCTGATCTACCCTTTCTTCAGAGGACTCGGCTGACTAGTTCTTGAGTTTTCAAAATCATATTTGTTTATCTATTTTCTCTAAGGCAAGGTAAAATTTTAGCTATTTTCTCTTTACTTTGTATTACTCTGGGTCTCCCACCTAACCCTTGCTTGCCACCCACACCAAAAAGCTTCTGGTTTCTTTCTGGCAAAAGCTTCTATTTCCCAAAACAAAAACAAGTTTCTGTCTACCCAAAGAAGACAATTCCCCAAGGATGCACAAATATCAGAAGTAACCCTGACTAGAAATTCAGGGATGAAAAAAATATTAGATGAAGGGAAATTGAGATTACAGACCTGAACAGCTCCTGTGTGAGTCATGTGATGCTACCAGGACAACTCAGGACAGCCTTAGCCACCACAACAGGGATTCTACCCAGAGTCCCTCGCAGTAGCATGTCAGTCTCCAGATCCTTGGAATATGAACAGGCCTCTCTGTTCTCATTATCTTTTGGATTTTAGACAATTAGCACAACCCACACTATGGAGATTTATTTTTAATTCTTAAGAAGAAAAAGGCTAAGGGTCTATACTACATCAGGAGACTATAGGGACTTTGAGTAACATTTGTGCAAATTCTTTTCTCTTTGTTTTTGAAATGTTCTAAATTTTATTACTGGACAAACACCCTAACTGAGACATGAGCAAGTCTCCAGGTTAAAAGTGTTGAACTCCATTTGGTAGGACTGATCTATGACCACAACTCAGTATAAATCCTCAGCCTTGCCATTGTGTGAATCCTTACAGACCCAGCTTCATTCTCCTCAGTGTCTTCTCTTATGGTTGTACCTGACTTTGTTACCAGTTTTCATCCAAATCCACTGAGGAATAGGACAATTTTGCTTTTGTTTCTTGACCAGGAGTCGTTTGATTCTGAACATCTTGTGAGAAGACACTGCGAGAAGCCAAACCAGGCATAGTGTGCAAGATGGCGGAGGAGAGAAGAGCTGGACAAAGAGCTCAAAAGAAAGAAATCAAACAAAATAAAAATCTCATAATCAAGAGACTGAGAATTCCTTCTAGATGGGGGCATTGCCTCTATGCAAAAACACTTGGGTCGTGTACTTGAAAATGCCCCTGATAAGCCTACTTTGTCAGGATAGACCTTGGGTGGGAGGTAAGAGGACAGGAGTTTATACACAGTGAGTGTAAGGCCAGTGTAGGCTAAATAATATCATATCTCAAAAAGAAAATAGAAAGAAAGGAAAAGAGGGGAGAAACGGGAGGAAGGAAAAAGAAAGAAAGAGTGTTTTATAATTCTGGATCTAATCAGCCTTCCACCACTTCACCTTTCCACAGACCCAGCCCATGACAGAGGTGCCTGGCGTCTATCAGTCAGGCCAGGCGAGTTAGGGAGCCTTTCATCTCTCTTGCTGAGCACCCACATTCCACAGCTTTCAGCATGAGCCTTGAAGGTAATGACTGATACAGCCTAGAAAGACACTAAGACCTTATTATAAGATCTTTAAAAAAAAAAAAAAAAAAAAAAAAAAATTCCATTTTCCAGAGAGAACTCAAGCCTATGCCAGTCTTCTTATTGTAGCAGATGAAGGTTTCTGATTCCATGTAACAACACCTTGGTGCTTTCTTCCCTTAATCACAATGTATGGTGGGGTAATGGTATTGTCAAGCAGTTGAACAAATCAAGAATCCTAATTAGACCCATGGTTCGGACCACATATGTGGCAGAGGAGGGCCTTGTTGGCCATCAGGGGGAAGAGAAGCCTTTGGGCCTGAAGGGTGTTAGATGCCCCAGTGTAAGGGGAATGCTAGGGAGGGAAGACAGGAGTAGGTGGGGGGAGCACCCTCATAGAGACAGGGGAGGGGGAATGCAATAGGGAGTTTCCAAAGGGGAAAACATTTGAAATGTATGTAAAGTAAATATAAAAAAAAAATTTAAAAAAAAAGAATCCCAATTAACCAATGTCGCCTTCCACCCTGAATGCGCAAGAGAAGAGAACAAAGGAGAACAAGTCTCCAAACACAGTTAATGTTAAGAGCACAGGCCCATGCGCTCTAAAGACAAACCATCTTTCTTGCTTGCAGCACTGCAGGAAAAACATGCCTCTCACCTTTTCAAAGACCTTTTGAAAATATAAAACAATGGAGCAGAGGTTAAAATAAAAATTCCCAGTGGTTACAGTCACAGTTCCCATTAACATTTTAAATGGTTATTTTTAATGGTACATTTAACTAAAGCTAACTTATCCATGGGAAAAGAATGTGGCCATTAAGACCGGCATCTGTTGAACAAACTGAGGTTCCACATCCGGTGGTGCGTGGTTTTATAACAGCAAGAATATTACATGCTAACAGCAGACTCATTAGCATTAATTGCTGCATTTAGTCCCACTTAAAGCCTCCTGTATCTATAACATTTACGAAATGCATCATCCATTTTGGAAAAAGAAACACCCTAAAATGTTACCACATGAGTTACAATGCAACTAAACCCAGGCAGGCTTGCAGGTATAGAGATGAGGCTGCTGATAACCCTCCACTGACAATCCGACAATGGAGTAGAAATACTGTAGCTCATGGGAAACTCACCCTGAAAAGGTCCAGTAGTGAGGGAACCCTTCAACGGGAGGTGAGGAGAAAGTCCTGAGAGGCTGGGCTACAGAGATGCCAAGCACTCTGTCTCCAACCATTAGCTCATTCATCTTCAGATATCCCAGGAGAGGGATGCCTGAGGAGAAGGCCACATTCAAATCCAGTTACTTTCTCCAGCAAGCTCCTGTCTCATGGAGATTTTATCAACCAAGAGACAGACTTGGGACATCAACGTATGCCGATATTTTCATGACCCTTTCACAGACCTTGCTATCTGGCCCCCTAGACTTTGTGAAGAAATGAATGGAGGAGGGATTGGGTTTACTAAGGTTTGGTGTCCTGAAACCCCTCTTTGAACACAAAAGGAAGCTTTTCCAAACCCCTTGCCACATGTAGTATCTTAACCATCACCATTTTATCTTAAAAAGCAAAAGAACATTTCATTCTGAGTTCTATTTTCTTGTCCTGGGTCTCTCTCAGAATGCATCACACACACACACACACACACACACACACACACACACACACACACACACACACAAAGCCCTCAATGTTAGTAGAGTGTGAGTTTTTGTTTGTTTGTGTTTGGTTTTGGTTTGGTTTTGGTTTTGGTTTGGTTTGGTTTGGTTTGGTTGGTTGGTTGGTTTTGTTTGCCTTTCAGATCCACATTATCTTCCACCAGAATTTTTTCCATTTACCTCCTGTCATGGAAAATGGGTTTAGAGCATTGGCTAGCATTCTATTAAGACACTATCCATTCAGTCATTCCTAACTCACGTATTTCTGGTCCGTGTAATTTTCCAAGTGCTTTTCGGAGTGCTGCAATACTGTGGTGAGTGAAGATGAGTACTAATCTTATTCTCTTCTTCAGTAGCTTACTCCAACTTCAAGTTGAAAAGGGTACTCAAAAAGCAAGAGTAAGATGGAATTAAGGTAGCCCACCAACACTTTCTATTGAAAGCAGTGACTCATGTGTAAGATTAGCTCTAATGGATATGAGATGAGAAACCTGCAAAGCAAAGAGAGTGTAAACTGCGTCACAGAGATGCCGAGCTCTACAACCATTGAAAGCTGATTTAAGTAAACTATTGGACTGCCGTGGGAGTGGCTCCATCAGTAAAGCCCTTACCCTGAAAGCAGGAGGGATTGAGATTGAACACCCAGACCTACTTGGACATCATACTTGGGCCACACAAAGGCTTTGCTGTGTTGAGCCACACTTGGGGAAGGCTTTGCCACCTTCCATAGGTCTGAGACTTTGGGATCCGTGACTTGTCTGTGTCTGTGTCCATAATGCACTCAGAATTTTATCCACTGCCTACAACGATTTGAATGTGTTGCCTCTAAAGCATGGATTGGGAACTTAACTCTCGAACAGCAGGCCCAAAACTGTGGCGATTACAACGTAAGAATAAATAGTTAAAGATCATCAACATCAACAGGGACTCCATCTTTGACTCTCATCACAGGAATAGAGGCCAGAGCTTTCTATGGACTATACATTAGTCTGTGCACAAAGTGGATGGAGTGGAACCCACATGTACATCGATGTCCCTCCACGCCTTGCTCACACACACTACACTGACTCTAAGCACAAGGGGAAACTACCACTCTACCACGTGGAAGATAAACTGTGGGAAGAACATTCAGTGAAGCAGAGCAGGTGGTTTACACAATGACTTCGAACTAGCTGTCTTAGGCGTCTGGGCACAATTATATTCACAGGCAATCCATGGTGGAGCAGTAGCAGTTAATCTGTTTCCCAGTGGAGGGAATCAAGGCTCAGAAAACTCTCATTTGAGGTGACACAGCCATCTGCATAGGGTAACCACAGACCTACTGGGTCTTTTGTGTCTAAGGAGGTTTTTTTGTTTTGGTTTGTTTGTTTTGTTTTTCTCACTGCAGAATTCTCTATCCTTGTGAAATCTGGAAAGCAAATGCCCAATAACTCATGTGAACATGCTTAGAGAGTGATCCTAACTAGGTTGCACTTCCTACTATTTATATGTCAAAACCTTAACCTCCAGTGCCTTTGCATGCATGTCAGTGCAGTAGGAGGGAAGAGGAAAAAAAGAAGGAACTGAGGAGGTGAGGAGGAAGCTGTAAGCGTGGGCTATGAGGCTAAATAGAAGGCTCAGCACCAAGTTGCTCTTCCAGAAGATTCTGTTCATAGCACCTACATAGCACCACAGGCAGCTCGCAAACACCTGTAACTCTGGTCCAAGGATAATAAGCAGAAGAAAGAAAAAAGGACTCTGACCCAAACTGACTGTTGTCCTTAGACAAGAGGGAGAAACAAAGAAACATCAAGAATGTACCAGCACCCTGCATAATGGAAAGCCCAGGTGCAGATACAGCATGAATGTAGCCACGAGCCCACAAAGGACAGAGACCCCAAGAGACACTGAGACTAGAGACACCTAGACACCTCGATGACTTTCAGCCTTCATTTTTATTTTGTTTTGTTTTTCATATTTTTATTCTTTTTGGGGGTTTGGGGGTTGTGTTGTTGTTTTGTTTTGTTTTGTTCGTATTTTCAGATTCCCAAAGTATTTTTCCCATTTATGGTGCTTTTCTGCCACACAACTCACTGGCTGCAATGAAAAATGGCCTGTCTCCAAGCTGAATTTCTCTCTGCAGGTATCCTTGGCACAGTCCAGAAGAAGGCTCACTTCCTGAGAGTTGCCTCTGAAAGAATCTTGATAAGGCTGATTCATGAGATACCCATTCCACCCCTGCAACCAGCCCACAATGTGGTAAAATAAGCTGTATTGACCAAAACATTTTCAGGAAAACATTTGTTATGGTAAATGAGTTTGGGCATCACTGCCCACTCCCATCTGCAAATGATTAATCTCCTGCCAAAACAGTTTTTATCATCCTGTCCAGGCTTTTGAAATGTGACCTTCCTCTCCAATTTTGGAATCAAATTCAACAGTGTTGGCAAAATAGTAGTGACTAAGGCTGGTGTCTAGAAAATTCCTTTCAACCTTTTTTACAGTTTACATGGAGATCAGGCCAACACAGACCCAGCAAAATCTCTCTCCTTTTGTTGTGTAGAAGAAGACAAAGAGAGGAGTTAGGGGTTACAGATGTGACTCCAAAGAAGAGGGGTTTGTGGCTCCCTGTGGTTTTTACAGGTTAGCTTTACTTTTTCCGTTGTCCTTGTTGATGAATAGGTGGCAGAAGCTTTGGGAAAGTATTTGTCACATGCAATTGGATTCTTTGCAGCTACACTTCTATTTCCCTAAGGGTCCGTGAGTCCATAGAGGTCAGCAGAGAGGGGGAGAGAGTGTGTGTGACTGTGCATGAATCAGAATAAGAACAAAAAGACGTGGCTGATGGTGGCTGGGAAAGGCTGGAGTTAATAAGCCAGCATGCGCCCGGAGGATTCTATCAGGCACGGGGATGGATGACATAATTGTTTTCTGCCTCTAATGATCTCAGTGATGTGGGATACAAGAGAATATTAAAACAAGACAGAAAGATGGAAACTCATTTTCAGCAGTTGTCAACCAAAATGGGATGTAAACTAGGGGGGGGGGCATATTGAAATGTTCACAGGGTTCACTTCATCAAAATGAGCCTTTACCTCTCCCGGATGTCACGCCCTCCTTCTCTTGAGCGGAAGCCGCCTCCCTCTCCTCCCCCCAAACTGTTGCTCCTTGTATTCTTCCCACAACCTCTGCTGCTGTCACTCCAGTCTCTTGTCACTGTCACCTTGCCTCTCTCCCTTCTTAATATCGTTCGTTTTTCCTATTCCTCTCTTTCCTCACCACAAACATCATGTTTTTTACAGTCTCTTTCCTTTCTTCTCTCTATCCCCCTCCCCCTCACTTCTTTCATTAATAAGTAACTGAGTGAACCTGAAAACCCGTTTTGTGATCCCAGGAGTTGAATGGAGCCGGGAAAAATTCTCTTTGAAAACCACTCCAGTGTCCCCGCCTCGGTGCGGGTGGGCTGCGGTGTCTGCGAAGCAGCGATGCTTGCACATGCCACGAGGGGGCAGAGGTGTGCCCCAGCAAGCCCTCACGGCGATCCAGCGCCGCAGGAAGTGCTTGGAGGGCGGGCGCCCGCGGCTGCTCACTTGGCGTCACCCATCACCGCCGCTGACAGCCGCGTAAGGTTTCTGCCTGCTCCCTGGACGTCCACGAATGGGCGCGGCGAAGAAGCAAAGGATCCCTGATGAACGTGGGAGGGGTGAAGTGTGCTTCAGGCCAATACAGATAGATCTTTTCCCGAAACAAAGGAGCCAGTAGAGCTGTTACGATCAGAACATCAAGAAGCATAACTGGGGGAGCACCTAAGAGCTCAGCAGCCTAGAGAGGTCCCCTTTGCTCCCCGTTACAGCTCTTCCCCGCCTGGGATGCAAGGGACACATTCCCGAGCTCCTCAGTCCCCATCCCGGGTAGGTGAAACAGTCCTCTTTGTTATCCAGGTCACGGTGAATCTAAACATGCTCGGCCTTTTGGGTGACAGGCGAGATTAGAAGTAGCCCACAGGCATCTTGTAGGAGAAGGACTGATTAACATTCTTCCCCTGCGGGTTCAGTTTTCTGCTAATAACAGTAGGCCCAACTCAGCAGCAGATGGCAGTAATGCTTCTGCCAACCTGAGGATTCTCTGTGGCTGGACACACACACACACACACACACACACACACACACACACACACACACGACCCCATACCATGCACCACACATCACCAAGCCTTGAGCAAGCACACTTTGGGAGTCTGGAGCCCCACAGGGATTCTGATTCCTCTAGTATACTCCAAAGCAGGATGGAGAAAATGACCATAATTATGGTGCAGTAATAGCAAGCATTTATTGACCACTCTGAGCCAGGTGTGCACTGATTTTACAAGATGGTAGTAAAATAATGATATTCAATTTTAATAAGATGAGGTAAGGTTAGTTAAGAAATTAACTGCATGTACTTTCCTTGGCTTTAAGTTGTGAGAGTACACAGATGCGTTTTCCATTCAAAGAAGGTAACCAGGCCCGATTCTCTCTCTAGAGTGGCAGATGGCTCTTCATTTACTTAATTATTTATTTATTAGCTTTTAAAGGATTAGAATTATTCGACCGACTGCTTTTAGACTGGATTCCTCCGCTGTTAACAGTACTTTTTTTTTTTTTTAATTTTAATTTTTTTTTCTCCTTTTTTATTTTTGATATTTTATATACATTTCCAATGTTTCCCCTTTTCTGAGTCTCCTCTTTGGGTACCCCCCATCCCCTCCCCAACCCGCCTCTAGGAGGGAATTCCACC
>CM052713.1:33249038-33367679 GCA_028551405.1 Uromys caudimaculatus
TGAAGTTTTCTTTCTTTGTTGGGTCTCTGTGAGGTTTTGGTATCAGTGTAATTGTGGCCTCATGGAAGGAACTGGGTAGTGTTCCTTCTGTTTCTATTTTGTGGAATAGATTGAAGAGTATTGGTATTAGGTCTTCTTTGAAGGTCTGATAGAATTCTGCAGTGAACCCATCTGGACCTGGGCTTTTTTTGGTTGGGAGACTTTTAATGACTGCTTCTATTTCTTTAGGCATTATGGGACTGTTTAGATGGTTTATCTGATCCTCACTTAAATTTGGTATTTGATACCTGTCTAGAAAATTGTCCATTTCATGCAGATTTTGCAGTTTTGTTGAGTATAGGCTTTTGTAGTAGGATCTGATGTTTTTTGAATTTCCTCAGAGTCTGTTGTTATGTCTCCATTTTCATTTCTAATTTTGTTAATTTGGATTCTGTCTCTCTGCCCTCTGGTTAGTCTGGCTAAGGGTTTATCTATCTTGTTGATTTTCTCAAAGAACCAACTCCTGGTTTTGTTGATTCTTTGTATAGTTCTTTTTGTTTCTACTTGGTTGCTTTCAGCCCTGAGTTTGATTATTTCCTGCCTTCTACCCCTCTGGGGTGCATTAGCTTCTTTTTGTTCTAGGGCTTTCAGGTGTGCTGTTAAGCTGCTAGTGTATGCTCTCTCCAGTTTCTTTTTGGAGGCACTCAAAGCTATGTGTTTTCCTCTTAACACATTTTGTATATAGTGTGATGCAAGTGTTAAAAGTTCCCCCCCATGCAAATACTTTAGCAACATTTATTGAAAAAATTATGATTTTCCCATTGACTTAACTTAGTCCTTTAGCAAAAATCAACTGAGCATAGAACTATGAGGCTGCTTCAAAACACACTGTTTTGGCTCATTTATATACCACAATATCACTCTATCTTAATTCCTCTAGTCTTCTAATAAATTCTAAAATTAGATAGTAAAATCTGCAATTTCCCCAAAACATTCTGTATGTTTTAGGTGTCCTGCATTCCCACAGGAGCTTTAAAGTAAGCTGGTCTGTTTTTCTTAAAATATATTCCTGAGATTTTTATAATTAATCACCAATGGCAATCATATTAAAATAAAATCAATAACTGCCCTGCATCTACTAAAATATCTAAAGTTATGAAGATATACATTAGGAGCTGAAGAGGGAGAGTCTGGATCAAGTAAAATTCTCCTCTATTGTTCATATGAAAGCAAAAGAGTACATTCTCTTTGAGAAATCATTTGACACTACCTTTCATATTAAATGTATATTCAACTCTATGATCGAGGAACTTCATGCTTACTCACAGGGAACACAAGCCCAACTATGTGCCAACATGGAGATTTAAGCAACCATTGATAGTAAATTAATTCACAATTGTCTTAACCTGGAAATAGTCCCCAACCCAATAACAGATAAGTAGATAAAAGATTTTGGTGAATCTCCATATGATAAAGTACTAAATTTCCATCACCCGTAGAAAAATGAGAATAATAAGTATATAAACAACATGAATCTCAAAAACAGTGCTTAAAAGAGCCAAAACAGAACATATTATACCTCTCCATTCATGAAAAATAAAATCTGTAAAAGACAATTTAAATTTAGAGAGATATAAAGAGTCTTTCTAGTTGTCTGGGAATCTATAGGAGTAAGTTGGGTAGGAAGCAAAATCTAAATGAACCCATTGTGGGAAAAGAAATGTCCTATCAGAATCATGATAATGACTGTGCAGGTATATATACTTGGCAAAGGTTATTGAACAGTTCAGTATAGTTAACTGTATGTAGACTATATTCCACCAAAGTAGATTATAGCTCCTGTGAAGTGATCACTACTTCCCTGTTGAATATTCTTCTTTCAAAATAAAATAAAATAAAATAAAAAATACATTTTCTTTTCTTCTGATTACTACTTCTGAATTTTCCTGCTCTATGAACTGTAATAATTTTATGTTGATTACAAATTATCTAATCTAAAGTATTTTGCTACAGCAATCTAGATGAACAAAATAGAAATTGGCACCAGCAATCAGGTGTTATTATAAAAGACAGATAACCAATCTGAAGTGGATTTGGAGTCCCAGAGCAGATCCACTCTGGAAGAACTTCAAATTACGTGCTAGTACATACATGGGGGACAAGGGGGCAGTTGTGGTAAGAACTCAGAAAAGAAATGCTGGAAAATCCTCAGTCTTCTTAGATATTACCTCAGTAGTCATCATCAGAATATTAATAGAAATATAAACACTAAAACTATCCAAGGGGCTAGAGATATGGTTCAGCAGTTCAGAGCATGCACTGCCCTTACAGACCTCCTGTATTCTCACCACTCAGTATGCTCACAACCACCTATTAACTCCAGCTCTCCAGCATCTGGTGCCCTCTTCTGGCCTCTGTAGGCATACTTGTGCACACACTCCAAACACAGACACACAGTCATACACATAGATATAATTAAAAATTTAAAATGCAGTCTGATGAAATCTCATTAGAAATAGGAATATTTTGAGTCTAGCTTGCTTGCTTCCTGTCCGTTCCTATGTGAATAGGCTGCTGTCTCATGTTTCTGTCACCAGAACCATGTATTTCCATGCCTTCTTCACTACTGTGGGTAAGGAGTCCTCAGAAATCCTTAGCCTAAGTAAGTTTCTATAAGCCAGTTTGTCAAGTAATTCAGTCAGAGCAATCCAAAAGGAGTGAATAGTATCCTTGGCTTCTGTTACCTGCTTAGAAAATGCAAGAAGACAGAGAGTATAAATACAGCATTAATACTTAAAAGAGAAACACAGCCTAAAGATAAGAAAAAACCTTAGCCTATCTACTTCCTCTTTGTGAGTTTATGTGTGTGTGTGTGTGTGCGCACACGTGTAAGCCAGAGGTCTGTGTTGAGTGTTTTCTTCAATTGCTTTCCATCTTAGGATTTTGAGAGTATCATGAGTATCACTTAATATTATGGGTATTATATCTAAGCCTAGATCAATCCAACTAGACTGACTGTCTAGGAAGCCTTATGCAATTGCTTATGTCTACTTTCCCTAGTCCAAGGATTATAGTTGTGCACTGAAGTGTTGGCCTTTTTTCTAAACTTAAGTCTTCACGATCGTATGGTAAGCACTTAACCTATTGAGCCATCTCCCCAAACCTGGATCCATTTATTAAGGTCTCAGTACTTTGAAATTGCTACACTGAAAACTAACCTGTCAACATACTGGGGGACAAAGCCCATCTAAAGATCATTGCAGAGAGCTCTCTGCTTCACTAACGGTCTGCTGATTTAAATATTAATCTCATCTAAAGCACTCTGATAGAAGCACCCAGAAAAATAATGAGCAATTACTGTGTACTGCTACTGAGCTAAACTGACACAGAATGCCAGCCATCACATTATATTTAATTTCTTCCTTCCCTCTCCGCCACCTCTCCACCACCATCTCCTTTGAGAGCCTCCAGTGTCCTCACATAGACAGCTTCAGACTTCCGTTCTATTTTTCCTTCAATCATCTCTTTATGCAATGAGCTCCTTTATACAAGATGAGTAAAACTACTCGGCCTCCCTTTGTGGAATTCTGAGGTGGCTTCCTCTTCTCTTGGGAAGACAATCTCCTTATGAGGACTACAATGACCAGGGGCCCCTTCCCTTTAATTGCACACTGCCCCACTCCACTGGATACTCAACCGGTTTGCAGTTCCAGTACCATTGCTCAGGGTTTTTTCCGGTTGGTTGGTTGGTTGGTTGGCTGGTTGGTTGGTTGGTTGGTTGGCTGGTTATTTGGTTGGTTGCTTGGTTTGGTGTGTTGTTTTGTGGTTTGTTTGTTTGTTTCTGGGTTACGTTTGACCCTTTTAGGACTTGGAGCCTCCTGGTTCCACACTTTCCCTCCTCTTCCACTCTCCTCTGCACAGCTTTCATCTCAGTGCGTCCGTTAGTTCACAGTACCTCTCATCTAAATATATTGCGCCTAACTCAAGTGTCTGTCCTCAGACTCTTCACTCACTGGGCCAGTGTTCTTTGAAAACCACAGACACAACCTCTGAACTATCTCAAGCACCAAGCCCTCAACATTTTAAAGTATAGATTCTTTTACAGTTGAGAGAGTGTCTGCTCTATTCTCAGGACATTCTTTTAAAATAGAAGGGGATATGCATGTAGATACAACACAAACACATTTCTTTGTGTGTGTGAAGTAGTTACTGTGATGAAATACTTACCAATGTACCTCTGCGTTAACCCATCAAATGATGAGATACAACAGTAGATCTTGTAACTATTGTAATTTTAAACAGCATACATATCATGTTGCACTATCTACAACTGTAATATGAAATGACAATACATGATTACTTTTGAGGAAAGTCACTGAGATTGCTAGCACTATTGATTTCTTAGTTATACCTGAAAAGGAAATGACAAGTTTCACATAAAAATCCAAGTTTATGAGCCTTTTGAAATCTATTCTAGATAAATCTTTTTAATATAGTATTTTATTAATTCCTTGAGAATTTCATACAGTGTATTTTGGTCATATTCATCCCCTATCTTTCCTCTAACTCCTCCTAGATGCATCCACCCCCCAGTTCCCCATGTGCCTGGACTCCTTGTCTTTTTTTTTTTTTTTTTTTTTTTTTTTTTTACATTTTAAATTAAATTAAAATATGATTACATCATTTCCCTCCTCCCTTACCTCTCTCCTACCCTTTACATGTCTGTCTCATCAGCACTCCTCTCTAAATTCATGACCTCCTTTACTTTAACCATTGTTGATCATTTATATTTATGTGCACATATAAATAATATAAAATGTATATAATATTATATAATTCTGTATATAGTTATACAGTGTTATATATGTAATTATACGTGTATATATAAACACACAAGCACACAAATAAACATATAAACACAATCTGTTAAGGTCTCTCAGTGTCACCTGCATATATATATTTCTAGGTTTCAACACTGGTACAGGATAACCAATCATAGTCTCATTCTTGGGAAGTTTTCAGTGGTTGTTAATGCTTAGAGATCTTGAGCTAGGAGTGGGGCCCATGATATTTCACCCATCTATGCTGGGATGTCAACTTATTTTGGAATTATTCAGGAGGTCCTTTTTAGTCAGCCTGATTTTGAGGTTTCACGGATGTTACTTCTCTATAACTAGAAGGCACAATCTCACAGCAGACTTCCTGATCTTCTGGCTTTATCAATCTTTCTGATTCTCTCTTCTAGGAGTTGTGTTGTAGATGAATCACTTGGGGTAGGCAGCCTATAGTCAGTTGCATTTTGACAAGTTGTGGTTTTCTGTAATAGTCTCCTGCAAAAAAAAAAAAAACAACCTTCTTTGATAAGAGGTGAGAGCTACACTTATCTGTAGGTATTAGGATCAGAACTTGGAGTGTAGCTAGGAATTAGGTTGATCTGGGAAATCTTCTAAGATCTCTCCAGTCAGGTGTGGTTGGCTACATTTATAGTACCAAACATTATTTCTTCTTGTTAAACAAACTATGAGTCCAATTAGATATCTGTAGGTTACTGCCAAGATACAAGTAACACTTTTAGGGATATCTTGTCATGCTGATCATTATTGTGGTTGATAGGTATCTGTGGTGGTTTGAATAAGAATGGTCCCCTATAGACACTTATATTTTAATTCTTAGTAACCAGAAAGTGGAATTGTTTGAAAGGATTAAAAGGATTATGAGGTATGTCCTTGTTGGAGTAGGTGTGGCCAAGGAGGAAGTGTTTCACTGAGGTGGACTTTGAGGTTTCAAAAACTCATGCCAGGTCTCCTCCCCAACTCTGCCTATGGGTCAGGATGTAGAAATTTCAGCTACTTTTCCAGCTCCTATGCTTCTAGCCATTATAATGGACTAACCTCTCAAACTATAAGCCAGCCCTCAATTAAATGCTTTCTTTTGGAAGAGTTGCCTTAGCCATGATGTCTCTTCACAGTAAAAGACCAGTGACTAAGACAGCATCACAAAGAGGTAGGACTATTGATTGCTTTCCTCCTTAGAAGCTTGCATATCATCTCTGGTACAGTGAAAAGCTACTTCTCAGTGAGGAGGCTTTGGGGTCAGTTTTAGCTCAGACCCTTTGCATTCTATGTCTAAAATGTGTGGTATCTTCATCGTCAAGGACTTACCTTCAGCTTCTGGCAGCCAATCAAAGGGCAACAGCAATACCCTATATCACTTCAGAAGTCTCTTGACTTGCTAGATTATCAACTTAAAAGGCAGTTTCTCATGCATGATACTAGAATTTTTGTCCCAACGTCTGTATACCCCCCCCCCCCAAATAGGCATGGCCAGGCCTATCACAGCAATACCCGAGTCCCTGGTGCCAACATCTGTCTTACTTAGGGTTTTATTGCTGTGATGCAACACCATAACTACAACTCTTTTAAAGGAAAGCATTTAATTTGGGTTGACTCACAGTTCAGAGGTTCAGTCCATTATTATCATGGTAGTGTGCAGGCAGGCATAAGGCTGGAGAAGGAGTTGAGAGTTCTATATCTGGACTGGCAGGCAGCAGGAAGTGAATGAGACACTAGGCCTTGCTTGAGCTTCTGAAACCTCAAAGCCCACCCCTAGTGAAACGCTTCCTCCAATAGGCCATACCACCTAATAGTGCCACATCTTATGGACCTGTGGGGGCCATGTTTATTCAAGCCACCACAATTAGGAAGGTGAAGAACCATTGGTCTATGGGTTTTGGATGGCATATCATCACTCCAAGTCATTGAATTTCATTTTAACATGTATATATGTGTATATATACACCTGTATGTATTACATGTGATCTTTGATACATATAGGTCAATGATGCCCTATGTTTTTTCAAGTATCTTTAATGTCATGTATTCTTCCTCCTTCTCTTTTCTTCTGCATAGTCCTACTTCCCATTTCATCAATTAAAGACTGCCTCCACATGCTTCCAATTTCCCTCTTCATATTACCTGTACTATTCTAGATGCATCTTTATAGCTGATCCCGTGAATATCACAAGCCATGCACTATTTCAAAATCCTTTTGGATCTTGCAAATTTTTTACGCATACCTCCAATGTTTTTTTTCTAGCCTCCTCTGTAAAGAAAGCCAGATATTCTTTGTGCTTGTCTCTAGATATTATCTCCTAGTCCCTCTCATTTCTAGTCAAAGCAGGCTTTTTTATATCTTTAGGCCTCTAGGGAGGGAGCATCATTTTCCTATATCACCCGGCAACCAAGTTCTCCTGACTTTTCCTTTCGGGGGTGGGGGTGGGGAAGACTGCCCTTACTGGCTGTGCAGGCCCCTGCCTGTTACATTTTACTCCCCTGAAATAGCCACCATAACCTTTCACTGTCCTTATTTAACACCTTATTTATTTGGTTATCTCCTGTGTCTAGGATTGTACAACTGTTCAGCACATTTTTGTGGAATTGAGCCATTTCTTATTGAACCTGTAGTACCTTCTAGTATCCCATTGAGTAATAATCTAATTTGACCATACAGGGGATGAAGAAGTGGCTTAATGGTGAAAGGTGCAAATGCTCTTCCAGAGGACCCCAGTTTGGTCCTCAGCACCTGACTCAGGAGGCTCATAACCATGTAGAGCTTCAGTTCTAGGGGTGTCCAATGCTTCTGGCTTTTTGGGGGCAGTACTTGCACTCATGTCTACATACTCCTTTACACATGGATAAGCACACAGCCAAAGTTAATATAAATACTGAAAAAATAATTTACTCCTTCTCTAAATACTACCACAATGGCGTTAGTCTTCAACCTATGAATTATAAGGGGACGTAAGCACTTATCCCATAGTAATGTCTTCCCAGCTAAGAGGTGACCCTTCTGAGCTGGCCTGATCATGGCTTGGAAGTAGTAGATAGGAACTTGGGTTTTATAGCACACAACATGACATTCCAGCTGAGAGCTTTCTAAGACTACTGGGTGAAATGTAAGCAGAGCAGAGAAACAGCAATGTGATTTTTTTTTCTATTCAGGAATATGATGAAGGAATTGACCCCCATTTTAAGAGCTATCCTGGTAAAATCATGGATTTTTGGCTTCCTTTGATTCATGATGGATACAAGTGATAATCGACTCTGTGTTACAGCTATTAATGTAGAACATCAATGTTATTTTTTAATTTTGTTTTTTAAATTTTTATTCTTTTGTATTTTTCATCATATAAAATTCCTGTATACATACATAAATATGCACATATGCAAATCTATATATGTACCACTGTGTATATGAGCGACATATCTATGTATCTATATGTATATAGAGCAATTCTTTCTTCTGTAGGCAATAAAACTATACTAATTTTAATTTTCTAAACACCCACTCTGTTGTATCACAACAGTGCATATCTACAGGAAATATTTAAAAATATTTGCTCAACATAAGTTTGCTAATAGGGATGGATTCGTGTTCGTTAAGATGTATAATTACTTTCAAACCATATGCTGTTCTGATGCAAATTCATGTTGGCTTTTGAAGGAGATACCTATGATTTCGAAAATAGATCTCACTCAATATCCCATTTCTCTAAGCATAAAATGTACCTTGTAATTTGCACTATAAGTCTGGGGATAGAAAACCTGTTACTGGTAATTATTCACTTACATCCTTATCTATTATTGTCAAGTATTTCTTCCTGGTGCATCTGATATCAGTCAGTATATTGAATCTTTAAAATAACTATTGACCTGACCTGTATGGGGTAGGTGAGGACATGTAGACACTGGAGTTGGAGCAAACAAAAATAGGCTTATATGGAATCAAGGATATTTTAAGTAATATGTGACAGACATATAATCCAAGCAAGCTTATGGAGAGAGAGAATGAGAGAGAGAGAGAGAGAGAGAGAGAGAGAGAGAGAGAGAGAACCTCTCCTCTTTAAAATTTTCTTTTATTTTCATAATATATTCATTGGTTAGTTGAGACTTTCACATCATGAACCCTGAGCATAGTCTCTTCCCAGTCTTCCCAGGTATGCCATACCATTCTTGCGACCCCTCCCCAAAAAAGACAAACAAAACAAAACAACAACAAAAGAAAACCAAGTTCATTTTGAGTTGCCCATGTCCTTACTGGAGCATGGTTGAACTCTCAGTGGCCAGTTCCTTAAAGAAAACTAAATCATGCTATGAATCCTACCAAGAAGTCTCCACTCCCAGGACCTAATTACCTCCCCAACGCCCTTCCTCCTCCAAACAGTATCCTATCTGGTATTAAATTTTACCATATGAATTACAAGGACATGCAAGCCTCCATTCCATAGTAATATCTTCCTTGGAAAGCAGGGAAACTTCTTAAAGTTGTCCTATTAAATCTTTAGAAAAATTAGGCATTTAATTTCCATGTCCAGATAGCCTCACCCACTCTCAAGCCTTTCACGTATTGGGTATCACTAGGACTTCACATAGCCACAGCTGCCTAATAACTATAAGAAAGTGGTTTTCTCTTCTTTTAGTCATCTTTTCATCCCCATCATAAAATAGAAACTAGGTCCTAGGATGGGAGATTTATTTAGTTCACAGTTTTCAAGGCAGAAACCCCAAGTGACACAATCAGACTTTATAGTGAGGGTCCCTTGGTTACATTGCATCATGATCCAGACAGCAACAGTAGGAACCTCTGTCGTGGACATTTGAAACCAAGAGTTGGGTAAGCTGGGTTGGACGAGCTTGTTCTTTGCATAACACACTGGCCAGAACTCAAAGGATAAAATGAGAACTATCGAGAGTGTTTCCAAAGAAACTAACTCATGTCCACAATGAACCTGTGGATGTTGACTAAGCTCCAACTTCTGGAGAGCCCATTGCCTCCTGGCAGTTCCAAATATGGAAGCTATCCCCTTTTATACATATTAGGCCATAGACCCTTGGGGGAAACTCAAACCATGTCCTATCTATATCATAAGGAAACTAATAATTCTATCATTTTGGAGGAAAAAAGAGGGCTGAGATTAAGAAGAAAGATGGAAGGGAGAGGACTGGAGAGATGGCTCAGTGTTTAAGAGCACATATTGCTCTTATAGAGGACCTGACGTTAGTTCCCAGCACCCATGCCAGGTAGCTTATAACCACCTATAACTTCAGGGAAGTCTGACACCTCTGCTCCCCATAAGCACCAGTACACACACTCATGTCCCCTCTACACCCCCACCACATACATACACATATAATTAAAATTAAATCTAAAAATGATGAAACAAGTCCAAAATTTAGTTTGTCATCAAACTTAGTGAACATACACTATTTGAAAGTCATGTTCTCATAAAGATAACACAAAACTGTTCATAAAATTAAAAGAAACTTTAAAAACAAAGATAGGTCATTGTTGGTTGTAACAATGAATTAGTTAATTGCTTTGGCTCTCAGCGGGTCACACGCTGGATTCCCGCATGAAAGACACACATGTGTACATACACACACACACACACACACACACACACACACACACAGAGAGAGAGAGAGAGAGAGAGAGAGAGAGAGAGAGAGAGAGAGAGAGAGACGTAATGACTAGCTCAATGTCAATGGCTGGGCACTTCTAAATTTCCCCATGGCTAGCAAACACTCCCCTTTGGTATTCCTGTGTTAACATCTTTTAAAATCTATATTTCATCTCTGCTACCCCAGGCTCAATTGGGGAAGTGGCCTCTAGGGCCACTTTCCAGGCTTCTTACATGCCAGTGGGCCTCTAAGTTTCATTTTTCTCCTTCCCAGTCATGGTGATTCTCTGTCACTCCTCTCTCCCCCAGTGTCTCACCCCATAATCTAAAGGTCCTGCCTCCATCTTTCTTCTAAGGCATTGAGTGCATGGCAATTATTTATCAGCTGAAGCCATCTGTGGGCAGGGACCCTCAGGTCTGGAAGTGCAGCTTTTTGGGAACTGAAATAAGACAAAGCATTAGAACCAATCCCCAATAGTTGCTTGAATTTTTATGACTCTGCATTATTATATAGTGGGGTCAACCTCCCCACCCCCACCACATTCATTCCATTTCTCAGTCTGGTGAAGTAATCCATTCACATGTGCACAAGCAGACAGACCTGTGGTGCCCACAAAAGTGGGGCAATAGACTGAGAAATATAAGGTACTATAGAGAGTTCAGATTCTGATTGTAGAGCCTTTATAACTCTTCCACTGAGTCCAAAATAAGGGACAATTCTCTGATAATTGTGTGCTGGGCTGAACATTTGTCTTCTTGACTAAGCTTTCAGTAGAGCTGCACAGGCATTAAGGAACCACAATAGTCCTGTTAGACTCCTAACTGCAAGTATAACAGAGTAACATTTATAGTGTCAGGGATTGATGCCTGTCCATGTTATGGGTCTCAATTTGGTCCGGTTATTGGTTGGCCATTCCCTCAGTCTCTGTTCTATTCCCTGTCCCTGTATTTCTTGTGGACAGGATACTTTTGGGGTTGAAAGTTTTGTGAGTGGGTTGGTGTCCCTATTGCTCCACTGGGGTTCCTGCCTGGCCACAGGAGGCAGCCTCTCCAGACTCCATATACCCAATGCTGTGGTTCTAGCATGGCTGTCCTCTAAGAGGGTCTACCCAGCAGCTGATTCAGACAGATGCAGGCATCCACAGCTAAACAGTAGATGGAGCTAGGGGGTGGGGCACTTGTGGAAGAGTTGAGGGAAGGATTGCAGCCCCTAAGAGGATAGGAGCTCCACAGAAAGACCAACAGAATCAACTAACCCCAACCCCTGGAGTTCTCAGAGCCTGAACCACCAACCAAAGAACATACACAGGCTGGACCTAGGCCTCCTCACACATATGTAGAAGATGTGCAGCTTGGTCTTCATTGGGTCCTGAACGACTGGAGCAGGAGCTATCCCAAAAGCTGTTTCCTGTAGTGGGATATGTTCTTCTAGCAGGGCTGCCTTGTCTGGCTTCAGTGGAAGAGGAAGCCCCTAGCCTCCCAGAGAGCCACTCAGAGGAGAAGGGGAGTATGGGGGACGTATTATGGGAGGGGCTGCAGTGAGTGGGATGTAAAGTGAATAAGTAAAAAAATAAAAAAGAGTAATAGCTGAATTTTTGAAAAAGAAACCACAACAATACTCAGCAATTTAAAGCCCCCAACTTTAATATGGTAAGCTATATAAAAAAACTTAAGAATTCATGTCTTTTCACCCAATTTTTAGCATTTTTATGCATCCATTCTAGCAAATCCTCTCATTAAATATCAAAAACATAGTGCAGTAACTAAAATATATTGTTGTAAATATACACTTGCATATATGAAAGAAGTCCTATAATTTTCCTTAGAATACTAAATCAGCTTACAAAATAAATGTACAGTTTAGGCTTTTGTTGTCAAAGATCTGTAAGCAGATGTCTCCATATACAGAGGAATAAATAAACATGTAAGTGGATGTTATATGCACTATGGCTTAAATCTGAAATATCTCCACAGGGTCAGGGGTTTGATTATTTGTTTCCCAGATGGTGGTACTTTTTGGGGAGAGTTTGGAGCCTTTGGTGGTGCCTGGCTGGTTGACATAGGTCAGTAGGGGTCAGTCTTGAGGATTGTAGGTTAGCTGTGTTTCTGAACCAAACTGTCTGGTTCCTTATCTGCTAAGTTGTGATAAGATAGGTTGCATTGCAAACTAAATCTCCAGGAAGCATCTCACCCTAGCCTCCAGGATGTCATGATGTACTGCACCCTTTAAATTGTGAGCAAGACAACAAAAAAACACCACCAACAACAAAAAACTTCCCCTGCCAACTATTCTGTCACAGCAAAAAGAAAAGTGGCATGTATGTGTTCACCCTCACATACAGGGCTCAAGTACACGCGCAAATGCGCGCGCTCATACACACATACACACACAGAGAGAGAGGCACAAACGCACTTGTACCCACACTGGCAAAGGCAGATAAATAGACCCACAATATTAAGGCTGGATCTCTAACTGTCAACATCACTTAATATGACACCAAACAGAAGAACTGGAAAGGTTGAGCAGGCCCAATCCTGGTAATCTCAGAATTGAGATAGCAGATACAGGAACAGCTCCTCACCAAGCTCTACTTGTTCTGGAACATGTAACCACCATGATACCCCACGAAGAGGGCCGTGACAATCAGTCACGCAGGGCTGAAGTCCTTCTCCATGCAAACAGAGCATCCCTGACGTCCTAGACTGAGCCAATGGGAAGCATTTGCCCCTGGATCCCAGCCTACTCCTCAATGTTTATAAGGACCCTATCCACATGGAACAAAGTGCATGAGTTATTTCACCAGTGCTTCCCAGGGATACACAAAGACCCAGCATGTGTGTAGTAGCATTTGGGAAGTGGAGGCAGGAGGATCATAAATTAACATCATCCTTTGATATGTAGCATGTTCAAGACCAGCCTAGTATACAGGAGACTGTGTCTCAAAAAAGAAAAATATCTTAGAAGAATATTATGTGGTTCCACATCTTGTCTTCTGTATTATGCAACAACATTTCTTCTCATCTAGAGATATCATTGTTTCCTAAAATATATATAGGATGGTACCATCTGGGACATAATATTTTCTGTGATCACCATCCATCACACATACCTGTAAAAAAACAAACCAGGAAACTAACCCGCTGTGAAACATACGTTGAAAATACCCTGGTTGCCGTAGTACTTACCATTCTCATAGTTATAATTTTGCCCACATTCTTGGTGACTGTGGTTTTTTTTTTTTTCCGTTAGACAAGATAAAGTTGCAGTCCTATCTGGATAAATATATGAAAGCCATGGGCTTTGTAGATAGCTTTAAACACGTAGGGAATAAAGGTAAGCAAGAGTCCCATTTGAAATTAAAGAAGCCCACATTTATAATACTATCCTCATTAACTGACATTTCACTAGAAAGGTCACCAATTAAGTTATTTTTATAGCCAGGTGAATAGAAGCTATGTTTCCATGACAACAGATGGTACATAACAAGGTTTTTAAAAAAGGTTAATGGAACTTGTGGTGAGCTTAATAATGATGTGTGGAAACCATTCCTGCAGTTGGTTTTCCTATTGTGCATCAGTTTTCACAAGTCTGACCATTGTTGAGAACAATAGTTTTTTTTTTTCTCTCTCTCTCTCTCCCCCCCTCATTCCAAGTGCCTATGAGGTGGGATATTTAGAGAGGAGTTTAGTTAGCCCAGCCCCATTTGTTTGAGGAATTGTTCAGAGGAAGAGATAACAGTACAAGTCAGGCTAGATTGCTTCAATTGGCCAGAGAAGGTGCAGGATGACTCAGAGCAGCGTATGTAAATTGTATCCTCATCTTCTTCTGTGGGCCACCAAATGAATTAAATTAATTAAATGATATGTAAAGAAATGAAGGATCTAGACTTCTGTTCTAAGCCACTGGGCAGATAATGTTGAACATGTTGGAGAGGCAGCAAAGTGGGAGTATGGCTCTGGAGCAGAAGAGCTCTGTTTTAGAAAGCCCTTTGCTCTCCAAGAGGCTCAAATAGTGGTACATCATTGCTGGAAAATCTACATGCCATTGTAGAGCCAAGTAATGCAGCTTGATCCGAAGAGCTTATTTCCTGAAGAGAAAGCCATGGTTGTACTATGAATGGGTACTGGTTCTGGTGCCCTGTGATTGTCTTACTCTTCCAAAGGATCACCTATCTTTGTGGAGGATTTTTCGACTCATTCTCAATCCAGTTTTTATTTTTCAAAGTAATGTAGATATTGTAATGTAAACAACTTATGTTGCTTTAGATTGTATCCTCAATGGTCCACGATTTTGTCACTGAGACTTCGAGTGTGAGGTGTGTAAATTTGTGTCAATATTTTTGTATCAAAGTGTAGGCTATGTCTTTAAGACATACGTCATAAATCATAAGACATAAATCAGACACTCTAATGTGTTTCCCTCACTTTTAAATTTTAAAATTCTATTAAGAAAGCAATATTTTATGAGGGAAATATAAAGATAACCATACGGAAGATTAAAATTTTAATTTTAACAGAAAGATGAAAACCACTAAATAGTGTATATTAATATGGATTTTCAAAAACCCCTATGATTGCACTGGATTTGATGGCACATATTTAGAATACATAAACAAATTCTTTGTCCAGCCATAGCAATGTTGATCTGAAGTACAGACTGGGGGTGAGGGGTGGGTTAAAGCGCTGGTCCTACTGGGAAATAAAGTGAGGTAGAAGAAAATTCCTAAAGCAGTAAGTAGCTTCCTAGTCACTCTGTGAGCAATGGATTCAATCTAAGAATGGCCTTTCCTCATATTTTACTTTCTATTTGATGATGGATACTTTAGTGAGATAATGCTTGCACTCCAAGCTCTTACTTCAATGTCTTTCACACAAAGAATTTTAACTCTAGAGTGAAGTCAAACATATAACTTGTTTTAATATGTGGTGGGATGGTTTACAGTCTTTTTCTCCCTAATGCTTTCACCCAGTGGAAATTGCACTTAGTCTCAGTAACCAAGTGAAGATCTCCTTTGGTGCACATGGGACTCAAGCTTCATGTGGCTTCGGGTTTCTTTGAAGCATTAAGCCACTGGCTGGAGCTTATTGTAATTGCCAAGGTATAGGTTGGATCTCTTAAAATGATTTTTTAAACCCATGACCATCACCACTTTGAGATCTTTTATCTTTGACTTGGTTTTCTCCTCCCAGCGTAGACATTCTGTGTGTAGATAAGCAGAAGGAGCAGAAAGAACAGGAATTCCCAGCTGTGTCTGGTCGGGAGAGAATCTTATGACTATTACAGGACAGGGCCACTCATGAATTTGCATCAGGTAACAGAAGTGGTTTAGAAAATTAAAACTGGAAGAAAATTTGAAAATGACTAATCTATTAAGAGTCATTTATTCTCTCTCTCTCTCTCCTCTTTCTGTCTTATCTTTCTCCTTCCTTCCTTCCCTCCCTCCCTCCCTCCCTCCCTCCCTCCCTCCCTCCCTCCTTCCTTCCTTCCTTCCTTCCTTCCTTCCTTCCTTCCTTCCTTCCTTCCTTCCTTCCTTCTACTTTCTCACTGGCCAGCTAGTGAGCCCCAGAGATTCACTTACCTTTGCCTCACCAGAACTGAAATCACAAACAAGTCCCACTTCGCTTGTGTTTTTTAAAAGGGGATTAAAGTCCTCATACCTAGTAAGGAAGGACTTTAACAACTGAACTTAAGGTATACCTGTCAGTATCCGCTGGTGCAATAAGTATTCACCAGCCTTGTGGGGGGGGGGGATGGACATTCATAATCTGAGGGGGAAAAGGTAGAACTGACTCTTTCAATATTCAGGTTAAAATAAATCATCTAAACAAAAGCCTTGGAGTTTCTAAGAGATATGGGAATCTCTATGATATTTAACTTAGTGAAACCTAAAGCACTTTCCATCCAATAAACCAAATTTCTTCTGAATCACGAAAATACTTGTTTTGGTAAGAGCAAACCTTAGGCTTAAATTTTGTGTGTGCCTCTCTCACAAATTCCTACGTTGAAGCTCTAACCTCTACTATCTCAGAAAAGGATGTGATTTGACAAGAGAATCTTCACAGTCAAGTCAGAATGAGGTTATTAGGGTAGGGTTAATCCAATACGACCAGCATCCTAAAGAGAGAAAAACTTGGACACAAAGCGGTGCATAGAGGGAAGATATGAAGAGGTGTAGGGAAAAGGTAGCCATCTAGAATCAGCCATGGCAAGAAGCCTGCAGCACACCATATTTTTGTTGGCCTCAGAAAGAATCAGCAAGGCTGATATCCTGATTTCAGATCTCTCGTTTTCACTACTGTGAGATGATAAATGTCCGTTACTTAAGTCACATCGACTGTGGTTCTCTGTCCAGCATCCCCAGCAAGCTATTGTGGTACCCAACTATCCCATCGGGATTGCAGCCATTGGTCCTGGCCAGGGCTTGAGCTTCCCTCCCCAGAGCTGTTGGCAGCAGCGAAAGAGCTCAGGAAAAAAGGTGAAGAGTCCGATGTGTTGGAACAAAGCGGCCGAAGGGATATGAGAAGGAAACACAGAGACACCAAATTTGATTATTCTCATGATTTATTAATATTCAGATTGAAAAAGGAGCCTCACAGCCTTAAGTTACGCTAATTGGCACATTTGCTTTATTTATTTATTTTTAAAACAAACCGGGATTTTTGAATTTTTTAATCTTTTTGTTCATTCCATCACATTGAAAATGAGGAAACAGAAATGGTTTTTTTTAATTCACTTAATATTTTGGACTCCTCAGAACGGAACATTGCACACACACACTTGGAACAGAGAGAAATAGAGAGGAAAGTGGACTCCCACAGGGCCACACGCACCAGATCAAAAAACCGGGGTACAGTGCAAGAATTTCCCAAGATGACTGCATCAGCATTACCAAAAACTCGCCATAACAACACCAAGAAACAAATGTTTAAGCCACACTGTTGGACTTGGGATCTTTCCTGCTTTTTTTTTTTTTAAATGTTTGCCACACAGAGAGAGAGAGGGGTCTCATAGGTAGGAGAGGACAGGCTCACACACGTGAGCAGGACAGGAGAGGAAACTTCAGAGTGGAGCTGAGAAGGGCAGGAGAGACAGGGTTCAGGTGGGGGCAACGTGGAAAGCCATTTCTTAAAGTTCAGGCATGTTCTTGGTCAGCCTCGGGGTCTTCTTTACCCTCATCCTGTCGGGCACTTTCCTTAGGTTTGGCTTCATCTACAGCTTCTGAGGAAGAAAACAAGATGGGGGAGGGAGAAGAAGGTTAGTATTTTGTCTCTGGAAACTGTTCAGTGGTACAAGGCATTGCATAAGGGATTACAATGATGTGATAATTAATATTCTGTAGTACAATTTCCTAGATCAAAACCCTTTATTCTAGGATGCTGCTCAGGAACACCTAAGGAAGTAAAAGACAACTTGTCACTTGGTAGACACTCTATTCTTTAGTGCGTGTGTGTGCATGTGTTTGTGTATGCGTGTGCATGTGTGCGTCCGTGCCCCTGCCGTGTGTGTGTGTGTGTGTGTGTGTGTGTGTGTGCGCGTGCATGTGTTTGTGTATGCGTGAGCATGTGTGCGTCCGTGCCCCTGCCGTGTGTGTGTGTGTGTGTGTGTGTGTGTGTGTGTGTGCATGTGTTTGTGTATGCGTGAGCATGTGTGCGTCTGTGCCCCTGCCGTGTGTGTGTGTGCGTGCATGTGTTTGTGTATGCGTGTGCATGTGTGCGTCCGTGCCCCTGCCGTGTGTGTGTGTGTGTGTGTGTGTGTGTGTGTGTGTGTGTGTGTGTGTGTGTGTGTGTGTTTTAGATCAGAGGACAACTTGCAGGGAGGAGTCACCATGTGAGTATCTGGGATTGAACACAAGTTGTCCATCTTGACCCTATCTCCATTGAGGCTCTGCAATAACCTTCTTTTCCTGTTGCTTAGTGTCAAAATAATTGTAGCAAATAATTCATATGGTTCATTGAGCATCCATTCCAATTTATCTTACCATTTATTTTTAGTAATATGAAATTTGGAAAGGAAAAGGTGAATTTTGACCCTCTCTGGAGCTAGGGGAGGCCCATAATAACTGCAGTTTAATTAGGAGGAAGGCAGTCTCCCTTGGGAAGGTAGCATTGGGTCTTGTCATTTGTGCTCTCTTTTCTCCAACATAACAAGCACCAAATAGCATCTGGAAACATGGCACCTATCTTGACCATGAAGACACAGTGTGTATACTAAATATGGTGGAACAGAAGGAAAACTCACCATTGCATGGGGTATACCACCCTTGAACACCTTTCTACCATAGTTCTCATTGAGGGAGACACATAACCAACTGTTTTAAAGGCTGAGATGGTTTACAGTCTCTTGCAGCCAAGTACAGTACATTCCAAGGGAATACACAGACCTGTGACACTGGTATTGCTTTACTTAACAAGATAAATTTATATCTTTATGAAGGTTGATCCCCCCAACCCCAAATCTTTCCCTAGAGAATTCAGCCAACAGCTTATATACTAATATACCAGCCTGTCTAAACAAAATCCATTTCCCTAAAATTACTTGGTATCGACTAATCAGATATCTTACGCCCCAAACCAAAACCACCCCTAAGTCCAGTGATTTTTCAGGTAGAACTTTCAGCAAACATCTCTTTCCATGGTTATAATATATATAATATATATGAGAGTGGAATGACACAAAGCAACATAAGCAGGGGTGTGGGAACTGTGTGTGTGTGGGGGAAGGTAGAACAGGCAAAAGGAGCCGTGAGTCTTGTTCCATGACATTAAGACATACTTAGTCCTTCCAGCCATGAACTGTGAAAACACACGTCAGGTGGCATCTGCTAGGGATGCCCACCCAAGCCCACAAGTCCAATATGCACTGGGGGCTGGTCACACAGGAACCTAGTGCCTAGCATAAATGGGAGCCAGGCTCCCAGAATGAAAGCAAATGTTCCACATAAAGGCTCAGGGAATCACTCTTAGCAAATAGGCAATTGTGAGAACTCTTGAAGGTCCTAGCTCACCAATCATGAGTCAATTTTATAAGCTAGTTTAAGGACAAAAGCACCAGTCCTGCTATGCTAAGATTTGTGTTTCTACATGCTTTCTGGTATTAACGATACCTATGCCCTTTAAAATGTAGCATTTATTATTGCTTTTCCTACTGTCTTCCAGCTTTTCTCAGACAGACAAACTAGAGTCAGGGTCGGCTTACTAGCCTGGCGGATTTGTATTTAATTAGAAGGCAGTGGGTATGTTTTGAAAACACTAATGCAAAAAATATGCTTCAGGGGGACTGAACTAGCCATAGTAAATAATATGGGTTGGTATTGGGAGGAGCTGCAGGGATTAGGGAAATGGACCTTATTTAGCAGGCCATTATAAATTATAAAAATGTCTTTCAAGTTGCTCACACATAGACTGGGGTTCACTTAAAGCTGAATATTTATATTTAAGTAAGATCACAGCTATCAAACATAACTTTGGAAATCCTTTCCAAAATATACATGGTTTCTATAATCAAGCCTCATCTGGTCAATAATGTAAGTAGTTCTGAGGAATAATGTTGTTACCTTATAATGGCTCACTCCTGCCCAGAGTTTTAAAGTCTTACAAATTTTGCAAGGTTCACCATTCAGTGTGACTTACCTCTGCAACATAGTGGTTACTCAGAAGATCCTTTAAGGGTACAGTTTTCTGACTGACAACTATAACTTTCGAAGAACATTGTCTCAATCCAAGTTTTTGGATAAAGGAACTCAATCTTGTTTCCATAATATTACATCTGTCAATATTCCCTGAGGATTATGGACTTCTGGTGTAACCTTTTCTAGAAGATTTCCTAACTAAAGTCACTCAGGTTCTTGTATAGCAATCTAGGATTCTATGAGAGGATTCACGTGGTGCCCAGCCCAGCTCAAATTTTGCATATTAAAAGTACTCCAAAAGTGGTTTAAAATCTTTATTGGCTCCAAGAAGCAGTTTTAGAGACCTTTTAAAATTATAGTAGCAAGAATCAAATGACCTAACCGCATGTGGATGGGTCAGATGTAGAAGCAGGAGAAGGTTTCTGATCTATCCTATTGAAATGATACCTTTGGAACTATGATATGTGTGATTCGAGGGAGATATGAAACTCAAAAAAAGGGGGTTGTGTGCTGGGTAAAATAAGAAAGATTTTGTACTTGTACAATAGCAAAAGAGGAAATCCTAAGAGAATAAACAGAAGACAAAGATTTCCATGATTTTGAAAATAGGCTATGCTTTCTTGGGGTAGAATTGGGTTAAATCCTCTTCAATCAAATAGTTTCTCCTGTCATTTTTTGCTTAGGTCTAGGATAAAGATGAGTATAAAAGCTAGTCATTGCTGACAGTTCTTTATTAAGAGAGATTTTCAACCTACTTTTTTTTCCCTTGATACTTCAAACTATATATATGTTTATTTACTTAATTGATGTAGTACACATCTGCAGTATGGCCAACACATCTTCTCTGATGTGTTGAGGAGACACTGAAAACAATAATAAATATCCCATCATAACTGAAATCTTTCATTCCACTTATTTAACAGAAAGAAATATTTATAGCTACAGAGTGTCATCAGTGATGGGGACCTTTAACACAAAACTTAGATATAAACTCCTCATCTAAATAAAAAATATTTATATTTGCTCCCTTTTGAATCCCTGATGTCCAGCACAGACATAATACAGGGAGAACTCTCAATAGTGTTGGGTGAAACAAGAATAAGTATCTTCATTTCAAAAATGAGAAAATTGAAGTGTAGAAAGAATTGTTCCCTAACTCATAAGGTTTGCTGACAGCCAAGCCAGGACTAAAGCACGGGCCTTCTACTTGTTTTATATCAGTGGAATAAACTTGAGCAGCAGAAGTCAGGAAAATTCCTAGCACTAGAAAACCAGTAGCCAGAGTCTAGAAGCTTTTAGTTTCCTAAAAAACTAAGTTTTTTTTTAAGGCTCCAGAATGGAAACACCAGAAAGTGACAATTGATGAGATTCATCAGAATTTCATTTAGCTGAAACTCAGATTGAGAGGGACACATAAAGTTAATTCTGTGTATATCTTATTTTCCTTGAAATATGAGTGATTTTCCTAAAGTTAATTCTGTGTATATCTTATTTTCCTTGAAATATGAGTGATTTTCCTAAAGTTAATTCTGTGTATATCTTATTTTCCTTGAAATATGAGTGATTTTCCTGTCTGAATATTGAGCAGAAAGGTCTTTTTTTTGGGGGGGGGGTTGTTGTTGTTTGTTTGAAATAAAGAGCTGACAACGTCATGAAAGTAAAATGTATCAAATTAGGGGGTTTGGTGACGTTTGTGTAGGCCTGCAAGAAATTATACAAAGAAAAATAAAGATTGGAAGGAAGAAACATTGGAAAGTACCAGGCTCTCACCTTACCCCAATCAGGATTGATGGACTCAGTGTGAGATCAAGAAAAACCCATAATATTGCTAAAGAAAACCCTACATACCAATGAAAGAAACCGTAGACAGACATGGGTTATACATACTCTAACAGGATCTACCTTCACAGGCACTGAATGCAGCCTGTGAAGGATCTGAAATCAGACAGAAAAGAATGTGTTAGAATCCCTGGAATTCAGAGTAGATCCATTTGGACATGTATGCAGGAAAGAACTTCTCTGTGTTATGAACGTGCTTCACCCTCACTGAAGCCAGACGTAGACAAGTCTTATAGGCAACAAATCACATTGGCCACTCAGTTGTCAATCTACAATTTTGTGTTTTCTTCTGGAAGAAACTGCAAATTATGACAGTACTTGCCCTTTGTTAAGGAATGTTGCTTAAACTAACACTTATAAGCTGTTGTTGATACTCTTAACAGTTTTAAGCAGACTGTACTATTTCATGTCTATCCTTACAGCTTCTTTAACCACGTTATGTTACATTTGGGGAATCTGAGGCAAAATATTAAATAATTTATATAAGTTGTACACATGGATGTTAAGTGGCAGTTTACTCCAGCCTGTCCTAAAGCCCATTCAAGCCTTCTTCTTAATAGTACATCCTCTGCTCTCACCTTACCTGAGCCAGGATGCATGGACTCAATGGGAACTGGGACACGAGTCCATAGATATTCAATCTCAGTACCAATAAAATCTAGACATTGAACTTGCAAAAGTTAGCTCAAAATGGTGGGGAGAACCCCGATTAGTGTTTGATAATATGAAAGCTGGCCTTGGCACATTCTGGTGCTAATTATGTAATTTGCAAATGCTAGAGATGAGTTAATATGTAATCTTTGGTATTTTGAGGAAAAAAAAAAACTTTGATCATGGCGGGAAGTGTGAAAGACATGAATGACTGAGGCCAGCTGATCACTCCAATTACCACAGTCCAATTAGCATAAATAACTACATTCCTCATGTACACCCTCCCTCTGTGACAGTTAAAGGACTGAAGTCACATAATCGGTGCCAAGAGACATCCAACAAGGGAGCAGAGGTAACAGGGCTCAGACCTGACGAATCTGATGTGGGATACTGAGGTAAAACAGAAGCTATGTAAGTTAAAAAGAAGAGCAACATTTTCCTCAGCCATTTGTCTCTGGTTGCTACTTTTAATCATATTAACACAAAAATAATATTAATATTGATATTTTGGTTAAGATTTTATAGGGAAAAATCACAGCACCTATGGTATGGATGTTTGAATTGCCCCAATTTGTATGTAGAAATCTCGATCCTAGGAGTTGCTATTAAGTGGATTAAGAGGTAGAGCCTTTAGCCATGATTAGACCATGAAGAAGGAACATTTGTGATTTGGCATAGGATTCTTTAAAAATGGACCACACAGCACTCACTATTGCCTTCTACCATGTGCAGATACAGTGAGAAGGACAGATCTTTAAGGTTATCGGGCTTTCGCTTGACAAAGTGAGCTAATTGTAAGCTTGATTTTGGGATTTACCATGTGCCAAAACAGTAAGAAGTAAATCTGTTACTTAAAAACTACCCAATTTGCAGTATACTTTTTATATCAGCCAAGCTGAAATACTTTGACAATATATACATGTATTTGTGGAGGGGTAGGGGGTAGGGGGTGTCTCATGTGACTGGATGATGTGTCTCCAAGTTGATTATGATCATAGCAAAATTAGCTCCCCAAATCTGATCCTCTCATGAGGACTGTTAATGTGTTTTAGTGGCTTGCATTAAGAAGAAGAAAAACATATTCATGTGTTCTTAAGTATGAGATTGAGAGAACTTTCAAGTAAAACATGGTCATAATTTCAAGAGCAAATAATTATATCCACAGGAGAAGCTTAAGGTAGGAAGTTAAAAATATTTCATTCTATTTTCTCCTAATGCCATAGTATGCTAAGTAATGTGAGTGCCACCTAGTTATAAAACGAATATTGACATAGCTTAGACAGATGGTTTTGATATTTAACAAATAGCTGTAACTTGCCTCTCTAGCAGTTTAGCCTTTGCAAAACCTTGCTCCTTTAAGCCCAAAGACCTCTTAGAATTCATAGTGCTTGCAGGAAGCCTCTTAATTTTATCATTTATTTATGTGTTAACTTAAAAGAGAAAGTCAATATCATAGACAATAAAGTCATATATTATTCATGCTTCAAAGCTGAAAGACACTTCACAATGAAGGAAAATGTGGTCACCCATTCATTAACGCACCTAATGAAAGGGACCGAGCTATGTTCTGGTCTGAGTTAGGAGTAGCTTAGCAGCGATTACAATAAAACTCAAATTGAGAATGTCTCTCTTTCCTCTGGGACTGTATATGCTGGCAGTTTCTAGAATGGTGTGTTGCTCATTGGGGAGAGAGAGAGAGAGAGAGAGAGAGAGAGAGAGAGAGAGAGAGAGAGAGAGAGAATGAGAATGAATGAACTTAGTAAGAGTTCTCTTCAGTCAAATTCTCTTAAATTTGCCAAGTTGAATGTTCTTTTCTTTTTTTTTTTTTTTTTTTTTTTTTTTTGGTTTTTCGAGACAGGGTTTCTCTGTGTAGCCCTGGCTGTCCTGGAACTCACTCTGTAGACCAGGCTGGCCTCGAACTCAGAAACTCGCCTGCCTCTGCTTCCCGAGTGCTGGGATTAAAGGCATGCGCCACCACTGCCCGGCAAGTTGAATGTTCTTAAAGAATCTCATACATTAAAAAAGGAAGACCTTCCTAGTTTCCCACACTTGTGACCCATGACTACCATGCCTTCCCCACACTTCTATTGAACCCAGAGCTTTGTATATGTTAGGTATGCTAGGCAAATGCTCTGCCAATTAGCTACCCCTCCCCCAACTCTATGACTACCATTCTTTAAAATGCTCAAAGTCACATTAAAGAACAATACAAGTGTTAAATATCCCTGTATCCGTTTGTACAGTGTCATGATAGTCATAAGTGTAGACAAAACTACAAAAGAGATTGGAGTGAATAATTTCACCATAGTCATTCAAGATGTACGTCAACTTGACTCTCTTATCCTTGCTGAAGAAGGTTCTGGAAGCAGATCTTGCTTCTGATGGGTTTCGTTCATTTCCTCGAAAGGGTGAGTGAGAAAAGCATGTCTGTGCCTTCCTTCTGTTGATGAGCAAACACCAGGAGCATATGCAGCAGCGGCTGCTTGCGTGCCCAGCCAGGCAGCCGGTTGCAATGCTGTTAGAGGGATGGCGGTGTTCCAGCTGCCGTCGCCCACATGGAGCTCTAATGGCCCCGTTTCTTGGCTCTTCTCCAGGTCCCTCCACAGCCCTACATTACTGAAATTAGGTTGAGTGGATTTCCGAGTAAAACATTACCTCTTGGGACCTGCCCAGCTCTCCCCAGCCTTGTCAACATTGATTAAATAGAAGCTGCTATCATCCTGGGGCCATGCCCACAATTACTCTACCAATCACCACTGGGCTGGGTGCATTTCCTTTCCTTTTTAGTTTCATCGTTCTTGAATATTAAGCATCGTTACCCCAAAAGCTCAAAGGGAAGCAATGAGGAGTGCTTAGCAGTACTCGCATATGCCCCTTTTGTGACTCAGACAATCTTTTCCTTGAGCTGTACACCAGATGTCAACTTGGAGCCTGGGCTGGCTTTTGGTTGTCACTGGAATCCATATTTTCCTTTGTCGTTCACTTTGTTTCATATTTTAAATTATATTAAAATGCCAAGAGTGTACACATAATTTTTGATGTCAGGATAATGAACTAAATTACACTTCCACCGTGTCCCTTGTTTTCTGAGTCTTTGCAAGAGAAAATAATCCGTTATGCACTTACATTTTTCAAAGAGTAACAAATAAGAATTTAATTAAGAAGAAATGTCAAAGGCAGCTGCCACAGGGTCTTAGTGATACCCAAACATACCATTACCATGCTCTAGCCTGCCCTGGGAGCTTCAGGACTTAGCAACTCTACCATTTACCCTGACTCTTCCGCCAACTAGTCATTCAAGCTCAGACAAATTAGATTTCCTTTCTTTGCTTCAGCTTCCTAATCTAGAGATAATAATATAAGCAATTGTGCCTGCCCCATCTCATTGCAGGCTATGTGGAAGTTCTGATATGTATTGTAAAATACTTCACAAACTATGATCATGTGTAGTCTGCTGAGTATTTAACCAACTAGAAATTTAATTTCTTTGACTTTACTCTAATTTGTGGATTTTGTAAATTAGCATTCTCCTTCTAAGACAAAAAAAATTTCCAAGGGGAAGAAACCATCTATTTTTTTCCTCTACTTTTCTAGATAAAATGAAACCCTCCACAATACTTCTACATCTCTGGCTGAAAGAATATGTGTACTGCAAACAGCATTATACAGAAAAGCAGACACTCAGAAAAGGAAGATTATTAACCAAGCGAATCCACTGCTCCAGAAGCTAAGAGGGAATACAGGCTTTCAAACAGTAAGAGGAAAGCTGGTGTTTTTATTTGAAAGGAAAGGTGAGCTAAAGAATAAAGACAAAAGTCAAAGTGGGTCAGCTTGCTCGGGAAACTTTTTCTTTTCATCTGTTTATTTATTTTATCTATGAGTGCTCTATCTGCATGCCAGAAGAGGGCATCAGATCCCATTACAGATTGTTGTGAGCCACTATGTGGTTGCTGGGAATTAAACTAAGAACCTTCGGAAGAACACCCAGTGCTCTTCCTCTTGAAACCCCTGAAACTTTATACATACATACATATATATATATATATATACACATATATATATGTATATATATACACACACATATATATATATACACACACACACACACATATATTCTACACAATCTTAAAAAGCTAATGTCCTGCCTCCTCTCAGTACTGACAAGCAGAAAGAGCAATAATTACAACTTACATAGCTTGTCTAATAGGTATCAGTCATTTCTGGCATAGCAGGCAATAAATACATAAAATTCAATTATTAAATTGCATTTCTTTTTGTGTATGCATGTGTATGTGTTTGTTATGTGTGTGTATGTGTATGTATGTATGTATGTATGTATGTATGTATGTATGTATGTATGGTGCTGGGAACTCACACCCAGGGTCTGGCAAGTTCTCTACCTGAGCTACATTCCTAATCGGTCTTCATTTCTTACCACAATTAAAATGAAAAAGTCGACTGAAAAGAGTAGAAATTCAAACCCCAAACTTAATAGTATTTTCACAGCAGCGTAACTACAAGGGTGACTTATTTCTGCGTCCATCCTCCCAGAGAAACTCACACTGAATGGCCAGTCATATGTAATTCTATAGAGGCGTTAGCTCTCTACAGTTAGCAATATGCCAGAGTGATCTGTTGTTTGGATCTAGTTCTAAGGCACTAATTCTGTGACATGTGAGGGAAGAGGAAAGATGTGGAGTCGGCCTACAGATAAGCATTTATGACACCAGGAGCACAGAAATTTTGTGAACTGTGATATGAGGGACAGGTAACTATGATCGTGTGTTTCATTCAGTAGTAGCCAGACAAAGTTCCACCTCAGGACTTTTGTTTACTTCCTATGTCCCCCTAAGAACTTATCTATACTTCTAAAAGTTAAAACTCCCATCTGACAAGACAGATGAAAACATCTAGGCTTCATCAGAGACTCTAAAACCCTAAGTTTTGTGTCTGTTCTCTCAGCACTGCAGAATCTGTTCAGTAAGCAGACTGCAAGCGACCGCTGTAATGTTGGCCAGGTTGCCTTATAACCTTAAAAATTCTATTTTATTTCACTGTTTATTTCCACTCTCGGGACCTCCAGCTTCATGTGTGCACACATGTGCATGCACACACAGACACACATACATACATTTTACACACACACTTCAATATTCTTTTGCGAATGAGTAAAACATGTATCTAGTTTTGATTTTGTAAATAGCTTACCATAGCAAAAGAGAGAGGAGGGGGAGGGAGGGAGAAAGAGAGAAAACCTTTCTCAGTGTTACCTTTTCTCTTATTTGGCATTCAGATATACTCTACAGCTGTGCATACTTACCTGTGCCTGTCAGAGAGAGGCCTTCTGTACATTGTAACTGATGCTACTTGTGACTTGTAATTTTTTCAATGTATACAGAAAATACTCACAGTTAAGTCATTTGAATGTATGCTCACCAACTCTCAAGACCAAGTTCAACTGCTATTACCCACTTCTAAACTACTCTAGGGAGAATTAATCACTCTTTCTTTTCATAAGGAAATTGTAGTCCTTATATTATTTGTTGATTTGTGGAGTCTTTTCTAGTCTTCAGTTGATCATAAACTAATGTCATTTTTTCCAAGGATATATATACATGAATTTATACTCCACAAAAGTAGGAGTTTTTAAATTTGATCACCTGATGAATCTCAATGCTTAAAACATGCTTGAAAAAAATAGCATGCATTTGTATTGTCTGCAAGTAGTAGAATCATGCTTAATATCTATGCTTGCAAAATACTAAAATGATAAAAAATAGAGTCAAATTCATGAATCCTTTTTAAATATAAATAAAACATCACTAACCTTAGGCAGGAAAAATTTGTACCTATAATGAAATTCCAACTTTTAAGTTGGGATTACAAAATGAATCTCAATAAACCAAAGTTCGTAGCCATGGAAAACATTTCCTTGGTAATTTTAAAGTTATTAATTTCACTTAGAGTTATTGATATATACAAGAAAGTTCTAAAAAGAAAGATATTTTAAGCGTAACTATTCTTAATTGGCCTAGAGTAGTGGTTATGGGATAGTCCTAGGACTAGACAGCGTTAAATTCCCCCCTGTGACATTTTACAGTGGTTTTGGGTAACTTACTTAACCTCTTGTAGCTTCATTTTCCTCATCTATAATTAGCTGTAATGTTGGCACCTCTCTCATGAGGTTGTTATAAGAACTAAATGTGTAGATTTAAAGTCCTTCACAACATACTTCTTGTTTTGGAAGAGAACATTGTTTGCCATATGCCAAGTATTGTATTTAGGAGCTTGACACAAAACATCTTTCTCTCTCTCTCTCCCCCTGTGTATATGTGTGTGTGTGTGTGTGTGTGTGTGTGTGTGTGTATACATATATTTCTTGTTTTATCATGTTTTAATAGAGGTGGAATTATAAATGAACAGAAATGAAGAAAACTAAACATGAAGAAACAAAAAACTAACCAGAGTGTTGGTTCTAGGATCACATGGATGCATAAAAAATGAGTTGACTTCTTCCTCTTCCTCGCTAATAAGAACACATCCAACCTTAGAGGAACTTTCAAGTATTCTAGCAAAAGGAAAGAAAGTCTGTGCCCTACAAGGCTCTTGCTTAGAGAATGACTATCTACCTGTCTGTCTATGTATCTATGTATCTATCTATGTGTCTATCTATCTATCTATCTATCTATCTATCTTCATCATCATCATCATCATTGATGCTATATATAAGATGTAACATATATATCTTTTTATATTATGTATAATATATAAGACATACATAATATATGGATATATAATATATTGTATATATTATATCATATATAATATATATCTTATATCATTACATCTTATATATATATATATGCATATATATGTACACGTATGCATATGTGTGTGTATATATATATATATGTGTGTGTATGTATATATATATCTGCTGAATCCTCAGCTTAAATACAACAGAAATCTACTTCCTACTGAAACTTCATACTGGTTGATTTCAATTGCAATGGCCAATCTGGGACTTACTTAGCTCTGTGTGTAGGAAACATGAATGCATATTGAATGAACAGAATCTAAGCTGCCACTTATCCTGAGCTGGGTAGTGAATCTTGCACTCAATGGACAAGTTACATGGGGGATGGTGATTTTTCTGGATTTTTTTCTAGACTTTTGGAATTTTCAGGTTATCATAGACAAATTTAAGAAAAAAACCTTCATTCTGTCATGTTTATAGAATTCTATACTTTAATAATTCATTGTTTAAGCTTTAAAAAGAATCATACAGAGTGAGATTTCACAGCTCTTTTATGAAAAATATTTTTGATTTCCAAGAAGTCTTGTAAGGTTATGTGGGGAGGGGTCTGAGCTGAGAACAGGACCCCAGAGAGGACTTCTTTTCACTCATGTGTAACACTCCATCATCTCTTTGCCATCCCACATAAGAAATTCCACCAGAGACTGAACACAGTCAGGCTAGGAAGTAAGTACCTGTCTTCTCAAATGACGTCCCTGGCCAAAAAAAAAAAAAAAAAAAAAAAAAAGGCATACTTCTAGAAACTTTAGGCACTTCACTTTTTCCTCCTCAACCTGGAAAAGATTTTCTACAATTCTCCCTGACACAGTTTGGAGGAAGTTACAATTTAAAAAAAAAAAAGAAAAAAGAAAAAAGAAAGAAAAACAGAAACAAAAAAAAAATCCACAGATATCATGTGCTGCCCATCACGGCAGATCATACCCTCAAACTGTGAGGCACAATAAAGCCTACCTTCTTCCAACAACAACCAGAACATGAAAACTCCAAAATAAACCATCCAGATGTGATGTATTTGATATTATGTATTAAGTTTAATACTTAGGATCAATTTAACAGGAGAAGCAAGCTTATTGGCCATTTTTATTCACATACTCTCTTGACTTCCTTTACCAGAATCTTTCACTTACTGAACGACGTATAAGCGAGCCATCCCACAGCTTATATAGAGATTTATGTCTTTTTTTGAGGTTTCCTTTATTTTTTGAGATAATAATAGTAAGGATGTCTAAAAAAGTCCTAAGAAATCATACCATTAACAATCTACCTAAAAACAAACAAACAAACAAACAAAAAAACCTATAGGTCTGCATATAAATCTACATGAATAGTTTAATGAAATTTTCCCATCTGAGCTGACAATGCTCCCTCCAAGAGCCAAAGCCAACCTAACAAAAGCCCTAACAGCGGGCATAAAACCTTCTTTCCACTTTATTTATTATTTGTTTGTTTATTCCTTCTTATTCATTCATTCATTCATTCATTCATTCATTCACTTTTACATCCGATCTCAGTTTCCTGTTCCTCCTTTCTGCCTTGTCTCTCCCCACACCTCCCCTCCCCCATCCGCAATTCCTCCAGAGAAACCCCCTTTTGAATAGCTAACACTCAGGGGACTCCAGAAACATCACAAGCTATTGGCCTTGCTTCTCCCAGAGGTGGAAGATTAGTCTCTATTCCTGAAGACACCACACATTTCAAAGGTAGGGCTCAGAAGCACTTGAGCTGGAACTGACCTCAAAGGCTTCTCCTGTGACTTGGGTCACATCAGACCTTGAGAAAATTAGTGAGCTATCTTCTAGGTGATATTGATTTTTATTTAAAAGACCCTACACTGATCCTCAATAAGGTTTTAAAATGCATTGAGTTAACATCATGTACTACAAAGTTGATGGTCCAACAATCATTTTTAAAAGAAAAAACAAACAAAACACCTCAGGGCTTGCTAGATCCTACAATCTTATATCAGATAATATGATTTGGTTATCTGATTCCAGGGATGACATTCAGAAATTAAAACTGGGCATGTCTCCAGTTTTAGGAGAGTGACAGCAATCATGAGACAGATGCCTGAAAGCCTGTCCTGCTTGTAAACACCCATTGTGGAGGTGATTCGTAAACCATGAGAGAGCTACACCCATGGAGCGCACCCAGCTACGCTCTTGCCATGACTCGCTGTGATGTGTTTGGGTAGAACTTGAGCTTAGGCAGACAATTATTTATCCTTGTTGTGTAATTTTCCCTTATGGCTGTGTCTACACAGCACCGAGCAAACTAGCAACTTGGCAGTTGTCTTGCTAATTTTATCAATGCAAATGGCTGAACTACATAATTCAGGACAAAAAATCCTAAGTCTGTATATATTATCACAGACTTGGCTTGTGATGATTCATAAAATTACAGTAAATTGTTGATGTAATTAGTGAAAGCTAGGGGAGCCTTTTGGATGATGTAATCTCAGCTCCTCCTTTACTGAGAGAACAATGGAAGATAGAGGTTCTGTGCTTTGCCTAAAGTGACTGCACAGAGCAGAACGCAGGGATCCTTCCAGGAGACCATAACCCTCTCCATCCTGGGGATGAGTGGACTGGACGCTAATGCTGATTTCATTTTATACCTCTCCCCCTACTCCTAAATGCACTGTATATCTCTATTGCTTCCATCTTTCTATACATCCATTCCTATTTTCCTTTGTGACCTACAAGACAATTCAATATAATCTTGCTTTAAGGTCTATCAAAAGTAATCTTCCACTCTCTGGAGGCTCCCCGAGCCAGTACTGAGAATTGTTGCTCTATAAAATTTCAGTGTTGTGCTCAGTTAGTAGGAGGCAAAGTGGAAATCCTACACAGAGAAGGAAAAAAATAGGGACCTCTAAATGAGTTCATTAGGCTGAATAGTAACTATGGATTATGATACATTTTATAAATTAAATACTGAATGGTCAAAGTCCAGAAGTGGTTAAAATTATTACAAATGCTGTCATAGCTATGAATCCAAAAGAGATCATTTTTATGTCCTGCAAAAGAGGAAATAAAAATGAATACCATTCCTTTATCAACCACCCCCTCCAGATTCCAGTGGTAGCAGAATATTATAAAACCAACTGTGAAGGTTTAACCCAATTTTGAAGTTAATTTAAAAAACATTATTGTAACAAGCAAAACCCATAAAAGGCATTTGTATTATAAGCTTACACGTGGGTAAATAGATGCAATCCCCACCTCTTACTGGGACAATTCATTCTGTACTCATTGTGTGCTTTGGTTTCCTGGGGCTTGTCAAATTATGGTGCTGCCTTTGAGTAAAAGAATTGCTTTAGGAATCAATGGCATTCACTGGAACACAATCAGAACTGTATTGGAAAAGTAATATTAGTATTTGTAGTGATTTTTTTCTTTTTAGTCACAATCTCCAATTTCTTATATGTAGTGACAGAATATTACAGCTTTGGCTATTTGGGGACATTAGGAGAATAATTGGCAAAAGAATAGAGATTCCTGGAGTCTGAATGTTATCTAGGACAGAATCATTAGGTCCATTATTTAAAGTGCAATTTGGAAATATACCCCTCAAACTGAGCATGATGGTCATACCTGGAATTCCAGAACTAGGGAAGCTAACGAAGAGGACTTCCAGGAGTTGGTGATCAGCATGGGCTACAGAGTGAGACCCTGTCAAACTACGAAAGGAAACCAAACCAAACCAAACCAACCAAACAACGAAACAAATGAGGAAGAAAGTCACTCCTCTGTTTTTCTATCCGATGTCTGCTCTCTAATAAAGCCATTCTCCAGGGCATATTGTATAAAAAACAATCTCCTATTATTCTTTTTCAAATACATCTTTTGAAATTATTTGAAATTGGCCAAGGATATGTAACAAAAACACTTTAGTGCTAAAAGGGTCCTTGGAAATGCTGGCACACTCCCAGTCTGGTGTAGGTATCCACAATGACACCTCCAGAGACAGACAATCTCTACTTCTACAACTCTGAGTGCAAATTATCCCTGATACTTCACAGAAATCTACCAACATAAACTTTATGTAGCCTGTCTGCTGGAAGAACATACAAGTAAATTAGTAATTTCTCTTCTATCCAGTGCCTTTTGTAAGCTCTTTTCTGGTGGTATGTAGTAACCTATTTACTCTTTTCATTTCCAAGAAACAAACTTCATGTCAGGAAACAACATTAAACGTACATCCTTTCTTCACTCCTCCTTATTTTTCTACCTGTGCCCTCCTTGACGTCACCAAAACCAAACAGAACAATTACACTCTAAACTCTAAACCTCAGTTACCATTGCCATGCTTCCATTGTTCTGGACCTTTAACTGTTTGCATTTTCCTTTGAATGTTGACCTTTATCTAAGATCTGTGATGGAGAAACCAGCAATAGTTAAGAAACTCGCCCATCATTTGGCTTCCTGAACACCCCCTGTCCTTTTGTACTCCAGGAAGTGACTTACCACAAAGATCCTCTTTATATAATTTGCTGCTCTCACAATCAGGACTCTTGCTTGGCTCCAGGATGCCACCCTTGTATACCTGTAACAAAGCCAAGCATTGACCTGTTCTGCTTTGCCTAAACTCCTGACACGCCTGGACAGGACACACAGAACCTGTAAATCAGCGTTCCTTGTCTATATCATGGTTAGCTGTGACTAGAACTGTTTGTCCCTTTGAAATGAGCTGGACACCTGGAAAACAAATCCTGCTCAACTGAATGAAGTTCCTCTTTTTTCAAGCAATGCCAACTGTAAATCACTTCAACAGTAGCCAGTCCATTTCTGCCTATAACACACTTAAAGAAAAACAAGATACCATGATCCTGGTGGTAGAATTCCAATTGCTATAACCTACTAAAATCTATCTTTTAGGCTACTGGCATATTTTGGTCTTGACTTCTTCTTATACTACTTTTCTTTTGTATCTTGAATTATGAATTGGTTCTGGGTTTATTTCTGCCTCTGTAGAGCCAGACTTCCTTTCCTTGACCCCTAACATGACTATCACCCAAGATTCAACTCTGCAAATGATCTTTAAAGACTCACTCTTCTAATGACCTTAAAGTGAGCCATTAAATGTATTCTATCACATCTATTTTGAATTACATTTATTTTTTATTATGAATGTGTGCGAATATACATGCCAAGGTATGTAGGTGGAGATCAGAAGAGTAAGTGCAGGAGTCAGGTCTCCTCTTTCCCCGTGTGAGTTCTGGGAGTCTAAATCAGGTTACCAGGTTGGTGGCAAGTGCCTTTCCCTGTTGTGTGATCTCATGGCCCTATCCCCATATTCTGATCTTTAAACAATCTTGCAAGCATATTGATTTCTTTTATCACAAAGCTTTCTCTTTGTGTCAAATTCCAGATTCTTTGGCCAAATATGTTTCTATATCCTTAACTCCCATGCTGCCTTCAGTACCATACTTAAAAGTACACTGAATATTACCTGGCCATCTTTTTATAACTATAATCAAACTGCACTTATATCTTGGTGACCTATGTAAATTCCCCTTCACTAGATGTACCCATATCTCTTCATCCTTCTTTCCCTGCACATCTCCCCAACTGAGGCCATGAATGTGTGGTTAAAAAGTACAACTATACTGATAAAGTTGATGCACAAAAATGTTAGATTTGAAAGGACTAGAGATGCGCCACACAACACCTGTTTGGGTGTGAAACCAGGTAGTGGGTGGAAGATGAACAAAGTATCTGAAATACATGTTTATGGGGATAATCCAACAGACAGTAAGTAAGTAGTGGAGAGTGCTGGACCACAGTAATTAGGATGAGGCCAGTTCAGATAGATCAGGGATGAATTATGGAAACCTATCGGTAAGCAGGCGAGTCCCTCTCATCCTGTGCCTACAAAGAAATGTTCTTTCCATCTCTGTGGGGGTAGCTGACAGTAAGACTGGACATGCACCTCAGAGTAGCTGGGATTTTAGAATGATGCAGGGCCTGAAGTAATACAAACTAACCAAAAGCCTAGTTAGTGGAATGGTTTCCAAACTGTTGGTTGGCACAAGTTCATTCAATATTGAGTTAATTGTGCAAAGGGCTCCTTCGACTACCTTAACCTAGGAGAAAGGATATTCCAAAGCCAGGGACAGAACGCAGCTTGAAAGACATGCTAACTTCCTTGATGAGACATTGATGACAGTACATCCAGCTGATTGCAGAGGTTGTTGGAGAATACAGTAACATCTGAACTAATGTAATCCCATTTTACTATGCCTTTCTGTTCTCAAGTACCTAAAACCCTCACTTAAAGCTGATAGATGATACAAAAAGAGAAGTGGCTGATACTCTAATTATTTGAAACTTATTAATCTGAAACTTGGAACATAATTTGTCTCCAAAGCAAAATGAAAATGTACTGAATTTGAAAATGCTAAGTGTGCTTCCACAAGTTCAGATTCAGCTGTCTGACTGATCCTCATAGCCTAAGCATCACTACAAACTCCCTTCTAAACAGAAAAAAGGAGCTCCCAAACCTTCACTACCCGTGTCATCCTCTCTACTTGCTGAGATAAAAGTGAAAGGTTATAAAGGAAAGCTCAGTTTAATGGAATATGTGGGGGGGGGGTGAAGAAGTGAGCAAACACATTTCACAGTGTGCATATGAAGCCATAGGGCAGCCTCGGGTGTCAGTTCTTGCCTTCCATTTCGTTTGAGACTGAATTTGCTACTACATACGCCAGACTTCCTGTCGTGCAAGTTGCTGGAGCATCTGTTATTCTGGACCTCATCTGTCACAGGAGCTCAGATATTAGAGACACACTCTAGTATGTCCAACTTGATTTTGGAAATCTGACCTCAGGTCTTCAATTTCTCTTTATCCACAGAGCCATTTCTCCAGCCCTAATTTTTATTTTCTAAGTTAGGTGATTTTTTAAAATAAGATTTTAGAAGGTAATCTCAAAATTAAGTGATATATATATATATATATATATATATATATTCCATATATATATATATATGGAACAAAAAATGTATGTATGAGAAAATACATTTCATTCAAGGGAACAAAGAAATTTGATGGAGTGTCAACATCAAGACTGCAGGGAGTTGTTGTTTCGGGGTTTATTGACAGGTTGCAACCATGAAAACATGCAGAGACATGAGACATCTCAGAAGAATCAGAAATAATTTATTTGAGTTTGTGTTTGGTGAACTGGAGATGAACACAAGGAGAGAGAACACTGTACCGATTGGAATCAAGGATGGGTAGTTTTATGACTGGACACCTCAATGAATATCATGTACAAAAACCTAATTGTTTATACAGCCAGGCTAAGGACATAACTGTCCGTTTCATAATTTGGACATTGTTTATACTTAGACCATGTTCAGATGCGATCATAGTTATCTTACATAAAGTGCCTTTGCCTAACTTTTGTGCTCTGTAAAATGTTTATATACACAGGAGAAGTCTACAAAAAGACTTAAAACCAGACTAGACCCTGGTTGTTATGGACAGCTTTTCTCTTTCTCAAGAGAAATAAAGATTTCAACTTGACTTTTATAGATATGAGGTGTCACTTAAAGTCCTTTCTTGTATTTTCCTGTAATACCAAAGACATGTAATTCCCCCGAGCCACATAGAAAGAGAAATTATATTGATTGCCTGGTGTCGGTGAAAAATTCTGCCTCACCCCAGTGTATCAGCTGTAGCCTTACCCTGAAAATGCTTTTATTGGCTTTTAAAGATGCTTATGACTCCCAGTGGACTAGTGGCACTGTTTTCTAATTTAAAATATTTTAATTAAATAAAATCCTTCGTGAGAAAAAAAAGAGCAAGCGCAATCAGAGTCTGTCAGCTCAGTTGTCCTCTTACTGAACTGACATGACAAGACACTACATTTGGGTTTCTCACCCGCTCTCTCTTCCCCCTCCTTCCTTTAATGGTCTGTCAAAAGGAAACCTCATCCAGTGTTGGCACTAATGCCTGTTGTAAATAAAGGGAAATGGAAGGAAGAGGAGGGGGGAGAGAGGAGGGGGTGTGTTAGAATCTAGATTTGCAGTTCAATTGCACAGCTTCTCTCTGAGTGTCTAGACACCAGCTGCCTGGTTGCCATGGGAACCCACTAACTTTGGCTGATGGATTGAGCAGCAGTGATTCTCTGGAGATCTGGGTGGGAGCTTGGTGGTATGGAGAGGCAGAGAAAGGTTGGGATAGATGGAATAGATAGAGGGTGTTACAATAACATGGGACACAGTAAGAGAAAACAGGAGTATTTTGTGAAAGGGTAGCATTAAGCCAGTTCCAGTTTCTCTCAAACACCTTGCTCATGATGACAAGCTATAAACCTGCTGTACCCAGCAGGTGTCAGGACACAGGTTGCTAAAGACAAATAGCAGAGCTGGAATGATTGTATTCCCATCAACCTCCTGCCAGTGTCAAAGCACTTTAGTGAGCCAATGCTTAACACAGTCAACAGACTCAATGGAGAATCGTCAACCCAAGTCTTGGGAGTAGGAAAGCCCCAAGAATGGCTGCCACATTTCCAAGTACTCAGCAGTGACAGTTAATCACAGCTTCCCCCCCACACACACACACACTTGTATTCTTCCAACTTATCCATGTTATATGTAAGGATTAGGCAGCAGTTTGAGTAAGAGAGGGCGGTGGCTACGCTGAGAATTGACTACGGAATGATAGGTCACCAGTTTAGGACAAAATCGTTAACCAACCACACAACTGTATTTTGTTCTCTTATTCACATGCAGTCTCCCATCATGGGGAACTCTCAGTCCACAGACTCGGGAGCTTTACAGTCCCTTGTTGGCCCCTTGGTCCTTTCTGACACAGCTTCCTATTGGATTGGGATTTCCACGCTGCACAACTACACATAAATGTGCCCCCCACAGTCCTTTCTCATAAAAGATCACCCCAACTCATACAGACTAGGTTTATTGTTGGTCTCAGTGTTCCATCTTTGTACAGGCACCTTTCCTAACCACAGTCCAAATCTAAAGGAAGACCCACTGAGTTTACTGGCATTTTCTAGATCACAGGTGTTTTTAATCAGGCAGTGCTAATAGATAATCTTTAGATTATGACCAACATTTATGTTTTGAATCTGAAACATCCCTCATAGGAGTACATCTTGAATAGTTGTTTCTCAGATGGTAATAATATTTTAGGAAGCTGCAGAATCTTCAGGAGGCAGGGCCTTGTTGGAAAAAGTAGGTCACTGGTGACAAGATTTTGACAGTTATAGGAGAGCCGGACTGTAGTACCTGTTCTGCTCCCTTTGTTTACTGGCCCACAGGATATGAATAGTCCAAGCCATATGTTCCAGTTGTCAAGAACAAAGCTGCCCTGACATAATTTCTGAGCCAGAATAAAACTATCTGAATTGTGCACCCAAATCAGTCTTACAGTAACTAAAACATCACTCAAAGCTAAAAGAGTGTCCTGAATGCATATGTGGGCATGTGTGTGCATGCTTACAAATTGCTATATATAAATATATATATATATTCCATAGGCTATAGATCCTTTCAAGAAATATTTAAATTACATTGACTATAATCAGCATGTAAGAAAATTCAACATACTAAAACAGAATCACTGTTGTGTAAATGCTGAGTTAATCATAATTTATGGCATAGAAAATTTTAATCCACAGAAGCTTTATAGACATGAAATCTTCCATGACTTTGATTTGCTGATTCACCATGAGAGAACGATAACTCACTCCAATGCAAATATAAGTTTTACCATTTATTTTCAGTTAGAGTAGAATCCCCAGTGGTTGAGATAAAACCATGTATTACTTACTTTTCTTGCTGCTATGACCACACTCTGACAAGAAGCAAGCAAATTAGGGGAGAAATATTTTGTTCTGACTTACAATTTGAAATGATAGAGTCCACCACATTGAAGAAGACATGGGGGCAGAATTGTGAGGGGACCTGGTCACCTTGTGTCCATAATCAAGAAGTCTGCCCTTTATATACCTTTGCCTTAGGAGAATGAGACAATATGCCTGACTATGGCTGTTCTTCCATGCAGAGGGTGACTGAAGCAAGACTGTGAAAGGAGATCAAGTGCTTTGGTGCTATACCTGTATGGGTAATGATATGAATTATTAAAGAGTCTACAGAAGCAAAGGAATATGGGGGAAGATCTATCCAGGTAAAGAGAAGTACCTTAGTGGTAAAAAGGGACTAAGCCTACTAAATAAAAGAGAGCATGTCTCCTTTGCCACCTATGTGATATCTTTCAGAACTAATCTGGCTACTTTGTTTTCCCTTAAGTGATAACAACCAAAAGAAATATCTGTCATATTGCCATGTAGATGACTTCTTTAGTCATGAAATGAAACAACTACCTGCTACAATCTTGCTCCATGTTCTATTTGTTAGGGATACAACAATGTACAAAACATTATTAAAACAAAGAATACCTTGTCTTCATGGACCTTCTATTGCAAAGAAATCATTAAGATCTATAACATAGTATACAGCTTTAAGTGAGGTTCAACCCTATAATGGATGTCTATACTATTCCATGAGCCCAGAAAACATTGTGGACAAGGAGGTAGAAAGAGTGTAAAAACTGGAATACAGAAGTATCATGAAACACTGCCATATAAATGGTCATTACAGTCATGACCAGATAGCGGCAATGAATACCTGGGCGAGACTGGGTGGTTCAGCATCCATCATGGATAGAAGAGGTACCTATGAGTCCATGTCCTTGGCAGCTACATATTTCTCTATCACATCTTCTTAGGACTCTGCCTTCTGTGTGCTATGAAGAAGCTCCCCCATCACATGCTACCATTATCCTAATGTTTTGCCTAGGCCCTGGGTCAGAGGAGCTATGGATTAACTCCCCTGAAACCATGGTCTTTCTTCTCTGGGGATGTTTTTATTATGTGTTTTGATTACATTCATGTAAGAGTCGCTAACACAGTTGGTCATCAAAGGCAAACATTGGACTGAAAGTGAGATATCAAAGAACCAAACTTTGAGGTGACATAAGATTTCAAAGTCAGAAGAAGGAAATGATTGAAGCTAGGGTAGAGGGATAAGACTAGGTAAAGTACTATGTGTCTGTGTGTTTTTGTTAACTTTGGCACAAAGCAGAGACTTCTGGGAGGAGTGAACCTCAATTGAGTAAATAACTGTGTCAGACTAACCTCTAGCCATATCTGTGCGGTATTTTCTTGAGTGTTGCTTGGTGGAGGAGGACCCAGTATGGGGCACCCCTGAGAAAGTACCCAGATGTGAGCCTGGAGAAAGCCATGTTCCTTTATGGTCTCTGCTTTAGTTCCTGCCTCCAGGTCCTTGCTTCCCTCAATGATGAACCCAATGATGAACTGCAGTTTTTAAGATGAACTAAACCTTCTCATTCTCTAAGCAACTTTTGGTCATTTTTATCACAGCAACAGAAAGGAAACGAAGGCGTAATGAAAGACGATTGGTGAAAGTATTTCAAAGTGTAGGACGTGACAGGTTAACTATCAAATGCTAGCAAAGAGGCTGAGAACTCTGAATTGGATTTCCTACTATGGAAGATATTTGTGATTTTGAACAAATTTCTTTAAGTTGAAGCTGGAAAGATGAATATGGTCATTAGGAATTAAAAAAAATAGACATAAACAAGGAAATTAGTGTCTGGGTATAGACAACCCTTGTGGGAAAGAAAGACTCAAGAGCCCGAGGGCACACATGTGAATCTGGAATCTGTCACTTCCTAAATGTAGTAACCTCTCTACACCTCAGCTTTCTCAGCTACAAACCCTTCCTCATAGGGTTGTTTGGTGTGTGAAACACATAAATGTAAACGTGCCTGTCACTTTATCCTGGAAAAGATGACTCTGTTATCAAATTCTACTCCAAGTCCTAGAGTCCAAATTCACAAATATTATTATTTGAGCAGTTTTTGTGAAAATATAGCCAAGGCTGGTCTAGTTTCGTAGTATGTTGTGACAGCTGTGGATTGAGTCACTGCAAGGGCGGGCCATGTTCCATTCCTTCTGCTTAATGTAATGTTCAGGTGTTTCAAAGCAGTCTCATGATTCTGAATAGTTAATGACTCCCTCAAACTTCTTTATTTTTGGAAGACCCCAAAAGATTTCTTTTCTGATCACATTGAATTTCAGTGGTGGTTTATGTAGAGGACTATTCAAAATGTTAAGGCAGATGTTTCTGTGCTACAAAGTCACTTCATCTGGCATTCTGTCAAACAGAAGTCTTTATCAACTAGCACTTCAGTGTTACAATAAAAATTGATATCTGTATAATGCTCCTGACACATTTTATGACTGCAATTACTCTATTTCTAACGTTGCATGTGCTTTATTATATCTAAACCTCCCCCAATTGGAAATCCAGTAATAACATAGATAGTAATTATTATTCAAAGATTAGGATAACCATTTCCTTAATCACAATAGATTACATAGCTGGGTTGGTCCTTTTTATTCTAATCTGACTTTATTTTAAAGAAAAATAAAAGTATTAACATGACAAGTATATAGAGGGGAAGGCTGAGACTCTGATCCATTCATACACATGAAGTTCTGTTGCTCACTTCTATATCTATGAAAAGGAATGATAGCCTAAGCACAGAGTGAGTGTGGCTTCAAGAAAATACTACATATACAGAATTTAGCAATAACTCTAGAACAAAAGCATATATAATCTATATTTTTCATCAGTGTTATATTTGCTGGCTCTTTTTAAAAACTGGTTTTCTGTTTTTGTTGTTGTTTTTTGAAATAGGGGTTCTGGGTAGTCCTGGCTATTCTAGAATTCTCCCTGTAGACCAGGCTGGCTTTGAACTCAGAGTTCCTCCCACTTCTACCTCTAGAGTGCTAGGATTAAAGATATTCACCACCAAGTCCATTGCTCTTCCAATGACCTTATCTAAGGACCTAATAAATCTATGTCAGACCAAAGACTGACAAACTCGAAGGGATAAGATATGTATTAGGTTGTTTTCACATTTTAATTATGACTTGGAATAGTATTAGGAACAGATAATCACAATTGTTTTTTGTGAAGAATCCTCAATAAATTATGGGAGTTCAATAGACAAATGGAGTGTGTACTATATTCATGTAGATTTACTACAGGAGGATGACGGTTGGTGTGTAGCTGAAAGGGCAGTCAGTCTACACCCTCCCCCTCAGCTGCCTGCCACATCTGTACAGCCCCAGGAGGCTTCAGAAGATGAGCTCAGGTCTCCTGAGTGGCTGCATTCCCCAGAAGCGACAGGGGACAAATGGCTGCTGGCTCGCTACACTGCTCCACTTCACTCTGCTCCCACCCTCTTGCCAGCCCACCAGGCACGTGCCAACAATGAGCTGCCTGCCTCATTGGGATCCTCCGCTCCATTAATAAGTCCTGGAAGGCTGATAATGGAGATTTGCAGAGCCTGCCGTCTTTCAATGAGGCGGGTTGTTATGGAAACCGGAGGCAGAGCATCATGTACATATTATTGATCCTTTAAAAAAAATTTTTTTAAAAATGGAGCATTAGAATGCAATGTCCCTCTTTTTTACCTCACTCAGCTCCCATGGCTTTCTTTTAGAAGTTTGTCATCAATTTACACACGTGACAATTCACAGCTCTTCTCTTTCTTTCTTTGCACCTGCCCCACCCTTTCTTAATTACAACGAATGATTTTTCACCTCTGGCAGAAAAAAAAAGTCAGCTGAGCAGGAAACCAAAGGAACACCAAAGAGGACACTCAAAATCTAATTTAACACCCTGGCATTAACTCGATTATTTGAGACAAGAAAACCAGTCATGAATATCAATGCACTTTCCTCACCATTAAAAAAAAAATTATAATCGAACAGAATTTAAAAATGACTTCGGAGCCCCACCCTACTTTATTCTGGTGGCAAGATGTTCACCACCCACGATGAAGCACACACAGTGCTCTGTGAAAGGGGCACCCAGCGCTCAAGCCAAAGAAAAAATGGGACTATTTTTCTGAACTACTTTTAAAATTAGCTTTACATCCTTACAGGAGAAATCCAATTACTCCTTTTAGTTAATGAATACAGGCATAATGCCAAAGTGTACCTGACTAGGAGGCCTGTGAATAGCACTAAATGAATACTGCCTGGAGGCGGCCATAGATTTCAGTATCACCAACAGTCCCTGCATTGAAAAGGCCTGTGCACCATTGCTTCTTGGTGAACTTCCCACATCTGCCCAGCAGAGGGCAACAGAGTAATACTGTTCCCACAGTGAGGCCTGCAAAGCAGCCAGAACTCCCGGAAAAGACTCCATGATTTACTGTGACAAGGTCCTGCTTTGAAGCTTTTCTGAAGTTAATTTTATTTTTAAGTCCTTTGTAATGCTATCAAACAGTAAGTCTAGAAATATTGTTTACTGAAGTCATGCGAGGGGATGAACGAAAATTAATATTGCATTGTGAAATGGATTTCGAGACTAGATAATGCTTTACATTGGCCTTATTTCTATAGGGTACGGTCTTATATCTAAGACCTTTGACTTCATAAAATACTATGACATCAGTTATACTATTTTAATGTAGTAAAAACATCTGCCATTGTTTAGTTTAAACCCCCAGTCATTGCAGGTCTGAACATTTTAAGGTACATTGACCTTCCCCTCCCTGGTGCTCTAAATGTTGCCTAACTGGGTTCATTTCCTTCATTTAGATACCACCCACCACCGTGGCATCTGAACTCACCCACTGCAGTTAGAGGCAGATTCCAGCCAACCACATACTTTTACATTGCTCTGGGGCCTGGAGTTAGTTTTGTTTGCTTGTTGTTTGCTGGCTTGCTCCTTTTAAAGGCCTTACTTTTCGTCCAACCAGATTGTACATGGAATGACAGTATTTTTCTTTTCACTTTTATACACCAGTATTCTTTATAATGCTTAGAGCTCTTGTATAAATTACACCTACCAACAAATGAAAGTTATCTGTATGACAATGAAACGTGCTCCTTGGGTACCTTGTCTCCTCTACTCTGATCCTAACTCATTATGTGACTGTTCAAGGTGATCCTACAAGACTCGTCACTTTTCATTAGAATACACACATGCACAGCTTGTCCTGGGGATTGTTCAAGTACAGTGGGTTGAACAGTTTTGAAAACTGGTCCCAGCTGAATATCTGATGAAAGACCAAACTATCATCCATACGCACACACACAGTAAAACATGTTACAGACCATTTCAGGAGATGAAACTCTCCAAGCCTAGGTCAAGGTGATGTCTAACTTTCCCTCCATGCTTAGTAGGCATATAAGATTAAAATCTAAGTTGAAACCATTATCCTGGTACCTACCTAGAAAGAGCATATTACCCAATTCTCTTAAGAGTTTCCAACTCTTTCTATCAAATCCCTAGATTGCAGTTTCTGAGGGACCAATTACAGGAAGCCTAAATTAATCCTACCATCACTACCTGGTGGCCTTGGCTAACTTCCAGGCTCAATCATTACTGATAATGTAAGTACTTGGTAATGTTGCTGAGCTACAAAGTAGGCCAAATAGAATAGCCTCTGACTCCCAGAAGACGTGGCATTATGTATCTCTCTAGCTGACCACAATAAGTTAAGTCATATTTGCACATTAATTTCTTCTATAAAGTCAGGAGGTTGGTACCAAGGCAGAAAAAGATAACTTTTCTAATAACTTTATATGAAAAAAAACACAGGACAAAAGAAAGGTTGATTTCTATTAAACACTTGCTATATGTTCAAGGAAACACACTGTAGGTACTTTATATGCAAACCATTTAATGCCAACTGGGTTCATCCCTGAGACTATTTCACAATGATGAAACCCATACTGAGCTATTGACAGAGCTCCTTAGGGACCATGTCTGTGCTTCAAATTCATTTCCAAGACCCATACTCTCCCTCCTGTGTCACAGTCAAAGATGAAATTTATCTAACCCTACAGCTGTTGCAATGCTCTGTCTACTGATGCAACAACTAGTTATTGCATAACATATTTTCTTCTATAAAATGAGTCCTTTACATCATTTAAAATGATTCTCTTTGTAAATACCTCGTAGTACTTACAGGATAAAATAACATCTTCTACTAACATTTATCAATTAAATGTTCTTTGACAATTTCATACATATATTTAACGCAATCTAGTCACACTCATCCCCCATACAAACAAATATTTTCTTATCTTTAGATAAAAAGATGACAATCTTTGTTCTTACTTTCTCTAAAGTTTTGTTCAGAGGACCTTTCTTCATATCACAAGTGAAGAATATAATGATGACAAATAATTATTTCACATATCAGAAGAGAGGGTTGATATGGGTTCACTTGACACACAGTTCTTTAGATGTGGTACCTTGTTAAATACAATAACTCAATAGGGATAGCATTCATATTCTCATCCTATAGATGAAGAGTCTGGGGATTGGACATATTCATTAAAGGTACACAGTGAGAAGTTTTAGAGTAGTTTGGAGTTGAATTCAGGCCTGCTCATTCCTAGGTAAGGTAGAATATTTAACGAGGTATCCTAGGTAAATGTGTTTATAAAACTTGACTTGGAATCTGCAATGTATTAAGTATGGAAGTAGTTTAAACTTGGGGGATATTGAAGCTCACCTCCTCTTTTCTCTTCCTGCCTGTTATCAAGTAGTTGGTGAGTCTTGGTTGAAGCAGGGGGTTGTCTGAAATCTGATGGTAAAGAATTCAGATGGGGGGGAAGAGAGAATATATAATATATATTTGTGTGTAGAAGATATTCAGAAACAGTCATAGGAAGAAAATAGATGATTTTAACACTTAAAGGAGTGGGCTTTAAGTGTTATAAATACGTTAGCTTAAAAAAGTGTCTTTTAAAAAAAAGTGGTTGAGGTCTTCCAATTTGAAAACTAAAGTGATCTTTTTCTATGCAAGCTATTTATGAAAAAAAAATCTCTCCATGTAGGAAAATAATTTTATTAGTCAATCAGTAGATGTCTACTGAAAGCCTCCTATGTGTGGGTCAGCACTAAGATGCTAAGTATTATGGGAAAGAATGTTGTCACTGTTTAGTAATAGAGAAAAAAATTAAGATATCAAAGAGAGGTAAATACACTCATACTAGGCATAAGAATTCTCTATACTAATGACTCTCAACCTGTGGCTCCTGACCTCTTTGGGGGTCACATATCAGATAGCCTGTCTATCAGGTACTAATTTTGCAATTCCTAACAGTAGCAAAATTACAGTTATGAAGTAGCAACAAAATAGTTTTATGGTTGGTGGTCACCACAACATGAGGAACTGTTTAACAGGGTTTCAGCATTAGGTAGGTTGGGAACCACTGTTCTAAATGAACCAAACAGATGATGCTGACGGGTGTGCTGCTACTCAGATCAAAGGTCAGAGGGTCAGGAAGTCCTCTCGCTGCAAGTGACATTCAAACTGAGACTTGAATGGTCAGAGGCAACCCATGCCAGAGACAGCAAGTGCAAAAGTCACCAAAAGACATAAGCTAAACTCATTGGAGATATTTAGAAAATGTGTGACTAGAGAAGAGAGAGGAGGGGTAGGGAGTATCAAAGGACACAGAGCAGAGAGACAAGCAGAAGTCAGACCACAGGAGGTCAAAGGACACAGATCAGAGAGACAAGCAAAAGTCAGACCATGGGAGGTCATGTAGGCAAAAGGAATCATTTCAAATTCATTCCAGCTGCCAATATAAGTGTTGGAAGAATTTCTGAAGGGTACAGATTTGGACAAATACAAAAAGACCTTTGGATGAGTGGTCTTCAGAACAATCTACTGAAAATCAAAAGAAGCTTGGATCAACAAGGAGGCTCAGTGGGTTAAAGGCACTTGCTGCCAGCCCTGAGAACCTAAGTTCAATTCTTCAGATCCAAATGGGGCAAGGAGGTTCTTCTGTTCTCCATGAGTGTATCCTCCCACCCACCTCCCCATTCACATGGACACACAGACACACACGCAAATAAATACATAAAAATGTGTAATAAAATTGAAAGTTAAAAAAGCAGTTATCAGAAGCTAAATCACCTCAGAGCTAAAGCCTGTAATTATTGAAGCTACTCCTTTACACAGCTGGGGTTTGTCACGTGATGTGACTCACTAATATGATATTTAGGATGTCAGTCCCTGGAGTTGACTAGGACTTGGCGCCAGAGTTTACAAATGTTTCCCTTTGGGGCATCGTTTTAGGCAGACATGCAAACAACTATCATTTGCTGGGGTTAACAGTGAAAGAAACACAGGTTATGAGTTTTCTTTCTTTCTAATGTTTAAAACCTATTCACAGACATAATATCTGAAAATCTAAATTTTGTGAATGTTCCAAAACTACATAGATGAATTTCTTAAGTAGGATAACATTTGAAAAATTCTTTGTACCATTCTGTTGCAAGTTGAAATAGAAAATACACTCCTGCTCATCAGTTTGCTTTTCCGAAAACCTCGGCAGCCATAGTCATCTTACAGTGCTTTGACTAGTTATGTTCAATGAGTCACCTAAAGTTCAATGGCTTATGATTTGCATTATAAGCAAATTCTTAAAAAATAAAGAATTTCTATAGTGTCTCTATCAAGAAAATCTGTTTGGAAAACACACACTTTGAGTCAGGTGCAGAAAGGGTGTGATGATTTTATATGTGCTTGGCCCAGGGATTGGCACCATTAGGGGGTGTGACCTTGTTGGAGTAGATGTGTCACTGTGGGCAAGGGTTTAAGGCCCTCATCTTAACTGCCTGGAAGCCAGTATTCACTAGCAGCCTTCAGATGAAGATGTAGAACTCTCAGCTCTTCCTGAACTGTGCCTGCTTGGATGCTGCCATGTTCCTGCCTTGATGATAATGGACTGAACCTCTGAACCTGTAAGCCAGTCCCAATTAAATGTTGTCCTTATAAGAGTTGCCTTGGTCATGGTGTTTGTTCACAGAAGTAAACCCTAACTAAGACAATGGGGTGAGTTCATGGAAAGAATAAGTTCTGAATTTTTGGTTGAACTTAGTCATACCAAAAGCCAAGGTCTTTGGAAAATGGCCTTACATTCAGAATAGGAATTGTCAGTTACTATTGGTTAAAATTTCAAAGTTTTACCAATATCTAGAAATAGTTGAGGACAGGGGTATAGCATAGGAAACTGTGCACTGGTGAAGTCTCTGACCCCTGATCCCTGACCCCTGACTCTGCCAAACAGCTCAGGTCCCAAACCTTACACCTCTGAAGTGCTTCATCATTGGACTCTAGAACTCCAGCAACATAGTCACACACTGGTTTTGCATTTTAACACAAGATTTTAGAGAATCAAGTATTTCTATAATATTTGTTAAGAATATTTTGCATGTTCTTAATAGTGTTAGAACTTCACCTTATCTAACCCAATACAATGTTTAGGGGTGACCTAGACCAATGAATAAAAGGTAGGACCTAACACAGATGCACTTTCTGCCAACCCTGTAACTAATGTACATAATCTACAGCATTGGCATGACTATAGTTACCCATACTCATGGTGATCGTTGGGCTCAAAGGATGTGGACAATTTTTCTAGTCCCACAAACAGACAATAGCAAAGAATTTCCTTACATTTATGTTTTCAACATGTAGTTTAGAGCTGAAAAATGATCCTCTTGGACAAGAAGGACAGAGACATACGCACAGAGCTTCTAACATCCTAAAACACCTCCATTTCCCCTACCACCCTCAACCACAGTACTGCTACTTGACGTCCAGGCTAGCAATTTGTGAGGAAAAAAAAATCTGCTCTTAATTTATTCCCTAGTCTTTCCCCTCCTTCTTCTAGTCTTTGTCTTTTCCTCAATATTCTTCCTCGCACTAAAATTAGTGAGAGGAAAAGGAAGCATGAGCCTTGTGATACAGTTCCACCTGTACCCTGAATTTACCTCTAAATTAAAAGCCTTACGATTCATTCAAAAGATATAATATCAGATCACACTTTAAAATTATTACATACGTTTATCTGGAGGAGGCTGGGGGTGGCATGCACAGGCCACCCTATGCATCGTGAAGCTCAGAGGACAGCATGCAGAAGCTGGTTCTCTCCTTCCACCATGTGGGCCCTGAGACTTGAGATCAAGCCAGTGAGCCTGGACCCATGCCACTCCCTGCTGAGCTCTTGTGCAACACTCAGTTCACACTTCAGAAGACAATATAACAGTCTATTTGCAAGCAATAACTTTACTAGCTAATACTAGATGCAGTTCTAAACATTACCTTTATCCCTACCCATTTTAACAAGTGCACAGTGCTCAACAGATGCCTGCAAATGTTACAGCAAGTTCTCATGATGTCACATATACATAAGCATATGGTTTTACACATGGATCTTTATGTGCTCCAACACTGAAGCACCAAGACTTGATAATTGCTATTATAGTACTTTAGAGTTATCCAAAGTAAAATTAATTAACTTGTTAAAAATACACTGATATGAGCCTATGCTGGAGCTCTCTGACATCATTTCGCAACTGCTCATGCAGTGACAACAGTTGCCTGAAATAGGCTACAACAGGTGTATTTAGACAATTGAACTAGGCAAATTCTAAAAGGTTGAGTTTTGTGCCTTGGAAAGCCAACTTCTCAGCATGTAACTACAGCTATGGCTAATAACATCATGAATACTCTAACTTCCTTGGATTTCTTTGTGCATGATGTATGAGGAGGGCTCATGTCTGTGCACATGCTTGTAGAGGCCAGATGTCAATGGCAGGTGTCTTCCTCTGTAGCTCTCCACCTGATGTTTCGAGACAGGGTCTCTCAATGAACCTGGAGCTCATCATTTGGTAAGATTAACTGGATAGTGAGCTCCAAGGATCCTCCTGTCTCCATCTTACCAATACTAGGATTATAGGCACACGCCACTAAGCCTGTTTCTCTACTTGGTGCTAAGGATCTGAACAAGGATCCTTCTGCTTACATAGCAAGTGCTTTCCTGACTGAGCCATTTCCTCAGCTCCTTTCTGTTCATTTTTCCTTGCTTTCTTTCATTCTACCTCACCTCTTTTTCCTTTTGTATGTTATAGTATATACTTTGTGTTCATAACGCATTTATGGGCAAATGACTAAATATGCCTAAAATGAACAGAGAGAATACAGAAAAATACTATCCTGGCATACCTCAAAATTTCATAAGCACTCATTCTGACTCATCCTTCAAGTGAGTGTATGGAGAAGACTCTCATAGTGAGAGGCACATAACTCAAGTTCCAGCTTAATCTTGGCTATAAGAAACATTCTTCTCCATTTATTAAATGGAATTCTGACACAACAATATAAAACCTTCTTTATCTTGGTGTTAAAAAAAAAATGTATGTCTCTCCTCAGCTTTTCAAAAGTGACCTGTAACTCAACCTGACCTCCTACCTTAGCAACCATCAACATACTGTAGAGAGTAGTGCATCGCTAAATGTCCATTCACGGGTGAACTGCGGTGAGTGACCTTGCCCCTTCTAAAGCTGTGAAGTTCTTTTCTAATGCTTCTTTAAGTAATCTTATCAGTATTAAAGGATCAGGAAGGAGAGAAATAAAAAACCTTTTATCACATGGCCGCTCTTCCTTATAGAAGGCTATAGTCATGTCAGTAGGAGAAGTATGCAAACAAACTGCTTCAACTCTGGGCTGCTCTGCCCTTTAAATTAGAATTGGCTTTTATGTGGTGAGATTAGTGTTTGTCTGTTTGTTTTGCCAAATACATGAGAGTTATAATAAGTTGTACTTTATATATATGGAGGAACTTATTTGGTCACCAACTCTCTTATGATTTACAGTCTGAAAGGGCTCCCAAGCTGTGCACAGATTTTGTCCGTTGGGCTGTAGGAAAGGAGACTAGACAGCAAGGGTGGAAAAGGCTGGTTCCTCACCTCTGTCACAGTAGCACTCTTGGTTCAGGGAGGCACAAACCACTCATCCTATGGTGGAGCAGAAGGCTCAGTGGACTCCAGCTCACATTGCAAAGATTACTTAGACATGTCAGAGAAGGAACTGAGCCAAGAAACCTGGCATATTTTCCCTTCTCTGGGTGTGCCTGTCACACACTGGTAAGAGTCACCCACAGGTCACTCCTGGAGCTGGGATGAAATTAATCACCTGCTGCAGATCTGAGCAGCCCTGGTTTTCCTCCAGTTCGCAATATGTTTCTAAACATAATGTAAAATGTCCCCCTTGGTCTAGGAAGCCCTAGCTGCTTTGAATTCTGGCCACCACAGAGAGGACACATGGCCCCAAATAAAGGCAACACTTTCTAAGGAGCTTCTTATCCTGCTTCCAAATTACCAGGTCCATGACACCGTAGGTATTCTGTATAAAGGAGAGTCTATCTTACTTTGCTATTTAGAATGTGTATACAAATCAGGAACCTGTCATAAGATGATCACCACCAAGATCTTCTACTAGTGATTTTGTGATCCCTGTCCAACATTTTTGCTTTATGAAAAGATAAGTTTATGCTTAAAAAAACCCCTAAGAATAAGGCCCGTGCCAAGTCTGGAGATTACAAACCAGTCTCCTGTATCAGCTTGGGACTTTCCCCTGCATAGTACCGTTCATTCATTCCTAACTCATTCAGTAAATCTACATTGCCTGCCTGCTCCAGCAAAGCATTAGCATAGGTGAGATTCAACAATTGGCTTTTTCACTCTTGGGTTAATTTTAACGACCCACTGCTGAATCAGGACTTGAATTTAAATACTTGCATTTTTGTAATAATACAAAAAAAGTAGGGCCTCTTAGGTATGATTTTTAAAAAAAAACAATATCCCTTTTTATTAGATACCTATTGTCCTTTGAGACAGATGAAGCAACTTATGTATCAAGATCTCCTGGGAAGGTTCCATAATTAGCCTAAACAAAATTTTCCATCTTTGTATGCTTTATATTTTGTAAGGCTGCAGAGATATCTTCAATGGTTGAAAGCACACATTGCTTTTGCGGAGAACCTAAGTTCAGTTCCCAGCACACAAGTTTGTCAGCTGACAATGGCCCCTAACTCAAGTCCCAGGAGATCCCTGTATGGAAGTACAGGCATTGCATTCACACACACACACACACACACACAAACACACACAGGCATGTGCACACACACACACAGAGAGAGAGAGAGAGAGAGAGAGAGAGAGAGAGAGAGAGAGAGAGAGAAGAAGAGTTTAAATTTAGAAATTACATGAATATTCTTAGTTCTGAGTTGCCTTTCTATTGTAGATTCTGGAAGAAGGGATGAAAAGGAGAAGGAGGAGGAGAAGGAAAAGGAGGAGGAAAAGGAGGAGGAGAAGAGGAAGAAGAAGAGGAAAGAAGAAGAGGAAGAGGAAGAAGGAGAAGGAGAAGGAGAAGGAGAAGGAGAAGGAGAAGGAGAAGGAGAAGGAGAAGGAGAAGGAGAAGGAGAAGGAGAAGGAGAAGAAGAAAGCTGTCCTGGACTGTTGCCACTCCTTCCTTATGGGCTAAAAAGAAAGAAAGTGTGTGGTTTATTCATTATTTCATTGTTCTAAAGAACATTTTTTTTTTTTTGCTGGCTATAAAAATGTTCATTTCCAGTTTTCTGAAACACACACATATTCATCAAGTATCAATATGGCATAATTTTAGTAGAGTAGCTGTAGGTTTCTCTTCCACATTAAAAAAGAGTCTATCAGGGCTGGAGAGATGGCTCAGAGGTTAGGAGCACTGATGGCTCTTCCATAGGTCTGGAGTTCAATTCCCAGCAACCTCATGGTGGCTCACAATCATCTGTAATAGGATCCAATGCCTTCTTCTGGTGTGTCTGAAGAGAGTGATAGTGTACTCACATACATAAAGTAAAAAAAAAAAAATTTTTTTTGAAGAGTCTATCAATTTGTATTGGGGTCGGAAAGGCTGTTCTTCAGAAATGGTTTCACTGCTCATGTGCCACCTGAGGAACCCATATTAGCATAATTTATAAGAAAGGCAAATCGCTTTCCTTGTGTGTGTTTTTCTCTCTGAATATATTGACTTTTTCTCCAAAATAGAATGGTACAAGATGGACAAACCACAGTATTGCCTTAATGTGTGGCTTGAAAACTAAAAACAGATTTGAGAATTGTTGAGCAAACACATCTAACTTATGTATTACCTATGCTATCTTTCCCACAGTTGTTTGATATGGCCTAATTGCAAATGTTAAGACTGTTAGCCAGTTTTGCCAATGGTTAAATGGTCTGTTAAGAGAATATCATTTTCTAAGGAATAAGAAGAAAATTATATTGCATCTTTCCATGCAATACATTTTATCAAACTTTCCTAAACATATCAGATGACTGCTTGGTGTATCCTTTATCTATTTAAGAAAGTCCAATCTCCAAGCTATCACAGTTGCTTAACTTTCTACTGACTGTGTTACTAGTAACTTCACTGCAATCAAAGTACACATCGGAAACAATTTTGGGGTAGAGAGGAGGCTTTTTAGGTTCATAGCTTTTGATGGTCCATTCCACAGTCATTGTGACCCACACACTAGGTTATACTTCATGACAATTGAAGTGTGTAGCAGAGGAGTGGCTTCATGGTGACAGGAAGCAGAGAGAAGGGAATGACTGTACATTTGGAGCTTTTCTCCAGTTTGTTCCTTTTGTTCTTTCCGGACCCCACCATCAGGATTGTCTCTTCCTCCCAGTAATTGATCCACTGATGTCAACCTCAGAGATACACCCAAATGTATGCCTCACCAATCTACTAGTGATTATAAATCCAATCAATCTGACAGTAAAAACCACTTTAATTACTCAGTTAAATAAAATTAACATAGACAAAATTACATAGATAATGAATTACGTCTAGGAGAAAAGTGAAGTATTGACAATAAAAATATAGTCAACCTAGTTATAATTTTTTATCATAGAGTCTGGGTTAGGTGAACTAAAAGACAGAGGTTTAACCATATTGAGGACCACCATTTTCAAGTCTTTATTTTCAATGTCAATATAATATGGAGTTAAAAGTGCCCTTCAATCTTTTGTTGTTTGTTGGGCCTCAAGTGTGACCACCAAGTCTCTCAGAACTGGCTTCCTAGATTCATTCTCTTCTATCCTCTCTCTTCTCAACCTCATCTCCCCAGATCTACTGCCCAGGAGACAAGAAAATAAGGGACAACAGGAAAGTGATCATCCTTGGGGAAGAGACCATTTGCCAACAAACCAAAGGTGTCTTTTTGGCATACCATTTGCCTTTGGAGGACAGAGAAAAACTAGTTAAACATGCTTTACAGACACCAAAACTAAGTATAAAGTACAGAACAGCTAGCCTGAACTATCAATGAAATCTGACTAAGAACTCAAGTCTCAGGATTTGAGGTGGTATGTAGTCTATTACACTACAAGCATAGAGAGAATTGCACTAAGTATAGTCGATAAGATGGTTCTTATTGAAACATGATGTCACTCATCACCCTGAAAATCTTCTTTTAGGCAAGCCCCCAAACAAATTTTTGCTTAAAAAAAAGTCAAGTTTTATTGCTGTGAAATAAATATCTGGTATTTTGAAGAATGCAAAAGTGCAAAGCTTTGTTATATGAATGAGTTTTTATTGCTTGAATCATTCAGTTTCTCTACATATAAAGCTTAAATCAGATTAAGAAGCATGGCAAAACTTAGGCATGTATTTTCTACACCTTTATTTATGCTCTAAGCCATCTCATCTTGAGACATCTTTAGGGATACAGTTCTTAGAGCTTGAAGCTGCTCCACTGTTTCCTTCTGCCCTTCCATTCATGTTTGGCTCTAGGAAGGGTTCAGCATGTAATGGAGCTATGGTTGTGAGAGCAGAGTGAGGAACCCTCAGGCTTTCTACCCCATTAGACTGAGCACTCTGCTTTCTCTCCATGGTTAGCTAAACGGGCTCCCTGTGCTATGCTCATGTTTCACTCTTCCATACTTTTGAGACTGAGGGCGCGTGTGTTCACATATGTGTGCAGAATAAAAAAAGTATCAATGGCCACTTATACCTGAAGCTATTCTGTATTTTAAGAAATATGCTCTTTTCAGTGCCAACGATAATATGACTTTTTAAATTAAGGCACTCACATGCGTGGCTTTCTGCTTGGCAGCTTCCTTTATGAAGTGATAGCCATATACGAATAATGGAAGAAGGCACGAAAGGCCTCAACGATATATCTCGTGATTCTGAAATTTATTTTCATCTTCTCTTTTCTCTGCTTCCTTTGTCAACTACAGAGATAGAAATTATACTCCAATTCATGTTTTCTAGAACGTTCTTTAGCAATATGGCCCTAGGTAGTACAGAGGCAGTGAATTCTTTATAAATACACTTGCTGGAGAGAGGGGTATAGTCTAGACAGGTATCTAACAAGGCTGTGATTCACAAAAGCCAAATCTAGGGAGAGGCACAACCTAATTGTGAGGCGACTGACCTGCAACCAAAAGAGACCTACAATCTTCTATTTGTAATTCTCACCTTTTCCCCCTGACATATGTGATGATACAAGCAGTATTCCTATTCTGAACAGTTTCAACTGATCTTTGTAGCTCACCTAGTTCTAACAAAGGGGCACTTGAAGCCCATTGGATAAGACTTCAGGATCAAAATTACTTTAACATTTCTCATCATTCTGGGGTGATGGTACTGAGAGAGAATTGATCAGGATTAGGAGTGTTTACTGCATGCCTCCTCGTAAGGGTGATCACTGATAACTCCCAATACCTTGGAGCACACAACTATACAAATCAGGAGATACTCTGATGCTAGCCCAGATACTTGGGTTCTTGAGCATCTTTCTTCTGTTTTCTCCAGAACAGTGCCTGAATGTATGTAAGGGTTCAGCATGTAAGGCTTGAGCTTTCTGGTTTGATGCATCATAGGTATCAAAAGTAATTAACTATCTCACTTCATCTCTGAACCTAATGTTCTCTCACATAAAGCGGAGAAGGACATGGTGCTAACACATGCCGTAGGGCGTTTACAATGGTTCAGTGGGATACTTACCATGCAGCCTTTGTCATAGGGACTTTTGGGTTTTAATAAATTGCCTATTAATGCTGTGCACTGTTGTAAACAGACCTTCCATCTCCTCATTCAGGCATACTCTCCCCTGCCTGTCTCATGGGTATGTAGAACAGAGCATGCCCCAGAATGCTCTGGTTGGGACTTCAAAAGAACAATAAGAGATTAGCACAACCACTGAGAAAAAGAAATGAAACAAGATCAAACATTTTAGCTTTAAAAACCACAAGACTACCTAAAGGTAAAAATCTAGAAATTTATAAGTTTGACACCTCCCCTTTGTCAGTGACTGTGTCTGTGGGCAGAATACATTTTTTACTTTGTCTTCAGACTGTAAAAATAGAAACGAAAATATTAACAAATGCGACTGGATTGTTGTCAAGTAAGTCCAATAAAAATGATTACTCTAGCCATATAAAAGTGGTCCATAAAACCTTAATAATCAACCATACTTAAGCAGTGTTCCGCTGTGTAAGCTGACAGGGTACCCATGTTTTATAAGCAACATTTATGGACTTTAACAACTCAAAATTTCAGTTTTTATGTGTTGTATATAAATCTGAGAAGTGGTTGAAGCCACCTTTCAAATCTAACCCTTTTCTGAGGCACCCTGCCAAGCAGTCATGAACAACCAGGGACCCCACTCTGACACACAGTTTGATGAAAATGGTTTGTCCTTCAGAGAGCTACAGAGTGGGATGGATCTAAAAAAGGGGGGGGTGCTCTAAGAAACATAAAGAATTTCTCTAATCTGGAAATGTACACTGGATTTCTCTTTTTCTTACACATAATTATTTTAGAAATTATCAGTGTTCTTGGTTGCTCATAACTTAGCTACTTATATATGCATGATACAAAGCTTTTTAAGATCATAGTTTAAATTTCATCTGGGCCACAAAAGCACTATTTGTTTGTTAGTTTTTGTCCTAAAGTATATTGCAAATAGAAGTATTCTATACCTATTTGCATGATTCAGTTGAGATTATTAATGTGATTACTTTAAATGCCACTCTCTGGATTTCGTCACACTTTCCTTAACAAATGAGTCTGCCCGATATCAAAGGAACATATCTTTTGAATCTCTGTGACACAGACTCCTACGACAACAGAAGTTATTCTAAATAGAAGGAAATAAAGGAAGTAAAAATGAAATTACAAAGGGGAAAGAGGAAGAAAAGATAAAAGAGGAGAGAGGTACAAAGATAATAAGTTAATTTTTTTTCTCTTCAAGCAGAGAATGGCAAAACAAATGAAAATCTCCCAGTTTCCCTGATCTGTGTTGATAATCTCAGTTTCAAAGATGTAATGAGACCATACCAATAAATGCAGGACTGGCAAGATGGCTCAGTGTGTAAAGTCACCTGCCACTAAGCCTGATGACCTAAATTTGATGACCAGCATCCACCTGGTGGAATGAGAGAACTGGCTCTGGCAAGTTGTCCCTGGTCCTCCACATCCATGGGCAACTGCCTCATCCCCCCCCCCCACACACACTTCCCAAATATGTGAGTGTACTTTTTAAATTAAAACAAATAAATGAAATTTAACCAAATCAACACCCAGAATACTTAGGTGACATTGCTAACACTATAGCAGCAGGTATCTTAGGGTCGTCTTTAAGGAAAATTTGTCAGCAGTACAGAGGGAGAGGAACAGAAGCAGAGAACTCTATCACTGAAAACCAGGGCAAATCTGCCTGCTCAGCATGAAATACCAAGGACAATATCCTTAAAGGGGGCTTAAAGTTCTCCCCTCATCGATGAAGGAGAGAATGTTCTATAGGGGCTTCAATAGGCTCCTTCCTATAAAAGAATCATCTTCCTACAAAGGACTCAGAAACTCACTGAAACCGTTTGGTCAAAGGCACACTGAGAGTTGAGTGTGTGCAAACAGAAACAGGGATACAAAGTTGTGCATCTGAGGAAAATGAGAAAGGAAATCAGTATCAGTGCAAGAGGTAACAACCAATAACAAAGCCATCAATAGCAAATGGCATAGGTAAGTAATATATTCCTAGTTTACAGATAACTTCCACATTAGAATCAGTCATTTAGAATGATAAAGTATAAAATTAATAAAATGGAGCTCTTTGCCTATCCTTAAATATATTAATATATCTCTATTATATATTAATATATAATATAATGTGTCATATTTATTAATTTATTATATAATAACGCAATGAGCAGAACTGATTTGAAAATTTTTATCTAACTTTCTTAGATTATCGCCTAGGACTTAGTTGGCCCCGGCCTGTACAGTACCTTGCTAGCTTATCTTTTCATGCAGCCACAGAATCTTAAACCAAACATGGGAGCTGTCCATTTCCAAGTTGTTCAGTCCATCTGAAAATACTGTCATTTTACCAGGGTTAGAATGAAACCCGGTGGGGGGTTGAACATGAGGCAGAGGCTCTGGGAATTTGGGACTGATATGATAGATCTTCTTGCCACCTTCAGTTTCTGTGGTTCCCTGAGATTCACAATGACTGAATAATTTGTGCTTGTCACACTGAACAAGCCAGGCTGATAGAATTCAGCCCAGAAAAGCTACAAGCTGCAAATTCAGAATCTAACTGAGACAAAAGTATCAATCCAAAGCTAAAAAACCAATTTACCTAATATTATATCATATATTTGTGTCTATTCTCTAAACTTTAGAAATCCCAGTTTAAAACTTATGGCCTGATGAATCCAAATGCATCATCTACTGCCTCCTGGGTCACCTTTATACTGAACTCGACCTGCACTCCCAATAACCTTTCAATGCACCATATACAGTCTCATTAGTTCAGACATTTTCCATCTAGAATTTGAAAAGCTTAAGACAGACTACGATCTCTATTTACTTTCAGTGATTAAACACATTTTAAACCAAATAAGTGATTAGAATCTGCAAACTTGCAAGAGGACTATATAGGAAGGTAAAAAATGTTATCTATAAATTAAATCTGGTCAATTTTTATTCTTCCAACATGTGACATTTATTGAATACTTACCACATGAAACATTATAATCAGTCATTTAGAATGATAAAGTATAAAATTAGTAAAATGGAGTTCTTTGCCTATCCTTAAATATATTAATATATCTCTATTATATATTAATATATAATATAATGTGTCATATTTATTAATTTATTATATAATATTATATACTAATATATAGATTTTTGGCTTACCAAATTCTATCAAACCAAACAATAAGTATATATACCTAAAATTACAGCATGTCTTTGTGTCTATTCCCTGCACTTTAAAAATCCCAGTTTAAAAAATATGATCTAAGCAACGTCAAACATGTCAAACACTTAAAAGCATAATTGACTTCCAAGAGTTACAAAATGACATTATAGATATCTTAAATGAAATTCCCAGACCTCTTATCTGAGCCTTGAACTTTAAGCCTAAAGAAAAGGAATCAAGACAATTCTGTTGAATAAACTTAAACCAATGTCCTATTCACATAGCTTGCTATTATTGGGAAAATGATATCATTGTCTTAACTGTAAGTTCAGGCCTGTAGGGCAGGTATGTAGCTACAATGAAGATCTAAAATAAGTCACTGGTAGAAAGAATCATGATTTATTTGAAGCTGGAATGTGAGAGTGGGCTGATAACTATGATAATTGTTATACTCTAGAGGCTTAAATGCAAAAATAGACCTGAAAACGAAGAATAATCATCCGCCATGTTTTAGTGTCTAGGCCAAGGTTCCGTGATTGCTTTATCAATCTGAAGGCCAGATGTCTTAACATTTTCTGGATTAGTGTTCTGGTCCAATCTCATGAACTTTCCCAAGACAGTGGTCTGGCCCAAATTTAGACCCTTTGTCTTTGGGGTAAATCTATGAAGTTCTAAAGGGACAAACCAACCCAGGTAAACTGGCACAGAAGTAACTTTATCTTTAAAGATCTTTGAAGTTGAAAGGTACAATGGAATATCTTAATTGTCCATTTGAGGAGAGTCACCTGAATCAGTAAAGCATACCTCAGAGTGTGTCTGTGAGGGAGAGTTCAGAGTGGGTTAAACTCAGAAGTGTTTGTCCTCATCAATAAAATAGTTTATTCCATTGGTTAACTCAGAAGAGACTTGAACTGGTGGTGGGGTTAAGGAAGGTGGGGTCTAGTTATGTGTGCCTTTGAAGAGTGTATCTTAAACTCTCTCTTCCCTTCCTCCAAGCCCTCCCTCTCTTCCCCTCTCTCCCTCTCCCTCTGTCTCCATCCATCCATCCATCCATCTATATCCCCCATCTCTTTCTCCATCCCTCTCTCCCTCTTCCCCTCCATCTCTCTCTCTCCTCCCTCCCTCTCCCTTTCCATCTCTATCCATTCTTCCATCTACCTATATCCACTACCCACCACACACACACAATCTCTTTCTTGCTAGCTACGATTAGGTGCAAACTTTGTTCTGCATATACTCTTGGGGACAAGATAATTCTTTCTTCCCTTAAATTGTTTTTCTAGTGTAATTGTCACCGTGATCAAGGCAGCATAAAAGGTATTCTTAATCACACCAGACTAGGGAAAGTTCTCGGAGATACTGATTTTCTCCACTCTAGATATGCTGGGGTGAGAGACAGAGCCAGCTTCAAGGGATGAAAGTCTATTAGATTTGCATTGCTCATAGGATGTTCTTTTCTAATTCTGTGCAGGCTCTTTGGTCCATCATAACAAAAAACACTCCAACTTCCATGTTATAGCTCCAAACTGAAGAGAATCCAGTACCTTTTCACATTCACAGTCAACTCTCAATTATTTATGCATATGAGAGAGTGGTGTCTTTGATAATAAAATGATAATTTATGGAATTTTTTCTTTTGTTTTTGGTTTGGTTTGGTTTTGGCAACATCAACAGACTTATTTTCTTAATTGTGTCTGACCCCAGTTAGTGTCACAGCTAACTTGTTATTCTCCAGTTACAAACATATATAAACATTTTCCACATATAAGCAAATACCACTCGCCAATTGGTGGTGGGTAAAATGCCCAGAAACACACTGTGGGGTAGGGAAAGGAGGGTTGAGATTATATTTTTGTTGCTGGCAATTCACACACTAGATAATCAATAAAGAGTTGGCTGTATTTATAGGAGGCCCTTTCCTAGAGCCAAATAATCACATTAGCTAATTCCCATCCATGAAATAAATGTAGTCTCAGTAATTACTTATTAAACTAAGTCTATCAGCATACAGCACATTTTCTTTTAACTGGGATTATCAAGCTTAACTGTTTATATCAATCCAATTAAGATAATTGTCTGATTCTCCAGTACTAGCTGCCATGTAATTCTTTCTGAGTTTTCTCTCAGGCTTGTAGATTTGCGGGCATTTGCCATAACTTTTGTGATTTGCAGTCCACGCTGTCTAGACAGTTCCCTCTGGACAGTGCAGGTGGTCTGGATCTAGGCTTAACATCCCTAGTGCATCCCACATGTGGTCCCATCTCACCTTGGTACTCACCTTTTTCCTCCTCAGCTTGGCTGCTTTCTGCAGTCTCCGTTGGAGGCTGCGCTGCCTTGGTGGCAGCGTCCTCTGCAGCAGGGGTGGTGGCAGCAGCATCAGTGACAGCAGCAGGCACATCGGCTTGTTTAGGCTCCTCCTTGGCTGGGCCATCTTCGGCCTTGGAGGACTGCGAGTTATCAGTGGTAGCTTTAGCAGCACTTTCTGTCTCAGCTGAGCCGGCCTTCTCCTCTGAGGGAGCCGCATCCCCCTCGCCCTTCTTCTCCTCGGAAGGTGCATCTCCTGCCTTGCTGGGCTCCTCAGCCTTGGGGCTGGTGGCTGGGGCTGCATCGGTAGTAGCAGGGCCATCTCCCTCCTTCTTCTCCACACCATCAGCAACGGGAGCATCATCCTTCTCCTTGGCCTCTGCCTCAGCAGCTGGTGCATCACCCTTCTTCTCGCCTTTGAGCTTTTTCCTTGTTATGTGTCCACGGAAGCTAGCCTGAATTTTGGTCGCAGCCTTATGAGCCTTATCTTCCGGTTTGACACCATCTTGTTCAATCTTTTGGTCCTCATCATTCTTTTCAACCTTTATGGAGAAAAGAGGGACAACAAGGAAAACTCAATGAGTGGATAACTCTTGAGTGATTTATTATGTGCTTTATGGGGGGGGGAGAAAAATTCAAATCAATCTTTAGAGACACTTCACCAGTCATTCCTCTTCTTTAGAGACACAGTTTTGATGTGTCACTCTCCCTGGCCTGGAGGATGAGCTCCTTCCTTCTCAGCCTCCCTGTGCAGGGATTAGAGACTTAGGTCACTACCCAAATGCTATCGTTCTTCTGACCCCCAAGAATCCCAGGCATTCAAGGATATGCTGGAGAAGTCCCATAATTCCAGGACTCAAGAAAGGGAAGTAAGGAGATTAGGGGCAAATTCAATTCTATCTATCCTGGACTACATAGTGGGTTTCAGGCTAGCCTAGGCTACAATATAAAACATACTACCCTACTTTAAACAATACAAACCAACCAACCAACCAAACAAACAAACATCACTGAAATTAGCTTTGTATGTATTTCCTTTCTCAAGTCAAGGTTATTCTACAAACCAATCAAACAGGCCTTGTTTTAGATGCACCTCGATGATTCAAATCACATTTGCCTTAGGTTTTTATGAAAGAGCTCTCAAAGATACTAGGTGCTTAGGATTTCTGAGGACTCTTAAGCTTAACAGCTTGAGAAATATTATGCAACAACCTGTGCATCTCTCTCCCCTAAGCTTCCAAGCATGAACGGAAACTTAATGTACTCAAGGAAAGAAGCGTGCTAAACAGTTCAATAGTAAATCTCATCAGGGCTTTATGCAAAACATAAATGAATTCCAGGACTTTGAGGAAGCCAGAATATGATGATTCATGATGCTGGTCACCAACTATTTAACTATCTCCATGTGTGGTCTACTACCATCAATAAGCACACCAGGACATCAGAATTAGAATATAGAAAGTAGTCATTATTACTGAGTTTTAAAAGGTGAAAAAAAAATTGCTTTGATTGTTTTAAAAAATTGCCCATATTTACTAAGTCACAGTCATAGCCCCAAAGTCATTTAAACCTAAAATTAGTTTTTATTATCATAAATAAAGCATCTTAGTACTGCAGGCATGAAATTAGAATATGAACTATTTTACCCTTTGGTAATAACATTTACAGTCTTTCATGTGCTACATATGACCCTTTTCTATTTGGAAATTCAATCAAAAGATAGGAACAAAAAGTATAGTCATGGAAAGAAATGAGTAGCAAGCACACAGAACTCTGTATCACGCTGCCGCTCGCCATGGTGGCCTGTCTAGCTATTAATGGTCCCCATCTCTTCCTTTATTCTTGCCTCATGTATATTTTTACTCTTTGACAGCTTTGTTCATTCACATATTGAATTTTACACGCTTGCACACACCCTCTGCTGCCCTATGTCACCTGCCCCTGCCTTCTCTTGCCCAGGCACCTCCTCCCAACAAGCCATCCTTCTGATTTCACTTCTTCTTTTTATGTGTGACTCACTGATTTGCATGAACACATGTGGGACATTATTCCCTGGAGCACAGGCAGCCTAGAAGAGGCTACACCACTGAAGAAACTGTCACCCTCCTCTCCCAGGGACTGTTAACAGCCCATAGACCCAAGGAAGGAGTAGAGTCTCATAGGCCCTCCTCACTGGAGATGAAAGCGACAGTGAGATCATGAGCACAATGGCTATGTACAATGACTAGGTTTTCAGCATCTAACTTTTGCTCATATTTGTGAGTTCTGTTGTAGGTGCTATGAATTATAGCATTAAGTAATACAGGAACTTTCTCTCAAAAAAAATTAATAAAAGTGTCTATTGTGTACTATGTCCCATGCTTGGTCCAAATCTGTCCTTGGCTTTCACTTTGCTTTTTGCTCTAGACTAGGAAATAAGCCACAGATTCAACACACAGTATGTTTTTCCACCTGTCATACCAGCCTAGCCTAGTGACTCTGATCCAGCTAATCATGATGTGGTCCTGTTTGATATTCCTTGGACAGATATACAGACCTGTCAGTGCTTAGGCTGTCAGCATGCTAGTAGAGACACAAAGATCTATTTTAAAATGACATCTAAAATCAAGATTGACAATATTCTCTATAAGAGTCAAAGCGACTTTTTCTTTTCCCTTAGTTTATGAAGCATAGAATTCTAAATAGAAGGAAAGATAAATGACGATGGCTTTGAAGAGGCCCATCCTCCACCTCCCTGCCTCCTCTCAGGGCCATGATACAACAGCTTCTCTATTGGAGGCACCATCTCCTTCCTGCCATCCTGCTGCTCTTGATGGCTCCTACTGGGCCACATACAGCACAATCTGGGGCACCAGCGCATCTGTCCCTGCCAGGAGCCCTCTGCTCAGAGATGAAATCATAACCCTGTAAAATTAACAGTTGTGAATGGAGCACAGAGTAGAGCCAAGATGCTGTTTACTGTACTCTACTGTGGATTTTCTGAATGAGGCACTATTTTATATGATAAGACATCTGCACTTGGACACCAATGCCAAGTGCTTCTTCAATCCAAATACTACTCCTTCTAAGAACAAACAAGCCAGTTATTTCAGATTAGACCAACATGCACAGGAGGCCCTCCAGTGACTCGAGGAAGCTGGAGTCTCATTAAGAACACAAACAGTAAAAGATGAAAAAGAGGATTAAGTAAGTTAATCACAATGGAGGATGTGTGAAAAACCATTATGGAAGCCCACTTCTTAGTAACCCAATCAAAAATATGACATTTTTAAAAATGGTGTTTGAACTCCTACGTGGGTGGACAATGCTTTCCCTAGAAGACGATGGTTATTAAATAAAATCCTCAGTGCCAAGCATGAGATACCTCACTATGAGCTATTAATCAGGGAGGTCTCAGAGAACCCACCCCACCCATACCCAACCTCCCCCAAGTCACAGGGCATTTCCACTTTCTTTAGGTTCTGACCAGAATTAAGATCACTTAATTCCAGAAGAACCAGAGATCAATCTGGACAAACAACAACAAGGAAAAACTCTTCATTCCTCATCCATTGTGTGACTGAGTCTGTGGCTTGGTCTGTCTTTGGACTCAGTTTCTTTCACCAAGAATACCCATCCCCACGTCCAAATTCATTGCGTTATAAACTTGGAATGCTTGAAATGTGTTTGGTGTAACTGATACTCCATGAAAAATCATGTCAACACTACATACAGAGTGTCTATGCTAAACACACACACAAGTAAGGAAATAGATACAATATGTTTCATGGGTGCCTAAGGCTCAGAACTAAAAATAAGATTCATTTTTCTGGAATACGTCAGTGAATTTAAGGTTTTTTACAATTATCATGGGAGCACTTAAACCTCTAAGCAAAGCAAAGCTTGGCACACTATCTACTTCTATATACAACAAATATTTTAACTTTTCTTTTTTCCCTCTAATGGGGGGGTTGATTTTTAAATACTTCAAAAACTATTATTGTATGCAACTTCTTTTTTTCTAACTGTGATTCTTTCATTCTGGAACAAGTCTGTTTATTCTGCGCTATTAGACAGTATATGTCACAAGTTTGGAACTATGCAATTTCTGTTTTTGTTTTTTAAATAGGCACTCCCAGTTAAAGAGACTATTCTAGGTCTCAGATGAAACTTTGGACTTTAATTGGAATTTTTAAAGACTATGGATACTTGCAGGTTCAACTGAATGTATTTCTCCACTATAAGATTGTTACTTGACTATGGGTACAAGAATGGAAGGACACGGGTTAAAGGTGATATGATTGGGAATCAAATCAACATGGGGTGGAGTTGTGATGGGTGAGTGTTAGTTGTCAACTTGACAGTACCTGGAGTTTAAGAGACAAGCCCCCAAGAATGCCCCTGAGTGATTATTTAGCCGTTGAGCATTCTTGTGAAGGATTCTGTTTATGAAGCTACCTGACATAGGATAGCTATCCTACAAGCGGGTGGACCATTTCCTGAAAGTCCTGGTCTGACTGCATATAAAAGATAAAATGAGCTGAACAAATGTCTTTATCTCTCTCCTTCCTATTTGTGGTGGTAATGCAGCCAGCTGCTTCAAGCTCCCAGTGCTTGACTTCCCTACCATAAAAGATTGTACCTTTGTACAGTGGGTAGAAATAGCCTTTTTTAAACTTAAGTTGCTTTGGTTAGGGTATTTTATCACAACAAAAAAATAGAATTCAAAAATCTCAGAATTTCTTCAGTAAATTAAAATATGAACAATTTGAGCAAAAGATATATTTAAGAAACATAATCAAAGGGCAAGAGATGTAGTAAACAATGCTTCCCCTAACACTGGAGAGTGGTCATGTATATGAAAATTTTTGATGTGGCCTATAAAATAATGAGAGTAAAATATTAATATATAAATATGAAATTTAGCAAATAGTTATGACCCATTCTATTTTTATTAATAACTTAATTTAGTGAAGTTTTATTCTCCCTGTAATTATAATTGGTAGTTTGTCAACATACTTTAGAGAAACTATGCAAGTTTATACTAGTGGCTCTTCACATGCTTTAAATGTAGTTAAGGATTCAGAAATAGACTGAAATGCATCTAAATGAGAAAGAGGGATGGGTAAACCTTCTTTAGTTCTTTACATGAAAGTGTTTGCATCTTTCTGAGAGGATGTAGAAGAGAATAGTCACAGCTGAGATCCACAAGCTTCATTCTACACTGTGCTTGCTTAATTTGAAGATTTTTCACAAGGTAAAAGGAAACCAAATATCAGAAGAAGCAATGAAACTTTTAAGCCTTTCTGAACAACTGTCATAACTTGATTCAATTTCAATTTAAGGTCCAGTAAAAGTCTTTTATTAGTTATGGGGCAACTGAGACACTTTCATGACAGAGCAAGTCCCCAACGGAATGTGTGAGCAAAGAGGGATCCTGGAATTCCTGGCAGTGTGGTAGTGAAAGAACGTATGTTCTTCCTTAAAGAAGGGTGCAGCACACTGCTGCTTCTGTAGAGTCAATTAGACACACTCCTCTAAACTGGACTGGAAAGAACCAAGGCATAAGACAAGGCATATATTCATGCTAGTCATTTCTTAGAGTACATGCTAGAGAGACACTAACTAAACTCTGACAGGAACCATTTGGATGTGGCAAACATGGGGATAAGTTGCCTGATTGAATCAAGGATCAAAAGCACTGACAGGCACAATTAGGCTGTGCTCTCTCAGAGACCACTATTCCTTTGGGGGTCACTGAGATGGAGGAGAGAAAAACTTCCTATCAAGCCTCTCAAAAGATTGACATCACAGACCAATCATAGAAGGACCATAAAGCGTCTTTTGCTGTGGTAGTTTGAAAGAAAAATGTCCCTATAGGTTCACACATCTGAATAAGTATTCCCCAATAGATGGCACTATTTGGGAAGGAAGCTTAGGTGTTGGAGCAGTACATCACTTCGAGGGGATAACCTCCTGCTATTTCTAGTTTACTCTTTGTTGGAGGCTTGCTGGTGAAGGTGTGATCTCTTAGCTTTGGTTCCTGCTGCTATGCCTGCTACCTGCTGTCATGCTTCTCCACCATCATAGATCCTTATACTTCTGGAACCATAAGTTAAAAGAAACTCTTTCTTCTGTAAGTTGAATTGGTCATGGTATTTTGTCACAGTGACAGAAAAGTAATATATCTGGTGACAACTGGGATGTAAGAGAGAAGAGTAGTCAGCCAATAAATGTGGGAAAAAAATGGATGAGTAGCCCAGACATGCCCAGGACGACCACCAGAAGTGAATCCTTCCCACAGCAGTTAAAATAGTGTCAGTATATTCTTGATCCTTGGGAAACAACCATTGATGGTTGTTAAGTGACCACTTTGTGTTGCTGAACACAGAGTGTAGAAACTTGAAGCACTCAGCCAGCTGGACAGGTATCCTGGAGGTGTTCCTCAAGCCACTCTCCAGCAGACCTTTTTCTCAATTGCCCTTCCTGTGTAATAAGAAAACAGTACATTGCAATATTTCAATTCAGTCTTCATCATGACCATGCAAGGAGCACATCATGTTGCCTGATTCATAATGCAATTATTTGGAAAGCCAAAGACAGCTGTGTGGCCCAGATTCTAAATAATACAGTATATTCTTAGTCCCAAGGGGTCCAGGACTTTTTAAAATAAAAATATAGGAAGTCAATATTCCTTGGTTAATTTAGAGCATGGGTCATAAGTAACAAATACAGGTCTGAAATTCTGTTCTTCCACGGGATTACAAGTTCGCTACCTTGGGCAGGTCAGTCTCAGGTGACATGGAGGACTAACAAGACTCCCTTTGTGTGGTGATGATTGAATGAGTTCATGAATGGAAGCCATTTAATACAGCCCCTGACACATGGCTTATGCTCAAAATGGCTAACTCTATAATTCCTCTCATTATAATAATTACTCTTGCATGCCAGACAAGGTGGTATATACCTGTAAGTCAGCACTTCTGAGGCAGGGAAATTAGGAGTTCTAGGCCAACCTTAGCTTTATAGTGAGTTGAAGGTCAGCTTAGGCTACATGACACCCTGCCTCAAAAAGTAAACAAACAAATAAAAAAAACACTGACATCTTCATTACTATTTCCCTCAAAGCAATGTTTACCTCATCAAGAGAGTAAGATACGACCTGTCAACAAGATAAACATCAAAGATGGTTTGGCTATTAGGTCTTATTTATCACTAGGTTTGCTGTCATTCCCAAACAGAGATGGGAATTGGGTCACTCATCACCTCTCCTATACTGCAGAGCTATGTATCTTCACAAGTATAAGCAGTAAACTGTCTAAAAATGCCACAAGATGCAGCTCATTTCTTTTCTATCCCTGGGAAGAGAGAGTTGTTTACCCTGTCAAGGTTAAGTAACAGCCCCACTCGTTTCCCACCTGGCACACACTAACTGCTTCCCTCCCCCTCCTCTTGAACTTCACTCATCCCTAAATCTCTGCATGTGCAGCAGAAATGATGAAATCTAGTCACTTTCAAAATATATGACCCTCATCTGTTACCACACCAAAAAAAAAAAAAAAACCCATTTTGCTATTTTTTTAATATATGCAACTGATCTACTTATATTCCTTGTACATCCGAATAACTGCCTGGACTGGTTCTGAGAGCTACTCTATGCATTTATGACTGGTAATAACTATAGCTGATAAAAGTTATAAATGCAAATGCTACATATTTTGTGAGGATTAGTTTGCGAGTGTTTTTTTCCCTGAGAGAAAGAGTAATTTTAATTTTAGATTTTTTGACTTCATTCGACATACCTCCATGGGCAAATTAATAATACCTGAATGTCATGTACCTAATCTAGAAAGAGTACATGTTATCTATCACCAGAGTGCATGTTATGATGAAATTTACTTGTTGGGAGATGAAAAGGAAACTGGAAATACCATTTTGAAAAGGAAAAGATGATGATTTGAATTGGTATGTGACTTATTGTTGAGTATTTTAAACTTAATAATATTATTTCTTAAAGAATCCCAGTGAGGTAGAGTAAGTCAATGTGCTGTCACCATTCCAAAATAAGAAAATAAATAGGCAAGAAGCTCCACAGTGAGGAGAGTGGATCTCATGCATACATCCAATCTCTTATATTTTATACACCTATCAGAGTCACACAGTTATTTAACAATAGACAGAAAGTATCATCAAGTATGTAGCAATTCTAATATCAGCTCCAAGTCTGGAAATATATAGTACTTATAAAAGACATGGACCAGGACAATACAAACAAAATGAAATGTGTTATTTCCCAGACACTAGAAAATGGGTGAGCTATCTGATAAATATTTTATGTTTTCTGTTCCTTCACGGCTCAGTGAATAAGACGTCTCAAGGCTATGTGCTCTTAAAACAGTATGTGTCCCCATCAAAAACTAGTAGTGGGGGTAATGATCATATGTGTAATGCTAACAACAATTCAAAAAATACATAATTTTATGTCTTAAATATTCTTCTAAACACTCCATTATGTTTGTTATTTATCACACATATGTACCAAATATGTTTACTAAATATATTTTATCTAATAACTAATATAACTCTAGCACCAGTGATATAATAGGAAATATGATTTTGTAACAGAAAATGAAGGGACTATGACATAGGACACGAACTAATGTGTTCAGCATCACACAGGGAGCAAGTAGCACAGCTAGGATTTGAAACAAAATGCTTGGATGACACCTGGACACGTAATATCTCCAGAAAGCAAAGAAGTTGAGAAGCCAAAGTGAGAACAGGGCACCTCTCATCTCTGCAGATTTCCCCTCAAACCTCCTAGGCAGAGTCAAAAAAAGAGATGGGGGTGGGGGTGCAGTACAGTTCAGAATAGGTCTTTGTTGAAGCGGGTGTCTGGCAATGCTGGGTAGTTTCTAAAAGAATCATCAGAGCTGTCACCCCAGTTTCATCCCCCCTTTCAAAATCTTGCTCCAATAGAAAGAAAATAGAAATGGGTTTTTCAAAGCAGGGGCTATGGCATCATGACCTTGTCACTCCACTGACTATGTGACTCATTTCCCTCCTGAAGATTTTGATGGGGAAGATTCACACTTAACATGCTGAAGGCAGCTTTGAGATTAGCTTTTCTATTAATTTTGAAAGTAGGAGAGAGAAATTATTGAGAGCAGAAGAAGCAATTCTGAAAGAAAAGGAAAGAAGGGGATGAGGGCTAAGATCCGAAATTATGGCTATTCAATTGAATGAGGAAAGTAAACAGGTGAAACAGAGTTACCCTTGTGAATTCTTAGAGAAAAGGCAGTGAAGGATGGGTTCTGTGATTTATTCCTGAGTCTGGGGATTTAATTCCAGTCCAGGTTTCTGAATTTAATATTGCTTTTCCCTTGTACCAACTATTTCTTTTGTCCTCACAATTGTAGAGAGGCAGATAGTGAAATACATACAGAGCCAGCTCAAATTACATCCCCGATGTTAGCATACTATGTCATCTAGCTCCTTGAAGGACTACTTTACCTGTTTAAGTGGCTGTTCATTGTGGTAAAAAACCATTATAACCCCACCCACTTTGAGGTCCTACAGGAAGAAAACACTTCATTCTTCAAAACCACCTATCTGTTTTTAAATTCTTAAGTAAAATTTACAACTTCTGAACTAATTCTTGTGGCTCTCCCCAAAATTCTATAACTCATTCTTTAAACAAAACAGTTAAGCTAAACCAGGTAAAATAGGGAAGTATTGTCTGGTTCTGGAATACTTATGTTAAGAAAAGTTACTTTGCCAGAGCCAGGCATAGCGGTGATTGCCTTTAATTCCAGCACTCGGGAGGAAAAGGCAGGTTGATCTCTGAGTGTTCGAGACCAGCCTGGTCTATAGATAGAGTTCCAGTGCAGCCAGGATTACACAGGGAAATCCCCTATCCTGAAAGAAAGGAATGAGAGCAAGGGAGTGAGCAAGTGAACTCATGGAAAGCCAGGAGTCTCTCTTAACATCTTTGTTCTATGAGATAGGATGCTACCATGATTTATTCATCATAAGCTAGAGTCCTCTGTTTAGTGTCTCAGGATGAGGACAGAGAGGAGTGATTAAAGATTCCCAGCAGTCTTCAGTAACTGCCTGAGATTAAGTAATTATTCACAATTTCCTCAAACCAAACACACAGACACAGAACAAGTGAACCAAAGTCGCTCTGAGCTTGTGACAGATAGTCTCAACAGAGTGACAGTGACCTGAAGTAGAGGTGGCCCAAAAACATAGAGCACACTTTTTTTTTCCATTGAGTTCTTTTATTAAGTGTTTATTTTATAATTTACATACATTCATATTATCACAGTCTTCCAGTCACATATACTTTGAACTAATTAAGACCTTTTTGATGTTTTACAACACAATAAGTAATGTCCTAATTGCCAAAGAAACATGCATTTTCATGTGGCTTTAGCATTCATTTACTATTTAGAAACACATGAATCCTCCAGGGCTGATTAAATAAGGTTATTAGATGATTGACCATAGATGCCTTGTTCTGTTTTGTGTTATCTAGAGCACACATTTTGAATCATTGTGTCAAATCAGATAACCAATGGGGCTAGCTGGAGGTGGAAGAAGGGAAATCTGAATGATGATTCTTTTATTATTATTATTATTATTATTATTATTATTATTATTATTATTATTATTAATTGGTTATTCTATTTATTTACATTTCAGACGTTATCCCCCTTCCCAGTTTCCCCTCCACAAGCCCCCTATCCCCTCCTCCCTCCTTATGACTCTATGAGGGTGATCCCCCACCTGCCCACCCTCTCCTGCCTCAGCAGCCTAGTGTTCCCCTATCCCGGGTCATCAAGCCTCCACAGGAGGCTTGATCCTGAATGAAGATTATTATTGTTGTTGTTTTTTCCATTGAGCAAATACCTGGCCAAGGTGTGTGTGTTCACTGACAACGCTTCATAGATAGACCCCTTCTCGGGATCCCTATCTTGCATGTCCACCAAAGATCTTCACATCCCTCGTGAGCCATCCCAACCCCCAGCTCCTTGGCTGATGAATTTTCCTGCTTTGCTGCAGTTACGTGACCAGGAGTTGGCGTATTTATTCTGCAAAAGCTATACATTTAAAAAATATTTTTTTAAAAAAAATTTTCTGAACCATATGGTCTCTATCTCGACAACTCTGTCACAATAGTGTGACAGAGCCCATGGACAATGCCTAAAAAATGAGCATGCTTGTATTCCAATAAAATTATTTATGAATTGAGAATGTGTGCATTCTAGATAATACCAAGAAGCCACAACATATTTTTATCCATTTAGGTTTCTTTCAACCAGGTAAAAATGTAAAAGCTATTGTGAGGTCGCATACCAGTTTGCCAGCTTCCGGAATAGGCTATTAACTTTATGTTAAATTCCCACAGTATCTCTAGCTGTATTTGTTTTGTGTTAAAGCTATTCGTGCACTTTCCTCAGCAATATTCTACTACCCTATAAATTATTGAAAGGAAGAAAAACCTGTTATAACAATGATATGGATAATGAAAGTTAGCATTCAGTGATCACTTTGTCAGACACTGAGCTACGGCTTTACATGGAAATTCTTATATGTAGGAAGTAGACATTACTATAATTATAATATATGAGTTAAGTAATGTTATTTTACAAATGAGAAAATTAATGCTTAGGGAGGTTCTATATTTAATGAATGGAAGAGCTGGGCTTGGCTGCCTTAGCTGTCTGACTCTGGAGTTCAGCTCTTCTGATTGTTTCACAGTCAGGTTATGATTTGGGATTTATATCCTGAGAGTACATTATAATAGGAAACACTAAAAGTGAGCCCCCAGGACAAGGTATAGGGCTATGGCAAAGGCCCTTTGGAGGTAAGCAAGCTTCAGAGAACTGAGAAATGGGCAACACTGAAGTCTGCCTGCCTTAGGAGAGCCTTTGCCCAGTTATTTCTTACATCGTGCCCAAAGGCCCCTGGACGTGTAGTAAATAAAATGATGTAATGCGAGGGAGTACAGAGAAGAGTGAATGAATGGAGGGGAAACGCACAGAAGCACTGGCAGAGCCCCAGCAGAAGGGCCAGGCCTGCGAGCTAGGAGCACAGCAGCTGCACTCTCAGGAGGGAAGAACTGAGCGACAGTTGGAGGTCCTGCATGCCATAGCAAAAGACTTGCCTTTTGCTGTCAGAGCTGAGCAAATTGCTTATGTGTGAAAGGTTTGTGGAACCAAGTTAAATGGTGCTAAGTCACTAGATAAAAGATCACACCCTTTAGCTCAAGACACCTGCCTCTAGAGATGACTTCTAACAATCTCCAGCCTGGCTGAGGACAGGCAGTGAATGAAATCCATATTAGCAAAGCGAGCTGTGACCTGGCAACAGCACCATAAAAGGTTCCTTAAATCTCCCAGGGCTGCTGCCTCTGTATAAAGGAAAGCAAAATGGAAAGGTAGGCAGGCCTCAGAATCACTGAGACCAGCAGCCTCCACACTCCTGGAAACAGCTGGCACTGGCCACTCTCGGGACAGACCAGCCTGGCCCAGGCCTAACTGCATAAGGATGTACGTCTTAACAAGACTAGGCGCATTAATGTGAACAGTACTGGTCATATCAAATACATCATGTGCTCTCGGAAATCCACAGTTTCTTCTGAATAGCAGTCTACGTGGAAAGGGGTTTTCAAGGATTGACTGTTTATTGGATTCAGAGAAATGAGGAATATAGAAGGAGGGGAGGAGGGGAAGAGGAAGGGAAGAGAAGAGAAGGAAGAGGAAGGGGAGGAGGAAGAAGGTGGAAAAGGATGAGGAGAAGGGGGAGAAGGAGGGGAGGGGGAGGAGGGGAGGGGGAGGAGAGTTGTAAAAGGCCAGGATCATAAAACAGGTGTCCAGGGCTGTCTACTTGACCCTCCCAATCTGCCGGAGACCTGTGAAAGCCTTTCTACTTCAGCGACGTCAGTCTGCCTATCTGATGAGTCAAACATCCCAAGCAGCAAAGCTCTATCAGCAAAAGATTATGTACATTTTTTTCTGATTTTCTATTTCCCTAGAAAATGAAGCATCTGAGATTCATGATCTAATTCTAGAATCTAGTATGGATGGGGTCTCCTCTCTGGATTTCAGCCTCTACTGTCACTGACTTTATCACAATTACATATACTTAGTTGTTTATATGCATTAACATAAGCAGAAAATATGCCACTTCCAGTAGATCACCGGGCTGAAAAGGGGGAAAACCAGCTGGCAGCTGTGGTCTGATGCTTGGCTCCCTACTGTGGAGGGTGCCTTTGCTATAGTACCTATGAAGTGGCAAATGAATCATTTCACTGTCAATAGACACTATCAGCCTGTAAATGCCAACTGATAACATGCTGATACCAGCTCTTCCCAAAAGCTGGTACTACACCATTCATTAGTCAGCAGAAAGTCACAGCTTCTCCAAAACCTCTTCGATAAGGGAGAGAAGGATTCTAAAGGAATGCCTTAGTTACCATTCAAAAAGTCACACTGTGAGTGTATGTGAAGAATATGATCACAAGCTGGTTGGAGGAAGAAAGTCAGATTGCTAAAAATAAAGAAGATATGCAAACCAGTATATATATATATATATATATATATATATATATATATATATATATATATATATATATGTGTGTGTGTGTGTGTGTGTGTGTGTGTGTGTGTGTGTGTGTGTGTGTGTGTGTGTGTGTGTGTACACAGCACAGTGTCATCTTTCTGCACTGTAGTTTCTGTGTGAGGTCCTTTCACGGCCACCCACTCCTAGGCGGGACCCCCCGGAAGCTAGCTACCAGGCTTTTCTCTATTCTTCCATTTGTGAGTGTGACGTCATGTACAGTCCATGCCACAACCCCATCCTATCTCCAGTGTCCGAAACTCATTCACGTTTTTGAATGAATGAACAACGCGGGTGCCAGGTGCCAGGTGTTTCCAAGCTAAGAGGAAATCTCACAATATCTAAATTTCGCTACATGGACGGTAATTTTACTTCTTTCCAACTGCTTCATTTACTGTCCTCCCAAGTTTGGAAAAAAAAAAAAACAACAACAAACAACTGTGTGCAGTTGCTCAAGAAACCTAAAAAAAACTTAAATGAATACTAATAATTACAAAGGGTCATTGTTTTCAAATGGAGTCCCTGGTTTTACCTTAGCTGGCTTTCTCTCTTGTGAAGTCCTCCATGATTTTTACTTAACTTGCAAATGTCTGATTCTGCTGATGCAAACAAACCATCCAGCCCTCTGCTATGGTCTCCCCTTGTCCCGTTGAAGGAAAAGGTGAACATAGCCTGAGAGATGCTAATGTGCCCTTTGCAGCCTCCAAGGCAGGAAAAAAAATGGAGACAGGCTTTCAATTGACCCTGCTAGCTTTTCCCATTCTTTCTCACCCGCTGTGTAACCTTGACATCACCCAGGTCTCTGTATGCATAAGCAGGAGGAGCAAGCCGGCTGATTTAAGAAGACTAAGAAAGCTCTTTGGACCTCACTGTTCTTCTGAGAGGTCTAAGATATATGCTCAAGCTTTTGTTCTTCAAGCCAAGCTCATGGAAGAAACAATTACCTCCCAAACAAGAATTCCCTAGCGCTCTGAAAGCAATAAGCCTCGATGCTTGCGGAATTGGAGGAGGGGCTCCACTAGTTGCAGACCTGGAGTCCCACCTCTGAGTGACACTAGGGCTGTGTGGGTGGGACATCCGAGTGAGCAGTCTGTGCCATGCCCAGGCTTCTGTAGGATCTGGGGGACCCAAGTCACGCCCTCAGCTCCCCCCTCCCCCCGCAAGCTGAGAGGTGGGGGCTCGGAAAGCCACTGAAAGAGGAACGCTGAGAAACAAAGCGATGAGGTCACCCGGAAGGAGCCCCATCTATCGCGGAAGACAGAAAATGAAGTGCAAAGTAGGGATGACCAAAGGAAACAGATGTCAACATGTAGGGAGCAGGACAGAAAAACCAAAGCACAGAAAGGAAGCCAAAAATCAGTGTGTCCAAGAGAGAGCGAAAACTGCAGAGGCCAGTCAAAACCAGCATTGCTTAGGGAAAAAGCAAGCACGTTTCAGCTCCCTCCTCTGCTCCCCAAAGCCTAAGGTCTTGTCAGTTCCTTACTTTATACATATTTTGTGTGTCAGGGGTAAGAGGGTGAGCTTCAGGGTGTCCCTGAATCCAAGCCACGAGGCAGTTCAGTTGATTACTCGTCTGAGTGTCTGTAGCTCTTCAAAGCTCAGTGCTGCCCGTGACTTCCATACCTCCAAAAAAGGTTCACTAGTATTAGGCTGAATTGCAGAAAAGAAAAAAAGATCAAAACAAAAGAAACACCTAAATTGTGGGAGTGAGGAATTTGGTGACAACTGACTGAGAGCAATCACCTAACCCAGATAACATTCTAAGGCAGGACGTGGAGGCAAACACAAGGAAGGAAAGCCTAAAGACTGATGCATGGTGGGAGAAAAAGAGAGGGTTCCAGACCAGGATGTCCAAGCGTGCCCCTGAGTATACTACCCAAAGTGCGCAGAGTGCTGGACAAAGAGGAGAGAGAGAGGACTTTCAGCTTCCCTGGGGCTGACCTGAGGCAGGTAAAAAGGAACTAAGCCGGAACATCACCACACAGGAAGGCCATTCACTCAAACAGGTGACCTAGCATTTTGGGTCATCTTAGGACCCACCAGCACTCCCCTTTCTTGGCTGTCAAGTTGACTGAAAGTAGGGACTGGTTCCAGTTTTTCATTTTAATATCAGTTCCTTATACGGTCTGTGGGCCTTAGGGAACACTCTATGAGCACTTATGGAAGTAGTGAATGAGCCCATTAAGTGACTGGAGTCTTCTCTCTTCCTCACAGGGAACTGGCCCATACCCTGGCTGTTCTGGATCAGATTCAGCACTCAGTAGTAAGCATGGGTAGCTGAAAAATCCTTTACCTAATGTTCCTTTCTTCGACCTGAAGATGACCATATGACAACTGCATCCTTAAGCCTGAGCAACTCTCTTCTTCTACACTTACACTTCAAGGTGTCTCCTTCTCAGGTGCCTACTTTATCCATTCTCCTCAGCCAACAGGTCCTTCTACCCTTTAACTAGGCAGCAAGAAGGTTCTTTGGAAACTCTGTTTAGCTACCCTCTTCCACTGCATTGCTCTTGAGAATCTCATTCTGACACAAAGGTTCCAAATAAACAATAGCTTTGGAATTTTCCTTCTCACTACTGCTGAACTGGCCAGCACAACACATAGCTCAGAGAGGAAAGGTAGATATATACATTCCTTCTCCAATAAAATCAGATATAAATAAAGGATTCTGTCTTCCAGCAGGACTTGACTTTTGCACTGTTGAATGCTCTGTAGCTATGACTCCCTGTACAAGATCAGACACATGAAGACCCTGCCATGATTAGGGTCTTATGGGGGCACACCTCTAACTGATGATTTATTGGCAGATGTGTGTGTGTGTGTGTGTGTGTGTGTGAGAGAGAGAGAGAGAGAGAGAGAGAGAGAGAGAGAGAGAGAGAGAGAGAGAGAGAGAGAGATGGACTAAAGTAGAAGGGGAGCTAGTTGGAAAGAGAAAATAGATTATCATGTGTGGGAAAGGGACAAAGGAAGGGACACAGGAAAGGAGGAGGAGGTGAGGAGGAGCAAAATACAAAATATACATTATGAAAATGTCATAATAATAGAAACCATTATTGTGTATAATTCAGCTATGCTAATAAAACACAATAAAATTGATTTTAAATGACTTCATCTCCATAACTCAGCAATGTTATTTTCTCCTGTTTCCATAAGAGATATACAGCTCTCCAGCTCCATTTTGGATGAACTTGAAGTTTTACAGACAGATGAAGAAATTTTCACACAATCTTGTGTCATTATAGTATGGAAGGTGTTTTAAGTTCCAAGCTTAACAATTGTCTTTTCTAAGAAGCTGTTCACCAAAAGGCTGCTCCGCTAAGATATCTTTGTTTCTGGAAAATGGAAGATTACATTGTTACAAAATTCAAGCTTAAATAGATTAAATGATTTTTCTCCCAACCAGATTTCAGATTAGCAACAGAAATGCTCTTCCATCTAGATCAGGGGTTTGTAACTTTCAGTGTACATGTCTACCAACTAATATGATGATAAAAAGACTCATTCATGCCACCTCTAAGGCTGCTGAGGGGAGGAGTCTTCTCAGAAGTACCCAGATGCGTTTATTTGATGGATTACAGTAAGTGATCCATAGATTACACTGAGGACTGGCTGAGACCTGAACCAACTTCTGTCTGAAAATATTTTCCTTGAATACATTGAAAATGGTTATAATTGATCAAGTGAGAATTTTCTACTTTACTCCATTGTTCCCAACGGACGCCCAGAGGTAGCTATTTCTACAAAATGGCCAATAATCCCTACTCTAAATTCCAACAACAAAAAAATCATACTGCCATACTTCTCCCAGCCTGGGAAACATGCTTACGGCGTCCGTGATAGAGCTGAGGATGGTTAGCCCTCTTTACCTCCACGTGTTCTCCCAGCCTCTCTGCGTTCCCAGGGCCACAGTGAATGAGAAAGTTAAATTTGGGACAAAGTAGATAACTGAATTAGATCATTAGTGTCAAAGGCATGCTTTAGCCTAAGGCATTAGGCAAGACTCAATTTATTATCCTTCCATTCTGGGCCTGAAAGATACAGATTAGCAGACAAACTGATTTCTCTGCTACATTTCAATCATAGAGACTTGGTTTGGTGCCTTTGTGTAGTGACTATGGGCTCATAAAAGCTAAAGAATACGGCCTGACTAGAGCAGATTATGCTTTTCTGCCCCAGGAGAAAAACTCCTGTTGCATAATTTCCTTGAATATAATATCCAATATAAATGCAAATTAACTTTCACTGTTTTATCAAATCTACTAAGTTATAGGCTACCTATTAGTCTTCTACAAAGTTTCAGTATGTAGAAAAGTACAGATAGCCCCCATCTAGGGTACATTTCACTCTTCAGGCAAATGCTAGAACCTAGTAAAACATTCCAGACACGCTGCTTGTCACCACTTAAGAGCAAAATGAAATGTATGCAGAGTGAAAGAGGTGAGGGTGGTGGTGATGTAATCTGTGGTACCAGACATTTTTAGTAAATTGTTTTACCAGAAGCTGAATGATGTGCTTTTGACGTTCAGGATAATCTTGATTACTGTATATTCATTGTCAACATGCATCCTAGGGAAAGCAAATTGCTACAAAAACAATAAATTCAATAGTAGGAACACTGTCATCTGATTTATTTTCTCCAAGGTGTCAGAGGTATACGAAATGACTCCAGTTTTCAGTATCCCTGCCAGACCTTTCAGTGGTATATTAAAAATTAATTTGGTGTTCACAGGCCAAAAGCTTGATTATTCTGATACAATCAGACCTCACAGAAGTCTTGTTTACATCTATAGTGCTCTTGGTCAAAGATTCGTGGGGCCTGAGTGGCTCTTCATCCTACTCTCTACCCAGTGTACAGCATACTTCTTGCCTGAAAAAAATCTAGAAACAAAGGTGATCACCATCTCCTTTCAGTATTGAGGTTTGTCCAACATCAGCAGAGAAACTTAAAACCTGATGAATAAGAAGTTCATCAAATCACTAGAATCATTTCCTAGGTCTCCCCACTTTCCTGCTGAACATCTCACTGAATTTTCATATTTTCTAACTGTGGGCACATTCCAGCACCGAACAGAACTCCAAGCAGTGTGTTGCAGCTGAGCTGCACTGTGTCCATTTCTGGAAAGTGGACTTGGCATTATTTTCCCCCAAGAAACCACCAATTTGCACATCTGCTCTTTGCAGCAGCAGAGATAATTACCACGATGCTGTTTGTAGTCACATGACCCTGCGAAGGGGGCACTGCTTAAACATCTGTAAACATAGATAAACATCATATTGTGTTTCTTTCTCAAGCCATTTGAGAAATTTCTGCTGGAGGGAAAAAAATATCTTTTGTCAGTGTTCAGCAGTATCTCCCTTTCGGAAACCCTTTCTGGGTAAGATTGGTTTTACCCTCAGGAAAGCAGATTTTGTTGAAGCACTCTTTTGACTCAGAAACATAGTGTTCAGGTAAACTAGAGCTTTTAAAAGCCAAGCTGTAAGAGAAGAATGACGCACTCGTGTTGGGCTTGCGCATCATTTCCTAGGGTCTTCCAGGAAAAGGCCAGGCTCTTTCCTAAAGAGAGTTTATATTGCTTAAGTGTCTTTCTCCGCAGAAGAACTTTCCAGTTAAACCCATGTACTTCGATGTTCCATTTCCTGCAGCCAGGTAAATGGACTTTTGTTGTTGTTGCTGCTGCTGCTGCTGTTGTTATTGTTTTCTATGTGATGTATGTGTGGGTGTGGGTATGACTTGCTTAAGACCATACTGAAAATGAACAATGCTAGTCAATGCTTGAATTACTCCGTACTTTACTCTAAGCAGCAATGAATTATTCTTTATACACATAGGTACCAGTTGATAAGTTAAAATGAATATAATGAATGAATGAGATATGTAAGATTATATACCAAGACAGAACACTTCCCACCAATGAGAATCCATTAGACTAGGTTTTCTAGCCGTAACTGAAAAAGGACATATCAGTACAACCACGACTAAGGGCCTACACATAGTGGACTTGGTACAGGGAGAATAAACAGGGAGAGAAGACACCACTATTCCTTTTCTAATGGCAGTTCACATATTTTGGAAAACATTTTTTGCCACTCATTTTTAAAAGTTCATAGACTATTTAAAAGTAAGTAGTGGGTCTGCTTTCCGTAGGAAAAGCCGTTAAACACAAACAAGGCAAAAATGTTACTTTTGCCCAGATAGCAGTATTTACATTTGGATAGTTACCCAGACTCTGGGGTCAATACAGAGCAGGAACTTCTAAGATAAAGCCCAGAGGCAAGATTGGAAAATCTAATTTACAACCAAGATTAGGAACAAGGCAAGGGATCTCTGAATAAGAGGTTTGAGGTAGTCATGTCCTTCCCAACCCTTTAGTGATGAGAAGCTGAAACCACTGGTCAGGTAGAGGCAAACACTGGAGAGCCAGAGGTTACAGTTAGTGAACTAATGATATGAAATACAAGGTGGGAACAGAAACCAGTCCTCATTTTTTCTAGCCTTCTTTGAGACTTAAAAACTGTTCCACATTTTGTTTAAAAAACAAATTTAAGAAAAATGGATGCTCCCTAGTGCTCAGTGTTCTCCCAGATGAGGTATAAAAATCTAGTCACAGAGTTTTAGTTCAGCCTACCTCACACTGCAAATATAGCTAATCTGGCATGACACTTCAGTTTACCTTGTGGCTTGTTTGACTGGTAACTGTCTCTTTGAGAGATGTTGAAGAGCCAAAGAAAGGATCAAACTGGATAAAGTTACACATGGACTTCTATCAACAGAAAGTTAGAGCATTGCCCCTACCAACTTAATAACAGCTGTTTGATCTCAGGATCATAGTCCACACCAATATTAAATCTTGTATCTACTAACTTTTCATGACAGGTCAATGTTTTTAAAACTTACCAAAAGGAGAGAGAGAATTGCAAACTATTAGTAACTTAGTTGAAATATCTCTTTTTAAAAATCATTTCTTGAACAGTAGATAGTAGTTTGGAAGACAGAGATGTAGAGATGGATTCAAAATAGACATTATTTAGGTATGACACAAATAAAATGAAAGTGACTGACACAAAACAGCAGCTCTCAGAATTAAGTATGGGGCACAGTTAGTATAAATATGTGATTAAGAGCTTTTATAGAATCATCACTGAAGCTGGAAGAAGTGAAGGAAGGGGATTCAAAGCAAAAGATGAGGCTTGGTGAAAGATGGTAGATTCTGGGAGGCTAGAGAAAGAATGGGACTTCAGATGCCTACCTGATGGAAGTTCTTAACAGGCAGAGAGGGAATTCAATATAAAAACATGTGCATCACGGACTTCATGTATGTGCTTGGTCAGTATTGAGGTTCTTGCTTTGGTTAAGGATGAACACTAATGATCTCTCAGATATGATGGACCTAACTTAGAACACATGCCAACGCATACTCAACTCAGAGAAGTTCTAGTCTTTTCCTTGACAATATACCCAGTGAAGGAACCACTGTGAGAGATGTTAAGAGGAAAGTAACCCCAGGCTGAGGGCCACACATCTTCCTGTTATGTTCCCAAATCGGTCAAAGCTTTCGAATGGTTCCATCTCCCACCAAAATCTACTCCTGGATTTTTGCTGCATACGTCTTGTGAAGAACATATGTCTGAAGTCTGTCCTTTAACGGTTGCTTCTCAGGGCTTCTCCACTCACCTCAAGTCACCCATAAAATACATGGGAATGTACTGCTTAACTCACTCACACTCAGTAAGTTCTCTTGAAGATTTTCTTTCCCTAGATGACTCCGAACACACTTGCTGAGTTCAGCACTATAAAACTAGTGAGGCTCAGACTTGTGATGGAATCCCAGAATACATGCTGAGTCAGAGCTTCCCTCAGTCCTCTCTGTTTATTTTTTATTTCAAGATTATTTCATCTCTCCACAAGGAACTCTCTGGAAATTTAAATATTTTAACCTATGACTTTGATGCTACACTGACTTCCTTCCTCAGTCTTTCAGGGTTCCCTCTTCTTTCCCCTCTCCTCTAAGATGTATCAGTCCCTGGCTTGAAAAATAGCATCCTTGTATGGATTCTACATGACATACTTTATCATTTAAACCATGATTGCCCATGATAATCCTAGTTAATAAACACACACACACATACACAGAGAGAGAGACAGAGAGACAGAGACAGAGAGACAGAGAGACAGAGAAACAGAAGGACAGAAGGACAGAGACAGAGAAACGAAGAGACAGAAAAAGAGACAAAGACAGAGAAGGAGAATTTCCCAGCATATTGTAAACAAAACATTTGGAGTGCCTGTACAATGTTAAGATCACCCTAGATCTGTCAGTAACAGGAATATGCCATCTCCTAGATCTTAGCTTAAGATAACTCAGATACATTCCATCTTGGATGAAGTCACTTTTGTCCTGACTGTATAAGTCTCCTATTTCCAACACAAATCACAGCATCTACCTCTTCTTGCTGTCTCCCAAGACTATCTTTCTATCTGTAAGTCTCCAATAAATTACACTCTGTGTAGTTCTGGATCTATTTGCCTCTTCCTGAAGTCTCATGGCAAAGGGGACTGGTTTCTATGCACTCAGATAGAGTGAGTTTGGAGCAAAACTCTTGCTCTAGTCTCACTCATCTGCCTCTATCTATCTGTGGTTGAAATGGATCTCCCCAGACTCATGTTGAAATTGGATGGGAGCCATTAGGAGATAATCAAATCTTGAGGCTCCAGCCTTCATGAATGGGATTTGCATTCTTGTATAAAAATATTTTAATGAGTTTATTCCTCTTTGTCCTCTGCCATGTGAGAACACAACAGCATGCTGACAGAAAAGCATAAGGCCCTCACTAGACTCGTGATTCACTGGTGTCTTGATTTTAGGATTCCCAGATGTCCACACAGTGAGAAGTAAATACCTACTGTACATCAGCCATTCGATCTGCGGTGTGCAGTGAGGACTGTTGAATGAGCAGCAAGTTTCAAACCATGTGTCCTGTCCACGTGCAAGCATTTCTTCTGAATCTGTCTTTCAGCTCACCACTTCCTGCATTGTTCACTCAGGGGCTACCAAGGTCCCCTTCCTCAATAGCCAGTGGCCCATTCTCCACCCTCAGCCTTCTTGATCACCTCGGATCAAATGCTGATTATCAGGGGCAAATTTCTCCTCAGTGGCATCTCTGATTCCACATTCCAGTTCTTTTATTGACTCCTCATTTTGTTTCTCATAATAAAGTATTTTTCTATTGATTAGGGGAGCAAGTAAGGCTTTCTCTCAGATTGTGTTTAGGACTCTGTCAACTGGAGTTAGGAAATCTCTGTCACTCTTGGAGTCATTTGCACCATGTCACTCCTGCCTCCAGCTCAGATTCTCCTAGTAAATATTTCTTCTGAAGTTTCCCTTTATCCTGAACATACTGGAAAGGTTGGGTTTGGGTTTTGTTGTTCTTGCTTGTTTTTTTTTTTTGTTGTTGTTTGTTTGTTTTAAGTATTCTTTATCGAATCAGCTTTTTCTTTCAAGTTTGTTGGTTCTACCAAAAATATTTCCATTCTATAAATTTAGACTAGAAATCATGGTAATTTTCTCTCTCTCACAGAGAAAATTGGGAGAATTGTCTTGATTTAAATATTCAATGGGTTTAAAGAGGTAAAGCTAGAGAGTGCCCAAGGCTAAACAACAGACCAGCCCCATCTAGGTGATTCCCAGTCTCAGAGGCTGATACAGAATCCCCAGTGGAGCACATTGAAGGAGTTCGGAGCAGCAAGGAGGGTTATGGTGAAGAAATAGTGACCTAAAGTCTAAGAAAAGAAAGTACAGGGAGGGATAACTAACACCAAAACTTTTGTAAAGGCCACCTTGAAAACCTACCACTACAGAAGCTTTCCTCGGAGTCTCTCTCTCTCTCTCTCTCTCTCTCTCTCTCTCTCTCTCTCTCTCTCTCTCTGTGTGTGTGTGTGTGTGTGTGTGTGTGTGTGTGTGTGTGTGTGTGTGTGTGTGTGTGATACATGCATTATAAAGAGTTTTAGTGGAGTTATCCTATAAGAAGATAGTAGACTAATTTTTTTAAAAGTCCAATACTAGTAATGGGTCACCACTTTTGGAGTTGTTGGCCAGTGAGATCTCATAGCTGCCCCTTTCCCACCACTTTATAAGCTATTGCCTTTGCTTTGGTCTCTCTGATGGAACCTAAGAGTAAGATCCTCTTGCTGAACATACTACATCCTTGAGTCAAAGAACATGGAGAAATCAAGCTGGAAGCTTCATGCCTACTGGCTAGTATTCATAAGTTCTAAGCATGCTCCATGATGGAAAAAAGTTATCATTAATCTTATCCAGCTCTGAACCCTGTGTGCTAAAATAATGACCAACCCATCAAAGGATGCTTACTTGTACAACTGTGGCAGGAATGTCATGGTAGTAATAAATCACTTTCTGAATAAGTTTAAGACCCACTCTGTGAGATGAAATACCTGGCACATGAGGCTAAACAGTTCAGAGACCCTAGGGAAGGTGCTTAATACTCAAACCAACTCCAAACAACTTATAGTTAGACACATATATTAGTGCATCTCCCAACGTACATCAGAGAAGCTTCTTTTTCAGTAGATGGCAATTAACCCAGATAACCACAGTTCATCAAGATACAGAGAATAAGAGACTTTGAAATATTCAACCCTAATTGGGACATCAATAGCTCATACTCCTTATCCCAAGGCTCAGGGATTATTTTGGGAAAGTGGGTGGAAAGATTGTAAGACCCAGAGACAAAGGCTGACCTCAAGAAAATGTTGACTTCTAGACACAACAGAGAAACTGCACACATCAGCTCATGGTGGCTGGAACCGAGTGCATGAAACCTGTGCAAATTCAAGTCAGTCAAAAATCTCAGCATGGATAGGGGAAGTAGGCATGAAGTCCTACTCATATCCAAGGACCTAAGGAAAAATTATAGCTACTGGGAGAGAGAGAAAAGCTCAGTTTTCTTTAAGGGTGCGACCCCCAAGAAGTCTACCACACTCCAGCAGTTGGTTACACACCCAATTGTATACTGGCAGAATAATTTGGATTTGATAGGTTTGAATAAAGAGATACAAAGGGAGGGAGGGAGGGAAAAAGAGAAGGGACGTGAACAGAGGTGAGGGATGAGAGTAATACATTAATATGATCAACATATGTTGTATCAAAAGCTCAAGAACCGATAAAAAATATGCAAGAAGCTGAAAAGCAGATCTTCATAAGGCCCCATGGTAATTGCTTAAAGTAAGGAATGCTATAGCTCCTGTCCACTGTATCACCTGGGCAGGCAGGTCAAAAGTCACAGACTACATATATTAGCACAGACTTTGCCTAAGCACTGAAAATGGCTCATTTTCCCCCCAAAGTGCTCCAACTGGCTCTCCATTTAGATTTCAACTTTGAAAATTATAGTTGAAGGTGTCGTTTCCTCATATATGTGTGTTTTAAAATAAACTCTGAACATGGCTTCCTGCACTCCGGTGCCATCTGGCATGCACAAGCTACCTCAGGAACTTCTTATGACAGCCCTTTAGCTGAAGCACAGATTTCTTCCTATATAACATGGCGTGCCTTTGGTTAGGTTGCATCCTACACACACATTTCTATGGTCTAGCCCCCACTACCCAACTCTCTTCCCAGTGTGCAGGATGGTCCCCTCAAAGCTTTGTGAGAGTACAGCCCTCCTGCCCCTCATACACTTCTCTGCTTCCTGAGCATCTTCCCAGGTTGCTTCTCTTTAGAGCTCCTGGGCTCCCTTGCCTCCGCCAAGGAATGAGTCCTCACTGGGTTCTCACAATGCTGCTCTTCTTAAAATGTAAACTTCATGAACTTTGGGTTCGACACCACCATTGTAAAGTGGAAATTAAAAAATGAGTGATAATAAGGGTCTTTGAACATTCACCAGCTCCAAGTTAGTAACCCAAAGTCAAATACATAACAAATTCAAGGTGTCTAGCAGTCTCTTACCAGTGTTGCATTATGTGACTTTACGGGAGCCTTGCTTTTTTTTTGGTTTTTCGAGACAGGGTTTCTCTATGTAGCCCTGGCTGTCCTGGAACTCACTCTGTAGACCAGGCTGGCCTCGAACTCAGAAATCCACCTACCTCTGCCTCCCAAGTGCTGGGATTAAAGGCGTGCGCCACCACTGCCCGGCGACGGGAGCCTTGCTTTAAACACACTTCACTATGCATTGTACCACACTACACACTGACTAGAGCACCTCAGCTGAAATTACTAGAGTTGGTTGCATATTATGAATTGCAAGGTTTTTTAATATATATTTCTTCAATTAGCTTTATATACATATAGATATTTATATTATATATTAATGTAAATACTATATTTGTGTAAATATAGTGTGAATATATAATAAATATAAACATATGTTATACATATGTTTTATATAACATAACACACACACATATATATGGTTCCCTGCTCTTACAGAATATATAGATTTAATTACAGAAAACAAAGTTATGACATTTTCTTACTATCCTATACTCCTCATCATAAAAGTATTGAATTAGTGTATTTGGGGGTTGTATTGTTTTAGAATACTTGACTTCAAGCACTGCTGTTTGACTTGCTGACTTGAGTTTCATAAAAAGTGATTCAATGAGTTTGGGCTTGGAATTGAGACAGCATTTCAAGCGATGCCTGAGATGATCTGTGCAACCCTTCTACTGTGCTGTGTAGCTGTGAACTGGCACTTTCAGCACTGACAATTCTGAAGTTGATCATCACTGAAAATCATCAAAATATTGATCATCACTGAAAAGTGCTGAACACACTTTGTATCCTACAGTATTGAATAATCACCTGTGATTTAACTATTTATATAAAAATAAATGAGCAAAAAGTCATCTTATTAATAGAAAAATTTGCTTTTGTCTTTAATAAATGATAAAATAATATTCATAAGAATTGTTTTAAGCATTCATCACTTGTCACAGCTCCACAGATTCATGGAGAGTTAAAAAAACATAACTAAATTATTAATGAAGTTTTGTATAGATAAACCCAGTCAATATTTTATCTTGTCCTAGCACCTATAATAAATTGTTAGTTTCCTTTCTTAAAAAAAGAATTGTTTTAAATATATTTATAGTTCATTATCAGTAAATGCTCTATTTGTATACTCATTTTACATACCTATATACTGGGGTCATGTAAAACTTTCCTAGAGGAAAAGGACCATGTCTGGAAAATAAAGTTAAGAAGTTCTGCTTTAGTCAACAATCTTGCTGTGCTATTTTTCTTGACCTTTTTACTCTCAGTTTGTATACATGTACTAAATATCAGCCCTCCCCTCTGAGTCTATGCTTCTATAACAAAAAATAGGATTGCTTATAAACAATAGAATTTTGTTTCTGAGTTCTGGAGGCTGGGGTGTTCAGGATCACAGGGCTGGCAGATGTGGTGTTTGGAGATTTGCTTTCTGGCTCATAAACAGTACTTGATCATCACATCAGGGGTTAGAATTTCAACAAGTGAGGCTAAGGGTGTAGCATGATCATTCATAGGGCAGCATCCTCCACCCATCATAATGGAGATTTTAACCCACTTCCCCTTAAAATACACTTCAAGGCATCTAATAGGCTCTGAACCATGATAGTGGTTTAGAGGACACAAGCTGCTTGTTAATGTGTAAAACAGGGTAAGAAGGTTTCTGATTTATCACCATATGGTGCCAACTTGCAAATGAGTCTCAACTGGGAAGCCTCTCGTATTAGGGTTTAATACTAGCTATGTTTTCTCTATAAGAGATGGCTGCCTGCTAACTTGAGCCCTGCAAATATTTCTGAAGATTATGTTTAATATAGAATCCTGGAAGGCTTCTTTTTCCTTTTGCCACCTGTAACGACCACCTCAGTCCTTCCTACACAACGAATACATTTTGAAGCTAAAGTGTCATAATCTTGAGATCTTTAGATTCTAAGCTCTGAGCAAATGGTAGACCTTTATTAAGCCTTATTAAACCAAAGAAAAACATGACGGGGGAGGAGGAGGAGAGGAGGAGGAGGAGGATGGAAGAGGAGGGATAGAGAGCAGTAGTAACCAGTTGTATAAGCACAACAAACCTTGGAAGTGACAGCTTGGGAAGTTTCCACTGTGCACACACAGTGGACACAAGCAGAGCTGCCCGCAGGAACAATCTTTATAGGTCACAAACAATGGACAGATTGGTGGCCGAGGCCAGACAATCTGTTTATCCAAGGCTGACTTAGCCTTGGCACCAAGTCTCTGGTTCCTGGCAGTGACAGAAGAACAGGAGAGTCTTAGATCATGATTTAAGAATAATCCATTAAGAAGGCATAATCCAGTGAGCTTTGGTGGGGGTGTATTTAAAAGTTTGAAAATTAGACTAATAGTTCTTCTTAAATCAATCATTTTTAAGCCAAACTTCGAACTAATGAAAATTAACCATTATAGTACACCTAAGATATGAAACTCTCAAGTCTCTAAATTCCAGAGTTTTCAATGTTGTGTGCATTATATTTTCTATTTTATGAGACTTTATAATGCCTTCAGTCTTTCTAAAGTCAATGCTAAGAAGCTTCTAGAAATATCTTCCTTGAGATATTTACAAGCGTTGTCCACACGGAGAATTTCATTTGAACACTTCAGCTTTACTTTAAAACTTGGATATTTCTATACAAATAAAACTAAAGGAAGTTGTTGAGGCTTCTTTTAATACCAACCAGGGGCAACCATTCTGAGATATGTGGAGAAGCTTTGGAGTGTTATTTGTGACATATATATATATATATATATATATATATATATATATATACATACATATAATTTATATATTAATTATTTATATATTTAAATATATATTAATTATGTCACATATATTATAAACAAATGACTTTGAATTAATTCTGTCTCTACACTAGCAAGAGAATGTCCAGGGAGAGTGAAATCTGAGAAATAAAAACAAGAGTTTGTAATCCCAGCGTTGGAGAGGTAGAGGCAGGAGAATTTACGTGTTTAATGCTTCCTTAGGTTACACAGCTAGCCTGCCCTGCACAGCAAACCCTATCTCAAAAAGCAAAACTACTGCCACTACTGTTACAGCAGCAGCAGCAGCAACAACAGCAGCTAACTGTTTATAGTATGTGCTGTCAGACACTTTTCTGATCCCCTTTTCTGTTTGAGTTGAATGGTTTTAGTCGACAATCTTTATACTAGGTACTTAATAAATATTTCCTAATGAATAAATGAATGACTCGTAGATAACATAGCTTTTAAAATCTTTTCTGACTTAGAGATCAATGGAACTATTAATACATTGGGATATATTGGGGCTAACCATACATAGAGTTTAAAATTATTTCTCTCCCTGGGGAAAGATAAAAGATTAAATAGCTTCTGTACCCTTCCTGCCACATTAGGACTGTGAGCTGGACTAAGACACGCTGAACACATGCCCCATTAGCAGAGCCACCACCTGACTTTCATCTCAAAGGAAAGACTTAGGAGAGGTGGGGCTTTGAGCAGCTCAGGGCAGACAGTGATGTGAGGTCATCCTTATTGCAGCCACAGGAACTGTACCTGCCACTGTCCCAGTCCTACACTTTATTCTTCAGGTCTTCTACATCACTCCGAGTGCTTGAAAATGTCCTACATGGGTCACTTTAAAAAATTATCCCCATTCATAAGTCAAGGAGGCTAAGTTTGTAAAATTCTATCAGTAACCACAGGACTAGCTAGGATCACAACACAGCCAGTAACCACAAGACTAGCTAGAATCACAATACAGCCAGTAACTACAGGATTAGCTAGAATCACAATACAGCCAGTAACCACAGGACTAGCTAAAATCACAATACAACCAGTAACTACGGGATTAGCTAGAATCACAATGCAGCCAGTAACCACAGGACTAGCTAGAATCACAATACAACCAGTAACCACAAGGATTTTTCCTTTTGCTTTGAAATGTAAATTCTTTCTAGCAGATCTTGCTTGGTTTATCTGGAGTGTGTGTTGCCATGTTATCTCTTTGAAGATTAAGTCAAAATGCAAAGGAGACATGGGCAGACGCTTTCTCTTAGTGCTAAGGAGGTGTCAGGATGCCAGACTTACAGTTTCAGGTTTGCTAACCTTCCTCATCCGGAGTCTGACCTCCTCCTACCTTTACCATTTATCACCCTGATAGTCCTGCCCAGAGACTATCAGGAAAATGCAATAATCAGTCAAAGCCATATGATGCCAGTGGCAAAAGCAAGCAACTCCCCAGCAGTGCCTGAAATAAATAAATAAATAAATAAATAAATAAATAAATAAATAAATAAATAAATAAATAAATAATACAGTCACATTTGACAATTTAATGAGTATAAATTTATCACAGCAGGAAAATCCTCCCCAAATATTTAAACAATTAAGATGTAAAAGAAGAAATAAGCATTTTATAGCAGTAGGCAGAACCAAAAAAAATTTTTTTTCAATCCTCTTTGGAGATTCGGTCTATCATACATCTTACACTGACAGCTAGACTGAAGAAAACATCTGATATGCTGTCAGCCATGCTGAAGGGACAGAAATCAGGAATGGCACAGGGAGAGGTGGAATAGATTCTCTAGTGGTTGCATTTCTTAGCTTCTTCTTATGTCTCAGCAGGATCTAAATACATGCATTTTAGCATTGAATGCTTATTTCTTAAGTATCTCGTGTATGGCAGTCACTGTAGTAGGTTCCAGCTCATATCTGTCACTCTCAGAGTCACAGAAGCTGCATGCAGTTCACACAGTTCTTACATAGGTGAGAAGAATATAATAGATCACTACCTAGAGTAGAAATCATGGCTAGAGTTAAAGATGAAAGTACATGAAAGGAAACAGATAGCGATTGCATGGTGTGTGCTATTTCATGTAAGGTGTTGAGAAGCTTCTTTGATGAGATTGAACAGCCAAGATGTTCAGGACTTAAAGGAACCAATTACAAGTATAAGATATACTTAAGATATAATATATATATATATATATATATATATATATATATATATATATATATATATATATATATATATATACACACACACACACACACACACACACACACACACACGACTAATATAGAAATAATAGCCAAAAGGCAAAAAAGTAACAAAATAGTTTGTGGCCAACATTTGTAAAAGAACCGTGTTCATTAATGGGCCGTGTAAAGTGTGATATAAGTTTTAAAAGTGCAAAGGTATGGGCATCTAAAGATCTGTCACATGATCTTATTCTATCTCCTCTAAAGGATTACCACTGATACAGAAAACAATTCTAGTTTGACCCAAGATGAAGGACCCTGAGCACGGAACATCTCAATACGGATGCTCCATGGAAGATTGCTCATACATCAGTGTTCTGAAATCTTCGTTCTCCAGGCTTCCTCAAAGGGCTTCAGGATGTGGTTGGTTAAATAGATTCCTGGACCACCAAACTTTGCTTTATCCAAAGCAGCATATTTAAGCCATATAGTGAGTTTGGGGTTTGAGCACTATTTCTTATAAGTCAAAAAAAAAAAAAAAGTAATTTCAAATAATACTGATCCACAAGTGCTTTTGTGTTCTGTTAATCAGTGACAGTAATTAATATTAGCTGTATAAATAATGAGGATGCCAATGTATTCTTAAAAGATTTAGTAAAACATTAGTAACTGGTTTTTTAAGAGTAGACCTAGTATGTGCATGCAGCATTTGGTGCCCTGTATAGTTTAAAGGATGAAAACTTAGGAATAGGGCTTGAGATATTTCTGAAGAAACAATAATTATGTTACACATAAAAATACAATGCTAAAAACTGGGGAAATGGCTCAGAAACTAAAGTTTTTGCTATGCAAGCATAAGAGCTGAGTTCAGATCCCAGGCACCCATGTAAAATCTGGGCATGATAGTGTGGATGCTTGTAAGCCTGGTGTGTGAAGGGGAACAAGAGAATTCACAGGGCTTGCTGGCCAACCTCTAGCTAATTGATAAGTTCAAAGTTTAGTGAGAAACCCTATGGGTCTTGTAAAAAAGAAGGGTTTCAATGGGGAAAATAGAGGAAGAGGAGGTAATGGGGTTGAAAATGACCAGAATTCATTCTTTATGTACAGGAATTTGTCAAAGAATACCAAACCTACTGATAACTTAAAAATGAGGTAGAATGCAAATGTAAAAGACACCAGACATTGACTACTATCCTCCACACACATGCACACATACAGAGACACATGTACACAGATATGTGTACACACATAAAGTATATATATATATATATATACACATATATACATATATGTGTGCGTGCTCTCTCTATATTTTATAATATATGTTTTATGTAGAAAAAGACAAAAGAATGTAAGAAGAAATTGCTATGGAGGTCACTATAGAGGATGCATATAGATCAAGAAACGGAGTTTGGAATGATCGGGAGTGATTTTGTAAAATGGTGTTATTTCAGTAGAATGTTTGGGAGCAGAATCTTGTTACATGGAGTGGAGGAAAAACTATTTCAGGTCAGGAAGCTGTGTCAGTTTTAACATTAGGAGATAGTGTCAGCCTATTTGAAGAAATGTGGCTGGAAATAATTGTCATTTCCTAGTCTGATTTCCTTAGACACAGACTTGCAGAAATGCCGCTAGAGTCCTGGGAAACCCCCCTCTGAGTTTCCCACAGAATGCAACCTAAGTGTGATTTAACTGAAATAAATGATTTGTTGGTCATTCCTCGGACATCACATGACCATTGGTAACTGTGCATTTACTGAGGCCTGAGCCTGCGGTATGTCAATCAACATAAGCATCAACTAAGAAACCCAGAGTCTTGATTTGGGAGTAGTTTTATATTCCATCCCAGTATTCTGTCGTGAAAATTACCTAAAGGCATAATCTGTGAAGACTGGAAGGTAATTCAGATGGAAAAACAAACAAACAAACAAACAACTTTAAAAAAGAAAAACTCTGTAAATGGCTCTTTGCAGCTTTCTCTCTCACTGGCTTGTCTCAGTTTTACCAGACTTCATCAAATAAATTCCAACAACTTTGAATGCCTTCCTAATCTACGTTCTCAGCAACCCAAACTACACATACATCTTCCCCACCTCCCACACAATTACCAAAATAAAAAATGTACAACTGAGAAAGGTGACTCACAGCTTCTTCGGCTTAAATCAGCTGCATCTTGCTTTTCTTGTAATCATTTGCTCTCTGAACAGGAAAATGATATTCTTTTGGTCCTTGCCAAATTTGACTTCCATGTGCAATATATTCCAAAAGTAGTTAGTTTGGAGCTTCTTATTTTTATAGTTATTGGTTTAAAATTTACACTATCATTTTCTGGGGGGGGACTTCTTAAGAAGTACTAGTTTCCCATGCAGATCAAAGAAAAAAAAAAGAATATTTGTTCTCTATGTCAGTTAGCTTTTTAGTTAAAAAATGACCTAGTTTCCTAATGTTCATGAGCCATTCATCTTCCTTTGTGATTCTCAGAATTGTGTTTACAAAAGAAAAGGGAATAGTCCTCATCAGCGTTCTATGAAACTCAGTCCGACTTCCCAGAAATCTTTTCTCTGTGTGTAAGAGGTATTGGATATTGGAAAGTCACCAACTTCCTGGCCATTAGTGTGTCCATCTCTACCCCATCCATCCCCAGTGAAATATATATATATATTCCTATGGTTGTGCATATAACCATAGATCATATAATAAACAGAAAATTGAACAAGGAACCTGCAGCAGCAGTCAAAACCTAACAGTTTCAGATGCTATGAATGTGTAGAATGTTCACGACTTGGTTTAGGAGGCAGAATTAGTGACTGAGAAAGCAACGTTGTACGTTTTAAAGTGACGCATCTGCAGTAAGATAGTAGTTGGTCGTGTCAGGATTCCTGTGTTTCTGATCACAATAAAAAAAAAAAAAAAACCCTTTTACAACATGGTGACTGTTATTTGTTGAGGCAGCCAGCTGGTCCTACTTGGGTGAAATCCAGGACTGTGTGGTGTTAGCTCTGTGTGAGATATCTATTAGGTGCCCTATTATGGACTGTGCCAGAATTGGGCAGTTTCTGTGATTGATCAGTGGGAGTTTGGCAACCTTTGTCTTAGTCCTAACCAAATTTTGCCATCCCATGGTCCTCATTAAACACTAATATTTGTTCATTTGTATGGACTGTTTACTTATCTCCTATTTTATAGCACCCTACCAGTCATATGGTATACATGGTCAGTAAATGAAGCAAGACCCCCGCTCTAACAGAATTTCTATTTCAGAAATAGAGATGGGTATGCATATAATAGTCTGGGTTGGAAGGTAAAGTAGCATATAGGAAACAGAGAGAGGGTAACCACACTTGAGTAACGGGAATTGCATCATGTACATAAGGAGTGGAAGGAGGGCTCCAATCAGAAAAAAAAGACTGTTTAGGAAGGAAGAAGGGGTTGATAAAATGATGTACTTCATTCTTTGAGATCACAGAATTCCAATACAGTCTGTGATATAAATGAGATAGCTGGGAAGTCTGAAAAGATAATTGGGGCAAGAAAGTTCACAAAGATTTCTTCTGATTCAGACTTCCAGCAATCTTAAAAACAGAAGAAATGTGGTGTTTCCAAAGTAACTCAGACACTGCTCAGTTAAGATTATCCCTTTCAGTCGAGAGTGGAAAGAGAATTCTTGGCCTGGGGATCAACACATGCAAACAGTTTGGAGTGAAGCCACTCTTGATGTGTCGCATAAATGAAAAAGAAGTCAGAAGATTCAGTTACCAAGAGGAGAATGAATCTAAGAAAGCAGGGAAATGAAGGCCTGGGTATGTTGCACTTTAAAAGCCGCAGTAATTATAAGTTTGGTTTTGATTGTAGGGGCAGAGGAAACATGTCAGTGACACACATTTTGAAAGATACTTTTAAGATATAACTCTGGCTTCTGAAAGAAGAATGAGAATTCTATTGAGAATAGAAGAAGGGGAACGGAAAGGCAGACTCTATTTCTTGGTTTCTACCATCAATGACTGCAGTAGAGATCACCAAAGAAGGACAGGCTGAATGGAAACAGTGTGGGGGTAAGAAATGGAGTAAAGGAGGGCAGAATTTTATTTATTTATTTATTTATTTATTTATTTATTTATTTATTTACTTACTTACTTACTTATTCATTCATTCGTTCATCCATTAATTTGTTTATTGCTGTTTTTACAGAAACTAGGAGTACCCACAAGAATCTGATAATGGGAAAGACTGGAGTGTCTGCTTTATGAATTACCTGACTAGATGAGAAAACGGTTTAATTAAGAGATCAAGGCTTATTTCCAAGGGACAGTTAATAAGCAAACCTTTAGAAAGTAACCTCTGGAGAGCCTGGGAATGCTCCAGATTGAGGCTCACAGATCCACATGAGAGGTTTGGCCACGGATGAGATCATTCATGTACCCTGCATTACGTCATAATAATGGCAAAAACCTTAGTAACAACAATTGTTTTTGCAGACTGATAGAAAAAAAGAATAAGAAGAAGCCACAGTGAAGTTGGGTATAGGATGAACAAACAAAATAGAGGAAAATTCCAGCAAAAATGTACATCATGGAGACCAAGAAAATAGATTCTAGAGGGAGGCATTGTTCACAATTTTGAACATTCCAAAGAGGTCAGACAACATAGTCTCATTTGTCTTCCTGAGTCTGTCCTGTACAACATCTAATACAGAGTCCACCACAGAGTATACATCAATCAATATTTCATTCAGTGTGTTTTGAGTCAGATGATGCACTGGATATCTTAACTTCAGAGTTTGTAAGCTAGTTATGGGATTCATGTACAAATAAACACACATGATAATCATGTAAAACTCTGCATGATGAGTGGCAAGAGTGCGTTCACACACACTACCGGAGATCCAAGAATGGCCATGGTGTGGGAGGGCCTTGGAGAAGCTCACTGCAAGTGGAGAAACTCTCCATTCAGGGTAAGATGGTTGGAAGAGATTTATTTAGCCATGAAAAGAGGCTTCCCAAAGCAGTGATAATGAGAATGAGAAGAAGCAAAGGACGACTAGTATTTAAGTTCATACCAAGGGTAGTGAGACAGTGCCCAAGGAAAGGTTAAGTTTTTCTATAGAATATGCATTGCATCTCTCAGAGAGAGAGAGAGAGAGAGAGAGAGATACACACGCAGATATACACACACACAGAGATACACACACACACACACCCCTTATTATGTACATAATCAGTTTCCAATGTTACTAAACTGCTCATTTAGGAAAAACTCTAAGTTTCGTGGCAGAAAACTCTAAGTTACCGAATGTTATTATTATGATAACAAAATGATCATTTATTGTTATCTAAGGATCAATAGTTTCTTCTTTCTAAATGAGAATATCTTAATTTAGCCCTAGAATGGAGATGTATATTTGAATACACTTGTAGTACATGTCCTGAATATTATTTCTCTTGGGTGTTTTGTTTCCAAGATGAAGTTCTGAAAAGTCTGAATTATTTGTGGTCATCACTGTTCTTATGGAATATTTTATTTGAAAACTATGTGATTCTGTTTTATAATTGTAACCCTTTCAACTGTACAAGCTCTCTATTTCATCTCGTTCCAGGTTTCACATAAGACATGTAAGTAATCAAGGTCAAATCTAGTATGGACTGTGTAAGGCATTAAGTCCTGTCCTCTAAGGTTCTATATTGTTCTTTGATTCACTGCCTGCTAATATGAAACCAGACCTGGATGAGCTACCAAAAGGCAGTCAATCACTTTATACCTTTGAATTCAAAGCAATTAAAGCCCTCAAGAGCACTGAGTTAAGAAACTTCAATAGACAACTTATTTGAACAAATGCACAATCTCAACATAGATGTCCCAGAGTTGACTTTCCAGATGACAGCAAAAACAGGCCCAGTCTTTCCATTGGTTTCTCACAAATCATCAAGCATTGAGGAGATCCTACAGACAATACTTCTCAAAAATAATGCTTAGATAAACCAACTCCCTGCTCAATGAAAGGTTGGTTATTTTTGAGTGAAACAATATTGTTCTCCCCTTTATGCATACTTTTTAAACCTTGAAATTAAAAATAAATAGCTCATAAAATTGGAGAAAAATTCTTCACATTTCTATATAAATATGAAATGGAAGGATTTATAATAAATTGCCATTTCATCTTCCCACTCAAATAAAATGTTACTTTTTCCTATTTAAAGTGAAGGGACTTTGAAATGAAAGATCCACCCCAAATGTATTCAGCCTACTGAACACCAATTTCTTTTCTTCTGTTATAACCAACCCACTAAGAACCTGGATAACCAAAGCATACTGCCCTGAAGAATAAAGAATATATAACAGCTAGACACATGTGTCTAAGAAATGAACTTCAAGATAAGTAAATAAAAATTGAAAATATTTTAAATTTCCCTTCCTTCCTTCCTTCCTTCCTTCCTTCCTTCCTTCCTTCCTTCCTTCCTTCCTTCCTTCCAATAGTAGAGGGATTAGAATAGAATTATATACCGCATCTTCTGAGAATAGCTATTATGAGGTCTAGCATCCTCAAATTTACATGTCTAATTAGGTGAATTGTGTTGTAAGCCATAGGGAAGTTACGATGGGCTGAGGATGTGCACTCTGACCACTTACAGTCAAGCTAAGTTCCTAGGCTAGTTATACTAAGATGTTCTAACCCCACTTTAAAAAGCAGTTGACTCCTGAGTTTGCTTAAGCGCTGAAGTTCATTCTACTTATTTTTGTCTTTGCCTCCTCGAGCTCTTTTATGCAATCATTAATAGGAAGATATTAAGGTTTTTTTTTTTCAATTTCCATTTAAAAACAACATTTTTAATAGCTATTGGAACAGGGATTACAAATAGTGGATGGGAGGCTAATTAGCAACGTTCTACATTTAGAGCAAACTAGTGCACATGGAGACAACAGCTCAATATTTTAGAAAGTGCCAATCTGCTAAAAATAGGTAAATATGGTGATGATTGCTGGAATTAATTCAAGAACATTCAAAATGAGATGACTAATATCAAGGGGTAGTGCTTTTCTGGTATAAATTGAATAAATCTGTTTTACATCCAATATTGCCCAATCCTTGGGCAGGAACTGATTTTATAGAGTGATTCTGGAAACTAAGAGTTAGAACAAAGCTCTGTCATGCCAAGTTAGCAAGAACCTGTGACAGCTTGGATTCCTCTTTGAACCCTGGTACCTGCCATGTGTAGACTTCTAGAAGGCAGTAGAAATCTAATGTTTGTCTTTTCCAGGCGTAGAAATTAGTTCCAAGCTTTATCAGGTGTACAAAATTAACAATCTGTGAGATAACCAGTTCCTTTTAGAATCCTACTATTAGGTTATTGCGGTGATATGAATGAGAAGTGTCCCCCATAGACTCGTGTGTTGAATGCTTGGTCCCTAGTTGGTGTTATTGTTGGAGGAAATTGTAGACTCTTTAAGAAGTGAGGCCTTGCTGGAGGAAGTGCATCACAAGGAATCTCAGGGTGATCAGCCAGTCTCCAGCTCACCATGTCATCACTGTGCTTTTCCTGACATCATTGTGCCTTACCATCATTACGTCTATGCCTCTGGACCAATAAGCCAAAGGAAATCCTTTTCTCCCTAAGCTGCTTTTGGTCAGGGTACTGTATCACAGCAGCAGAAGGGATCTAAATGGTAGTAGCAAGACCAACAAAATATTCTCTCTCTCTCTCTCTCTCTCTCTCTCTCTCTCTCTCTCTCTCTCCTATTCCTCTCTCATTCCTTTTCTCTCTATATCTATAAAAAAGGAGAGGAGCTGGGTCCTGGGTCCTGGGTCCTGGGAACTAACTGTTTTAAGTGAGAACCCTGAGGGGGAAGACTCATGCTTTGCTGATAAGATTTGCACATCTGTCCTGGTTGCTTTAGCCTCTGATTTTTTTTTTTTTAAGTAGGATCTTTAGTTTCCTTCAAACACATTATTTTCATGAACACTTAAAGTCAAATTCTGGTACTTACACCTAATCAAAAAATCATAAATAACAGAAGATACGAGAGAGAGAGAGAGAGAGAGAGAGAGAGAGAGAGAGAGATATTAAAAGTGATATTAACCATTAACCAACTATAGATATAATTGAATAAATTATTTTCTTCTGAATAGCAGTTTGTTCCTGAGTATTACTAACATACTTTCTATTATAAGCATTTATGGGATCCTTTATGTAAAACTAGTTTTTGTAAAATGTGTGATGCTGGTTTTCTTATGTTAGATGTTTGGCCTCTAGGATAGACAGAATCTTTGTAGTAACATGTTCTGGTTGTTGTATTTTAAAATAATATTTTCTACAGATATAGAACTCAGTTTCTGGGTGGGGGTGTTGCATAATTCCTTTGCTTTGTGTGAAAATTGGCAAATTTTGTTATGTTAAACAGATAACTTTTCCCAGTCTTAACCATGGACACAAGAGAATGGAACCATCCTTTCTTTATAGAGATCCCGGGTTTGGAGATTACTAATAGCATTTAGAGTTGAGTTTTAAAAGATTCAGGATTCCATGCTCTCCGGATCAGTGTTTATTAGTGATACAGTGAGGAGACCTGAAACCACTATGGAAATGGTGCCAGGTGATAATCTGCTGGGCTTCCAACCAGGCTACATCTCCATTTTTCAGGCTCCAGAGAAGCCCCACCTCCTTTCTACCCTCTTCTGCCTGGCTGGGCCCTCATGTGATGGATGTGAGTCTGCTAATACTCAGAAGACAGTTTGGAGGTGAAGTGTGGGGTGAGGGTGTGGGAGCAAGCAGCAGACAGCAAATGGAGATGAGAGAGAGGGAAGGTGAGAGGGAGGGGGAGAAGAGAGGGAGGGGGGAGGAGGGGGAGAGGGAGAGGAGGATGGGAAAGGGAGGGGGAGAGGGAGAGACAGGAAAACAGTGGACATCTCTCATGGTCCTGACATTTTGATGCTAAGGACAACTTAAGTATGTGCTTATCTGAATACTGTCACTCTGGTTTTCAAAGTAAATGATAAAGATCATCTATGCGCTCATCCATCCATGAGGTTATCATTTAGTAGCAAATAGAAGGGGCATATAGAGGGTTTATATTTTCTGTGCAGATAACAATGATACTTATTGTTTGTGTAGCACCACGAAGACTTTAAGGAGGATCAAGAAGACATTGTTTACAAATTATTTTTATTCTTATCACTTTATTTGAGCCTCATATCAACTTAGTCAAGAAAGTGAGTCAGGATTTGGAGGCTTTTATTATGCCCATTAATACAGATGAATAAACTGAGGCTCAGAGAGATTAAGTTACTTACCTAAGATCACAGGACAATGAATTGGCAGAGCCAGGTCTAGAACCCAGGGGAGGGATTTATTTCACTACAAAGACATGGAACAGGACATTAAACAAAGAACATCTAAGAAATCAAGATCTGTAACTAATTAAGAGTTGGAAATATGAAATTCCACAGTCCCACACTAAACCCCAAATGACTTTAAGTATGCCACTCTAAGCAAATAAGATAGAGAACTGTAGCTTCAACCATAGCCACCCTGTTGGAAAGGCCAATAGCATTGAGTGGGATACCCAGTCTGCTCTGAATGGGTACCCAGGAATGCCCTTGGTGTTAAATCATCTCTCCCCGGATCTCATCATGATGCGCCCTCCATCTCTGCATGCATCCCGTCAAGTATATGCCAATTGAGAGTCCACTGTGCACTAGGCATCCATTAAATGCCAAATTAGCACCTGATTTGCCTAAAACATGTATTGGAAAGTTGGGCAAGATATACTTTTTCTTAACATTCTCCTCTCATAGCCTCAAACACCAAGCACTAGCAGAAACTGGTGCACTAATCTAAAAAACTTTATTTGCATTGGCAGGGAAGAGAAAAGAAAAAGAAACCCTTAAGCCAGAGATGCTTGGAGCACTAATAAGACACAGGACAAGAACATCAGGGTTGAAAAACACCATCCAACTTTGGCTATGAAACATAAACTTCACCTACAATTTTTATCTTGCTTCTTCTCTCAAAGATATCCCAACTAGGCACTAGAATACACCACTTGAAGTCATGGAAATATGTGGTTACAATCTTCCCCATACTGGATGTCATAGGCTTACACCAGGATCCAAATCCCTGAAGCCTATCTAAAACTAAAAAGGATTTAAATGACCCAATTCTTGTATATTTAACACTGCTTCAGAGATTGCTTACTATTCACCCTCCCTTTAGCTCCATGTTTGATGTGTGTTGGTAGATATTATTATTCAGATACTTCGGTGAAAAAGAAACAATTTCAAATGTAGGCAATATTAATTATTGATCATACACTCTTCAGCATAGGCTAATGCTACATATTGGGAAAATAAATCAGCTGTGAGCAGCAGAAGGTAGACACAGGGTCTTTGGTGATAGTTGTCGGGGAAAGTAAGGATCTTGAGTACTCCCGGATCCAAAGAAAGGCTGCGTGGAGCTGCAAGAGTTCAGAAGCCATGGCTAGACTGTGATTCTTCACCTCTGGGTTGGGACTGGCATGTTAGTTGCTAGGACTGGGTCGATATGGAAAGGACATCTCCAGATAGTTCCAGCTATGGCAGTTTGGAGAAATGCAGACTACAAATGGATTAATTTTGTGCCTGGCTTGCATGAAAAATGGAAGTCTACCATGTCTGTACGTGTGTAGCAATAGTAAAGGATGATGGGTTCTACTTTAAAATTTCACAGTTGTAGTATCTTTAAAGTCTGCTATTGATTCTGTCCATTTCAATATACCACAACCTGAGGCAAGACTAAAACCTCTGCTCCATACTTATTTAGCAAGCAGATCACTCAGAGTTCACAGGAGCCACCTATGTGCTAGGCCGTATGATGACTATTATGGATAGAGAGGATAACATTTTATCATTTTCTTCACAAGAAACTTACAAATTGGACACAGATACATATTTTAAAAATGAACAACTGGGCTGTACAACAAGTGGTAAGAGAGTTTGTTCGAAATGCAGTACGCTCATAAAAATAGTAGGAGAAGTTCATTTATGGACGAATAGATTTAAAGAGCTAACTCTTGTAAGGGAAACAAACATTTTCCAGGCTGTGAAAGAAGTGTAAAGTGAGCAAAAGAGTGAGGATTGAGAAGGAGGAGGTATTTAAGGATGGCTCTGCAAAGGCAGGCAAGACTAGATCAATCGAGGCATGCTGAAAGGTTATTTAGCAGTTTATAGCTAAAGGGAGACATTATAGAATTTTAATGAGGAAATTAGTATGACCAGATTTACATGAGGTAAAGAGAGTTTGTCTGTTGTTTGCACAGAGACTGAAAAGAGAAAACATGTGGAACTGGGGTCCACAGAGACAGCTGTTGTCTTTGGCCAGATGAAAGCTAATGAAAAGACTGAGTCAGGATACTTAGACAAACAGGTAAGTGTGGAAAAGCAGAGAATATATTCAAAATCTTATTAGCTAGAGTCAAAAGATTCTGTACCTGAATGTGGGATTTGGAAGGAAGGACCACATTTGGGACACATCCTAGGTTTCTAGAGCTCTGAGGGTGGATGGGCATTGCCAGAGCAATGGAGCAGGGAGTCCAAGAATGGTCCAAACCAGAGGACACCTGATCCAATCCACACAGGAGAAACTGAGGTTTTTCTGAAAAGCTTCGATAGGTCAGGAGATCGAGATAGACCTCTGGAAATTATGGAACGGGACTGAAACTCTGAATGTGGATATGTTGAGCTGGGGATTAATGAGTGGAATGACAGAAAAACCAAGATTACAGATGGAAAGCCACTGTCCAAGAAGGACAGGGGAGTGAACAAACGAGTTTTAACAGGTCATGTTTGAGGAGAAGAGGTGTTGGGAGAATTATCCAGGAAGGTCAGTTAGATGGCAGAGCAACAGAAAGCAGGCCACAGCTTTCAAGTAAGATGAAAGCTAATGGCTCACCTGAAATGGTAGCCTGTGCCAGTGGAATCATGGGAACTGAGGCCTCTTTAAAGTAGGGAGAACAGTGAGTGATGAGTGAGACATGAGCATGGGATGCTTTTAGAAACATGTTCTAAAAGGAAAGAGAGATGGAACCTGGAGAGATGGTGTTGCAGGCAGAAGACTCTAGAACAGAGGAGGCACACTCATGGACCAAGGGAAACCAGCTAAAGCTACACAAGCTGTAGGAATCTCAAGGGGATGGAGCAGGAGTAAGTGAGGAAGCACAGAACAGAGAGCAAGAATCCAGGGGGACAGAGCGCTCAGTGTGAGCAGGTGTAAGTAACATCTCTAACAGAAAAAGACCAAGTCTGTCCTGGCAATTGTGGGGAAAAAAATGGCTGCCCTGTCCAGATTGGAGAAAGTCCTTATAAAACACTTTAAGGTAAGTGGGGTGGGGCGGTTTACTTAGCTTTTTGGTTGGACAGCTTCAGTCCTTGAGTTGTTCAGTCTTCCTGACAGGAAGTAACTAAAACCCTTCGTGATGTGAGCCATTCAATGTCGCTGAATCTATAAATGCCACAAACTAGGCACTCGAAGCTCAGTGTCCCTCAGAGGCTTTCATAAAGCTTTCATTTCAACTGCCTGGAGACAACCTGTCTACACTTCAAAACCCAGGAGGCAGGACGCTGACCAAATTTACCCTCTTTGGTTTACAAGTGACACTTCCTTTCCTAGAATTAAGCAAGAAGTGAAAGGGTTAAATGCTGCATCTGCTCTTGATGAACTTGGAGAGAGGTTTCTCTTGAAATTCATTTCATAGAAGAAGATTTTAGGTGTGTCTTAAAGTCAGTATGACCCGTGCTGGGGAGGGGAGGGGTGCGGTGGGAGTACAATGAGTTAATACAGAGCGCCATGATTGCCTGAAGGCCCTCCGCCCCTCCCTATGGGACTAAGTAAAACTCTGAAGTCTGTGGATTCATCCTGCCCCAGGCATGTCACTAGCAATTTCACTATGACAGAAGAAGACCCTGGGCCACCCTCCCTCTTGGTGAGCAGGAACTTTGCCCTTTATTTGCAACATCAAAGGAGGTGTCTGCAGTTTTCACCAGCTCAGCAAGAAGGAAAATTAACCCCGTGTTTTCTTCCTCCAGTTGCCTCAGCATAGCTTGCAGGAGTAGAGTGGGCTGGGAGCACAGTAACATTCAGAGGACTCTCTTAGCATGAAAGATCAGGGGTCATTGTGCATGTGCCACAGCACATCTTAAATAATCAGAAACGAACACATTGCTAAATTCACCACAAATTGTGAAAGGTTCTCTGAAGTCCAGATGATTTGGGAAGGGGAAAACAATAGTTTAAATAATTTCTTCCGATCAATTTTGGAAACATATGGCAGATACCATGATTGTTAAAAAAGGACAGCTTCAATTTATATTAAGTAGAAGGCCTCTACTGAATCAATTCACTACGTCCCTGGATGACACTGGGTGTGGCTCAGAGAGACTGAGCAGGAATCCAATTTCTTACTAGAAAGAATGGTCCCCACCCAGCAGCAGAGCTGGACCCTTCCACACCTCCCAAGGCTGTTAGGGGGAGGGAACAGCAAAGCTGGGGTTCTAAACCAATGACTACTTTCTCAAAGATAAAAATTATTTATTACATGGGGAGGGAGCATATGTCAGCAGAGTGAGAGGTGGGGACAGGTCTGCTTGCTTGCAGGGTAATTTTTTAACACTTAAGCTACAAACTAAACTCATTATTTTTAAACAAAGGAAACATCTCACATTTTTTTTTCCTCTGTAGACTATCACACCTTGCAAGTTTTTAATCGTCTGCAATATGCATGGTAATTGAGCTATTTAAAGTAAGCCTCAAGATATTTGAAAATCATGAGCCAATAAAATCTCCAGGACTCTTTTATTTTAACCCTCCTTTACCTACTCCCTTGTAGTCCTCTCTCTCTCTCTCTCTCTCTCTCTCTCTCTCTCTCTCTCTCTCTCTCCTTTCTGCTTTAATAATGATCAGTGGTAATTAATGGCTACTAGAGATCATTTAAGTGTTCTTCACACCCACTGACAATGTATTACAACTTAGAAATATCTGAGACTGCTTGCTTTGGCTGCTCAAGTGGAAGAGGAAGGAAGTGCAGGCCCTCCAGCCCCCCCTCCCACATTGCTGCTGGATTCCATGGGTGTGGCAGAGTTAGACCTTTGCAGGTTTTTGCTCTCATTTTTTAGTCCCTGTTAAAAGCTTAAATGACAAACACCTTCCAGAAGAAATGAAACCCCTAGATTCTGACTGGAATGCTAGAGGGTCATTTCACAAGAAGGAAACCTGCATGAGACTTAAGTATCCATACTCTATGAATGCCAGTCAATGTAATATGAGTCCACGCCCTGAAGACACCATTTCCTTCTGTCTGGTTTAATGGCACCTTAAATACTGACATATGCAAATGACACATGATGTTGGAACACGGGGCACATAACCATTTCATACCTAAGAACCTATTCATAAAATATGTGGGTAGAAAGGGCCATTTCTATACACCCCACTTCCTCATTTGCATCAGCGATGCTACAGCACAAGGAGGCATGCGAAATCCATACAGAGTACATGCGTAATGGTTGCATGCCGCACACATCCACATACACCTTCCTACAAGTCCCTAAACACGGAATTTCATCTTCATCACTTTGACATCAGACTCCCAGGCTGCCAGGGAGATGAAGCCAGTGGCAGCAGCTGTCCTCCCTTCTTTGGGGAGGGAATTCCTTTAGCCCCAATTCCTTGTCTAAAAACCATGCTTGGTTCCCTTTACTGAAGGAGATGTGTGGATGCATAAAAATAGGGTGGGAGCAAGCTGTCAGCCAGCCACACTTTTCTTTCCAAAATTCAAGCCTTTAAAAATGAATAATATTGCTTTCCTTAAGGCTCCACCTTCCTAAATTGTATTTTACCAGCTGGTCATCTTGCAACCTTTTTCTGAGGGTGTGCTTAACCCCCGGCACCTGTGTCTGTTACATTCATATATTAAAATGTAGGAAGACAGGGGAATAAATGTTTTGCAAATGTTCCAATGGAAGTATCAGTTTCTGGAACCAAGAGCAGTTAGAGAAATATAGCCAGCAACACCCCCCTCCCGTGCCCTGCCTTGACAGACTTTTCTCCATTCACCCCTTCATGACCAAGGATCTCTGCATTTATTTATTTGTTTGTTTGTTTGTTTATTGTGGGCTTGCTTCTCCTCTAACTACTTTGACATTTGGCTTTTCCCTCTTTTTCTCTTCCTTCCTCTTCTTCCCCACTCCCCACCCCTCCTTCCAGGGCGCTGGCTACATGTGGCCAGGCTGAAGGGCTGTTCCCTCTGTACCCTCCTCCATCCGCTTTGGATTCAGAAAGTGTATAACAAATTGTCCAATTTTCAATACCTGCACAAGAATAACGCTAAATACCCCTGTCTTGCACCCCACCCTTAAGGCAATCAGTTTGCAGAGACGTTCTACAAGCACGAGTGCCATCCCACCCCACCCCGCCATGGGCACACTCGCGCACACACACTCACTCAAACCCCACACCCATTTTTTTCTTAACCTTCTCTAAAAATCACTCAAACATGCTCTTAGGGCTGTTTGAAGGCTAGGTTTGGAGAGTATTACTGCACTGTGGATGACTGCAAGATCCCAAGCTTCTCATGTCTCTCCACCTTCACCTCAATTAAGTTTCTAAAATGTCTTTCAAGAAACAAGTGAGCAATTTGAAATAAAAGGGGAAAAATATCTAGGCGGTGGGGGAGGGGAGGTGGGAGTATTGGGATTCTAGCTCGTCTTGGACGCGTCTCTCATCCTGATGAACATGAGTCACCCTCCCCCAGGATATTAACACACCTCTGGTCACTGCTAATGCCAGGAAAGACTCACAGGAAGAGGGGAAAGAGAAAAGCCCCGGTTTCCAACAGGTAATACCGGCTCGGCTCCCCTTTCCCATCCCATCTAAGCTCAAAGCTCCTAGGGGCGTGGTCCACCCTCTTCCCGGACCAGCTGGCGCACAATCCGCTCCTGATCCCAAGAAGGGGATTTTCCCCCTCGGCATAGCCAGTTCTCCCCAAACCCTTGTTGTCTTTAGGCTCTCTTTTAAAAAAATAATAATAAAATAAAATCTCCTAAATCAGTTTCATTCATTCATTAAATAAATAAATAAAACCTTCACATGTTTTCCCACATACACCTGCGCCCCTTTGAAGCTCATACAAGCACGAAATCAGGTATCTTCCGCAGCACATGTGTGAAAATTTGAATCACAGAACAGGCAATGTTGAAATGTGAATATAATTCCCCCAAACCATGTTTTTCACAAATAATATAAAGAATAGCTTTCTGATCTCATAGATATAGCCCGCATCGTCCCCACACCCCTTTCTGCATCCACACCCTGGAAACCAGAGACCTTGCCGCTGAGCACTTACTAATAGGCGAGGGGAATCATATTTCTAGCCAAGCCGGCATATTTCTCTCCCCTCACCCTAATTAGTAGCAGCATTCCAAAAACCAGAACATGAAAGGCAGAAAAGAATGAAGCTGGGATGCGACCATCAGTTACCATATGCTGAGGAAACCAGAGCACCATGCCAGGGCAGAAGCAGTTTTTTTTAAAAAAAAAAATTTCTGCCTTTCACGGGGGAAATACTGTACTCTGGTAATTTCACAACAGCAAAGAAGTAAAAAAATCTTTAGCTCTACCTGTTTGGTTCTTCTCATACAGCACAGCATGGTGGTATCTTCCCCTGCCTTCTTCCTGCCTTCTCTCCTTTCCTCCTCTCTTCCTTATTCCCCCCCTCTCCACCTCTTTTCTGCTCGCTTGCTCACTCGCTCTCTCGCGCTAGCGCGCTCTCCCTCTCCCTCCCTCCCTCTCCCTCCCTCTCCCTCTCTCTCCCTCACACACACCAGGGCAGTTAGCAGCAACTGTAAGGTCCACAGCTATTGCTCACCACACACGCACATCTCTCTCTCTCTCTCTCTCTCTCTCTCTCTCTCTCTCTCTCTCTCTTTCTCTCTCTCTCCTCCCTTCCTCCTCTTTCCTCTCTCCTTTTTTTTCTTTCCTTCTCCTCTCTTTCCTCCACTCTCCGCCCAATCTTTTTCTTCCTTCTCCCTGGGTCCCTTTCTCAGAATTGTTCACTAGCTTCCAGTGACTAATCACTTCCTGTAGCCCCTACCCCCATTTCTAGACAGTCGCCCCCTCCCAGTCCCCTGCCAGCCTCATGAATATTTAAACACCTCCAATCTGGACCCAATTACCCACCGACTTTCGCACTGCATTGGGAAGGCTACGGGGTGGGGGTAGAGAAGGGTATTCCAGGCAGTTGGAGAGATTGGATGGAACACGTTTTAGGGAAGTGGGGCCTGAGGAATGCTCTTGTTCATTCTTAACTCTCCTCTTTCCCAGTACCACAGGAAGGAAAATGCAAAGAGGAGCTAGAGGTGCACATAAGTTACAGCTGCCATTAGATTTTATGTGCAGTTGGTAATCATGAAGGGTCAGTTTTCTCGAAACAAACTGGTTTTATTTATATAACTGAATGCACATATATGATATGCTTACCTTTGCCATCTATGCTTCAATACACTATCTACACACACACACACACACACACACACACACACACACACACACATCACTTAAGCATTCTACAACTATTGTCTAAAACCACATAGTGGGTTTTTTGCTTATGCCCACAAGTTTATTTGACAATTGTGGTTCCTTCTCATTTTACTGAAAAAAGCTTACTATCTGTGAATGACAGATTTCTGTAACACTGATGTCTTACGATTTAATCACAATGCATACAAGTAAACTCTGCCTCGAGGAGAAGATGCCTACCATGAAGTCCACCTCAGCTCATTCTAGTGCCTTCCCTAATCCTGGGGGTGGGGGTGTGTGGGTGGGGGAATATGTGACTGGTAAATTTGTATTGTGCAAAGTTTAGACATTTGGGATTGTGTGGACTTGGAGAGCCCTTTCTATCTGTAAAGTGGATATAATAATGTCAGTCTTGCCAACATGTTTTAGGATGGGATGCGATGTGCACAGGCCACACTGGAGCCACTCTCGCATAGTAGTTTTACAGGTGACAGCTTTTCTAAAATGTTGATAACATTTCCAAGTGACAACTTCAAAGAACTTTGCAGATGATTCCTTTTTGTTCATTAGTGATGACAAGTATCTCTAATTAAATACCTCATGTTCTTCTTTATCCCTCCTAGACATAAACTTGTTTAACACACAGCAAACAGACGGCTTGTTATCATGTTTATTTCCGGACTGCTAAGAGCCATGGGTACTTAATAGATCAAGGTACACACCTCTTAAAATGGACCATCTCAGAAAGATGACCAGAATCAGTGATGTTGATACCAGAGATGATGGTTACAAATTATCCCTAGGAGTTCTCTCTGAGAATGACCCAATTTATAACCAAACCATTTGGTCCCCCATCCCTGTGTATTCCTCAGTTTTCATATTTTATGATTTTTCTTTTTTAAAAAAGTACTTATATTCAGGGTCTAATATTCTTTTAACTTTGCAGTAATCCCTGTCCGAGCTGAGTCTTCGAAACCAACTTTCATGGACATAAGTAATAGAAGAGGGCAGACAATGGATGAGAAGTGACTCCTAATGGAGACATTGAAGTTGGGGATTAGATCAGCCTTCTAGTGCTGGAAAGGACCAGAGGAAGCTCAGCTAGCAGGGCTGGGACCTTAGGAGAAGAAATAACTTCTTTTACGGCTAAAATGGGTTTATTGCTCAAGTGATCTCAATCGATAAGATCATTGTCTCTCCTTTTTGTGTACTCCAGGATCTCAGACCTCCCACTTATACTTTCCTTCCTGTTTTGTTGATGGGAAGGAACTTGAAAAACAATGTGGCAGACTACAGTCACCTAAAGGTGGAATCAATCAGACCTGGGTATGGATGAACTGCATAACAGAATGTTACACTACAATTGTAGTGCTGACTTCCTAGTCTGCTTCTGTGAGTTCTTTGGTGTTCAGTGACATGGGTACAGCCTGGACCTCATTTTGATGATTCAAATAGTGAGAGAAACTGAGGATTTTTGACTAGCTCATCCACCTAATAGGAGCTAAACCTAAGACCTCAAAGCCTTTCTAACAACCAATTTACATTAGGACTCAATAGGCATATGCATTGCTCCTGCTCTTAGTGAACAACCTAGGGAGATTTGGTGTTGAAATGAGCATCCATCAAACTCCATCTGTTAGATCCACCCATGAAGAACCATCTTCAAAACTCAGAAAGCACAGTTCTTCAAAAACCATGCAGAACAAACTGATACATTCACCCCAGATAGCCCTCTACACATTTCTAACCAAATACTGGCTCCTTGATCACTCTATTGATTCTGTATGCAGAATCCTTGTGTTTTGAATGCCTTTCTCTGGACAGCAATACTACAGATTGCCAATGAGCCTCTAAAATTTACTTCCCAAAGAGGAAAGTCAGGATTGGAAACTGAGTTTGAAAACTATGGAACCAAATCCAAGACATTTTCCCCCCAAACTAAACAATGGAAGTTGGCTGGCAAAAGAATGGGGAAGAAACACACACACCACACACAAACACAAACACACACACACACACACACACACACACACACACACACACACCCCTTGTTTTGACTTTAAACAAACCAAAATAGTAACAAAGAAAACCAAAATCAAAACAAAACATATATGTGAGCACACATAATAAGAAAATGACCTAACAAGGGTTACCTTCATTCCTTTCTAGGTAACTACTCTATTTTTTATTCCCGTATCACCAGTCTGAGCCTATGTATGGCTTTGAACTTCATGGATGAAAAGATAATGATTTAGACTAGGGAAGTTAATTAATAAAATTATCAGTTAAGTTTCTGAATCTGGAAGAAGATGGGGTTTGGGAAAGTAGATTCCAGTTCCACGCTCAGATTTCTTTGATCTTTGCCTTAAAATTATTCTCTGTTCATAATAAACCAAGTAGTTCTTTCGCATTAGTGTAAACACACACATACACACACACAGAGAGAGAGAGAGAGAGAGAGAGAGAGAGAGAGAGAGAGAGAGAGAGAGAGGCAGAGGCAGAGGCAGAGGCAGAGGCAGAGGCAGAGGCAGAGGCAGAGGCAGAGGCAGAGGCAGAGACACAGAGGGAGGCAGAGACAGAAATAGAGAAAGATACTATTAAATAAGCAATGTTTTAAGGATTTGACTAAAACAAAAGAATGAAAGACTGCCATTTGCAACAATCTAGATGAAACTAGAGATCATTAAAATAAGCCAGACACAGACAGACAACTGTACATATGCTGGTTCATATGTGGGATCTGATAGACACTGGTCTCATAGAAACTGAGAGGACAATGGGGATTACCAGAGGCTGTGTGCTTGGGTGGGGGTGGGGGGGAGCACTAATGAAAGAACCCTGCCAAACCGTTTAAAAGTAAGGCTAGCAGTTAAGAGACTGTCATCATGGAAATAGGTATTGTTTTTCCCCTACTTCTAAACTTAGTCTTACAGCCCTTTACCTGCTCTATTATCTTGCCAGGACTTTCATAACAAACTACTGAGATAGGTGACTTAAAAATCAGAGTTTCATGTAGTTCTGGAGGTTGGAAATCCAAGGTCAAAGTGCTTACTCACTTGTTCCTTGGGAACCTTGGGTGAAGTGTCTGTTTCAAGTGCTTTCATGAATTTCCACATGGCCACCCTCTTGCTGTTTCTTTCTGAGTGAAGTCTTCTCTCTTTTAAGGATGCTAATCAAATTGAATTAGGGATTCCTAAACCTCTGTTTAGATTCATTGTCTTTTTACAGGTCCCAGACCAGCACACAGTCAGTCTAAAGTGCTGTGGATTAAACTTTAACATATGAATGCTGAGGTGCACAACACATTTTAGCCACAACACATGCATGCTATGTCAGGGCTAGCTGGCTTCATTTATGTCATCCACATTTTGGACTTTGGAAAAAGCACCCTGCCCTCAGGGAGATTCACTCATATGAGAAGGCAAAACAAATGCTATCCAAACAAGTCCTGATTACATGTCAAATGTGCGATACAAACAATCAGAATAAAAAATAAACCATGTGGGCTAGAATTGGCTTTACATTGTGTGATTAGAATTTGAAGGAGTGAAGATACAATGAGTTTCAGAGAGACTGCCCTGGGTAATTTTATGCCAACTTGACACCAGCTATAGTCATCTGAAAGGAGGAAACCTCATTTGAGAGAAAAATACTCCATAAAATCCAGCTGTAAGGCTTTTTCTTAATTAGATTGATGGAGGAAGGCCCAGCCCACAGTGGGTGGTGCCATCCCTGGGCTGGTGGTCCTGAGTTCTATAAGAAAGCAGGCTGAGAAAGCCATGAGGAGCAAGCCAGTAAGCAGCATCCCTCCACGGCCTCTACACCAGCTCCTGCCTTCCAGGTTCCTGCCTTATTTGAGTTCCTATCCTGACTTCTTTCAATGATGGACTATAATGTGGACATGTAAACCGAATAAACTCTTTCTTTTCCTACTTTCTTTTGGTCATGGTGTTTCATTGTATCAGGAGAAACACTAAGACAGAGGGGAAGGATGCTATTAGAAAAAACAAATGCAGATAATAACTGCTTGATGGAGGGGCTGTTAATCTATGGAAGGATGGAAGTAGTAGGAGAAAGAGACAAGAATGGAAGGGTAGGCTGAGTCCCAGTGTCTTACAGGTTCAACTAACTAGGCCTATGAGGTGGCTCAGGAGCTAAAATACCTTATTGTATCAGCCTGTCAACTTCCATTTGATCTCCAGCAACTAGATATTAAAATCTGGATATGGTGGCAAGGACATCTACAATCCCAGCACTCCTGTGGACAGACAGGAAGTGGAGACAGAAAAAAAAAATATGGAAGCTTTCAGGCTCTCCGGAATACACAACATAGCAGAACAAAACACAAGGTGGAAGAAGAGAACTGATTCTTCAAAGTTGTCCTCTAACTTCCACAAGACTTCCATGACATGGGCCTACACACAGACACAGACACCACAGAGAGAGAGAGACAGAGAGACAGAGAGACAGAGAGACACACAGAAACAGTCAGAGAGAGACAGAGAAGGAGATAGTGACAGAGATAGACAAAGATAGAGACAGACACAGAGACAGAGAGAGACAGAGACACAGAGATACAGAGAGAGAAACAGACACAGAGAGAGACAGAGAGACAGAGAAAGATACTATTAAATAAACAATGTTTTAAGGATTTGACTAAAACAAAAGAATGAAAGACTGCCATTTGCAACGATCTAGATGAAACTAGAGATCATTAAAATAAGCCAGACACAGAAAGACAACTGTACATATACTGGTTCATATGTGGGATCTGATAGACACTGGTCTCATAGAAACTGAGAGGACAATGGAGATTGCTAGAGGCTGGTGTGTGTGTGTGTGTGTGTGTGTGTGTGTGTGTGTGTGTGTGTGTGTGTGTGTGTGTGTGATGGAGCAATACACCTACACTACAGTGACTCAAGATAACAATCCTTTACTGTACATTTCAAGAAGCTAGAGGAAGGAATTATAACCATTTTCACAATGAAGGTATGCGAAAGTCTTCAAAGGAAAGAACTTAGCATTGCACAGTGTATCCATCTATTAAAATATCCCATGGTTCCCCACATAACTTTTTATATATAAATTAAGAGATAGATTTTATTTTTAAAATACTAACGAGGATGCATTAGCTTCTTGAGCCTACCATAACAAATTTCCACAAATATATACTCTCAAAGTTCAGTAGCCCAGAAAAGCTAAATCAAAGTACCAGGGGCATACTCTTTTTGGAGACATTGAAGAATAATCATTCTAGACCCTCTTTCGAGCTTCTGGTGGATGGGGTCAATCTTTGCCATCACTTGGTCTGAAGCTGCACCCCTCTGCATTTGCCTCCACCCTCACATGGCCTTCCTTTCTGCAGGACTCAGTTTTCTTTTACATTACGCCTAGTTCTGAATTTAGGGTCCATCCTAAATCTAGAATGATCTTTTCTTGAGATCCTCAAATTATACCGACAAAAGTATCCTTCCAAAAAATAAGACCACAATCAATTAGAAGTTGGGCATAGATTTTTGAAAGATAGTCAACTCTTAATACAAAGAATTAGAGTTAAGAAAATGGTAGCATTTTGGGGAATACCTGTGGTGATGCTGTGTAATCTGGAATGAAGAGAAAGATACAGAATGAGAAGAATGTAAAGTTGTTCCTTTCCATGGATCTGGAAGGAATGGCGGCAGGAAAAAAAAAAGAACTGTCTCGTGTTAAGTGCCTAGTGGGTTCCAGCTGTTACACACTTTATACTTTACATACACTGCCATGTCAATTTCACAGGGAATATCTATGGGGAAGAAGAAAGTAAAAGAAACAAAACTGGTCTGGAGTTTGGGCCTAGGAAGTCTAGGGAATAAGACTAAAATAATCAGACGTGAACGGGCACAGGGAGGTAACTTGGTAAGCAAGATGATGGAGGGAGTAGGATGCATCTTTTGGAAGCATTGAAATGCTCACATGCCACACAGAATCAAATTGTAACAAACTCAACTCAGAAATGTCTTCTATGAATGATTAGTGGATCCAATTCTGAGCTACAAGGTGTTGTAGACTCCAGAGGGTCAAAGAATAAACGTTGAAAACTGTTCAGAGTTCAAGAACTTAAAACCAAGAAAGAGGTGATGGAATGGAGAGGGGAGTGGAAAACTAGAAGCTAACAATTTCCTCAAAAATGCTTGAGAAAGTTCTCTTGAGTTTATTTTCTTAAAATTTTATTAAGAGGTCCAATGACCTTATTATTTAAATACTTGTCTAGCTAAATATACTTAGATGAGATTTTATAAGTGAATGTCTATAGCTAAACTAGGGAATTATAGGGCCTCTTTTTTAGACAGGGATTTTTATATGATATTAAAACCCATACAACCTAAAAGGGATCCATCAGCATATATTATAGGAATCCATCCAAGAATCTTAATGTCCAAGAGCTATTGAGGCTGATGTATTTAATTGCTTGTCTGCTTCTCATGTGAGAAACATGGAGATGACTCTAGCTCTTAAAATCTGCCAGATTCAAGACCCCAAATTTATGCAAATTGTAGAAATATGTTTTTACCACTCAGCCACCAAAATATCTTCCTTTAAGATCAACCACAGCTTTAATTACTAATTCAATTCTCTTAAGCTCTAAAAGTTTATATACCATTCCATCATCCAGGGCTCCAGGAATCTCAAGTACCACACATTTCCCTACCTTGCCATGGCTTTCATATTCTCCTTGGTTTAATTTTTCAAGCCGTCATCACCTTTACTGTACCTGCTACTGCTCAGCAGGGCCACACTAATAGGACACTACCTACCTACATATTTCAGTTAATGATCTGAATATTGTTTTAGTTAGGGTTTCATTGCTATGAAGAGACACCATGGCCAAGGCAACTCTTATAAAGGACAACATCTAATTGGAGGCTGGCTTACAGGTTCAGAGGTTCAGTTCATTATCATCAAGGTGCGAGCATGGCAGCATCTAGACCAGCATGGTGCTGGACAAGCTGAGAGTTCTAATCTTGTTCTAAAGGCAAACAGAACAAGACTGACTCTTCAGGCAGCTTGGAGGAGCATCTCAAGCCCACCTCCACAGTGATTCACCTCCTTCAACAAGGCCAAACCTACTCCAACATGGCCACATCTCCTATAGTGCCACTCCCTGGGCCAAGCATATTCAAACCACCACAAATATTTCTCCGTTGCATCCTGAGACTCCTCTTTCCCATCGCTCACAAAATCTTGCTGATCTTCTTCACTTGCTGTGTAGGGTCCAGGGACTGCTGGTGCTTGCCCTGTCCCTGCCCTTCCCGAGAGCTATGCTTTTGCATGTTCTTTTTTTTTTCATAATTTTTTCAAATGTTTCCCCCTTTCCAGGTCTCCCCTTTGGAACCCCCCTATCCTATCCCCTCTCCCCCTGCCTCTATGAGGGTATTCCCCCACCCACTCACTCCCGTCTTCCCTCCTTGGCATTCCCCTATACTGGAGCATCTAACACCCTCAGGCCCAAGGGCCTCACCTCCCCCTGATGGCTAACAAGGCCTTCCTCTGCCACATATGTGACCCGCACCATGGGTCCCATCATGTGTATTCTTTGGTTGATGATCCAGTCTCCGGGAGCATCGGGAGGTCAGGCCAGTTGACACTATTGCTACCTCCATGGGGCTGAAAACTCCCTCAGCTCCTTCAGTCCCTTCTCCAACTCTTCCATCTGGGACCTCACACAGCACAATGGTTTCTATGAAGCGAATCTTGGGTATGCCGAACTTTTGGGCTAATAATCACTTATCAGTGAATACATACCTTGTTCATTCTTTTGTGACTGAGTGACCTCACTCAGGATGATATTTTCAAGTTCCATCCATTTGGCTGCAAATTTCATTAAGTCATTGTTTTTAATAGCTGAGTAGTACTCCATTGAGTAAATGTATCACATTTTCTGTATCCATTCCTCTGTTGAAGGACATCTGGGTTATTTCCAGCTTCTGGCTATTATAAATATGGCTGCTATGAACATAGTGGAGGATATGTCTTTATTACATGTTGGAGCATCTTCTGGGTATACGCCCAGGAGTGGAATAGCTGGATCCTCAAGTAGTATTATGTTCATTTTTCTGTGGGTCCGCCAAACTGATTTCCAGAGTGGTTGTACCAGCTTGTAATCCCACCAACAATGGAGGAGTGTTCCTCTTTCTCCATATCCTCGCCAGCATCTGCTGTCACCTGAGTTTTTGATCTTAGCTATTCTGACTGGTGTGAGGTGGAATCTCAGACTTGATTTGATTTGCATTTCCCTGATGACTAAGGATGTTGAACATTTCTTTAGGTGCTTCTCAGCCCTACGAATTTCCTCAGTTGAGAATTCTCTGTTTAGCTCTGTTCCCCATTTTTTGATAGGGTTATTTGGTTTTCTGGAGTCTAACTTCCTGAGTTCTTTGTATATATTGGATATTAGCCCTCTATCGGACGTACGATTGGTAAAGATCTTTTCCCAATCCGTTGGTTGCCGTTTTGTCCTATTGACAGTGTCCTTTGCCTTACAGAAGCTTTGCAATTTCATGAGGTCCCACTTGTCGATTCTTGATCTTAGAGCATAAGCCATTGGTGTTCTGTTCAGGAACTTTTCCTCTGTATCCAGGTGTTCAAGACTTTTCCCCACTTTCTTTTCTATTAGATTCAATGTATCTGGTTTTATGTGGAGGTCCTTGATCCACTTCGACTTGA
>CM052713.1:33367779-33414486 GCA_028551405.1 Uromys caudimaculatus
TGCCAGTTGAACCAGCACCATTTGTTGAAAATGATGTCCTTTTCCCACTGGATGGTTTTAGCTCCTTTGTCAAAGGTCAAGTGACCGTAGGTGTGTGGGTTCATTTCTGGGTCTTCAATTCTATTCCATTGATCTACCTGCTTGTCGCTGTACCAATACCATGCAGTTTTTATCACTACTGCTCTGTAGTACAGCTTGAGGTCAGGAATGCAGATTCCCCCAGAAGTTCTTTTATTGTTGAGAATAGTTTTTTCTATCCTGGGTTTTGTGTTATTCCATATGAATTTGAGAATTGCTCTTTTTAAGTCTATGAAGAATTGACTTGGAATTTTGATGGGGATTGCATTGAATCTGTAGGATGCTTTTTGGCAGGATGGCCATTTTTACTATATTAATCCTGCCAATCCATGAGCATGGGACATCTTTACATCTTCTGAGGTCTTCTTCGATTTCTTTCTTCAGAGACTTGAAGTTCTTATCATACAGATCTTTCACTTGTTTGGTTAGTGTCACACCAAGATACTTTATATTGTTTGTGATAATTGTGAAGGGTGTCATTTCTTAATTCCTTAATTTCTTTCTCAGTCTGTTTCCTTCGAGTATAGGAAGGCTACTGATTTGCTTGAGTTAATTTTGTATCCAGCCAGTTGCTGAAGTTGTTCATCAGTTGTAGTAGTTCTCTAGTGGAGTTTTTCGGTTCAATTAAGTATATGATCATATCATCTGTAAATAGTGATATTTTGATTTCTTCCTTTCCAATATGTATCCTTTTGACCTCCTTTTGTTGCTCTAGCTAGAACTTCAATTACTATATTGAATAGATAGGGAGAGAGAGGGCAGCCTTTTCTAGTCCCTGATTTTAGTTGGATTGCTTCAAGTTTCTCTCCATTTAGTTTGATGTTGGCCACTGGTTTGCTGTATGTTGCTTTTACTGTGTTTAGGTATGGTCCCTGAATTCCTGATCTTTCCAGGACTTTCATCATGAAGGGATGCTGAATTTTGTCAAATGCTTTTTCAGCATCTAAGGAAATGACCATGTGGTTTTTTTCTTTGAGTTTGTTTATGTAGTGGATTACATTGATGGATTTCCGGGTATTGAACCATCCCTGCATCCTTGGAATGAAGCCTACTTGATCATGGTAAATGATCGTTTTGATGTGTTCTTAAATTTGGTTTGTTATTGAGTATTTTTGAATCGTTATTCATAAGGGAAATTGGTCTGAAGTTTTCTTTTATTGTTGGGTCTTTGTGAGGTTTTGGTATCAGTGTAATTGTGGCCTCATAGAATGAATTGGGTAGTGTTCCTTCCATTTCTATTTCGTGGAATAGATTTAAGAGTATTGGTATTAGGTTTTCTTGGAAGGTCTGATTGAATTCTGCACTGAACCCATCTGGTCCTTGGCTTTTATTTTTGGTTGGCAGACTTTCAATGACTGCTTCTGTTTCTTTAGGGGTTATGGGACTGTTTAGATGGTTTATCTGATCCTGACTTAACTTTGGTATTTGGTATCTCTCTAGAAAATTGTCCATTTCATCCAGATTTTCCAATTTAGTTGAGTATAGGCTTTTGTAGTAGGATCCGATGATTTTTTGAATTTTCTCAGAATCTGTTGTTATATCTCCCTTTTCATTTCTAATTTTGTTAATTTGGATATTGCCTCTGTGCCCTTTGGTTAGTCTGGCTTTATCTATCTTGTTGATTTTCTCAAAGAACCAGCTCCTGGTTTTGTTGATTCTTTGTATAGATCTTTTATATCTGTTATAAAATCTTCTTATATCTGTTGAGATTTGTTTTGTGACCAATTATATGATCAGTTTTGGAGAAGATACCATGAGGTGTTGAGAAGAAGATATATTCTTTTGATGAAATGTTCTATAGATATCTGTTAAATCCATTTGGTTCATAACAACTGTTAGTTTCAATGTGTTCCTGTTTACTTTGTGTTTCCAAGATCTGTTCATTGATGATGGTGGGGTGTTGAAGTCTCCCACTATTATTATGTGAGGTGCGATGTGTGCTTTGAGCTTTAGTAAAGTTTCTTTTATGAATGTGGGTGCCCTTGCATTTGGGGCATAGACATTCAGAATTGAGAGTTCTTCTTGGTAGATTTTTCCTTTGATGAGTGTGAAGTGTACTTCCTTATCTTTTTTGATGACTTTTGCATGAAAGTCGATTTTATTTGATATGAGAATGGCTACTCCAGCCTGTTTCTTGGACCATTTGCCTGGAAAATTGTTTTCCAGCACTTTACTCTGAGGTAGTGTTTGTCTTTAACACGGAAGTGTGTTTCCTGAATGCAGCAAAATGCTGGGTCCTGTTTATGGATCCAGTCTGTCAGTTTATGTCTTTTTATTGGGGAATTGAGTCCACTGATGTTAAGAGATATTAAGGAATATTGAATGTTGCTTCCTGTTATTTTTGATGTTGTTTTTATGTTTGTGCGGCTATCTTCTTTTGAGTTTTTTGAAAGATTACTTTCTTGTTTTTTTCTAGGATGTAGATTTCCCCTTGAGTTGGCGTTTTCCATCTATTATTCTTTGTAGGGCTGGGTTTGTGGAAACATACTGTGCAAATTTAGTTTTGTCATAGAATATTTTGGTTTCACCATCTATAGTAATTGAGAGTTTTGCTGGGTATAGTAGCCTGGGCTGGCATTTGGGTTCTCTTAGGGTCTGTATGAGATCTGCCCAGGATCTTCTAGTTTTCATAGTCTCTGGTGAGAAGTCAGGTGTAATTCTGATAGGTCTACCTTTATATATTACTTAACCTTTTTCCCTTACTGCTTTTAACCTATTCTTTCCTTATTTTGTGTATTTGGTGTTTTGAATATAACGTGATGGGAGGAATTTCTTTTCTGGTCCAATCTATTTGGAGTTTTGTAGGCGTCTTGTATATTTATGTTCATCTCTTTCTTTAGGTTAGGGAAGTTTTCTTCTATAATTTTGTTGAAGATATTTATTGGTCTTTTAAGTTGGGAATCTTCACTCTTTTCTATAGCTATTATCCTCAGGTTCTGTCTTCTCATTGTATCCTGGATATCCTGGATGTTTTGGGTTAGAAGCTTTCTGCATTTTGTGTTTTAGTGTTTTGTATAGTATCTTCTGCACCTGACATTCTTTCTTCTATCTCTTGTATTATGTTGATGATGCTTGCGTCTATGACTCCTGATCTCTTTCCTAGGTTTTCTAACTCCAGGGTTGTCTCCCTTTGTGATTTCTTTATTGTTTCTATTTCTATTTTTAGTTCCTGGGTGGTTTTGTTTATTTCCTTTGTCTGTTTGATTGTGTTTTCCAGTAATTCTGCCCATTTGATTACGTTTTCCTGTTATTCTTTAAGGGATTTTTGTGTTTCCTCTTTAAGTGCTTCTAGTTGTTTACCTGTGTTCTCTTGTATTTCTTTAAGGGAGTTATTTATTTCCTTCTTAAAAATCTTCTGTCATCATCATGAGATGTGATTTTAAATCTGAGTCTTGCTTTTCTGGTGTGTTGGGGTATCCAGGACTTGCTGTGGTGGGAGAGCTGGGTTCTGAAGATGTCAAGTAACCTTAGTTTCTGTTCCTTATGTTCTTGCCATTGCCTTTCGCCATCTGGTTATCTCTGGTGTTAGCTGGTCTTACTCTGACTGTGACTTGTCCTTCCTGCAAGCCTCAGTGTCTATACTCCTTGAAGACCAGTTCTCTCTGAGAGGTGTTTGGGTTTGGAGAGCTGTGGTACAGGGCCAGTTCTGGGGTGTAGACAGAAACCAGAAGGATCTAGTCCCCAGCTATCCCTTAGTTCCTGTGTCCTAATGCTCTGCAAGGGTCCCTCTTGATCCAGTGAATTTGAGCAGAAGTGGTGGTCTTGCCTGTGCTTGAAGGTGTATTGGCACTCCTGGGATACCAGCTCTCTCCTGTCACTATTTGAGTATGGAGCCCTGCGTCACAGGATATGCTCCCTGGTCACCAAAAGAAACCAGAAGACCACTCCTCAGTCCCTGTGTCCTGGGGATTCCAGGTGGGTCCCTCTGAGCAGACAGGCTTGCCCACACTCCTGGGAGTCTAGATTTCTCCCGGAAGTATTTGGCTATGGAGCCCTGGTTGCCCAGGCAGAAGTCTCCAGCCACAAATGGAAAGCAGAAGGCTCCTTTCCCTGACTGTTCCTCAGTCCCTGTGTCCCAAGGATTCCGGGCAAGTCCAGCTGAGCAGTGTTGCTCCTCTTACCCACTCTCACAGGATTTTCCACACTCCTGGGAGGCTAGCTTTCTCCCAGTGCTATTTGGCTAGGGAGCCCTGGTGGCCCAGGCAGAGGTCTCCCTTTTGCATGTTCTTACACACTACTGTGTCACTGTTTTGACAAGGAAGAAGTTGCTGCTTCTGATTGAAGATCTTGTTCTGTCCTCATATACCCTGGAGGAATAACAACTTTGAAAGATTGCAGTCAATGCCTTGAGTCCTCTTCGTAAGGAAAATCTTGAGGTAACTCTGTACTTCTCTGTAAGAGTGGGTGGGACAATGACAGTTCCTCCCAAACTTCATTTCCTCTTTTCTCAACTTCAGTCTTCAACAAAATCTGGATCTGGTTGCTTTGTCCATCTTCTAGCTTCAAGCCTCTTTCCCCTTTCTCCTATTTCCTTGTCTTTCAAGGTCCCACCACCTCTGTTGCTCTGCTCTTTGGGCCTTCACTACTTTCTCATGATCATTAGAAACAGAATCATATTCATCAGCTGCAAGAATCAGAACCCCCACCCTCACCCCTGCAGAAAAACCACTAGGAACAAGATTCTTCATTCTGGCTGCTATGTGAGATAGTGTGTCCACAAACTGCTGGTCTCCTTCCTTATCTCTGAAAATTTTTTGCAAATTTCTCTCCTTTCCCTTATTCTATTCCTCTGACTTAGTCAACCATCATTTCTTGGGAAGACAGTTACAGTAACATTCTAACTAATTTTGCTACTTTTATATTTACCCACCTCTTATCTCCACCTTTCACATTGTACCTCCATGTTTCTATCTAAAATGATAATCATGGAGGCTAGAGAAATGGCACAGCTGTTAAGAGTGCTTCGTGCTCTTCCAGAGGACACAAATTGGTTCCCAGAACCTATGTCTAACTCAGACTCCTGCGATCTAACATTTTCTTCTGGATGCACACATGTGACATACTTTCAAACACACACAAATAATAATAGTTATTATTATTCATATAATTAATAAAATATAATTAATAAATAAATGTATTTATTAATAAAAATTAATAAACAATATTGGTTATTATTTTTAAACACTAAATATTAAAAAGAAATAAAATATTAGTCATGTGATGCTCTTCTTCTCAAAATCCCTTTGGGAATGTCATGTCAGTTACTGTCAACACTTTAGTGCATATAAGATTCTCCTGAGGAATTTGCTAGAATATGAATTATTTGGATGTCTTTAACAAATGGTTGACCTTCATGCACAAATGCTAAACTTTCAAATCTACAGTGTTTCAGTACACTGAAAGAATTTTGACATAGACATCTTTGGGTCACTCTTGAAGAATAGTCTGAAGAACAAAAGACAAATCCAATTTCCCAAGCTCCTTTCCTTGTTCCAGCCAGGTCTTTTATTTCACTCATTCTATACATTAAAATACAAAGAAAATACTCATTTATTGAACATGTGATATTGTTTAAATTTCTTAGGTCGTCCTGAAAAAGAAACCGCACATCTTATATAAGCCTTAAAAATTGAATGATTATTAATCAGATATATAGTAAATCTCTCCAGTTAGCTTTCATTGAACTTTCTGCAGATGCTCCTTCTGCCTGCTCCGGGTCCCATGGCAGCCAAGCAGAGCAGATTATTCTTTTACCATTCCAACGTTTACTTTTTGCTCTCCACAATCAAATAGAAATCTTTTTTGTTTGCAAGGTCCTTCCCTTATTCATCTATATATTTCTAGTATCTGGCCCAGTGGCTGTCACAAAACAGCTAGACCTAGATCACTGTCCCAGGATACTGCTGCCAGACAGAACCTGCCAAAGGCTTCCAGGAAGACATGGATACATCTGTTCCAGGGTGAGGCTTGCCTCTGTGATATGATGTCACCATATTAATTAGGCTGATAGCATCACAGTATGGCCTTACTGACAGGATTCATTGTGCTTCTTGTAGTCAAACAGGATTTCTGAAGCCAGAAATGTTATGATATTTAAGACTTTTGAATGCTTGTCCACCTTTCCAGATGTGTCTTACACCCTACCAGAACACAGACTCTATTCCCTATCCTGTTCCAATGCATCCTGGAGACCATCTAAATTACTGAGTAGCCAACATACCACAAAAGTGAATCTCAGACAGGGAGCCAGACATGTAGCAGGGTAAGAAATGGGGAAAGGCACATCGGTCTGAGTGAATAGATGTAACTCAGTGGCCTATGAGTGCATCAAGCAGCCCAAGTGAAAGGGTTCCTGGACATGACCTCAGCCTGGCATCATCAACCTTACCCTAGAGGCTGAAATCAGCTTCTCTTTGTCTCATCGCTGAGCTAACCACTGAACTCCGTCCTGGCCTCTTTTCTATTATCTATTCAGAAATGTCAGGGACTATTTACCTCTTTGTGCCATGCCTATAATGCACATTACCAAAGAGCAAACCCAATGTCTTGACTTTCAGATTTATTTTTGGTACTTCCAGTGGGAACATACATGGGATTCATAGGACTTCAAGCTTCTATACTTTGTCCAGCCTTTTAAAAATGATAACAATAAAAATAGATAGGTCAGTCAGTTAGTAAGTAATGTGCTTGTCACACAAGCAGGAAGATTTGCATTTGATCCCCAGAACACACATAAAAAGCCTGCTGTAGACTTGCATAGGTATAGTCCCAGTACTGGGAAGGTGGAAAGAGGGGAATCCTTGGGGTTCGTAAACCACTCTAGCTGAATCTCTGAGAGCTCTAGGAAGGTGAGAGACTTTATCTCAAAACAAGATGAATGGCTCCTGAGGAGCAGCATTCGGCGCTGTTGTCTGGCTAGCTTGGGTGGGCTTATGTATGTTCATGTGCACATGCATAGGTGGAAATTCAATAGGGGACTGGGGATATCGCTCAGTTCCTTACTTAGCATACATGAAAACCTGAGTTTTATCCCCACCACAATATAAACTGGACACAGTGGCACATCCCTGCAATCTACTGTGAAGGTAGAGGTGGGACAATGTAAAGCCCAAAGGTACCTCAGCCACATAGCAAGTCTGAAGCCAGCCTGCAGCACATGAGACTCTATGTCAGAAACAAAACAAAATCAATTCTACAATAGCGAAAGCCAAGTATGAAATGAGTATTTAGAACAAGCAAAAAATGTCACTTGTGTTTGTTGTGGAGGGTTAATGGTTAATAATGACAACCCTGAAATTTAATAGTTTATAACTCTCTGATACACGTCTGTATTGTTTCCTCACATTTTAACCATAATCTGATGGCTTTTTTTGGATGGCATTCACTGTATAAAAGAAAAAAATTGTTTTCAAGACAGGGTCTCACTATGTAGCCCTGGCTGTCCTGAAACTCACTCTGTAGACCAGGCTGGCTTCCAACCCACAGAAATCCACCTGCCTCTACCTCTCAAATTCTGGGATTAAAGCTGTGTGCCACTATGCCCCACCCAAAAGGAATTTTTAAGAGAATAGAAAGATAATATTTTATTTTCTCCCACAGATTTTATTTATTACTGGGATCAGAAAGACTTAATACATGAGACTCCATGTAGAAACTTTTTTTCATATTTTATCACATTAATTTACGTGTGTGTGTGTGTGTGTGTGTGTGTGTGTGTGTGTGTGTGTGTGTGTGTGTTCATGCTATTGTGTTCATGATTAGAGGATAACTTTTGGGAGTCTGGTTCTCTTCTTCCACCACGTCAATCCAGGGAATCAAACCCAGGTTGTCAGCAGTGCCTTTACCCACTGGGCCACCTCACTGGCCCATATAGATGTATTTTGTTGTGTAGGGCACTAGCAGTTATACAAAAGCACATGAATCCTGAGAAATGCTATTTTAAATGATTGCTATTAAATGAGAAAAACATGTATGACAGATTATGTTTGTATATACGGCATTATCTGAGTAATTCTTGACAGAAGCAACTTTCATTTTGATCTATTTTAGTGAGAATGGACTCTTCCATTTAACATTTTACACAGCTGAAGGTAGGCTTAATTCCCAAAAGAACAGCCTCAGGAGTCAGACATTCTAAGCTTTGCTTAGCATTGCAACCAAGATGCCTGTGCCAGGTAATGTAAAATGTATGTATCATGTCACTCAGCATTTGGTCCTGTGCTCCTGGCTGTAACGTCCAGTGAGTTGGCACACAGTGTTCCTTCAAGCTCTTCCTATATCAGTAACACTGGCAATGATTTAAAGGTACACAGGAGTCCCCAGAAGTAACATAAGTCAATCCCACTAAGCCCAGTCTACATGCAACACTGTGACACCTCATTTATCTGGTTTCCAAAATTGTCTGCAATCATTCAGTGCAAAACTGACATAAAGAAAAACATTGCAAAAGGGTAAAATTGAGTGGTGGCAGAGAGAAATTCTAGTGAATTCTATGAAAACATTTCACTGTTGCAAGTTTTATACAAACACACAACAATGTGAATCTTGTCCCATGCAAGTGAGGATTCCTAAAGCCCATTCTGTGTGAGTTTACCAGTTGATCTGTTTCTGTCTTCTGGATAAAGTGTAAAGCCATTAAATCATTAATGAAGTGTGTGTATGTCTGTGTGTTGTTATGCATATAAGCATCTCTGTATGTTATCACATGTATAAGTACACACGTGTAGACATGTACATGGAAGCCCAACGTTGACCTTGGGGGTGTCTTCATTTATCACTCTCTATTTATTTATCAATGTAGGATTTCTTGCTGAACCTTGAGCTAACCAGTTTTCCTGAAAGTGCTGGTTCCTGGGATTACAGGAGGCCACCTGCTCTACCCTGTATCTGCTAATCCCTCTGGATTTATGAATGGTTTCTGAGGATACAAACTTCAGACCTCAGGTTTGCATAGCAAAGCTTATATTGCATGAGCCCTCTCTCCTGAGGCAAGTGCTGGAGGGGGAAGAAGAGAGAGAGAGAGAGAGAGAGAGAGAGAGAGAGAGAGAGAGAGAGAGAGAGAAGAAAAGGAATGAAACAAAAAGTACGGTTGGTCTAAATATCAAATGCTGATTTTTCAGGACACCCAGATGTTTTAATAGTGATATTTTTTCTACAATCATGGCCACCCCTCGCTATTCCCAAACTTGCCCCATTCTATTCTTCTTTCTTGAATGCACATGTGTTAGAGAAAGAATCACCAACAGTCTTCTTCTCAGGCTCCAAAATTACAACTCCTCATTTGGGTTCCATTAAATGTCAGCTGCCATTCCAATGGGAAGGAATATCTTTGCTTAGAGATCACATCTCTAAACCATCAACTTTATCTGCTTTCTAGACACATGATACCCAACCCAATGATGCCTTATTCATTTTGACACTTTCTTGTAAAATATTCTATTATTGGAGTGGTTTTGGGGGGTCGTACATATAGTATACAATTTGTAGCTGTATGATACAAGAACTTTCACTTACATAACTTTGCGTTGTTTGCTTCTCTTGACTTCAAGCATCTGGATGAGATTTCAGCCCCATCCAAAATGAATTGTGTTCTATAGTCCATTCTTTTTGGCTTATTTTTCTACTTCTGCCCTCACCCCAATTTAACATTACCTAATCTGGCCTTAGCAGCCTCCATCCTTTAATGCTTTAAAGCTAAGCCTCCCCTTCTCTTTTACAATAAAATCTTTCCCTAGAAAGAATATGACGCACACCCCAAACAGCCAATGGGCTCTGATCACAGGATTTCTTAAAACAAACAAAACTTCTCCATCCCTTTATTTTAAGGCACTGGGGTAAATGTTCCTATTACTGCTCACTTGACTTCCCTTTAAACTGATTCTAGTACCTACCTGTCTGTTCCTGCACAGTTCTTCTGCTGGTTTTCAATTCTGTACATCCAAGGTCTTTAGAGACAAGTCTTTAATCCCCCCCTTCATCTCATAATCCCAAGTGTCCTCAAAGTTCCATCAAAATATGTCAATCATTCAGGCATCATAAAATTATTTGTTGACAAAGATACCCCTATGTATCTCCAAGACAGAATTACCAAGTATTAATTCTTGAAAGTTGTCTGCAGCTCCTCTACATATCCATCTACCACGTCATCATTCAAGGGCACATAAAAATGACGAATTATAGAAAGTGGTATATTGGCTTTGGCTTACACTTTTTAATCCAAATCCAATTTCTTTAGCTTACTCGAAGCACTAGGAGACTAGAATTTTCTAACTAGAGTTCACAAATGTCACCTTGCTTATCTCTGTATGACCAGCTAATCTCTCCAATGTTTTACTGTCATTTTTTTTTAATTTAGGAAGCTTTCATTAAGTTTTATCTATCTCATTCCTGACATTGGTCATATGAGGAATCTGCCTAATGTTAGTAAATTGTGATCATCTAGGCTTCCATCAAAGTGGATGTGTTTAATGGTCTGAATGACAGTAAGGACGTGGGCTTCCTCTTAATCAGCCATGAAATAATTAGCTTCTCAGAAATTGGTCCCTGCTGCATGCCTTTAGGCTTAGCTTGCATGTTGCTGAACTTCAAAGATTTCAGGTTAGACAGCACCTATGAGATCTGGGCACACCTTCCTATTTGATGCTATTAAAGGTTAAAATGTTGTGTACTACAGAAAACATGTTACTTCCAGATGCTTTCATCTTTAACTTTGGATTATTGTTGGGATATTTGTCTATCTCCATGTGATTATCCTGTGATTCCTGTTTGCATGAACTGTGACCAAGAATAAATCTATTCTATCTATGATTTCAGCAAGTGTTTTGGTACAGTTAAGGTATTCTTCTTGAGTCTTCTTTATGCCAACCCCACTTAGAGCTCACTGGATGTGATTCTTAGCTCCTTTTTTTATTGCTTTCCAAGATACCATTCAATTTATTGACTACTCTTTATTGTTAATTGCGTATATGTGTGTTGCTGGGTATGGGATGTGCACATGAGTGCAGGTATCCTCAGAAGACAGAAGCCAAAGGCACCAGATAACCCTGAAGCTGGAGCTCCAGGTTGTTTTGGACTGCGTGACATAGGTGCTGGGAAACAAAACTGAGACCTCTGAAAGAACACTAAGTGGTATTAACCACAGAGACACCCCTCTAGCCTCTAATTATGACTTTTTAAATGTGGTATCCATAACTAATATTTGAAGTGAGAAATATTTAATTAGAAGGGTTGCAAACCATCGTCATAATTTTCATATTGCATTTCAATGCATATATCTTAGAACTGTAAGATTTTGGTGTGCTTATGTATATATGTGTGGGTGTGGGGGTATGTCTGTGTCTAGCAGGCATCTATCTGCATGTGTTCCATCAACACAGTTAATAATGAAATTATTCAGTAATATAGTGATAAATATTTAACAACTGGCTCTTCAGGATGGGAGATGTAATTTGTAGCATTCTTCCATTTCAAAAGTCCAATGAGAGCTTTCTAATGAAAAGGGCAGAGATAAATAATTAGGAGTGAATGTATTTAGTACTCATTTTAATATACTGTTAATTTTCAGTTTCCATAATTTTAATATTGACTACATTTAACACTGGATTTCAGTTACTAAAAACAGTTGGTTCACAGAAGTTCATACAACATCGGTACGCTCCTTTCTATATTTTAACCTGCCGCAAACCTAAGTGTCCTTTCTACAGCCCTGAATTTTCTTGAGTTCTATTATTCAGATCTGTTTGATTCTTTTTCTTTCACTTGAGTAAAATGCTATATATGCAAGTCTTCATTTTCATCTTGTAAATTCAACTGAGTGTTTCTCCTTGTCAATAACTCCTTAGATCCCACTTCTGTCACCGCATATCTCTGTCATCTTTGTCCCTTCTAGCTTACTGTTATCCCATCTGATGAAGGAGACATGATTTTTTGTTTGTTTGTTTGTTTTGATTTTTTTATTCTAATAAAAAATTTGTTAGGTCAGAGCCAAGGACAGTGTCGATGGTCATGAAAATAGAATATTCTCTCCATAAAAGGGCCAAACCATTCATTACCAACAAAATATTTGTCTGTTCAATTAACTCAATATCCAGCCCAAATTTCTCTACCTTGTCATTGATACTCTAGAGATTTCATTAATGAAGTGTGAGACTAAGTCTAGAAATGGTCACTACCTCCTCCTGCCAGAGAAGAAGATTATACTGTCCCTCTGTCCCTCGGCAAACTGGCCCCTTTCCCCAGGATTGTCACCTGTCCTTCTTTTCTCTCAAATTAACCTCTTCATCTGCTCACCCCAGCTTTCCCTTAGAAACAGAGCAACAGCGCAGTGCCTGGGAATTTCTGCTTTTCTAGTCTGCTTTCTTCTTCTACTCGAAACTGTTTGCGTTTCAATTTTTCTCTGCTCCTTGACCTCACTAGAGGGAAAACTACCCTCATTTATTTCCCCACAGACGGCTGACACCATGACCTTGTTCCCACTGGTGAAGTGAATGGATTAAGTCAGAGACTCCGGCCAGTTGCTCATTTGCCACCTTCCTGTTTAGCAGCTGCAGGACCTGGCCAACTGGAGGCAGAAGTTTTTCCCCCATAATTGGAAAAGCACCCTCTCATTCCACAGAGCCCTTGCTCTTCTGTTCCCTCTCACGTCAACACCTTCCTTTCCACCAAATATTTTACCTCATCGTCTAAGAACGTCGTTGCCTCTTCCATCTCTATGAATAAAATGTTCTCCTTCAACCCTAGTTCTCTACCTCATTGTGCTGTTTTCATTCATTACATTAGTAAAGGTAATTAAGTCACTGGGAAGTTCATAGTCGCGCACACACACACACACACACACACACACACACACACAAACCTTTTATTTCTTACCTTTTAAGGGTTCTCTGCTGCTTTTAAACTCGCTAGTTTTGCTTTATTTCATTTTTCTTTAGTTTCCTTTTATCTCTGTCTCGGTGGCATCTAGCTTCTAATTCTGATTTCCATCTCTGCCTGCTTTCTCCTTCTTGTCAGGTTTCGCTTTCTGCCACCCCTTGCTTGGGCACTCTGAGCATTGCCCACAGATCCCGCCACCACCACGGGTTAGTGTGTGATTCCCAAACCTCTATTTTCAGCCCAGACATATTGGAATCCTACTTCAAATGCAGTTCTCCATATTCATGATTCCTTCTCCCAAAATGAACATCTTCTCTTCCCCCGAGCCCTCTCCTCACAGTATGCAGCTCTTCCGGTAATTCTCACTCCGCTATATAGGGCCACCACCTGCCCACTTGCCCAGGTCTGAAACATCCCAACTGTGTCTTAGTTTTCCTCTACTTCCATTCTGTAAGTCATGAAATTCTCTAGATGAATACTTATAGTTCTTATTGTAAAACATGCTTTTAAAGAATACTTTTCTAATTACTTCGCTTGGTACAGGCTCTCATGTCAATCCTCTACTTAGAGCAGAATCATCCTTTTGATCACACCCGTGCTCTTCTCCAAGCCCCACAGCAAGTCATTTTAATGCAGAAAGACACCCAAGTACCTTATCCTGAATGCAGCTTGCCCACCTCTCTCTTATACCAGCCCTACACATCCAATTTCCTGCATTCTTCCCAGATGTCTACGCTTTCATTATCTCTGTGCCTTTGTGTATGGACACTGACAATGGTTCCCCCATTGTTTAGTGATCGAATTCTTGTTCTTCCAAATAGCAGCTGAAATAGACTCTGCTATGTAAGGAGAACACTCTCCTCAGGTCACCTGGGCTTCTGTGTTCCTATTCTTTTTCACACAGGCCCTTACCACATGCTATTGACAGTGTTTATTGGCCCTTACATTTGCACCATTAGATAGGGAAATTGAGAGACCACCAAGATTTTTAAGGGAAGAAATTCAGTCTTGCTTAACATCATGTCTCCAATTTCCTAGAAAAGGGCCTGGAACATACTCATGTAACTCTGAGACACGCTCATGGGACTAATAGACCCTAATCAAATAGATGACTCTCAGCTTCTTATATTTCATATCTAAATAATGTTTTTTTTCTCTCTGTCTCTCTCTTTCTCTTTCTCTCTCTCTCTGAGTGTGTGTGTGTGTGTGTGTGTGTGTGTGTGTGTGTGTGTGTGTGTGTAGGAAGTGAAGATTTCAAAAGCAGCTCCCATCTTCCTTATAGAACTAAATCAGTTCTGCTAATCACCATTTCTAAATAGTGTTGACAATTAGCTTACATTACTCCATTGGAAATTTTACCGAAGTTGTCCCTGGATAGTTCGGACATGCTTTTTATAGTCTTTCCAGGCCCAAGAAACACCTGTTTTGAATCATTTTTCTTCCGTGGTACATTCATTGATATTTTTGTAATCAAACTTCTCATTTTTTTCTATTTATCTTTCTAACTTTGTAGCTCTGTGTGGATCATTCTGTTTTAAATAACTAAAAATTTAATACAGCCATGAATATGAAATTGAATATAGATGTATATCACCAGAATGCTGCCTACTTCCCTTCCCAGATCCTGAATGTTAAATAGTACGTAGTGTCAAATTAGCAGGGAGGATGCTGACTTTTGAGTCACAGTGGTACAGAGATTTTTAACCAACTGTATGCATACTTACTTTACAATGTCTTCACATCTCTAAGCCAAAGCCTCAGACTTTTTGTAGGGTGAAAGGGGGATTATAACTAAAGAGAGTCTGGGCAAGCATCATGCTCTAACACCCTTCATCTTAGATTTCAGATAACTGTAAAAAGTCAAGTAAAAAGTACTTGGGGTTACAGGTCTAAGCCTTTAGGGTCACAGCAATATTGGATTCACCATTGAGACAATGCTAAAAATTCTAGTTTTCTTGACCCTACTGATATTTCCTCTTCAAGATCAAGGCCTAAGTGATGAGAAATATTAGTATTGGAAATATTGGGCTAGTGCGACAAGAGCCATGGAGGTAGAAGTGGAGAGATAGTTCTGGAAAGGGCGGGGACACAGAGAAAGCATGAGCATGGTGCAGCCAATCTTGTGCATTAGGTCCAATGTGGAAGGACAGGACACAGCAGTGGGTGAACCCTTGGGAGCCAGGCAGGTGGCGGTCATGATTCTAGGGGATGTGCCCATATGCTGCAGAATCCCTGACAGAAGGCTGAATTTGGGCAAGGTTCTGGTTCCTGGGGTGGAGTGACAGGTGCCAGGTGGGGCCCAGGGGCTAGCCAAATGCACTGCATTAGAAGCTGGCGCTCTGGGCATAGAGAGAGGAGTGTCTCTGGATGATTAGGTACAATTGCTATAGAAGAAGTTGGGCAAATGAAAACACAGGCAGGGCCAACATCAGGGCAGAACTGTGGCATGGGTTCCACAGGAATCCAGGGTTCACCCTGGAATTTCAGTGTTTGGTTCTGAAGGATAGTCACAAAACATGAAGAAATTTCCTCAGTTACAGCTAACTTTGAGGCTTCAGGTCCAGGGCTCCTGATTTATTTCCCAGCTTTATTAAACATTCTTCTGGGCAGGGGGCAGGGCTAAGGCTGGTGGTTTGTAGCACTATGAATGCAGAATGGAGATAGGTACAATACTCTACAGTTGTTAGAATCCAATTTACACTTAGAACTTGACTCGAAATTATACTTGGGGGCTGGATTATGGAAAAGAGTCTGTCAGGCCCATAAACCTTAATTTGATAACCCCATAAGAAAAGTTTATCTTGTAGCCTTTTAAAAACAGCATCTCAGAGGTAGGTGGTGTTCATGAATTTATTACTTATATTTACAGATTTGTGTGTATTAATATAGTTATGCTGTCAGTCAGTGTTAATTTTAGATCTTCTTTAGCTGCAACTTGTTTCTCTGAGACTGTTTTGCAAACAGGCCTAGAATAAAAATAGTCACTAGAATAACATGTATTGAAGAAGAAGAAGAAGAAGAAGAAGAAGAAGAAGAAGAAGAAGAAGAAGAAGAAGAAGAAGAAGAAGAAGAAGAAGAAGAGGAGAGTGGTGAATGGTGTTCAGATCTCTCCATAATCGATATTAATGCTATTTAGGTGACCAAGATCATCAGACCATGAGACACTTGGTCCAAACATTTCATCCATCTTAATGACCAAATCCAGTCAACTGAACAATGATACAATCAACAGCTCGGTATCCATCCATTAGGATGGCAGGAAACAAACCAAAACAAATTGGCAGTGTTTTGATCAGCCCAGCGAAGCAACAACATACACAACCGCCAAGCACACACTGGTTCTACTTTCTATGCATTTCAGGATTCCTGCCCTGTCCCCTGCCTCTGCCCCTTCAAAGTGCCTAGAAACACTGTTTTCCTGTTGTTATCTCTAGGCGTACTCATCCCTGTTAGCTTCTAACGACTCTGCTCTCCTTAATTTACATTATTAGCAACAGATCGGTAAAGCCATTAGTCTTCATTTTGATTCATGCTTCATTTTAGAGACCTACACAAGTATGTTGCAAAGTTAGAAAACATTTTTCTTCTGTGTTTTAGTTTTCTCTGTCAGCTTTGCGTGAGCTTTGCGGTTTGCCTTACATTTCCTCAAAAGCAAATGCTAGTGTAAGTTATTTTACATATAAGCAAAGGTATAATAAATGCACGTGGCGTTTCTCACATTTATGTAAGTATATGCTTAACATAGACATGTATCTGCCTGGATACTCCTTGACTGGAGTCCATATGCAAATATTAAGAGCATTTATTCTGGACATGTCATGCTCATACCTTACAGATGGATCTGTCTAATTTTTTTCCCACTTAAAATCTGCTTAACTTTCTCTCTTTAGGGTAGTTCCATTCCAATATCTAGCCAGTGCTTTGTATTGCTTTCTGGGCTAGGTCTGCACAATACTTTGTAGCTAGAAGTTAATGATTTCATAAATGAATAGTCCGTTTTTGTGTCTGTGTTTGGGGAGAAAATAATTTTCTTTGCCGATCTCTTTAATGAAATGATCAGAACAGACTAAGTGTTTTTGGTACGTGCAGGCACTGGGAAATACGTTTTAAAATGTCTGTTGCTAAAAAACAAAACAAAACTTTAGATTGAACAGAACATTGTGTATTAAAAACATACCTTTTTAAAAAAAGAAAACGGGTCAGAATCATGTGCTTTTTTTCATAATTAAACTTTTTTTAAATGCCACTAATGCTTGAGTGTTGACCTACGTCTCTGTATGTACAGCATTGTGCTTGAGTGCATTTCTTTTTTGTATTTTTTGGGGTTCTTGGGGGGGGCAGCATTCTGCAGAGGATTACTAGGACCCTCCCTGCAATAATTGGGCTACAGATATTGTATGTACTTGCCCTATACTGGGCTACATAACTGGATGGTACATAAGGTCATATGAGGTCATGGGTAACCAAATGAATCAGGAGACTGATTCCAAGGGTTAATGCATGTTAGAGATTAAGCCAAACAGCTGCTATGTAGGTGCTCGAAGTAAGAGAGTTAAATTTCCAGTCAAAACACCCCAAGTGATGGGTAGCTCAGTGCATATAAGTATTTAAGGAAGAAACAGGCCCCAATCAGCACAGCCCTCTGGGTGTAACTTAACAATGCCATTCTCTGAAAACCTTTCATTTTCAAAGGCCTGGTCAAATTCTGGATTGCCTTTTCTAGAAAGTAGAACTCCTGGCTTAGTTGACTCAGACTTTTGCTTCAGGAATAAATTTCCTCTGATTTTTAACTGGAAGCCTCATCTCCATAATCTATCAATTCTCATAATCAAAGGCTATCAATGTCCTTGCCAGACAGAAGAGGCAGAAAGCCTGCACATTCTCCTGTGATGTGAAGTACTCACAGGTTCCAAAAACACCAAGGTTGATAAGAATTTCATAAAGATATTATCTAATTCTAATGAATCTATTTCTGAAGAAATTCACTTTGCTAAGGGGAAGAGTCCACACAGGTTAAAATGTCTTTGTAGTTTCCTTCATAGGAAATCTTTGCATCTGCCTCAGAAAATCTTGAATTTTATGGAGAATGTGATGGAAATGTCACATAGCATATAAGACATGGCTTCCAACCCCTATACTCAAGGCTTATGCCCATGCTTTCAAACTGCTCACCACTGCTCCCTTTTCTGGGTTTTTGAGCTGATAATTTTATGAAGTTAATACCATTGTTATCCACTGCTGGGGACATACGAACTTTGTGTACCTATTATTATTTTTATGGTTCTAGAGGGAGAAGAGAAAGTTGGAAAATGAGACATCATAAGAACACTATGTGGCAGAGGAGGGCCTTGTTGGACATCAGGGGGAGGAGAGGCCCCAGTAAAGGGGAATGTCAAAGTGGGAAAATGGGAGTGGGTGGGCGGGTGGGTGGGAGGTGGAATTCCCTCATAGAGATGGGGGAGGGGGAAGGGATAGGTGGTCTCCAAAGAGAAGACCTAAAAAGGGGGAAACATTGGAAATTTAAATAAAGTATCAAAAATAAAAAAAAAAAGAAAGAAAGAAAGAAAGAAAGAAAGAAAGAAAGAAAGAAAGAAAGAAAGAAAGAAAGAAAGAAAGAGAAAAAAAAAAAGAACACTATTCCCCCAGTCTCCCTTGTCTTCTGGCCTTACCATCTTTCCTAGATACTCCCATTCTCTGCACGTTGGCCATTTTTGAGTCTTGTATTAACCACCACCCATGTCAAAAGATGCCTCTCTGATGAGCACTGAGAATGCCATTAATCTGTGGGTAGAGAGATACATAGTTAGAAAGCAGTGTGATATCTTTAGGCAAAATATTGGTAGTCGCTTCACTCCATAGCCTCTGAGTTCCATAGTCACAGGACCTTGGCCATATTTATGCACCAGACATAAGTGTACTTCTGTGAAGAAGAGGGGTCAAGAGGAAGTACATACAAAGACTTTGCATGTCTGCATATGTCAAGAATAAATAGCAATTATTGTTTTAAAAGCAACCCCTAAAGCCCTTGGAATTCTTTGTGTCGTGGGAATGACTTTTGTGATACAGAAAAGGCTTCTTTGAGCATGCAGATTAAGTGAGATAGCATAAGCTGGAGATCCTAGGCTGTCTAATGAGGGTTCTTCATCAGTAACATGGCTGTAAGGGAACACTGGGGACTCTCAACCCAACCTTCTGAACTCTGAAAGGGAGAACAAAGAGTGGCTGCAATAGCTCATAAATAAGAAGACTTGGAGAGCATGTAGGTTGCTAAACACTTCCACTTGCTTTAGCATGGTCAAAGAGGACATGACTGCTCCAACTTTCCATCTCCCCATATCTTTATTTGGCTATTCCTTATCTTTTATAATAATGTAGCAAACACAATCGAAGTATTTTTCTTGAGTTCTCTGATCCATTCTAGCAAATTATCAAGCTGTATGAGGGAGCTGTGGGAACTTCCAACTGATACTGAGTCAGTCTAAGCGGTGGTCCTGGAGACTTGTGACTGGAATCTGAAGCAGGAAAGAGGTTGGTGGAGCTGAGCCCTTAGCCTGTGAGTTTGAGGCTAGCAGCAGATAGTGGATATTAGAATTGACTTGAACTGTCCATAGAGAATTAGAGGTTGGCTGGCTTCAGAGAAAACATCCTAGAGCAGTGGGTTGCAACCCACTTGGGGTCACATATCAGGTAGCCTGCATATCAGAAATTTACAGTATAATTAGTAGCAGTAACAAAATTACATTTATGAAGCAGCAATGAAAATAATTTTGTGGTTGGAGGTCACTACAACATGAGGATCTGTATTAAAGGGTCACAACATTAGGAAGGTTGAGAAGCATTGGCCTAGAGGGAAAGATTAGTTTCTAAGTACTTGTAGCATTCAGTCAATTTATAGTTTTTCATAAATGCAAAAGAACTGCAGGATTTTTGATTGCATTGTACCATACTTCCTTCTATACTCCAATATGAAAAATGTTCAAGCTGTCCCAGTAGTAGATTACAAGGAATGTGTAATTTAGGGGCAATTTAGAATTCATTAGCTTAGCAATCTGATATAATTTTCCAGTAATTAAGTTTAATTTATATATCTTGCTCCCTGAAAGTCAAAATATCAGAAGAATGTGTTTGTTCCTTACTGCTTATGAATGTAGGAGTCTTCATACTTACTTTTAACTGTCAAGTTGACATCGTCTAGACTCACCTAGCAAGAGAGTCTTCAGGGAAGAGTTGTCTAAATCAGGATGGCCTGTGGGAATGTCTGTAGGGGTTTACCTTGATTTCATTAACTGAGGTGAAAGGTCTTCCCACTGTAGGTGTCACCGTTGCCTCAGCAGGGGATCTCGGACAAGTGTTGCAGAAAGTATATTGAGCATGAGTAGGCATGCAAACATTAATTCCCTCCCTGAATTTAAGTGTAGATGTGATGTGATTAGCTGTTTGAAGTTCCTGCCTCCTTGACTTCTAAGAATACATAGAAAAAACAAAGTCCAGATATGTAATAATAATTATGATTCATTTAGTTGTAATATGCCCACAAAATATGGTATAAATATAGAAAGGATTTGTTTTGCTGATAATGATATTTACAGCTTGATCCCCCAAGGTTGACATGACCATCCAAAAGCTCTCAAATGGACCTGTATTTACCTTGACTTTCTGCCCCATCTGCAGCACACTGTGTCTGTCTTTGTTGTTACACGATGAACATAATAATTATGCAAATTGCATCCATGTTCCCAACAGAACAGGGAAATGACAAAAGAAAGTAAAGAGCCACCTGCCTGTCCTCTTTTTAAAAGACTTCCTGGAAAATTCCCACCAGTGATTTCTGCTTGCATCTCTAGCCAGAAATGTCACGTGATTGTTCCTACCCGAAGATAGTTTAGGATCAGTAGCATTTTCATGAAGTACACTACACACTTAAAATCGACAGCAGTGGCAGAGTTCTGAGGGCTGGAGATGGGAAAAGTGAATGGTCTAGGAAGCAACAGGGATGCTTTCGTCGAGTCTAATATATTAACAGTGATTGTATGCAAGACCAAAAGAGGACATCAGAGCTACTAACCAGAAATTGTGCAGTTCAAACACCATGACCACATACACACTCCGCAGAAGACCAAGTATTGGCTCTCCTCCTTCTCATTCTATTCTTCCTCTCAAGTCTCTTCCTGATACCTCATCCCCCTCTCTAGCCATTTTCCTGCTTTTCTATCCCTACTTTGCTCTTCCCATATTTCTTGTTGTAACACTCACTCAGTCCTAGAGAAATGTTAGACTTTTCTCTAAAGATCAGTCTCATTTACCTTTTGAGTAACAAACTATAGCTAGAATTACCTGCTTTTAACATGGGGCCATCAACTGTTTTCTGTGAAAACTGCGCAAGAAACATGAGTGTGATTCATATGGCCTCTGTGATTATCCTGCAAAAGCAGCCATAGATCTAAACAAATGTGTATGGCAGTGTTTCAATAAAACTTTACTCAAAAACAAGTGGTAGGCCAAACATACCTGTCGTTTGCAAACCTCCAACTTTAGACAACATTGTTGCAGCATTTCTGAGAACCTGTGAAGATGAATCAGAGGTAACTTCATTTTTCCTGTATATATAAGTAGGAGTGTGTCTTTCTTTAAAATGTTTTATCAGCTGGAGACAATGGAAATGAGAAACTGTAATATTGTATAAATCAGAACATCTTAAGTGGGAAAGATTTCCTCCAAACTGAGCTTGAAAACTGAACAGCAATCTCTTCAGCTTCTTCAAAATCTTGTCAGAGGATACAAGCTGTAATGGGTGGTCTTGGTCAACTTGACACAAACCTAGACATATCTTGGAAGTGGGAATTTTAATTGAGAAAACACTACTTATAAGACTGCCCTGTGGTCAAGTCTATGGAGGTATTATCTTGATTAATGATTCGTGTGGGAAGGCCCAGTCTACTGTGGATGACACCACCCCTGATTAGCTGGTTCTGGGCTGCATAAGAAGGGAAATTAGGGCAATGTCAAGGTGGAAATATGGGAGTGGGTGGGTGGTGGAATTCCCTCATAGAGGTGGAGGAGTGGGAGGGGATAGGTGGTTTCCAAAGAGGAGACCTAGAAAGGGGGAAACATTGGAAATGTAAATAAAGTATCAAAAAAAATAATAAAAAAATAAAAATAAATAAAAGAAAAAAAGAAAAACCAAAAATAAATAAATAAAATTAAATTAAATTAAAAAAAGGGAAGTTAGGCTAACTAAGAGAAGCAAGCCAATAAGCCACGTTCCTCCATAGAGTTCCTGCTCACACTTCTTTTTGATGGTCTGTGTTATAGAAGCATAAGTAAAATAATTTCTTTCTTCCCCAAGGCAGTTTGGGTAGTGGCCTTTTATCACAGCAATAGAAACTCTAACCCAGGTTGACACTGAATATTCTGCCTGGTAATCTCTGTAGAGATGGTTTCAACCTCATAGTTATAACATCTACTTTCTAGATTACCAACAGTGACAATCATTGCATTTTTCTATAGTCTGTAGTCTGGTTCTTTTTCCAGCTTTCAATAGATGTCTCTTATTAGTCTAGAAGTTCAACAGTCTCTAAATTCTTCAGGCTTCTGCCTTTGAGTTCCCAATCCCCCAGTAGTCATGCATTCCACATTCTATTTGTTAAGGATGCTGTGGCATTTTGAAGTTTTTCTGACCTAAGAGGATCTGGCCAAATCCTTAAGACAAGGAAAAATTCCATGTGGAGCACATTTCACATCTAAAAAGCCCCTGTCTTAGTCTATTATTAAAAAATAATATAGACTGAGGGGCTTGAATAACAAACATCTTTCCTATTTCTTGAGGCTGAGAACTCCAAAACTGGGAGGTCATTTGGGCTAATGGCTGCTGAGAGACATTGTCCGGATTTGTGTATGGCTATCTCCAGGACAGATGTGGAGCAGGATATGTTATTTTCCCATATGTGTGTCAGTCCCCTCTTGATGGCCAATCATCATCACCATATTTAAATCTAAATAGACAAATTTAAATTATTTTCTCAATGTCCACACGCTGTCACTTTGGAGAGTCGGTCTGCCTAAGAATTAGGATTCAGTAGGGGACACAGCATTCATCATAGTCACCAATCTCTGACCAATGTCCTCCAGCCACTTCCTTTTCCCAACAGTTCTTACCTGTGTACCACCCCCTAATCACACCAGGGCCGATATTAAATACTTTGAAGTAATTTCTCTTCCTGGAACCTGCTGATATCAGCCAATCCTAGATGAGAGTGACCTAGTTAGCCCTTGAAAATGTATTCTACCCCATGAAAACTCCAGAAAGGCTCTCGTTTGGCCTAATAAACCTGTATGCCTTCCCAGGTTGCCCTGAACAGAGTGTCATTTCCACCTGCACTTAAGAGCTTGGAGATGTACCTCGGTGTTACAGTTCCTACCTAGTGTACACAGGACCAGAGATTCCATTGCCAGTACCACATACATAAAGAACCTTGAGTAGACAACTATCTATAAATATCTGTTGTATCCTAATCTAATGACATGTAGTATAGATTTTTGTTCTAGCAACATTGAATTTATAGGTACCAATTGCTATGTTAAACACTAGCTTACTGCTAAATGAAATATACCCCAAAACACAGTGGATTAAAACATCAGCAATTAGCTATTTTGTGTAGTTGCGTGTTCCCTTTTTTGAAGGGGAATTACTGGCTTTTCTGAGCATACACTTCTGAGGTCACGAACTGGCCGTAATCTGCTAGGAACTCATCTAGGGCTGGGCATCCAAGATGGGTCCTAAAGGTCATTGTCTACCTGTCCTCTCATTATTCCAGCTTCTAATGTGTGGTTCTTTATAATATGGTCATTGACTTCCAAAGCAAAGATTTCAAAAGATAAGCCCACAGAGCAGAGAGCAAGCATCTGCTATAGTCATGCTTGCTAACCCCTCATTAGTTCATTCATATTTGTCTGGGAGGAAACTGCTCAAGGACTGAAAATATAAAAGTGAACCCTATATTCCAGTCCCAGAACCACATATACACCAATCTTGAATAGTCATTGCACACGCGTGCACACAGACACACAGACACACACACACAGACACACACACACACACACACACACCATTTTAACTTTCTTTCTTTTTTTTTTAATTTGAGAGCTAGCTAGCCTATGGAATATGGCAAAAAGGAATACATGTTGTGTATGATAGAGAAAAATAAAGGATCAAAAAAACTAAAGAAAGATAAGCAGAATAAGCATGTTTTGCTTATTGTTTTTCCTTTTCCACTGGCCATTTGACAACATGGAGACACACCCATCTGCTGAAACATATCTGGGTTCAGGATTAAATGGCACTGTGCTGCCAGGAAGCTTTTGTCTGTGTAATGTGCCCATCACTGTTACACAGGCTTTCTGAAGCTAACTCTTAAGTCTACGAGATTTCCTTCTCCATGAGTTTCCATGTTCATCATCTTTATTGTTCCTGTTCCTTTTCCCAAGTGAGAATCTTCTGATGCCATTGACATTCTGAGAAGAGGAAGTCCTTTGTAATTGTCCCCATGGAACAGGGGCTGCTGATGATAGTCATTCTCCCTGCTCTGATGATTTCATAAAATTGGTTATTTGTGAATAGTTCCTTGATTGCAGGAACAGGTGGCATAAGCCTAGCACAGTGGCAAAGACTTTGACAGTTAAGGTCATCTGTATGAATGAGAATCACTGACGTCAAAAGGAGGAATATGCAGACTTCTACCTGACAGCTCAACATTTAGATATTTCAGGATACCGTTGGCCTTTCGAAGCCCACAGAAAAAGCCAAGCTGAGGGGTGGTTTATTGAGAGGTTTCAGTAGAGTGTTACTCACCTGTCATACTATCTACTTTAGATGGTTGTGAAACAGACCTTCCTAAATATACTGTATGCAAATTAGCATCTGCTGTACCTGCTCTTCGCTGCGCATTTCTGTATCCCAGATTCACTTGTATAACGATGGGTTTCAAGTCTACTGCAAGTTTCTCAAAACTGGATCTATTTGTGACGTACGTAGACGTTACTTAAAGCATTTTCCCAAGATAACAGCAGTGGTTTTGAATACAGAAACCTGCCATTTTTCTATTTTCTTTTAAAATTTTGAGTGTTTAAAAGTTACAGAAAAGCTGTGTGAGTAATTTTGAAAACTTGTGTATACGCCTTATCCAAATCTCACCATTTCAGGATGCTGCAACCTAAACAAGTGGCCGAACTCCATGTGTAAGTTCGAGAACCACCCTTCTAAGAATAAAAGAAGGGAGGTTGGGTAGATGGATCAGGGCTAAGAGCATTTTCTACTACACTTGCTGAGAGGATCTGGGTTCAGTTCCCAGCCCTGGGTTAGGCAGCTGTTAACGCCTCCTCCAGAGAATCCAAAGAACTATTCTGGCTTCTGTATACCTTGCGCTTATATGTACAAGCTCATACTCAGACATACATATGTATACACATAATTTAAAACAAAATAGCAACATCTTTAAAAAAAAAAAACAAAAAACAAAAGAGAATGGCTTGTGAGATCCAGGTAACATTAATTGCAATTGCTAATTGCAGCAGCAGTAGCAGCAACCAGATGGCATAAGCCAAGAGCAACAAAGGCAGAGGCAGGTGGATCTCTGAAAGTTTGAGGTCAGCTTGGTTTACACAATGAGTTCTAGGGCAGTCAGAGTTACACAGTGAGGCCCTTGTTTCAAAAACAAAACAACCCCCACCCTGGGCTTCTTTCTATTTGTCACCATAAGACGGTGCTACCCAGTCTGGGGGGACAGACAGTATTCATTCCCTCCTCAGTCAATTCATCCTGGATATATCCGCACAGACCTGTCCAGAGTGTTTTCTTAGTTTAGTCTAGATGCTGTCAAGCTGAGAATTCATATTAGCCGCCACCATATAATAAATAGGATCTGTGTTAAAAGTTTAAGGATGAGGAATTTGACCTCCTAGGTAGAGGAACCCTTCCCTTTGCATTGACTTTAGTAAGAAACAAGCTGCATTTTTAAAAATATATACAATTTATTTTTATTTTATGTTCACTGGTGTTTTGCCTGCATGTATGTCTGTGCAGGGTGTCAAATTTCATGGAACTGAAGTTGCAGACCAGTATGAGCTGCTATGTGGGTGCTGGGAATTGACCCCAGGGTCCTCTGGAAGAGCAGCAATGTTCTTAGCCAATGAGCCATCTCTCCAGCCCAACAAGCTGCAGTTATAGTCCAATGTATAGTCAAGGGCTGGAAATTCAGTTGCTTTCTTTTAACATCTGGCCATATGATCATAGGTATCTATACATAATACTAAAACTGCCTACTTTCATACAGACCTATGTATTCATTTCTTATTTTTCAAATTAGACTTTTCCTCATTAAACAAATATTTACTAAGTACCTACTGTGTATGTAGCAGGCATAGGTAGGCTCTGAAAATATAGCAAGAGAAAAACATGACTAAAAGCCCAGATCTAATAGCTTATTGCATTCTGTTTAGGGACTGAAAGCAGGGCTTTTCACTGGTTAGTGAAAAGGAATTCAAAAACCTTCTGCCTAGCAGAATAGTAAATAAACACTCAGACTCACAGCAGAGGCTTGTGATTTGGAGGAGGGCAGAGAGATCACTTGAGTGTGACACACGAGGGAGTTGCAAATGCATGGCCCTTTCTTCACAGGGCTACAGCTCCAGAAAGGATTGGTTTAGAGATGGGCTTGATCCGGAGAAAAATGATGCTGGGAGAAAATGCTACCATGGTGACGTTCTCTAGTTCCCCTCCTCCTCTCAGCAGACCTTCTGTTGCAGTCTGCATTTCTACACTCAAAATGGGAGGTCAGAAAGATTGCTTCCGCATCCCTATGAGGCTCATAGAGCAGGTTCTACTTATTTGAGTGCAACAGAAATCCTAGGCTTGTGGATCTCTAGGAGCCACCATAGACTGGCTGATATGTGCCAGACAGAGGCTGTACCTGAGCATGACATGAAGTTGCCAAGAAGATCATGTGCTCTGATTGGCTGCCTTTCCTGGAACAAAGCTGACTTGACCTGGGCCTCAGAGATGCAGGAAGTTTCTTATTTCTCGGGACTCAGGAGGATTCATCCTTTTGAGACGGGTAGGGTTATTTGAGCCAGTCTTCTACAGAACCAGAATCACATGCGTGTTTCTCTGAGCTTAGTTTAAATGTTTGTGAACCCTTATGTTCACTAGTCTATACCAGGATATAGGCCTTGTGATCCCTGAAATATTATCCCCCCACCCCCAAATCCTAGAGATCTGCTCCCACTTGAAGGACTGGTACATTTTTACCAGTGTCCCATTTTGCCTTCTCTTAAAATACAAATCTTCAGGGGATAGTTAAACACCCAAGTTCCTAATATATGTGGAAAGTGATTTCTAAGGCAGATGACAAGAGAATCAAAAAGCTAAGCAAGACACTTGAAGATGAACACCAAATGCAGAGAAATGGTGACTGGGGTCAAGAACCTGAAAGAAAGCAATGCCGACCATCCTTCACATGTAGAGCACAGAAAACACAGGAACACTTCCATATCGAGGCAATCAAAAACAAAGCCCTCCTTTGCTAGCCTTGGGACATACCCAATATATGGAATTCTGATTGTGAGTGCTAGGAATAGGTGCCCAGGTCAGGAACCGGACCAGTGGAGTCCTAACTCCACATTATTATCTGTACGACACACTGCAACCCCTGGGATTTCTCTGTAAATGAGGACAATAGGATTTACTCCATTTCTAAGAGTGTTCTGGGGAATAAATAAGATGTCGGATGTTGAGTGACTAGCTTGGTTTGTACACTGGGCTCCAGGATATGTTTGGGAGAATTCCAGCATGTTGGAGAGAAGCCAGAGTTCCTCCAGGCCTCTTCCCATCATCTCTGCATGGTAGTCCATCCAGGAGGGATGAAGAATGGGGGAGGGGGTTTGGAGTGGTGATAACTCTGTACTGTTCAAGTTGGGTGGACCAGAATCTACAGGTTTGTGTCTGTAGATCATTCCTCTTGTTACAGTGTGATGAGATTCTCCAGCTTCTACGTCTACAGCCAGCACACAATTTAGGAGAACAGAGATCACAGGCGACAGAGAGAAAGAATTGCGTGGGGCTTGCTTGCTGTCACCCACTGTCCTTTGGAGCTTGGACAGGTCCTTGGCAAAAACAAATATAAAGCCTCTCCCCAAAGGTTCACTTTCTCTCTGTTCTCTCCTCGATTCTGCTTGGTCATGCTCTGTGAAGATGGGGGGCAGGGGAGGTTCAATTTGTAAACATTGTTGTGCCTCTTGCTCCAAGTCTAAGGCTTTGAACCAGGATCTTTGGAATTATAGTTGCAAATGCATGCACCCGTGCGCACACACACACACCCCAACATCAGCTGCCATCTCTCCACTTCTTTTAGTCCATCCTCAAACTTTGTTCTAAAATGGTCTGGTTTCTTGATTTAGCTGCTTTAGGAAACCCATGACACTAAGGACCAAGCAAGGCAGGGCTCACTGGATTTCTGGGCAGGAAGAGAGCAGTTGAACCAACAATTCCTCAGCTTGTTACCACAGTCTCACAGATTAATCAGTTCCATTGTAGCAAGCTGTGAATATTAGTTTCAAATTAGTTTGGTTAAATACCCAGGGACGAAGTGGACGTGCCTGTGCATACATGAGGCGAAGGGAACACTGAGTCTCCTTGGAAATGTTTTTTCTCCTCCAAGACTCTGCATTTCCTCTTTCACCAGCAAAGCACTTGGTTTGAACCACGTGCATATACCATGCATGCCTGTGGGCACCATTGGGACGCTGTAGACACTGGCCATTCACCTATTTGGCATCACCTATGATAGCAGAGCTGGTGAGAGTGAGCAGGTCGGGGCTGTAGAACAGGTTTGATCCAGACTGAAATCACTCTTAGGAAGGATACTGAGGCAGATAATCACTGTAAGCCTCGGTTTCTTTCTCTCTAAAATGTTGATAACCTTATCTACCTCCAAGGGTTGCAGAAGGGTTAACTAAGCTAAGTGAATATAAAATGTCAGCACAGTACCCCGCACATAAGTACTTAATCAATGTGAGTCACAATTAATAACCCTCTACAATTTTTTGGCACTTAATTATTTTCAAAGTACTTTCACACAGGATCACACGAGTCTCCTAACCAACCCATCAGGTATAAAATGCAGAGCATGAAGTAATTTCCTCATTTTTACTATTAGAAAATTCAGTTAGTAAAGGATGGAGTGTCATAGCTGTAATTAACGAGAGCTAATTCTCGAAGCTTGTCCCACACTGTTTCTTCTGCTCCATATTTGCATTAAGAAACCAGACCAGGAGAAATTTCTTATGCGTTCGCATCAGAAAAAGCGGAGGCCTGAGATATTGAAAAACTTGGGGTTCTTGCTGAGATCGACTCCTGTGTTTGTGGTGAGGGAATGGTTTTATTTAGGTCTTCAGCATTCCCTTTACAATGGTGCTGGGTCTAGAGACACACAGCAAGTAGAGATGGCTCACTGGTCCCCACTTCTCCCTCTTCCATGGATGGACTGTGTGATAGCTACTTCTGTGAATGTATTGCCTTCTCAGATGGCCTTGAGTGTCAGGAGAACAAGATAAAAAACTTTATTCAGTTGTGTGTGTGTGTGTGTGTGTGTGTGTGTGTGTGTGTGTGTGTGTGTGTGTGTGTGTGTGTGTGTGTTTTCTGGTACAGATAGTACAATATGTCTATACACTTAGTACACTTAATAACTACTTAATGGACTGATGATTTGGGGCTAATTCAGGCCTAATGAATACCTGTGCCAAGGTCAGCCTCATTATTCTACCAATTATCTTGGCATTCTTTTTTAAAATTTGCTTTTATTATTATGAAGGAGATAAGAGGAGGGTAATGGAGGGGAGGTTTAAGTGAGGAAAGAGAGGTGAATGTAGAACAGAGGAAAAACACTTGATTGATAACTAACACCGAAGGTGTTATAAAATATATAAGTATACATACATTTATAGTTATAACATAGATAAAATAAATATAAAACTAAATATATATTTATATATTATATCACTATATATATATATACACACACATATATATATGTGTATATATACACACACACACACACACACACATACACACACACACACACACATATATATATATATATATATATATATATATATATATATATATATATATATATATATATATATATATAAAAACCTGGAGTCACCTTACAAAGGGGATTATGGCTTCTTGGAAGTCATAGATTGCCAATAAAAATCCAAGTACCATATCCATAATCCCATATATGGGTTGTCTCCCCCCAAGTTGTTGGTCAGAGATGTCTCAGAGACCTCCAAAACAACACGAGCTATTACCATTGGTATTGCTTACCTATGTGGACTTGGTGGTAAAACCCTATTGCTGAAGACACAGCAGACATTGGTCATAGGACATTGCAAAATCAAGTTGTTAATGACCAGAAGCTTCACCCCTGACAGCTAGAGTTCATAGTACCAGAGGATGCTATCTAGGCTGCTAGAGTAAAAAGTCACTTAAGAGTCTTACCTAGCTTGGTCTGTGAACTCCAATAAAGACCAGTGTGGCCAGATATGCCTATGGGTGTAATAGTGTAATGAATGCTATGGAGATAACTAACCAAATTCTGTAACTCTCTACTTCACAGATGGACACATGTCTGGGACTGTAAGTCTCTCCGAGAACCTACAGTTGGGGAGCTCATAAGCTACAGCATCATTAGTCAGTTAAATGGGCAGAGCATCAAACTATCATCTAAATTTGTATCTCCATAACCATAAATTAGTGTCACCCTCTGATCTCATCAAAGAAGGGTTTATTTTGTGTGTGTGCAATGGACAAGGCTTAATACAGAAGTTAACAACTGGCTAAGGTACAGAGAATAAGTGTCAGTGGAGGGCTCAGGCAAAAATAGGACATCTTGATCATCTGTCCTCCAGACTCAGGGACCATCAAGGAATATGAGAAAGACTGAAATGGCCAGAGGTCAGGAGTCTGCACTGAACAGTCTCATTAGGACCTTTGAACTGCATAATACCTGCACAAGATCAAGGCACTCATTATCATAGCATGGAGTCAGAAGGTTCACAAGCCACAAAACCTAATTGATGACTTATGGACAGTTGATGGTTTCTAGTTGTACGAAAGTCTTTTCATCTATCTATCTGTCTGTCTGCCTGTCTATCTATCAATCTATCTATCTATCTGTCTATCTATCTATCTATCTATCTATCTATCTATCTATCTATCATTGTATAGAGAGAGTCAGTTTTCTTTCAGTCTGTGGATCCTGTTAGGATTGCTATATTCCGGTGAATGGCACAAAGTGGAGTCAATGGTTTAAATTTAAAGAGAAGGAAGAAAAAGAAATAAAGGTGGGAGCTAAGAGAGGGATAAGTCTGAGAAGGGTGAAGGAGAAAAGTTGAGAATGAATATGATCAAAATATACTCTGAAATTATCAAAGAGTTAATAAAAATAAAAGTTACTGTATTAAGTGTTTAGGGGAGGTGTGTTTGTGTGTGTATGTGTATGTATGTTTCTCTCTCTCTCTCTCTCTCTCTCTCTCTCTCTCTGTGTGTGTGTGTGTGTGTGTGTGTGTGTGTGTGTGTGTGTGTGTGTGTGTGTGTGTGAGATGAGTGAGTGTGGGTGCACTCATGCGATACATTAGGAAGTGGGAAGTCAGGGGATAACTTTTGGGAGTCAGGAGTTGGTAATCTTCCAATGTGGCTTTGCAGAGCAATCATTTTTACCAACTGAGATATCTTGGCAGCTCTATCTTGGCATTCTTATCTCAAGACATACAAGTAAGAATACCAGCTTGGTTTCACAAAGAGAGTAGAAGGGGAACATGTAGTCTATAACTTGATTACTTGTTATAAACAGAGAAGTTAGCTTCTTCAGTCTCATTGGATACCAGCCCTCATCACCGGCTAGTGAGAATCGAGAGAAAATCTTCCTAAGTTAACATTTATCTTACAAGATCTCACTAACAGCGAGTGTGTCCCTGAGATGTGCGTGAACGAAAGTATGGAGATTTTCCCCATCAGCAGCAGCTGGTAATGATCAGGTCCATGTGAGGGCAAGTCTTGAAAGAGTACACACACTGACATGCTCCATCTTGGCTGGTTACTACACACCGCCAAGTAGCTTTGCAATCCTCTGGAATTTAAGACATCCTAATAAATGAGCTGGACTTTACATGTTAGATGAAATGTATTTGACATCTCGGATCTACAAAAGAACATGACAGGAAAAAGTAATTACGTCAGATGCAGCCATCTTCTATAAAAATGGATTCCAAAGAATACCATTTAAAAGTTTCATATTAATGTGCTTTCTCTTAGTTAATGACAATATCTTTATGTGACATCCTGGATCATGATCATCATGATCATGACTTGAGAGCCTACAAACCTAGGTTGCACTGTATCCTGAAAGCAGAGTTAAGTGCTCCACTCATCAGGAGAGGTACACAAGCCAGGCAGGCTGCTCGGAAGAGTATAAACAAATAAATGTCAAAGAAATAGATTAGACATTTTAATAAGATACAAATATAACTCTTTAATAATTTTTCAAGTCTGTATAGAATGTGTCAAATAACATTTTGAGTTGTTTTTTTTAACAAATGTATTGTTTTCCTTTCTTTCCCCTCTCCCTGCATGCCTCTCCTCTTCCTGTTCTTTGCTTGTAGCCAATATAGAACTCTTAACTTCTATAGATGTATATTTAATTTAGTCCATCCAGAAATTTTTCTTAGACAAGACATTCCAAAATTCATACTCAGTTTCTGTTTTTCAGAGTATTGGCTTGTCGTCAAAGGCTCCTGCAGGGAGCCGCTCCACTTTCCCTAGCATCCATGCTGTATTCTATTCAGATGTTCTGTTTACTCTTAAATTCTTTAAATGTCAAAATGGTGATACTTTGGTTTCTAACTCTACCACATGATATTAAAAATAAGCATATAAGATTCCAAATCACTCTTGGAAGCCTTTTTCCAAACAGATTCTTTTCATCTAATGATTCTTTTACAGAGCAATGGCCTCTGAGGGTTGGGAATGAGCTCAGTTGCTGGAGTGATTGCTTAGCATACACAGAGCCCTGGTTCCCTTTTCCTCCCAACAGTTAGGAGAATCAGAAGGTCAAGTTCATCCTTCTCCATAATAAGTCTGAATACTTATTATAAGAGGTCAGTCTGGGATACTTGAAAAGCTGTCTAAAAAAAAAAAAAAAAAAAAAAAAAAAAGTCTTCTGAAACCTAGGGCTGAATATCAATTAATCAACTAAGTGTGTTTATGAATGATTTTAACTACAGATTCCAAGGTTGTCCTCTATTAGTGAAACATTGGCAAAACTATTAAAAATAGCTTTTAAAAACACATCCAAAGATCAAGGAGATTGCTCGGTTGGTAAGATCACATGTTGCACAAGTGAGATGATATGAATTGTAATCTCTGATACTAATAAAGAGCCAGGCATGGCTGTGGGCATTTGTAACCCCAGGTACAAGAGGATGGTTGAGGTTTGATGGCTGCCAACCTGTTTCTAGTCCAGTGAAAGACCCTGTGTCAAGGATACGAGTGATAATGGAGCACACTGACTTTCCTTAGCCTCCATCTGTACATAGTTGCACACACATCGGTGTACACACATAGAAAGAATAAACAAAGAGACTACATTCAAAAGAGTTGGGGATGTAGTTCAGTAGTAAAGAATTCTTTAAAACGCACTGGGTCCATGAACTCAGTCCCCAAATGCCAATTCCTGGCACCATACACAAACAAACAAACAACAACAAGCACATTCAAGGCTGAGGAGATGGCTAAGTTTGATCCTGATACCCATATAGGGGGAGAAAAAGATCAGGTGCTAAGATGTTTGCTTGTAATCTCTGCACTGGGGAAACAGACAGATGGATCTCAGGATCTTTCTGGCCAGCACAAGTAGCTGACTCCAGTGAGACACCATGTCTCAAGAAATACAGTGGAGAGTGGTAAGGGAACACACCTAGTATCAAATCTGACTTCTACATGAGCAGGCATGGGCATGTGCTCATGTACATACATGTATACATATACACTGCACATGTGCATGTGGGGACACACACCCTTTCAGTGAGAATATCAACAGACATAAACCATTTTAATTTATTTTAATGCAATTTCAAATGTATAGAAAATGATTAATAATAATAAAAGCAATGTCTGTGTATTCCAAATACAAATTCACTCACATCTTTCATACCTATCGACCTGCTTCCTCATAAGGTACACCAGTATCCCAAGCCATTTACAAAAGGCTTGTGAAAATCGTGCTTCTTACTCTCCAGTGCTTCAGCATTTCCTGAGAACAAATACACATCCTTATATAAATGTAGGGCAATTATTTAATTCAGTATGACATGTATTCTGTATTATTATCTATTATAAGGTTCTTTAGCAAACATTGACAATTATTTCATTATTTTCCATTATAGCCCCTTCTGCCCCATCCCTAATTCAGAATACAACTGGGATAATGTATTTCATAAAGTTATAAAATGTATTTCACAAAGTTGCCCTTTAATCCAAAAGAGTATTCAATGTCTTCTATGAAGCTAATATTTTCAATATAGGTAAAGTGTTGAGAATTAGCCCGATATTGCTCCAGCTTGCCAGGAAGGTGACAAATTCCCATCAGGTATAGTACATAAGAAGTGAATCTTTCCATGTGTGCCATATCAAGTGGCACTAAATGTCAGGCGGTGGTATTATTGGTCACTTAGTTGAGGTACTATGTATCCAGTTCGTCCACTGTGAAGTTATTATTCTCCTCTTCATATTAACACGAGTAATTTTCTCATTAAATTTCTTTCAGCCATGAAAGCATTCCATAATGATTCTTTACCAATCATTATAACTATTTAACAATTATTTCTAAATTTGGCAATTTTTTCATACGATAATTTGGAGGCAGTTCTCAACTATTTTATGTTTTTTTCTATGGACCCATTGGTGTCTTATTCAATAAATTATAATAAAGCACTCTAAAACTTCCATCATGAGTTGTTACATAGTTGGTAAGGGAGTCCTTTTGTGTTGAGCACTATGTCTTTTGGATGGGTCTTGATTATTTTATCAGCCACTTTGAATCACAGCAATATGCACTAAACTCATCTTGTATTTTCACTACAGCTCTAGAATAAGCCTTGGTCCTTTCTCATGAGGAATGGTACTTAAAATATAGCTAACAATTATAGTTTAAAATACAAATTTTAAGAGCTCCTCAGCACCTTTTCTTTTATGGTTAGAGGTTGGCTGGGTAAATCTAATGGCTAAAAGGCAAGCATTATATTCTAAATCTTAAAATAATTATAAAATGCAGCAGCATTTCTTCTATGTTAAAATTTAACATGCATCAAACCCTTAATGGTCGCTTCTTGTAGGATGGAAAGGAAGTAAAGAATTCTACATTAATTGCTCACACTGATTATAAGGCAGTCTCTAATTTAAAAAACCATCAAAATGTAAAAATATTCTTTTTGAAAATCAAGAAAATAAGCAATTTGCCTCAAAGCTCATATCCTTATAACTTCATGCAGAATCATTCAAATGATTTAAGGAGAATGTTGAATAATATCACAAACAAATTTGATACATTTATTCTCTTATTATCTAAACTATATACTCTTTTCTTTTCACTAGGCAGTGGTGAAAATTTACAAGAGAGATTGAATAAAAGCCCATATTTTAATTTTCATTCTTAGTTTGCAGTGTTGGAGAATGAACATATGCATGCTAAATAAGTAATCTATCACTGGAGTTACTTTAATCATGGAAGGTAAAAGATGTTTTTATCCTGACCCTTATTTTAATTTTAATAGATATATGAATATCTATATTTTACAGATAGCTGAAAAGAAATGGCCACTGGCTTTTTTACCCCTCAGTGGTTGAGTTTGAAGAGGGTCTGTTAGTACTGGGAGCAGGCTGCCCCTCCTTGTATTTTCTTATGTGTCTACATTTTAGTAGGTATAACATATTTCCCTCAGTCTGAAAACCTAATGATCTTAAATCCAAGAATATTTTACCTGTGATGATAACACATGGGTAACATTTTGAAGATAGCATGATGCTTTAATTCACATCCAGCTTGCCTCCAATAGCCTGGAGCAAGCCTTGCCTCCGCACCTTCTCTATTTGCACTCTTACGAGTTTAATTGACCTGACTAGTCCTGCCTTCTCTTATCTGAAAGAAAGGTAATGTCCCAAAGGAAGACCTACAACAAAAGGTCATTGTAAAGATGGAATGAGAGAATTCTTGGAAAATGCATAGCCCAGTGACTGATGTTCAATAGTGTCAGCTAATGAAAAGTTGTCTAAAGGTTGAGGAGAAATGTCATTTCTGTATCTGCAATGGATATTTTTCCTTTGACCCCCTTATAACAACCCCATACTTTTTTCCCCTATGAACAAACATGTGTGATTCAACAGGACATCTTTCTATTTGTTTTATGTAAGCACACTGTACTTACTTACATTGTATGTTAAGTACACTGTCATTGTCTTAAGACACACCAGAAGAGCATGTTGGATTCCATTACAGATGGTTGTGAGCCACCATGTGGTTGCTGGGAATTGAACTCAGGACCTCTGGAAGAGCAGTCAGTGCTCTTAACCACTGAGCCATCTCTCCAACCCAGGACGTCTTTCTAAAACTACAGAATGGGAGTTTTATTAGGAAGTTTAACCTAATAACTCCTAATAAACCAGAGTTTATTAGGAAGCTGCCCTAGGTTGCCAGCTCTCCAAACTCATCTTCTGCTCTGGTATCTCCTAACATCACATCTCTAGGAAAGCCTTGGACCCTAACAGCCCGCGCCTCAGAAAACAGACTCAACCTTTCTGAGCGCTAGATAAACAGAAAAGGGAGAATGAGCACACACCCTGCAGTGTTGGTTTAGGCCTTCAGGGAGTTACACAGGCTAGCAGTGACTCCTTTCCAGACTTACTGTTGCTAGTCCTGGGGGAAGTTAAGCTAAGACAAAACAACATAGATGAGTAACATTTTAAAGAAAGCAGAAGATATCCCCCAACTTCTCTGATCAAGGCTTCCTCGTTTCCCTTTAATTCTTTAATTGGCCTTTCTTCTAAGAGGGATTTACTTCTTTATTTGGCAGGCTTCGGCTGGCATCTGTATGGTTTCTGCAAGGCTGGGCCAGAAGGTTTGCCTCTTCAAGGAGTTCTAAGGGATTCCCTGCTACTTTCTAGGGTTTCTTTTAATGCTATCAAGGGTTTAGTGAACCAAGGTCAAGGATGATGTGTGAGTGTGCAGGGAGAGGAAAGACACTGGGACTCCTCCTTTATTTCAGAGCAATTACATCACTTATTCTGGCCAGTCTCCCAGACAGGCTTGCGAGGCTGTGGATGAAGCAATAGGTACTACAGCGCCATCACAGGCCCCCTGCCATCTGCACAACTCACCTCCTGTAAAGCTTCAGCAGCCACACAACTAACTCTTGGGAGCATCTCCCACAGTTTTTCTTGCTAAATTGGTTGCCTAAGCTAGAAAAGAATTTTCTGGAAAATAATAAGCATATAGGAAGAGGTGGGAAAACAGCATGGAACATCATTCCCCAGGGGCTCCATTACAATGTGACTTAAACAAAGAGCATTAGAACAAAAATGTGGTTGTATGATCATCATAAGAAGCAATTTATACCAATTACCTCAGGGGGAGGACGATTTCCATCTTGCCAGGAGGAAGCCTCAGGTGCTTGTTTCAATGCACAAACCCTACCAATATTAAAAGTCTTTTTAAAAGCAGGTCACCGACTGAGTTTAGTTTTACCCTTTACTGCTCAGGCATCTCTGCTCCATTGGTGCTCCCTACTACTCCCATAAACCCCAGCTCTGTCAACCATGGTTCACAAGACTCAGAAGTGCCTCACATTCCCATTTCCCTCTAGAAGCTTAACGCTTTTACAGACTAGACACATGGCTGCCTTAGCCTTTCTGGCTGCTTGTTTACTGGCTATGATCACTTATCTGACTTCTGCTATCGGCCTATATAGCCTCTGCCTTGGGGTTTTCGTGGCTGTTCCAGGTCTGTGATTTTCGTCCTTGAGTTCAGTGGTTTGCCAATGATCTAATTCAGCCGACTGTCTGCCTCTGGCTTCTTAATTAGCTCCCAAGGGGCTTTTCTTAAAAGTCCTGGATCATTTTGAAAGGGGCATTTCTGATGCAGAAAAGCTCCTCTCCCATCAGGAGGCATAGCTTAAAGCTTGCTTTGCTCATTCTACACACAGGCCACCAAGGCCCTCGATTATGAAGACATGATACAAAGAAGATCAAGGCAGAAATAATTTCTCTTTATGCCTTTGTTTACTCAATGGTATTATATGTCCACCTATTATACTTAAAACTGGCAGGGCCACAGTGACAGATATATTGCCACTTCTATCTTGGAGGTCTTACAGTCCAGAGCAATAGATCTTAAATTTCATTGTGCATAATAATTACCCAGGGAGCTTATTAAAAGCCAGATATAAATGTTCTGTAACTCAGGGGTTCCGTAGTATAGAATACATCCTAAGCCTCCGTAATTTTTGCTAAACATCCTAGAAAAATGAAGTAAGAGAGCATGTGGGTACTTTGAGATACAGATTCTTTAAGTTTATATCACGAGCCCTGATAGATATACACTGGAAATCAGTTGGAAAATCATAGATATCTAATAATTATTCTAGATGTTTAATAATGCTAAAGAATATGTGCAGGTCATGCTCCATCTGTATTGCTCAACTTACTTTATATGCTTTTCTTCCCCTAGCTTTTGTTATAGGAGTGATCGATATGTCTTTATTTTAGTGATGGAGAAGATAAAAACTATAGCTTGCTCAGTGATAGATTGTGTACATTGGGTTGGCACACAATTTTATTTATTCTAGTGACTTAATTAATTGATGTGAAAAGACCTATCCCACTCTGGGTGGCATCATTCTCTAGGTGAAAGAGGTTCTTGAACTGCATGAGAGTAGAGAAATTGATCTGACTATAAGCAATCAATCAGGTGAGGATTTATGCATTACTTTCTTTCTGCTTTTGATTGTGGATATGATATGGCCAGCTGCTTAAAGTTTCAGCCTTGACTTTCCCAAAATGATGGACCTGAAATTTTGAGCTAAAAGAAACCTCTTTCTCCTGGAAAGAAAGAAAGAAAGAAAGAAAGAAAGAAAGAAAGAAAGAAAGAAAGAAAGAAAGAAAGAAAGGAAGGAAGGAAGGAAGGAAGGAAGGAAGGAAGGAAGGAAGGAAGGAAGGAAGGAAGGAAGGAAGGAAGGAAGGAAGGAAGGAAAGAAAGGCAATTACAAAATCTATCATTAGATCTGCCGTGTTTCAAGCAACAAGTTGGGAACAGCAGCCAGTCTGTAGCAAGTAGGACTATCACCTTCACAATATTCCAAATATTCTTGTCCAGTTCAGAGAAGAGATGTCTCCGGGCCTCTGTGTGCACTGATTGCCTAGTGATGCAAGAATATGAAGCAATGGTGAAGGTCAGAGGTGCATCAAGCCATGAGAACCTGAAACATCTTAAAGAGTTCCCGATGGTGCTGTTATGGGCCCACTGTGATGGGAGGTTGCTGGGATGGGTTGAAGGTATCTACTTTTGAAACTGAGTCTGTAGAAATGTGGGGTAATATATTCCCATTCTCCTCTGGAATATTATTAGCCTCAAGCTTTTCCCTTGCTTTTATTTCCTCTCAGATAAAATACTCAAGATGAAATTCTGTCTACTTGAAGTGACAAGTGCCCCTTTTAACCATCTGTGGTTGTCTAAATCCATTCATCTCCAGTGGGGAGCCTATGGGTCTTCCGTGACTTTCTGTTGATATCTAAATTAGACTGCTGTTAAAGATCTACTTGGAAATATTTTTAAAAACAAAAGATCTTAAGTATTCCATGTAATAGACAGACACCTAAAAAGTCCAAGAAAAGTGGGGAAGACATTTACCACCAATTCTTTTGTCTCAACCCTGTGTATCAGCACAACTTTCAGTGTTGTTTTTTCTAATTTTCTAATGGAAACTGTTAAAAACTTACTTGCTGTCTCATCTCCACATCAGGGAAGATGCTGTGAAGACAAACAAGTCAAACTCAAGGTAGGTACTCTAAATATTTGGAGAGAGGAAGTAGGAAAAAAACACCCATAGATATCCTAGTGAATATCATCTCAGGTTTTGAGATAGGTTTACAACAGAATCTTGGAGAGCAAAACTTATTGTCCTGAGTTCCCGCTTCACCTACTTCTCTGAGTGTTGCAAACACTCATGTGTTAATAACACTTTGGGCTTGATTCAAGCATCCTCTCAATTCTAAAAGACATACAGATGCTGCTCTTTCCCCTGTGAGAAGAAATGGAAAATTCTTGTTACAGTAAAACATGTGAAGGCTTAGATTCCATAGACTCTGGCCAGTGTGAACTTGCTTAACCTTGGTTTCTTTAGCTATGAGATGAAGCTCATATTTGTGCCTCTTTCTCAAACAAATAAGAAAACTCACATGAAATCCATCATGATCTGGGCCCATAGAAAGCTTATAGTCAATATTAAATTATTATTATTGTTATTATTATTGATTACTTCTTAGTTTTATTGGCATCAGAATTTTTAGGAAAAAAACCCCTCCTTTCTAATCATTTCAGCAAACAAGGTGTAACCCCAGCATGATTCCAACACTCATGAGGCAGAGGCAGGGGGATTGAGAGTCCAAGGCTAGCCTAGGTTCCTGTCCTAATTTTATTTCTATTACTATGATAAAAAATCCAGCCCAAAAGCAACTTCAGGGAGATGCTACACCCTGCCCAGCTTTGCATTTGACCTTCATGGCATTAGGGAACGAAGAAAGGATAGATGTAAGGTAAGGCTGGAAGTGGATGGGTCATCACTGGGATAGTGATGAACCAGCAGCCTGGAAACGAGGCTTGCTTATCATATACAGTTAAAGAAGGAAGCAGGTTAGCTAATCTCCACAGTGGGGTCTCTGAAGCAGTCTCAGGCTGCAATCATTCTGGAGGAGGAAGTTATGGTTGGTACTTACTACACATACTGTCAACATCCATTCCCCAAAGCCTGGCTCACAGAAAGCCTTGCCAGCCCATGGGTCTGAGAATTGAGACAGACATGGCCATACTCATGTTGATGATACACATTCACCCAGGATTCATCTGCTCCCCATAGTTTTAGCTTATAATTCCCATCCATTGTTGCTGAGGTGTCCATCACCACATCCACAGTCAAGAGCCAAGAGAGATGAGTGGACACACATATACTGCTTGCTTGCTGTCATCCACCTCTCCTATATAGTACAGGGCATCTTGCAATGTGGTGAATCTTCCTGCATCAATGAACAGTCAAGACAATGATCCACTGAGATGCTCACTGACCAACCTGATAAAGACAATCATTCATTTGACACTCTTGTCCCAGGTGATTATAAATTATGGGAAGTTGACATCTTTTCTTTTCTTTTCTTTTCTTTTCTTTTCTTTTCTTTTCTTTTCTTTTCTTTTCTTTTCTTTTCTCTTTCTTTCTTTCTTTCTTTCTTTTTTTTTTTTTTGAGTTATTCACTTTACATTCTATTCACTGGTCCCCTTCCAGTCACCCCTCCCACAATCCTTCGATCATCCCACCTCCTATTCTCCTCTGAGTGGGTGGGGATCCCCCTAGATATTCTCCTACCCTCACACAAGTCTCTGTGAGGCTAGGCTTTTCCTCTCCCCCCTGAGGCCAGACAAGGCAGCTCAGTTAGAAGAACATATCCCACATACAGGCAACAGCTTTTGGGATAGCCCCTGCTCCAGTTGTTTAGGACCTACATGAAGACTAAGCTACATATCTGCTATATATGTGCAGGAAAGCCTAGGTCCAGCCCATGTATGTTCTTTGGTTGATGGTTCAGACTCTGAGAGCACCAAGAGCCCAGGTTATTTGACTCTGTTGGTCTTCCTATGGAATTCCTAGCCAGGACCTGCAATCCTTCCTCCTATTCTTCCATAAGAGTCCCCAAGCTCCATCCACTGTTGAGCTGTGGGTGTCTGTATCTATCTGAGTCAGTTGCTGTGTGGAGCCTCTCAGAGGACAACATTCTCCCATCTGTATGGCTCAGGATCTGCAGGTCTCAGAAGTCGCTATTTTAAACCTTATGATTACATAGTGAATTGGAGGTCAGCATGACATGTATAGCAAGAGTTCACCTAAACCAACAAAGTTGGCTAAACAAACAAAACACCAATAAGCAAGCAAAAGATTAAGACAGTGTGGGGCTCAATACATGCTCTTGCCTGAAGGAATATTACTGGTTTTGACAATCTAGCTGCTGGATATCTTGGGAAGCCCTGTTTTCTTTCAAATGTATTCACTCAGAACAGCTGTATTTTGTAGATATGATATGAATTATATCCTAATAAATTATACACACAACAGTACCATGTGCTCTCCTATCTCCAGGACACTAAGATAGATTAAAGAGACACTAAAATGAAGCAAGAACAGTTCTGGCCCCAGGACATGAGCATAAGTAGTCAGAGGTTAGTCTATATCCTGACTCATAGTGTCAAACACGTCAAGAGCTGACTTCAGTTCTTACACTACAAAGAAATGGACGAGTGCTGGTCAGGAATGGAACCCAAGGTGTCCTGTGACTCTCTGACATAGCTTCTTACCACTGTGGGCCCAGGACAATCTTCTCTATATGTTTTCCTTGGCTGGCCTAGGGTGAAGTTGGCCACTGTCTTATAATGGTCTGCTTACTAAGGGGTTGGGAATGGATACTGCAGGAACAGAGCTAATTGGGAGAAGATGAAAACCTGTTATCTGCATGTGTTGGCCAGGTTGGAGGAATAGGATAGAGAGTGGATGAAGTAAATTTCCAGTCACATGAGGAAATCACAAATTGTGACCTCTCCATTCCTGCGAGACTGGGAAGCTCTAAAGAGAAACCCTTGTCAGTGTCTAGTTACCACTTCCATCACCCTTTAGGCCACACTGGGGCTTAGAACTGCTGAAGCCTGAGAAGTTTCCTATTTCACCTTGATTTTTGATTGTTTATTAGGAGAACGAAAACAGTAATTTCCAATGCAAGGACAATAAAGTACAGTTGGAGCAAAAATCTGGAGCAGCAAAGATGAGTTTTTGGAACAAATATCCCAGTATTTTGGCTCCATTAAATGGAATCATTAAAATTGGAACAAAGCAAACAACAACAACAAAAACAAAATAAGTAGACTCTTAAAGATAAAGAAGTTTTTGGCTAGGATGAGATGCCTCTTTTAACAGCAAGGGAAGGGTTTGTAATAGAGCAGAGGACCCCAGAGATGGTTGTAAGTTGGGAAGTATGGCTGTCAGAAAGCTATACTATTGGGTCTCTGTGGGTTTGGATAAGTTTATGATTTCTTGTTTTCTGGTTCATCCATCACCTGCCAAGGAAACCATACAACTTTTAAGATATTTCTAAGCATAAAAATGTAACCACACAGCTCTTAGATTTCTTTGGATGACTGGTAGATTTTCATGCCTAGTTTCATCCAGGTTATTGACATGCAGTTATTACACAATGTTAGTTGTATTCCAGTGGCTCTGGATCTCACATTTTGGAACACTGGACTTAAATTCTTCCAGCTAGACCTTGTGTTTGGTGGCTTATAAATCTTTTTTATTTTGTCTTGTTTTATTTTTCCCACAAATCAATTTATTATCCAATACTTTACTTAAATATTACCATCTCCCTGGGAGACATTATTTTCCATTTTATAGATTAGGAATAAAACAGTTCAAGGAGCCTAAGTACCCTGTATTACACAGGATTAATAACATATCTGGAACTGTCGTAGTTAGGCTCCTATTTCTGTAAAGAAACACCAAAATTGGGGAAGAGAGAGTTTATTTTGCTTACACTTCTACATCACTGTTCATCATCAAAGGCAGTCAGGGCAAAAGTTTAAAAAGGGCAAAAACCTCGAGGCAGGAGCTGACACAGAAGTCATGGGGGAGTGCTGCTCTGGCTTGCTCCTCGTTGACTTTCTAGAAAGCTTGCTTCCTTATAGAACCCAAGACCACCATCCCAGGGGTAGTAGCACCACCCACAGTGAGCTGGGTTCTCCCACTTCAATTATCAATGGAGAAAATGCCCCACAAGGCTTGTCCACAGGTGACAATATTTTCTCAGTTTCAGCTGATGTTACCTTTTCTAAAATGATCTTAGTTTCTGCCCAGTTGATGTAAAACAGTCAGCACAGGGACCCAGACAAACATGTGTGTGCCTATCTCCCTCTTTGTGTGTGTTTGCTAATACACGTGTGTGTAGATTCCAGAGGTCTATGTCAGATGTCTTTTTTTTTTTTTTTTGCTGCAATCACACGAGGTTTATTGGGGGACCAGTGCACTGGGGTCGAGCTTGTAACCCACGCAGGGGCAGAGGAGTTCAACCCTGAGCAGCTGAAGTCAGGGGTATTTAAAGGAAAAAAATCACAAAGCAAGGGGTGGGGAATGGAAAGAATTTGCGTTATGGGGAAGTACAGAATGTTCTAAGTTAGTCTTTCTCAGTTCTCTCTATGTTAGTTTTTGAAACAGGATGCCTCATTGGACCTAGACTCTTCTGTTTTATCTAGACTGGCTAGGCAGCAAACACCCAAGAGCTACTATCTATGTCTATTTCAGGGCTGGGATTACAGACATTTCGAATATGATGAAATTTAAAGTGACTATGGTAACATAATCTGGGACTGACAATGGGTGTGTTTCCAAAAAATCTCAACTGAGGAATATAGATACTCTGGGTATGAGTGACACTGTGTCTGTGGGCTAGGGCCCTGAAAGAAAGCAAAGGACCAACATTTGCCTCTCTGCTTCCTGAATATGGATACCACATGACCTATGACCTCACTCTCCTAATGGCATGCTTTCCCAATGTGACTGGTGACTGACTGTATCATCAAACTATGAGCCATAATAAACCTTTCCCTACTTCTAAAATTTGCTTTTGTCCTATATTTTGTGGCAGCAGTGAGAATAGTCACTAATGGGAATACCTTGTTCCCAGGGTCAGCTCCATCCTTTGCTCTCCCTGACTCGTGATCTACTGCTCTCACTCATTGTACACGTGCTGCCAATTACTTCTTGGCATTAGAACCTATATCTACCAGTCACTGAGCCCCTGGACCATGGACAGTTTTCACAGCATTAGCATCCTTCTCCAGTTGGCTTCTAACTTAAATGCCTGATCTGTGCTGTTCACTCTCTCTAACTTTTACCTTAAACCCATGGTCTCCTGGTTGCCCCATGGATGTAGAAAGAGAGAAGAAATTAAGGTGTCTGATTCTAGAATCATCTATATTGAGATGAAGTTAAGTGAAAGAAGGGACAGCCAGTGGAACTGAGACAGACGAGAGTAAGAAGTGAAGGGTTTGGGGCAGGGCTAGGGAGATAGCTCAGTCAGCAAGCATGAAGAGGGGCTGGGTTTGATTTCCAGCACTTATGTAGCAGAGTGGGTGCAGTGGCATGCACCCATAGTCCAAGCTATAGGGAGTTTGGAACAGGAAATCCCATGAGCTTCTTGGCTATCTATCTAAACTGATGAGCAGCAGGTTCAGTGACAGAGCCTACATCAAAAGTAAGATGGATAGAAATTGAGGAAGACACTTGTCTTGATCTCAGATCCTTACAGGCATGTGCACACTGGGGCACTCACAGTCTCACAAATATGAACTCATACATGTATACCTGTGCACAAACTCATTGACTTAACACACAAATATACACACACTAAAGCTACTGAGTTTGTTTAGAAATGATGCAAATGATGAGTAGGGGTGTTTTGGGGAAAAAAAGAAATTAAACTAAACATAGCTGAGCAATTCTTAGAAGGATACAGAAACTTTGGATGGTACAAATAGCCAACAGGAAAAGAATCAATGAAACAAAGGAAAGGACTGAAGAGAGGGGACCTTGGGAACAGATAGCTCTATAGATCTCAAGGATAGGACAGGAACGTAATTTGATCTCATATTAAATCCAGACTGATTGGATCTGACTGTTTTATATACCTACCTTGTTGCTATGCAAAACACACCTATCAGAAGCAAGTTCATGAAAAAAGGAAGGTTTTGTGTTAACTTATAGTTCAAAGGATATGGTCCATCATGCTAGAGGTATACGGCTTTGGGCAGGGGCAGAAGGAAGCTGGTCACGTTGTGACCACAGTCAGGAAGTAGACCAATGAATGCTGATGCTCACCCTTCTCCCTTTTATTTATGGGGACTCCAGCCCAAGGAATGATACTGCTCACTTGTAGGATGGATCTTCCCACCTCAACTAACCTAATCTAGATAGTTCCTCACAGACAGGCCCAGATTTTTGTTTCTACGCTGATTCTAAACCTTGTCAAGTTGACAATCTGATTAACTATCACATTGGCCGATAAGATTTCCGTACATAATTTATCCACAACTGATGGTTCCTGCATGCAGTAACAACTTCCTGAGTGCTTAGCCTAAGCATAAAGAGTTTGGTGAAGTAATAATAACCTAGAAATTAACTAGAAAAAAAGGGGAGAGGAATGGAAAGAAAAGAAAAGAAGAGAAGAGAAGGGAAGGGAAGGGAAGGGAAGGGAAGGGAAGGGAAGGGAAGGGAAGGGAAGGGAAGGGAAGGGAAGGGAAGGGAAGGGAAGGGAAGGGAAGGGAAGGGAAGGGAAGGGAAGGGAAGGGA
>CM052713.1:33419892-33438146 GCA_028551405.1 Uromys caudimaculatus
GCAAGAAATAATTTGAAGCAACAAAGGTATCCTTAGGCGATGGGCATGAAACATGTCAGCCTACCTTCAGAGTACCTAGATGAGGGTGGGTGAGAGGCAAGCAGAATGAAGCAGTGCTGGCCCAACTGTTGTCTGCTTGGTAATTATCTCATTCCTAATGCTACAAGGTGGCTCTAGAGAAATTCTGACCACTCTGGGGGATAAACTGGTTCCCATGAAATGAACACTTATGCTGGGGAGGGGTGGTTTCAGTGTCTGTCAGGGACAGTTTGTTCCCATTTATGGAGTGAGCTCATCATAGGGTGACTCTCCACAAGGCTCTGTTGCCCCTGCAATCTAAGGTGACCACAGGGTTAAAACAAAGACTGGAAACTTTTGAGCAAACCTATGGGAACAGAACATTGTAAAAGCTGACACTATAACTTGTCAGTTACTCTTTGTGCCACTAGCTCGGAAGGGGAATGAGATAGGTTACACATCACCAGCTCTTAAGTTGACATTTCTTGAATGATTAGCATGCTCTGTTCAGAACTGAGCAGGAGCAAGGTCACTGAAACCAGGGCTAAACCTGGCATATCTGCCTTTATTTTGTTTCTGTGCTCTTCCAGAGTGGTCCACCTAATTGAAGGCAGTACAATTAGCTAGTCATTGCATCTATCCAGAGAGAATCCACTACTTGCTTTTATGCTTCGTAGCTGGCATCATGTGTACTGGCCTTAACTCCCAGGAAAGCTAACTATGACTTTAATTTATTAGAGCTGTGCCACTCATGTCAATTGGGGGATCAGCAGGTTAGGTCAGCGAGTGTGCTCTTTTAAAATGCTGTACAAAAAAAGTCTTTCCCCAAGATATTTCTTTCTCAGTATTTGAACATTCTGTCATAAATGGAAGGATGAAAGCCAAGTTACCTGAACATTTCTTTTCTGGACTTCACAAAGGACTTGACACCAGAATATTTACAAGCCATAATGTAGGTAATGCAAAATTCATAAGTTTTCACTATGCTTCTTAGAATGAGGCATTGTACTATTATGAATCTAGAGGACATGTTCACTGCATCATCTTTGGTTGAGATGCTTATACTCGGCATTTTATTCCTTTTGATAGCATATGACCACACTCCTATCCACTGACGGTCCCACTCCTTTTGACATAGCCTTGTTCATCTACGTCCCAGAACCACCTAACCCTCACACTGGCCATTTATTCGGCTGTGCTTGCCCCTGTACAAAAGTTAAATAAATTTATAGTCATGCGTTTTTATGGATTTATTCTCGATGTAAATCTAGCAAATGGTTGAATTCAAATTTTTTTTTAAAAAATTGGCTACATTTGCAAATATTTGAAATGAATTTGTAGGATTCTGACCTCCCTGCTCACCTGTTTCACTAACCTCTCTATGATTTTGTTACTTGAATATCATGTTTGCCATGTTTACATAAGGTCCTGAGTAGCTGAGCCATCTAAACTTTGCTTTAAGGTTCATATGTCTCCAAGCTGTCTTGTCCATCTGTATTTAGCAGCTGTGTCTGTCTGTCCCCTCAGCTTTCTCATAGGTTTTCTCCTCAATGGTGCTTCCTTCCAACTCCCCTTTCTTTCCTGGGTATCCCTTTTCTCATGTGTAACAGGAAAGAACACTAACAAATGAGGCGTATTTACAGTCCCTCCATGTTTTCTTTGCATATTGCAGACACAATTTGTTCTTAGAAGCCATAGGAGGCACAGAGAAAGGCTGTTAGATATGTCTGTCCAAAGAAGACCTGAGCCCAGAGGAAAGGGTGCTGACCTTTGACCACCTCCCCACTTCTCTCAGACTTCATATTCACACAGAACATATTTTCCAATATGCTACTCAAGCACAGAGTTGTTGTATATAGTTACCTGAAACATGTACACATTAGGGCTCCCTATTATGTGGTATGTGCAAAAGGAAGCTATTTCAAAAACTGAGAAGAACCCTTTCCTCCCTGAGCATTCTGCCAATAATTATATCGTAAAGCCCTTCTTCTGTTGTGTAGGCCCCTTCCCAGGATGCTTTTGTGGGAGCTGAAATGAAAGGCTTTGGTGAGTTTGGTATTCACTGCAGCCATTACCAGTGGTTTGCCACCTGCCCACACCAGCATCTCCAGGGAGACAGTGGATTTCAGCTGCTGCATCGCCAACCTGTTGCCAGGGAAACAAGAGAGGGCAAGAAATCCTCAATGACATCCAATTTCCAGGCAGTCAAGACACCCCTGAAAGGAATTGCAGCAGTTCTCTGAAGGAACCTGAAATAGACTTCTAATTATAAATTCTAAGCCTTTTCCTGTTACAGCAGATATTCTGTCTACGGAAATCTTAGCCTTCAGTCATTCTCTGTTTACCAAGTATACGTTCCAGACATTAGGATAGCTAGAGAGCTTTCCAGAAGGGAGAAACAATCCAAGAACACACAGAAAGAAGCTAAGTGAGGAAAACAGGGTAGTAGTGAAGCAAAGAAAAAGTGTAATGCACTTCTAAGGCAAGTGAAGTCATAAATACTCACATGACTACCAGTCCAGCATTTTAAAATTAGGTGCATTTGTGTGGAAATAGATTGAAAATTCCTATACATATATGCATATATTAGAGACTGTGAGACTTGTCCAGGATGTGTTTTTTGTTTGTTTGGTTGGTTGGTTGGTTGATTAGTTGGTTGGTTGGAGGATTTTTGGTTTTTTGAGACAGTTTCTCTGTATAGCCCTGGCTATCCTGGAACTCACTCTGTAGATCAGGGTGGACTCAAATTCACAGAGATCTACCTGCCTCTGCCTCCTGAGTGCTGGGATTAAAGTCATGTGCACCACTGTGCAGCCAGCATGTGGTTTGTTGGTTTGTTTGTTTTTTAATGCAGATGCTAAAGAACTTCTGCAGAACTCCTTTGTGTGAGTGAAGCCTCCATTCAGAAAGGAGTGTGTGCAGTGTCCGCCGTTCACGACTAACTTCACATGAAACTTTCAAGTGTTCATAAATTTAGCTATGATGCCATGTCTAGAACCACACAAGCAATCATGTATGGGAGTTTATAGGTATGTAGCATGTATCTCCCAGGATAGGGATGTGTGTGTGTGTGTGTGTGTGTGTGTGTGTGTGTGTGTGTGTGTGTGATATGTTTGTGAGGTGTGTGTTCATGTGTAGGCCTATGTTCATGCCTATGTGAGCATATGCAGAGCCCAGAGGAGGGTGTTACATCTTGCCTTATTTCCTTGAGACAGGTCTCTTATTGTACCTGGAGCTAGATGGGTAGCCAGCAAGCCCAGTGACTCTCTACTTTATTCCCTAGAGACAGGTCTCTTATTGTACCTGGAGCTAGATCAGTGATTAGCAAGAGCAGTGATTCGTTTGTCTTCACCTCAGACAGCACTGAAGTTACAGGCATGCCTGTGAGCATGCCTGGCTTTTGACATGGTGCTCGGTCCTCAAGTTTGCACCCCAAGGGTTGTTCCTTGAAGGGGTCTCTCTCCAGCTCTTCTGTGCACTTGCAACCCTGCCATTCTTATTCTATTTTATGCAACCAAAGCTCTGGTGAATGTCGTGTTTGTCATGGAAAAAAATGATGCTGGCAATGGAATGAAGGTAAATGTGTCAGCCTGATGTATCTTTTCTCCCTCTCCTCTTCTTTATCCTCTTGCCCTCAAGTCTGATTATGTGGCTTGAGGTGCTTACAGAACTTGGAGAAACATGTTCTTACATTTATTGGTTTATTAGAAAGGAATGTTTTGCTTTTGTCACACTGTAGATTGAATAAAAGAGACTTTCTAGCTAACAACAAGCAACCAAATGAAGAAAAGAAACACAGGGCCTGGATGCTTGTGAGCACAGGACCATCTGAACCTGGGGTCTTGAGTGTGTAACCCTTCCAGTGTGTTAATAAGTTCTTGCTACTGTCTTTTTATTTTATTTTTATTTTATCTTTTTATTTTTCTTCTCTCATGCAATAAATACATCCTAGCTGGAGCCTCCCCTCTCTTTCTTCCTCCCAGCCCCCATACCTCCCCTCTCCCCCAGATCCAGTGCTCTCCCATTAGAAAAGAGCAGGCCTCCCAGGGGTATGGATGGAAATCAGTGTAATGATTGCTACCTTCTCCTGAGCCTTCAGGTCTTGAGCTACACAGAAGCTCTACAAATCTTGTTCATCTCCCATCCTCCTTAGACATTATAGTAACACGGTCACTGCATGGTGATGGCTCAACTACGTATGATCCTATTCTACTAGACTTGGTGTAGAAACTCAGCAAGGCTTGCATGATTCAGCATTCTTCTTGGTTTCTGTGTAGTTCTCTTCTCTCTGGGGGTACAGTGCAGGACACCTTTGGAATGAAGACTTTCTTGTGACCTATCATCAGGTAAAATGGGTTCAGAAAGGTGGGTGAGGATTAGAATTACTACAGTCCATTTTACAGAAGAAAATTCTAGTTTCCGTGGCCTGCCTTATAGTGATGATTACAAGTCGAGAATCATTAAGAAAATTTCCTAATAATGAAGCAAATGTCATATTGGTAACCTGCTATGAGCTTCGTTCCCATGCCTGCCATCTTCCCACCTACCTGCTTACCTCCTTGTGGAGTTTAAGACTCTTTCCAATCTCTGGGCCTGAGAACAGTGTTCTCTGAGGTAAGTTCCTGAGGCGAGTACTTCTCAACTTTCTGTATACAACTGAACCAGGCAGGCTCTGGTTTAGTAGGTCTGGGTCATCAGTAAGCTCCTAGGTAATACCAAGGTTGCTGGCCCAAGATGCTGGACTATAAATTCCAGTTGTGGATTCTGATTGACATCACCTAGAATACTTAATACATCTCAACTTTACAATGTACTTATGTAATTAAAAATGTGTTCATCACTCTATGCACATTACAGTGACAGACTACGTTTGCTTTAGTAAATGAAGCCAGTGTCATCCTTCAGCCATTCACATGTTACATTTATAGAGGACCTGCTATAAATATCACTTCACATCTCTGCTCCATAAAAAAGGAGAAAGGGGGAATGAATGAAGTTGAACTAATTATGCTTAAACTTTAATTCTTTCTTCAAAGCACAGGTGGAGTGAGTAGGCAGAGGTGGAAGTTCATGCTCCATAGGCAGCTTTTGCTTCCTCCCATTGTACGCATGGTCTTCCTTTCATAAATATAATTTCCATGAGATACATGTACAGTATAAAAGAAGAGGGAGAAGAATGGGATTAAAAGCAAACAGACAATCCTGAGGAGAGTGGACACCATGCATAACAAACTGTGTATTACAATGGAGATAAGAAGGCTAACAGAAGGCATGTATTTAAACTTGTACATGAAGCATGCAAGATTGATTTCATATACGACTATCTTGGTTAGGGTTACTATTGCTGTGATAAAACACCAGGACCAAAAGCAACTTGGAGTGGAAAAGATTTTTGTTGTGTTGAAAGCTTTTCTTGTGTTTTTGTTTTGTTTTGTTTTGTTTTGTGTTGGCTTACATATTCTGAATCACAGTCCACTGAGGGAAGCCAAGGCAGGAACTTAAATAAGGCAGGAACCTGGAGGCAGGAACTGATCCAGGGGCCATGAGGAGTGTTTTGTTCTGGCTTGCTTCCTGTGGCTTGCTCATCCTGCTTTTTTGTAGCACTGAGGACCAATAGGCAAGAGGTGGCAACCACTCTCGATAACCTGAGGGAGGCAACATCACTAGTTAATAAAATACCTGTCAGGCTTGCCTGCAGTCCAATCTTAAGGAGGCAATTGCTCAGTTAAAGTTCCCTCCCCTATTGTAACCATAACTTGTGTCTAGTTGACATAAAACTAGCCAGTACAGCCATGTCACCTAATACTACTTTTATGTAGTATTCCTTCTTGGGCTTCCTACATGCTATCCATAATCTTTACAACAATTCCTACAAAGTAAGCTTTAGTGTCATTTGCATTCCAGGAAATTAGGTCTCAGAGAAGATAGGTAAATTATCCAATGTATTGAATTCACACCTACATGATTTCAAACTTGAGTTTCTTCCCATCTGAATCCAAATGCAAGAACTGTGCTTAGGGAGAATGTGTGACAAAAACTTTTAAGGTGTTGATCTTGGAAAAATCAGGAGTTCTGGGCTCTTTAGGCACATCGGAGGACTTTAAAAGCAACCATACACATTGCTTAATATCCTCTCTGCAAGAGAAGTAGTTTTGCTGGATGTATGATTGGGGATCTATGGAGGAGTTAGGGACACTGTATACCTACATGTGCTTGCCGGAGCAAAATTAGAAATGCAATAATTTGTTTCCTTACCAAGGAAGGAAGAGGGCTATGGTGGCCAATACTACATTTTAACATCTACAAAGTGTTGGGAATGAATCCCCAGTACTCTGATGACCTCCTTATCTCTGTGTTACCACTGGGCTAGGTCTTCCCATACCTAGAGATGTGGGTCATACCTTTTCATGGCCTGTTAGGAAATGGGTCCTGGCTAATACACTTCACTGAATTCTTCTACAAGTTAAAGGTTTTTCTACCCCTATGAGTTGCTCTTAGAAACAACCATCTGGGTAGGGATAGCCCTATATGTTTTCTCGCAGATGTTACTTTGTTTCTTCTAAAGAAACACAATGCCCCCTAAATAACCAAATCTCACTTCATTCTTTTAGACGTTTCTAAGCAATCCATTTGGAATTGCTTCCCTCCTGCAGTCTGTCCTGAATGTTTCAGATATTTCACTCATTCTCACAGTTGTCTTCCTGAAGAACGACTTGGTGGGTCTTCTAGGTAGCTGTGCTTTCCCCTTTCTAACTGCAATGATATTCATAATTTATCTCATAATATTGTATTTCCATTCGGTCCACATTTTTCTGTGCATGTAAATCATGCTGACTTAGCTGATCATGTTGACATTAGGAAAATTGTAAGGGATGGAAATATGTCTCACTATTATAAACTGTCTGAATGTACTCTGTGCATGTCTTATACCTTGCAGAGCTCTCACAGGACTTGCATATAAATATCAGACAAAATAAATTTCACATATTTCAAAACCCTGTATCGAATGATTCAGTGCTGGGCCTTGGAAAAGTATTTGTGAAACTGTAATCTTTGTGTCTCTGATCCCTAGGTCAGCAAAGTGTGAATGGAAACTACTCATAAATACATTTGAATAAGCCAATGGATATTATGTTTATTGCATTATTTCTATGTCTTCCTTTCCTGTTTCTCTACAACTACAAGAAATCACGTAGATCAACATTTCTCAAATTCTAATGTGAATATCAGCCACCTGGGATCTTCTTAGCATGCAGATTGTTTCAGTGCATCAGAGCTGGGGCCAGAGTCTGTAAGTGAGGGTGAGCATTTCTAAGCAGAACCTGCATGATACACAGATAGTCTACAGATCATGTTCTCAGTAGTAAGGACATAGATAATGCAGGGCTTCTGCTTTCCTGTATCCCATAACTGCACTTTAGTGCATGACTTTGACAAAATGTGTTTCATAGCTTTATTCTCCCACGTTTGGGGACAGAAGTCCTTGGGTACAAATGTGTTTGCCCATGATGGGAATTATATAGTTACTGAAAGAAGTAAACTTGTATCCAGTCATTTATATCTGACAATTAAGTAATGAAAAAATCTAATTCTGAGGAATATCAGTTCTGTTGAGAATAAAGGCGGGAATATAAGAAGGAAATCCAGAAAGGCTGCCAGTTACAGCCCAACTAATGATGTTACCACAATGGGGTTTTGGTGCATATCACAAGCAGGAAATGGTGCCAGAGAAACGATACAACAAAATTATGATGGAGGGTTTTGTTGTTGTTGATGGTGGTGGTGGTAATGTGGTTTGTTTGTTGTTTGTTTGCTATTAGAAAATGAGAGGAAAATTCTTTCAGTGGCTCTTGAGAGATCCACTCATTATTTACTCTTGAATTTGTCTTAGTATTACTACTAAAGCATTCCAGATTAACTGAGTTAAAGTCTTGGGACCTAGAAAAAGTTTAATTTAAATGCTTAATTACAATCACTCTATAAAGCGGGTTATAATTTAAAAATACATCCTCTTTGTGCCTATCTCTGATTTCCATTATCAAGATCTCTGCTCACCAGACTCAGCATTTAGAAATGTGTGCTTACCAGTTGTCCCTTGATCACCTCCTGTCTCTTTTCATAAATAATGTTTTGCAATTAAGGTCACTGTCTATACCCTAAATATTTTTAAATGCTAATTGGCAAGCTCTCTGTTATGTACAGCATTGGTAAGGTAGATAATAATAGGTTTTTACTGATTATTAAGTGGGGCTCTGTTACAACATAAGTCTAAGGGCTAGAGTCAGTCATGAAAGGAACTGATTTTTCATTTGTCGTTATGGCAGTAGATGCCACAGCAATCATCATTATTGCTGCTATTCTGTGGAAAGGCATCCATTTCAGAAGCTCTGAGTACATTTTCAGAATGTGTAATCAAATTTTCCCCTACCCATTTGCACACATCACCGAGCATTTTGTATCTATTCAGGTAATGCTCGGCTATCGAGCCGCCTGCATGCAACTTTACGCTGTGTCCAAAATGCAAATATGCCATGGCTAGGTCAGAAAAAACATTCAGGCAATAGTTGGGTAGAACTGATTAGAGGATGATACAGTGTGTCAGCCATGTTTTCCTCTCCTTTTCCGGCCCCCATCCATCTTTCTGCTTGTGATCATCACAAAATCTCTACTCGCCATCAGGAACTCCTGAGATATTTAAGAGAGAAATTATGGGGAAGGGGTGCAGAGAGAACACTGGGGTGTTGAGAAAGATAGTTAAAGCAGAAAAGAAGGATAAGGTGACAGCAAGAGGTGGTGAAGCAAGATTTCGGGAGAGGCATGTAAACAGGACACAGAAAACAGGGTCCCAAAGAAGAAAGATAGTTAAAATCCAAATTTGCCCCAAGTTTCAAAGGAGTTTTCAACTTACAAGTGAAATAAACCCCCAAATGGAATCATAACATTCCTTCATCCGAGTCAACTTCTAAATGAGTTTCTTAGAGATTTTGGTTCTTAGCAAATTGACCGATCTTTGCCATTCCTCTAATAGCACACTTTACCAAGGAAATATCCACCTAACTCGTTCGTCTCAGTTCCTTGGCCCTTTCGCGGTTTCGGGGGGGTGCCTGCTCAACTTGCTTTGCCATCATCTCCATCTTTGTAGAGCACTGCCTCCAGAATCATGCTCTGGCATTCTCTGCACACTGTCAGATCAAGCCACCCTGTTCCGGCCTTCACCTTTCTCCAGGCTCTCCGTCTAGCCAGATTTCATTTCCTGTCTGTTGCCAGAATGCACATGCTCACATGATTTCTCACTTCCGCTTCCTGTCTCCTTGTAACGATAGCGATTTAACAAACCTTCCTCCTGGATTGAGTCTCTCTCCCCCTCCACTCCTCTGTACTCACACAGCTGACAATACAGAAATACAGAAAATGCTTCCTTGGCATTCTTACAGACCTCTGATTCTCAGACTGGTCCGTTCTCGCACTTTCTATGGCGGTTACAGATGTTCCTTGGCTCACAAGCAGGTAAACCCTTTATAAGTTGAAAATATTGTAACTTTAAAAGGTGCTTTTAGAGGGGATTTTTTAAGGCCTTTTAATTCTCCTCCTGAATGGACAGTGTGACAACACAGCACATTGTACAGACTGTGGGTTCTTTTTCTTTGGAATCCCAGGAGCACCATGCAACATGTCACCATGAGAAGATAAAAATCCAAAATTCAACATGAGGTTTCTACTGAATATGTATTCCTTTCACTCGAAAACTCTTAAATCAACTAACTGTGAGCCAAGCAGCCTTGACATTGCATATGTCTTCCTCTGTCTCTTCCTCCAGGCTCCACCACTTCTGTCTCTTCATCAGACTCACCTTAGGACTTTGCTTCCCAGTGTACTGTCAAGCCCCAGGAATAATGAGGCTAGAGTTTCCTCAAGTATCTTTCATACTATCAGCAAATTCCATTCTTTTCACCAGCTTGTGAAAAGCCTGGGACACTCACAGCTGTCTTTCTCTATGTTTCCATAGTTTTTGATCTTCAGGTCAATCTTCCATTTTTATGTTGCCTAAACATTTTCCCCTTCACTAAAGGGCCAATTATTATTATTCATCCCTACTAGCTTACGAAACTGTTATTCCTCACATCTTAAAATGTAACCAAAGCACAATATCCGTGCTAAGACCAAGTCAAGAATGAGGAATGGGCTAGGTTTCCATGCATCACAGACTCTTGGTCCTACTTCCTTCTGGTATTTACCTTCATCTCTCAAACTCATTCCAGGTGGGATTAGCCTCCAGGAGCCCCAGAGAGATCTGTGCCTTCCACCATGTAAGAGGAAAGATGGCTGACATAGAGCCTGGAAGTGGGTTCTCACCAGTCATCAATATACCTGTGTCTTTATCTTGTTTTTTTTCCTGCCTCAGGAACTTAGAGAAACATATCTCCATCCTTTGTAAGCCATTTAGTTGTGGGAATTTTGTTGTGGCAGCCAGAACAGGTTACTGCGACCTCCCTGAGCCAGCCATTTTCCCACCATGTCTCTTTCACAAGACCTAAGCAATCATTTAAAAATAGAAGTCTGATTTTATTGTGCTGCTTGAAATCCTGCAATTGTGTCTCCTCTCATTCCAAATAATGGCAGGGACCTTACAGTGGCTGCAAGCCCCACTGAGTCTCTCTGAATTTCTACTTTCCACACTGCTCCACTCAACTGTTCCTCAAACTCTGCAGCCATTGCTCGCCTGCCGGCCGCTGTGCTATTTGTTTTCTACAATCTTCTAGATAACAATAGTATTTTTTTTCTTTAGCTTTATTTCTCATGCCCACCATTCCCCCTCCTTTTATATTTTAATGGTTTTATTGGCACATATTGATCATATATATGTTTCATTTTGACATTTACACACACACATGTATAAATACATACATGTACACACACATACCTACATACACACCCACATTACATTTTGATCCTACTCAACCACCCTTACCTCTCTTTGCTCTTTCCCCTCCTATTGCCATAGATACCCTCTTCTTTTCAACTACTTCCTCTTTGCTTTCTTTTAAATGACTCAGTAAGATCTATTAGGGATCACTTACAGGAGCATGCATGCTTTACCAGTAGCAGCATCACTGATGAAGATGTCGCTGCCTCCCCATCAACCATTAATTGACTATAAATCCTCAGAGAAGGTTGGACCCTGTGCATGTCCCCTCTCCCACTCCTTTGAGGTGTTCCCTAATCCGTAGGAGAGCTGATATAGATGTCTCATTTATGACAGAATAGTCATTTATTCTCAGCACCATGACCAGTTATACATTTCTTCAGTTATTATTAACTGCTAAAAGAAGGTTTTCTGACCAAAGCTGATAGCAACATTAATCTCTAGACACAAACACAGTTATTTAGAAGGTATAGAGTTCATTTAGCAAAACAACAGAACTAACCTCTCCACTAGGAACAATGAACTCCCCAGCCATGGACTTTTGATTGGGCTGATACTATCAGATGTGAATTCTTCCCTATGGCATGAGTCTCAGATCCAAATGCGAAAGTGGTTGGTTACCTCCATCAGTGACATGCTAGTATTGCACCAGTGGGAATATCTTGCCTGGGTGATCAGTAGTGTTGTCTGCAGGATCCACATCTGAGTAAAACTGTTGATAACAATTATTCCCCAGCAGCATGCGTAGAACCTGGCAACGTGAGGGCTAGCTATCGGAGGAAGCTGGCAGTCCCACTCACCTGCATTTCTTTATGCCTCATGACCACAGCATGTTTTCTTCAAGACCAGTGTCTCATTATCTAGTTCTGGTGAGCTACCCCTGGCAGTCACAATTGATTGTATTGTTTTGGACCTTAAGTGAGGCTCCCTGGAGAAGAAATCATAGGAGGTGGCCTACTTCTGATGTTAAGATTCCCTTTCAACAACCTGGAGCTTCTAGGTAGGCTCTCTATTCCTGCGCAGGATACCGTCATCTTAGACTTTCTCTGACCCTTGTAACTCCAATCATTCTGTTTCTGTTAGTTTATCTTTCATAGCATTTCTCAATTCTATAAGATATTACTCATTAGTGTTTCTCTCCCGTTTGCTTCGCATGTATGTGGTGTGCTTATGTATATGTGTGTGTGGGTGCTTTAACCACTGTGCTGTCTTCTATGAACTATTTAGAGTATTATTTCCTCACTAAATATAAGTTTTATGAGATCTGTCATTCCTTCTTTTTTATTTACTCTTGTATATATCCAGGGCTAAGATTAGCGGTACCTGGTGTTTGTTGAATGAATAACTGAAGTACAAAATTCATGTTTACATTTGTGAATAATATCGTGATGTTTCATTTTGATTGTCAACTTGACAGTATTTTGAGTCACCTAGGAGACACATCTGTGGGTATTTCTGTGAGAACATTTCAGAGAGTATTAACTGAAAAAAGGATAATGCACACTCAAAGTAGGCAGTACCTTCCAATGAGTGGCCTAGATAGAAAGAAGATTTGAGAAAAGAAGTAGCCTTTTTTTTCTGAGTGAGAGCATCTCATGCTGCTTCTGCCGGCCTCGCCTAACATCTGACTCCAGCCTTTTCATCCTTCTAAGGTAGGCTCAGGGAGCCCCCAGACTCTCAATGGTGAATGGCTGCAGCAGCGAACTTTCTGGGCTAAGTGGCTACTGGGCTCGCTGCCTCTTCAACATGCACACGACCATTGTTGGATTAACCGTGCTATCATGCACAGTAACTCAATACATCACCTTTTATAACACATACACAATCTATTGGTTCCGCTCATCTAGAGAACCCTGCCTATTATGGCCATATAATTAAAAAGAAATCTCAGTCTTAGGAGTGTTTGCAAGAAGATTCTCAGGTCACTGATCAAATTAAATTGATCATAATTAAAGGTGAATTGGTTATCTGGTAGACCAGATATTTTAAATTGTTCACAGTAATCCACCCAAGTAATTTTCCCTTAAATTTTTTTTTTCCTTCGGAATGACTTTTCTTAAATCCTGGACTAAGAAACCATTGGAATAATTTTTTATTTAAAAACAAGAGCCAGAACTTGTAAAAAATAGGATCAACATAAAAAATTTGTTTAAGAAAATTCGAATTAGGGGAAGGACTGAAGGATCTGAAGGGCTTTGCAATCCCACAAGAAGAACAACAATATCAACCAACCAGAACCCCCAGAGATCCCAAGGACTAAACCACCAACCAAAAAGTACACATGGAGGGACCCATGGCTCTAGCTGCATATGTAGCAGAGGATTGCCTTATCTGGCATCAATGGGATGAGAGACCCTTGAAACTGTGAAGGCTCAATGACCCAGCATAAGGGAATGCTAGTGCAGTGAGGAGGGAGTGAGTGGGAGGGTGGGTAAGCATCCTCATAGAAGCAGGTGGAGGGTATGGGATAGGGGGTTTTCAGAAGGGAAACCAGGAAAGGGGTAACATTTGAAATGTAAATATATAAAATAACCAATTATATATATATATGTATATATACATATACATATACACATACACATACACATACACACACACACACACACACATACACACACACACACACACACACACACACACACACACACACACATATATATATATATATATATATATATATATATATATATATATATATATATATATATCAGTTCCCTACCAGGCAATTCTACCTACCTATATCAGACTTTATCAGTAGTCACTAATACTAAGTATGTTTTCTCCTTACAGCCAAGGAGTACTTGTGTGTCCAACATCTATTTGAGTCTCCCTTTATTCTGTATAAATTAAGGAATAATGTACATTATCTACATCACAGTTTTGTGAAGATAATATGTGGATAACACACATGGACTGAGAATATCTAACTCACGAGAAACTAGCAGACTATTTCCCTCCATTCCTTGATTATTGCTGTGTCTGGAAGTGATTTTAATGCTGGCAATGAGGCACTGTCTGTTATGCTCCAGGCAATAGCAGGGCTTTGGGCAGGCGTTCTCAGCAAGATCCTTCTCCTCGCCTCTGCTTCTCCTTGCCTCTGCTTCTCCTCGCCTCTGCTTTCAGCTTAGGTATACAGATTCTTTGATTTGGCCTTGAAGCTTGACTATTTGGATTGTTCAAGGACAGAACTACTTTGTGTCTCTAATTTTAATCTTTGTTGGTTGGAAGAAAGCAGGAAGAACGTGACTCATAAAGATACCATGCACTATGGCAGGCAAGGGAAGGGGAATGTAAGAAAGTTGGAGGACCATTTTCCTGAAGATTTGGGTTAGATTTTTATCTCATTTTAATATGCAACTAGAATATGAATCCCTGGGTTGTTTTAGTCCTGAAAGAGTAACCATATTTGCACTTTTAAGACTGTTACGTAGTTTACCCTGATTCTAATGAAGGGGCCTAGAAAGAGAATTTTTGAGTTGATGAGTTCTTGCTACTCCCTTTCTTCTTTATTGTAACTTCAGGCTTCTTCAGCTGCTGGACCAAAATGCTCTACAGCATAGTAAGCAAAGCCTGTGGCCATGGTCTTTTTCTTTCCAGGGTTACCATTTCTTAGTTTCTGTCATTTTGGCTTTTCCTGCAGCCTCTAACTTCTATAGGGTCTCTGAGCCACTCAGGAATTCAGCTAATTAGCCATGGGGGTGTGTGGAAGGTGATGACAGGAGACTTGTGCAGAAGATAAGAGGTAGTGGAGGCATGGGCCTGGGCTGGACTTAAAGATGGAAGCAAGAATCTGGTTACGGAATTAGGCTAAGCCAAGCCAATTCCAGGGGAAGAAAGCATCTTTATTTTTAAAATAAATGGGTTATCACTTTTAGTAAGAAATGACGAGGAAGAGAAAAGGGGCCTTAGAGTAAAGTATCATGGAGCACACACATGTAGGCACCCACTGAGTGAGAAAAAAACAAGACAGATACATGTGAATGTAAACACAACCCCTGTTACTCTCAATGCTATTTCTAGGGGAGGTTTAACCCCATAGAGAATTTTCTGGGGTTGAGTTTTAGAGAATTTCATGTATTTCTTTATTGTTCATACATATCTTAGCTAATACAGAAAACCTCTTTGCTGAATGGAGATTGAAGTTTGCTTTTATTTTTTTCTCTCTTTTCAAAAGATTGTATGGAGGTATGCAAGTCTAAATTTCCCTTTGAAATCTTATATCATGTTCTTAAAGCCTCCACACAGCATGCGTGAAACATCAAACTGTTAGAAACTTGCTAATAACACAGTACTAATCAAAGTTAATTATCTGCTGAATGAATAATGGTATGTTAGATAAATAATATACATTCGTTTGAAATCACTATCTATTAAGGAAAGTATGTCAAACATGGCCTGTGTGTTAATTGGTGGAGATAAGAGGAAGGTGCAATATGATCTTGCCCCTTGGGCCTGATACTTTATTTCAGTAATTCTTGAAGTTTAATATTTATAAAAATTATCTTAGGTGAGCTAAAATCAAGAGAGTCTCAGGATTCATTAAAAGACACCCCAATTCATCCATTACAGGAGTAGCACAGGAATTCATAAATTTGTAATAAAATATTAGAAGATTCCAATGCTTCTGGTCCTATGGTCACACTGTGAGATGACCCAGAAAAACAACACATGGATATGAGATTATAAAATGCAGTCAATGTTACAGGAAGATGGTAACAGATACAGACCCCTTAGTCCCAATGTCTGCAGAAATCAGGGAGGGTAGAAAATAAACACAAGAATGAGGCCATCAAGTACGAATTAGAATTTGCCAAATAGAAGAAGATTCTAGGTGTTGTACCAATTTAAAAAAAAAGTGATAATAGCATTTTGAAAAATGACAGGTGGGAGAGACCTCTGCCTGGGCCACCAGGGTTCCATAGCCAAGTAGCACCAGGAGAAAGCTACCCTCCCGGGAATGTGGAAAAGCCACGAGTGGGGATAAGATGAGCACCACTGCTCACTGGGACCTGCCTGGAACCCTCGGGACACACGGACTGAGGTAGAGTCAGGGACCAGAACCTGCCAGTCTCCATCTGTGGCGGGAGACCTCTGCCAGTGCCACCAGGATTCCACAGCCAAGTAGAGCCGGGAGAAAGCTAGTCTCCTAGGACCTTGGAAAAGCCTTGAGTGGGGATAAGACGAGTGCTCACCTGGACCCGCCCGGAAGCCTAGGAACACAGGAACTGAAGAAAAGTCGGGGACAGGAAAATTCTAGTTTCCATCTGTGGTTGGGGACCTCAGCCTGGGCCACAGGACTCCAGGACAGAGCTGGTATCCCAGGAGTGATGACACACCTTCGAGCACAGGCAAAACAACTACTTCTGTTCAAATTCACTGGATCAAGAGGGACCCTTGCAGAGCCATCAGGACACAGGAACCAAGGGACAGCTGGGGACAAGATCCTTCTGGTTTCTGTCTGCATCCCAGAGCAGACCCTGTGCCACAGCTCTCCAAACCCAAATACCGATCAGAGAGAGCTGGCCTTCAAGGAGTATTGACACAGAGTCCTGCAGGAAGCACAAGCCACAGCCAGACAGAGTAAGTACAACTAACATCGAAGTTAATACGATGGCAAAAGGCAAGGGCAAGAACATAAGGAACAGAAACCAAGGCTACTTGGCATCATCAGAACCCAGCTCTCCCAACATGGCAAGCCTTGGATACCCCAACACACCAGAAAAGCAAGACTCAGATTTAAAATCATTTCTCATGATGATGATAGAAGACTCTAAGAAAGAAAGAAATAACACCCTTAAAAAAATACAAGAGATCACAGGTAAACAGCTAGAAGCTCTTAAAGAAGAAACACAAAAATCCATTAAAGAATTACAGAAAAATACAATCAAATGGGCAGAATTACAGGAAAACACAATCAAACAGACAAAGGAAATGAACAAAGCCATCCAGGAACTAAAAATAGAAATCGAAACAATAAAGAAATCACAAAGGGAGACAACCCTGGAGTTAGAAAACCTAGGAAAGAGATCAGGAGTCATTGATGCAAGCATCACCAACAGAATACAAGAGAAAGAAGAGAGAATCTCAGGAGCAGAAGATACCATAGATAACATTGACAAAACAGTAAAAGAAAATGCAAAATGCAAAAAGCTCCTAACCCAAAACAACCATGAAATCCAGGACACAATGAGAAGACAGAACCTAAGGATAATAGGTATAGAAGAGAGTGAAGATTCTCAACTTAAAGGACCAGTAAATATCTTCAACAAAATTATAGAAGAACAAACACTTCCCTAACCTAAAGAAAGAGATGAACATGAATATACAAGAAGCCTACAGAACTCCAAATAGATTGGACCAGAAAAGAAATTCATCCTGTCACATTATAGTGAAAACACCAAATACACAAAACAAGGAAAGAATATTAAAAGCAGTAAGGTAAAAAGGTCAAGTAACATATAAAGGCAGATCTATCAGAATTACACCAGACTTCTCACCAGAGACTATGAAAGCTAGAAGATCCTGGGCAGAACTCATACAGACCCTAAGAGAACACAACTGCCAGCCCAGGCTGCTATACCGAGCAAAACTCTCAAGTACCATAGCTGGTGAAACCAAATTTTCTATGACAAAACCAAATTTACACAATATGTCTCCACAAACCCAGCCCTACAGAGGATAATAGATGGAAAACATCAACTGAAGGAGGGAAACTACAACCTAGAACAAGCAAGAAAGTAATCTTTCAACAAACCCAAAAGAAGATAGCCACACAAATGTAAAAATAACATCGAAAATAACAGGAACCAACAATCACTATACCTTAATATCTCTTAACATCAATGGACTCAATTCCCCAATAAAAAGACATAGACTGACAGACTGGATCCATAAAGAGGACCCAGCATTTTGCTGCATTCAGGAAACACACCTCCATGATAAAGACAAACACTACCTCAGAGTAAAGGGCTAGAAAACAATTTTCCAGGCAAATAGTCCCAAGAAACAGGCTGGAGTAGCCATTCTAATATCCAATAAAATCGACTTTCACCCACAAATCATCCAAAAAGATAAGGAAGGACACTTCATACTCATCAAAGGAAAAATCTACCAAGAAGAACTCTCAGTTCTGAACATCTATGCTCCAAAATGCAAGGGCACCCACATTCATAAAAGAAACTTTACTAAAGCTCAAAGCACACATTGCATCTCACACAATAATAGTAGAAGACTTCAACACCCCACTATCATCAATGGACAGATCTTGGAAACACAAATTAAACAGAGACACAGTAAAACTAACAGATGTTAT
>CM052713.1:33438646-33477377 GCA_028551405.1 Uromys caudimaculatus
ACTTAAGTGACCCGAAAAACTCCACCAGAGAACTGCTTCAGCTGATAAACAACTTCAGCAAAGTGGCTGAATATAAAATTAACTCAAACAAATCAGTAGCCTTCCTATACTGGAAGGATAAACAGGCTGAGAAAGAAATTAGGGAAATGACACCCTTCACAATAGTCACAAACAATATAAAGTATCTTGGTGTGACTCTAACCAAGCAAGTGAAAGATGTGTATGACAAGACCTTCAAGTCTCTAAAGAAAGAAATTGAAGAAGACCTCAGAAGGTGGAAAGATCTCCCATACTCATGGATTGGGAGGATTAATATAGTAAAAATGGCCATCCTGCCAAAAGCAATCTACAGATTTAATGCAATCCCCATCAAAATTCCAACTCAATTCTTCATAGACTTAGAAGGAGCAATTCTCAAATTCATTTGGAACAACAAAATCCCAGGAGAGCAAAAGCTATCCTTAACAACAAAAGAACTTCTGGGGGAATCAGCATTCCTGACCTCAATCTGTACTACAGAGCAGTAGTGATAAACACTCCATGGTATTAGTACAGCGACAAGCAGGTAGATCAATGGAATAGAACTGAAGACCCAGAAATGAACCCACACACTTACAGTCACTTGATCTTTGATAAAGGAGCTAAAACCACCCAGTGGAAAAAAGATGGCATTTTCGACAAATGGTGCTGATTCAACTGGCAGTCTACATGTAGAAGAATGAGAATTGATACATTCCTATTTCCCTGTATAAAGCTCAAGTCCAAGTGGATCAAGGACCTCCAATTAAGGCCAGATACACTGAATCTAATAGAAGAGAAAGTAGGGAAAGTCTCAAACACATGGGTTCAGGGGAAAAGTTCCTGAACAGAACACGAATGGCTTATGCTCTAAGATCAAGAATCGACAAATGGGACCTCATGAAATTCCAAAGCTTCTGTAAGGCAAAGGACACTGTCAATAGGACAAAAAGGCAACCAACAGATTGGGAAAAGATCTTTACCAATCCTAAGTTTGATAGAGGGCTAATATCCAACATATACAAAGAACTCAAGAAGTTAGACTCCAGAAAACCAAATAACCCTATCAAAAAATGGGGAACAGAGCTAAACAGAGAATTCTCAACTGAGGAAATTTGCAAGGCTGAGAAGCACCTAAAGAAATGTTCAACATCCTTAGTCATCAGGGAAATGCAAATCAAAACAAGTCTGAGATTCCACCTCACACCAGTAAGAATGGTTAAGATCAAAAACTCAGGTGACAGCAGATGCTGGCGAGGATGTGGAGGAAGAGGAACACTCCTCCATTGTTGGTGGGATAGCAAGCTGGTACAACCACTCTGGAAATCAGTTTGGCAGACCCTCAGAAAAATAGACATAATAGTATCTGAAGACCCAGCTATACCCCTCCTAGGCATATACCCAGAAGATGCTCCAACATGGAATAAAGACACATCCTCCACTATGTTCATAGCAGCCATATTTATAATAGCCAGAAGCTGGAAACAACCCAGATGTCCCTCAGCAGAGGAATGGATACAGAAAATGTGGTATATTTACACAATATTTACTCAGCTATTAAAAACAATGACTTCATGAAATTTGCAAGCAAATGGATGGATCTTGAAAATATCATCCTGAGCGAAGTAACTCAGTCACAAAAGTACGAACATGATATGTACTCACTGATAAGTGGAAATTAGCCCCAAAATTTCGGAATACCCAAGTTTCACTTTACAGTAAACACTGGACTGAGAGTGAGGTTCCAGATGGAGGAGTTGGAGAAGGGACTGAAGGAGCTGAGGGAGTTTGCAGCCCCATGGAGGGAACAACAGTGTCAACTGCCCCCCCCCCAGTGCTCCTGGATGGCTGGACCACCAACCAAAGAATACACATTAGGGACCCATGGTTCGGACCACATATGTGGCAGAGGAGCGCCTTGTTGGCCATCAGGGGGAGGAGAGGCCCTTGATCCTGAGGGTATTAGAGGCCCCAGTTAAGGGGAATGTCAAGGTGGGAATACTGGAGTGGGTGGGCGGGTGGATGGGAGGGGGAATACCCTCATAGAGGCGGGGGAGGGAGGAGGAGAAAGGGGGTTTCCAAAGAGGAGACCTGAAAAGGGGAAAACATTGGATATGTAAATATAGTATCAAAAAATTAAAAAAAAAAAAAAAGAAAGAAAGAAAGAAAAATGACAGGTGATTCATTGTGAAAGTCTAATGTGTAAAGGATGCTTTAAAAAGTAAGACCAGAAATCAGGCTGGATTCCAATTTAAAGTGTTTGCATATTCAAATTATAGGCATTTGGGAAGAAATATTTATAATCAGGAGGCAGAAATAATCAAATTTAGCTTTTGAGTCAAAGTTCTCTATCTGTATGGGGTAAAGTGAGAAATGAGAGAACAGAATCTGGTAGATAGAAGAGAGATACAGAATTTTAACAACAACATAAAATGAATTTCATTCAGGGTGGAGTTGGATGAATAAAATTCAAGCATTTCAAAGATGTTCAATATAGAATGCTCCAATACTGGGATGAGAGAAAGATCTCAGATAAGAGAATGTTACAGACAGGATCAACACTCCTATTCTGGGCAGACAGGTGTCCTATTAACTAGATCTAGAACAATAGCACTGATAGAGTTAAGCTGAGGGGCAAGATCAATTCTACTTGTACATGCTATGCGTCAAATATAGGAGCAAATGTTCATACCCAGTGTTTAGTTTACTTTTTTGTTCTCGTGATAGGCACCATGGCCAAAGCAACTTGAGGTAGAAAGTATCTATTTGTGCTTATAGGTTAAAGTCTAACATCAGGGAAGACAGTGAAGTAGGAATCTGAAGAAATGAACAGAAGCAGAGACCATGTAGGAAGCCTTCTTACTATGCTTATAGCGAAAATGGTCATCTTGCCGAAAGCAATCTACAGATTCAATGTAATCCCCATCAAAATTCCAACTCAATTATTCATAGAGTTAGAAAAAGCAATTTGAAAATTCATTTGGAATAACAAAACACCCAGGATAGCGAAAACTTTTCTCAACAATAAAAGAACTTCTGGGGGGATCACCATCCCTGACCTCAAGCTGTATTACAGAGCAATAGTGATCAAAACTGTATGGTATTGGTACAGAAACAGGCAGGTAGATCAATGGAGTAGAATTGAAGATCCAGAAATGAACCTACACAACCTATGGTCACTTGATCTTTGACAAAGGAGTTAAAACCATCCAGTGGAAAGAAGACAGCATTTTCAACAAATGGTACCAGTTCAACTGGCAGTCAGATGTAGAAGAATGCACATCGATGTTAGGCTGTGTGCTGGGAGCCTTCCTCATGGATCTCTGGCGTAGTCAAATGTGAGGGTTCCAGCAAGGGGGAGAGCACGAGCAGGGATGGAATCTCCTCCCTCTTGGCCCCTGCGGTTACCACTGGGTTGTGCCAAGATGCTGCACCCAACCGGCCTGTGCTGAATTGGCTCGGGCTGAGCCTATGAGAGGTCAACTAGCTGGTGGAGTGTGGGAAGCTTCTGGCGGTGGTCACGAGAGCAGATCTCTTCCAGGGCTGGACATGTTACAGCCCTTATGAAAGAAGCTCTCAGACGTGGAGTAGTTCTCACACCTTTATTCCTTCTGGGTGGCGGGCTCCCCTATACAGGTTGGGATGGTCTAATATACTGTTTGGGAGGGGTCAGGAGTTTGACAACAGATACTTCCCATTGGTTTGGTCTGAGGGCTTTGAGGCACCTTATTTGCATGTGGGAGGGCTTAGTGTTGCTTCGAGGCACCTTATTTGCATGTGGGAGGGCTTAGTGTTGCTCCTACGTGACAAATCTCACATGACAGGTCTCTCTGTAGGGTTGTGAAAGCTGTAGCTGTTTTTACAGGAGTCTTCCAGGAGCGTTGGCCAAAAACATATTTCAGTCTCTCATGGATTATTCCACTAGGTCTCCCAGAGTTTTCAGCCTGGGCTCAACCGGGTGCCAGATTGCCTGCCACAGACCACTGCCCCACACATCGATCCATTCCTATCTCCTTGTACAAAACTCAAAGCCAAGTGGATCAAGGACCTCCACATAAAACCAGATACATTGACACTAATAGAAGAGAAAATGGAGAAGAACCTCGAACACATGGGGACAGGGGAGAATTTCCTGAAGAGAACACCAATGGCTTATGCTCTAAGATCAACAATAGACAAATGGGACCTCATAAAATTGCAAAGCTTCTGTAAGGCAAAGGACACCGTCAATAGGACAAAATGGCAACCAACAGACTGGAAAAAGATTTTCACCAACCCTACATCTGTTAGAGGGCTAATATCCAATATATACAAAGAACTCAAGAAGTTAGACTCCAGAGAATCAAATAACCCTATTAATATTTTTAAACCGGGGTACAGAGCTAAACAAAGAATTCTTAGCTGAGGAATATCAAAGGGCCAGCATTCTTAGTCATCAGGAAAATGCAAAACAATACAACCCTAAGATTCTACCTCATACCAGTCAGAATGGCTAAGATCAAAAACTTAGGTGAGAGCAGATGCTGGCAAGGATGTGGAGAAAGAGGAACACTCCACCATTGCTGGTGAGATTGCAAACTGATACAACCACTGTGGAAATCAGTCTGGCAGTTCCTCAGAAAATTTGACATATTATTACCTGAGGACCCAGCTATACCACTCCTGGGCATATACCCAAAAAATTCTCCAACATATATCAAGGACACATGCTCCACTATGTTCACAGCAGCCTTATTTATAATAGCCAGAAGCTGGAAACAACCCAGATGTCCTTCAACAGAGGAATGGATACAGAAAATGTGGTACATTTACACCATGGAGTACTACTCAGCTATTTTAAAAAATGACTTCATGAAATTCTTAGGCAAATGGATGGAACTAGAAAATATCCTGAGTGAGGTAACCCAGTCACAAAAGAATACAGAGGTCCGCACTCACTGATAAGTGGATATTAGTCCAAAAGCTCAGAATACCCAAAATACAATGCACAGACCACATGATGCTCAAGAAGAAGGAAGACCAAAGTGTGGATGCTTCAGTCCTTCTTAAAACAGGGAAGAAAATACTCATGGGAGGAAATATGGAGACAAAGTGTGGAGTAGAGACTGAAAGAAAGGCCATCCAGAGACTGCCCCACCTGGGGATATATCCCATATACAGTCACCAAGCCTAGGCACTATTATGGATGCCAAGAAGTGCTTGCTGACAGGAGCCTGACATAGCTGTCTCCTGAGAGGCTCTGCCAGAGCCTGACAAGTACAGAGGTGGATGCTCGCAGCCAACCATTGGACTGAGCATGGGGTCCCCAATGTTGGAATTAGAGAAAGGACTGAGGAGCTGAAGGGGGTTGAAACCCCATAGGAAGAACAACAATATCAACCAACCAGACTCCCCAGAGCTCCCAGGGACTAAACCACCAACCAAAGAGTACATATGGAGGGATCTATGGCTCCAGCTGCATATGTTGGACATCAGTGGGAAGAAAGGCCCTTGGTCCTGTGAAGCTCGATGCCCCAGTGTAGGGGAATACCAGGGCAGGAAGGTGAGAGTGGGGGGGAGCACCCTCATAGAAGCAGGAGGAGGAGGATAGGATAGGAGGTTTCTGGGGGAGGGGACCTGGAAAGGGGATAACATTTGAAATGTAAATAAAGAAAATATCCAATTAAAAAACAAGTGCTCCCTGTTTCAGTCAACAGTCTTATGCAACCCAGCACCACCTCCCCATATGTGGCAATGCCCATAGCAGGCTGGGCCCTCCCACATCAATCATCAATCAAGAAAATGTCCGACAGGTGAGGTCTATGAAGAGAAGGACTTGGGTTGGAGAGGGAGGGAGGAGGAGTATGGGGATGTCAATCAAAGTGTTGGGGAGGAGTGTGGGAGAGGGCTGAGACTGAGAATGGAAATTGGTGAGAGTGGGCCATCTCTGGGACCAGCTGGAGACCTGGGATATGGGAAGGTATAGGGAGTCTATGGGGGGTGACCCTTGCTGAGATTCCTACTAGTGGGCGATATAGAGGCTTAAGTGGTCACCTCCTGTAGCCAGGCAGGACTTCAAGTGGAATGAGAGGGACATCAAACCATCCATGAAACCTTCAACCCAAAATTTGTACTGCCTACAAGATGCTCAGGGATACGGATGGAACAGAGACTGAGGGAAGGGCTCACCCATGACCGGCCCACCTTGACACTCATCCCATGGGAGAGAGCTCACCCCTGACACTATTAATGATACTCTACTATACTTGCAGACAGGACCCTAGCACAACTGTCTCCTGAGAGGCTTCATGCAACAGTGGATGGAAACAGATGCAGAGACCCACAACCAAACCTTAGATGGAGCTCCGGAAGTCTGTGGAAGAGTTGGGGGATAGAATTGAACAAGCCAGAGTGATCAAGGACAGCACAAGAAGACCTACAGAATCAACTAATCTGGGCTCATTGGAGCTCACAGAGACTGAATGACAAGCCAAGGAGCATGCAGGGACTGGACCTGCCCCCCCCCCCCATTTGTAGCAGATATACGTCTTGGTCTTCATGTGGGTCCCCTAACAACTGGATCGAGGGCTGTATCTCACTCTGTTGCCTGCTATTGGATCCCCTTCCCCTATCTGAACTGCCTGGTTGGGCCTCAGTGGGAGAGGAGATGCTTAGTCCTGCTGGGACTAGATATCCCAGGATGGAGTGGTACCCAAGGGGGACTTTCCCTTCTCAGAGAAGAGAAGGGAGTAATGGGGGGAGGGATTCGTAAGGTCAGGACTGGGAGGAAAGGAGGGAGAGAGGCTGCAATTGGGATGTAATATGAAAGAAAAACTAAGAGAAAAAAATGAAATGCAGCTATGTCAGAGATAAGCTAGAACTGGTAATTGGTAAAAATATATTCCTATGCATTCTACATCTAGATTTTTGTTTATTTTTATATATTTTATTTATGGATCCTTTTCAATTGTAATTACCCAAAGCCTCAGAGAGCCTGAATAACTAGTTTGTGTGCTGTTATAAGCCCAAGAAGTAATACAAGGCCCATCACTACCTGAATTGTGTAAAATTTACTGCAATAAATTACTCATAAATATGTCTATATTAATAATAAAAGGTACAACAGGCAGTCAGATACGTGTAGGTTACACTCTTCAAATCTGGTATCCAAAAATGAACACTTTTGCACAGTGCCAATAAATGACCTATTTCAAATAAGAAAAAAAAATGCTTGGCAGGCATGACCACAGGTCGATGTGATGGAGGTAATTCCTCAATCAAGGTCCTCTTTTCCCAGGATGCAATTATTTAATACTATTTATGTTATATTAAGTATCATAAGTAATATAAAAATTATTTTAAAAATATCAAGTATGTGAAAAGTTTGTAAATACTTTATGAGGGACTTGATAATTCATAGATTTTGATATCTGCAGGGATTCCTAGATCCTATTTCCTGTGAATACTGAGGGATGACTATCCAGCACACCAACCCACTTCCATCTCCTTCCATCAGCTGCCTTAGCTGTCAGCACCCAACGTACTCCAACAGACTCTTAGTTAATTTCACTTTCTTCTTAATAGCAAGAATAATAGCAAAATGTAAATCAGATTACATCAATCTTTTGCTTTAAATAATTCAATGCTTTCAAAGTATACCTAGAAGTAATTATAAGATCCTCCCCCCACACTGTCTTACTTGCTTCTCTCTAAACTTGTTTCAAAGCACTCTGGGTTGTGTTCATTTTCATCCAGTTACAAATGTCATCAATATTCTCCCATCTTAATTCAAGATTCCTCCTCACCTGGAACATCTTTCCTATGAATACTCGCTGGACTGGTTCTACCACTCAATTTCTGTCTAAATGTTTCTTCTGCGAGTCTACCTAACCATCACTTTCAACAGTAGGTCTCCTGTGTTCTTAGCTTTGTCATCTTGTTTGGTTCACACATGGAAATCATTACATTGTATTCACATTTATCCATTTCCCCTTTACTATATCTCTGTCTGTTTTCCCCACTATATTGTAATCTTCATGCCTTTCTTATGTATTGTTGATTCCCAATCCTTCATGGTATGCTTATAAAAGAGTAAATGCTCACTAGATATCTGTTAAAGCAATGAATTATTGGGACAAGATGCAGATATCATCTGTGGATGAAACTGTAGAATCCAAAGTCCTGTTGTTTATGGTACAAATAAAAGAGACTAGTTAAGAGGGAAAGGAAGCCATGGATAACTCGAGGAGTAAGAGAGAACTTTCAGGGAAGAAAGATAGAGATAAAGTGTGCCGCATGTTCTTTTGCATGCAAAATACCCAGCACAAAGTCAAGTTGAGAGACACGCCAAACACATGCCTTTATCTATGTAACACATGATAAGAGAATAAGAGGGCTGGGTTCAAATGAACCAAATGCTTCACAGAAACTGAGAAAGGCATAGATTTTCTTATTAATCATTTTACTTGTTTACATTTCAAATGATATACCCCTTCCCAGTAACCCTCTCCACAAACCCTCCATCCCATCCCCCTACCCCCCTCCACTTGGCCTCTATGAGGGTGTTCCTCCACCCATAAACCCATTCCCACTTCACCGCTCTAGCATCCTCCTATGCTGGGGCATCAAGTCTCCACAGGACCAAGGGCTTCCACTCCCACTGATAAGGCCATCCTCTGCTACATATGCAACTGGAGCCATGGGTCCCTCCATGTGTACTCTTTGACTGGTGGTTTAGTCCCTGGGAGCTCTAGGTAGTCCAGTTAGTTGATATTGTTCTTTCTATGGGGTTGCAACCCCCTTCAGCTCCTTCAGTCCTTCCCTAGCTCTTTCACTGGGAGTCCCTGGGCCCAGTCCAATGGTTGGTTGTGAGTAACTGCATCTGTATTGGTCAGGTGCTGGTAGAACCTTTCAGGGAACAGAAAAGGCATGGATTTTATAATTAGAAACCACTGACCATCACAACAGGAACATGTGCTTTCTAATACAGTTTGCCTAATATATTGATTCCTAGTATTACTATCCTGAGAAAATATATATCCCATGAGCCCAGGATGTTTTTCTTGTGCATTGGCAAACCACATGCTCCAAGAAACATTCCCAAAAATTCGTGGAGGTAAGTATCAAGTTTTTCAAAATCTCTGCTTGGAACTGAGGAGGTGCCCCAATTATGAAAGCATTTTCCTAGGTATATTAAGTCCTTGTTCATCCCAGCATCACATTAAGTAAGGTGGTTTGGCTATGATCCTAGCTCAAATTCAAGGTCAGTACTAATATGTAAGATGCTGCCTCAAAAAAAGGCCTTAGTTTAATTCTTGAGTGAGACCAGACAATAAGAGCTTCAATGCATTATCAAATCAGCACATTGGTCCCCCAGTGAATTAGTTGGATGGTGCTAGTTCCGAGGCTAGTATTCAATCATCCTCCTAAATTTACTGTGAGATCTGGAGATAGGCTTAAATGTCAGCAGGCTTTATTTATTGTTTAATCTGCTCAATGAAAGCCAGTCCTTTAAATCTTTTCATGCAACTATTGTAGCAAGGACTAGAGGGCCTGGGTTTGTCTTTGTCATCATAGTCCACATCCCTTTCTCTTCACTGAAGCTCCTGTAAAGAAAATTTGCATCATAAGAAATTCATTTAAAGCCAAAGGAGTCCAGCATCTTCTGCAGATCCAAGGGTCATGTCTTGAAAGAAACTCAGACACTTTTCCAAACAGGGCTAATCTCACAACAAGTAGATTATTGTGAAATGGAATATACTCCAGTTTATAGTTTAGACTCTGCTCGAAAGGTTCTTTAGCTTTATTTTTCCCCCAGACAGGTGTTTTTATTATCTAAATTCAGTAGATAAATATGACAATGATTTCTTCATGTTTCTGATGGTTGGGCTCTTTTGTTCTGAATCCAGAATATTTCTTCAACTGTTTTTTATTAGCTCTAAAATCAGGCAGAGGTTTGAAAAATTTCTTATTTATATATTTCTTGATCTTGTAGAAATAGCTACACTCTAGCTGACTGAGGTAGCTTGGGATAGTGATGTGGAGGGAGGGAATTTGACCTGGATTGCATGAGGATTAAAGCATCAGAGAATTAGTCCCTACTTAGAGAGCCTGTGAAAAATGTACAGACTACTTTAGAGAAAGAAAAGACTGTATGTGCCTGCACATGAAGCCTGCAAATTGCAAGAGTAAGAACTCACACATCTGATTTAAAAAAAAAAACACAACAGACATATGTCTTCTAATGGATGCTGAGAAACTATCACTACAAGTGGCATCAGAGCCAAAAGGATTGTTATATCCAGACATCAATTCATCATGTCTGCAGTGGAGAGAATGCATATGTTCTGACGACTCTCCATTGATTGGTCAGCTCCTGTTTCCATAGCAATCCATGTACAACTCATTTTCCTCCCTCTCTCCCCTCCTGTGTTACCTCCACTGCGTAGCAAAGAATATAAGGTTTATAAACAGAAATAGTAGGTCAATGTAAAGTGGTATCATGCCATTATTGCTGTGACTGATGATTTCAATTGTATCAGAGTTTCTGTCCATGTAACACTGGCAAGACAGCAAAGGAGCCTTGTATTTTGTCCTATCACTGGGGAAAATGACATTTATCTAAATAGGTAGGGGGATTGTTTTTTGTTTGGTTTGGGATTTTTTTTGTACATACTGCATATGTTTAGGGAAATGGTGTATTCCTTCACCTGGAAATAGCAAACCCACTGGGATTTCTTTAAGTCTCTGGTTTTGCACATGTACTTGGGACTTTTTCTGTGGAATGATCATATTTACCTAAGGTGTGGCTCTCATCGAGACTGTTCCTTCATTTCATTGTGGACACTGTGAATGTGAAAAACAGTACTCATTATTTTCTAATAATTTGAATGCAGAAGTTTGTTTATTTAATTATAGATAGTTTGTTTTCACTGTTTCACTGAACAGGACCACACCCTCCTGCTCCTCATCATGGTGAAGTGTACTGCTGGGAAGAAACTGGCCATCAGGGCTCCACTCATCTGATATTAAAACAGGCTCAGTTTGTCTTTAGGGTACTCATTCCTTCCCTGTTCTGGGACAATGAACTCCATTCCCACCTCCAGGGAAGGGAATCAGGGACCTCCATTCCCCTGGTGACTGTGTCAATAGTAAGTGACTTTGGCCAACCTAGACTGCAGGGACAAAAAACATAATCCTGCTGCTTTTGCCTGACTGACCAAAAGTGCTTGAATTTCTTTTTTGCATCTTATAAATTGTATATAATAAGCACTTACTAAGCTATTTTCAGGATCCATACATTTACAGAATTTTGCATGCTTCCAGGATAGAGTGTCTTAGACATGCACTGACAAGGGGGGATTTAGGAGAATGAGGAAAATGTCAAGCATCTCAGAGATATTCTTACTATCATGATCCTTGTAAATTTGACTGGAAGCTGAGGTTGAAAAATCATAACTTATTCACTGTCATATGATATTGGCAGATAAGTCTCAGGAGGCATGAATGCAAATCTTATTTCAATTCTTTCATTTCTACTACAGCACACTTTTCTTCTATTATGCATCAGAGAGTGGACACACAAATCTAAATTTGCATCTGGTTTCCATAGTAACTGCATTCCAGCTTTTACCGTTAGGCACTACCTGTTGTTCTGTGGACAAATGTCCAAAAGATACCACAGAATACAGAGGAGGCAAAGGCTATATACACCTGTCTCAAATAACAGTATCTAAGATATTATTTCTCAAGTACAGTAAGCTACATATTTACAGACCTAAGATACTCAAGACTCCACCATCTGCCTCCTTACGCTATCAGCAAATACAGCAGCTGCAGCATTTTTTTTCCCTTTAAAAATATGCAATCCTCACTTCCATACCCCCCCATCAGGAGGAACCACACAACCAGGCATAATGGCATATTATGGAATGCAGAACTTGTACAGTGATCGCATGTATTTCCTCTGATATTTGATGATTGTGAAACCCACAACAGTTAAACTTCTCTCACCCAGGATTTCTGGCGTTCTACATTTGCACAAGAACACACTCATGAAATCTCACTTCCAAATATATCAAGCTATTTTAGAAATAGTGGGAACCTATTTTTTTTCCTCATTCAGTTTTAGCTTTTCCTACTTACAAGAAAATTAGCTGTTAGGGAAGACTTCAGGGTATTCCTTAATTAAAATAATTTCTCATCACTCTGAGTTAAAGATTCCAATCTATAACAGGGAGAGTGTCCCTCCCTGGAAAGACTTCATTTGTAAAGGGCAGGACATTTTCAGAAACTGGCTTACTTAGGCTTTTGCATCCCTTGAATAGAGGTGATTAAAAGCTTGAGGTTTAAAAAAAGATGGCTCAAAATCACTTGCAAATAAATATAAGTAGTTGTTCAAAATGGTGTACAGCGGGTATTACAAAGGAATGTGGCTGCCAGTCTGAAACAGTGAATGGAAAAGAGACTGTCTCAACAGGTAAACAGAGTATTTGTCTCCTTGCTCTGCAACACTTAATTTTCTCATCAGGCTTTTAAACAGCCTTTTGTCAACTCAGAATTTAAATTAGAAATTCCGAACAAAGGAGTAGGTTGTGCCCATCGGTCTCCGATGTAGTGTTCTGTCCACTGGCTTCAGAAGTTCATTCTGCTGCAATAAATGTCTGGCTCCCTCAGGGCTGGGCTTTTTCTTTCCCTTTCTCTTGAGAAAGTTGTGGAAAAAGAATTAGTTTTGATGACAAGGATGCCTAGTTGGAACCTGAGGTATGCACACATTAGCCACACGACCTTTCTGAGTTTCTTGGCGATTTGCAGAGGGAGAAACACCCACTTAGCTGTAAACATGAGGAGGAAACACATATTTCTAAGGATGACACTTAGTGAACATGGATAAGTTTAGTTTTTGACCCATATCTTTCTGTAAGGTCTCTAGGATTCCCCATTACAGACTAAAGAAGTTACCTCCTGATAGCCCGAAAATTCAGGAATTCTGCCAAACAAGCACTGCCTGGCCTTCATCCTTTGATTCAGTCCTTACTAAGTATCACAGGAGCAAATAGAATGACCCAAAAGGCTTTGGGGCAATAAAACACATTTCCTGCTGGTTTCATGCCATCAAAAAACAGAATTCTGCCTCCAGATGCCAGAAAAGAAACAATTGAAACTGGATTCTAAGAGGTGGAACTTTCAAAGTCTTAGGTCCATACTCAGCACATGGCCACTGGTCAGGGAATGTGATTCGTTGCCAAACAGTATTTCTGGAATGAACAGCTAAATGGGTCAAGAAGGGGACCGCTGGATGCTGGGGTGAACGGTATTAGATGAACTGCTAATGATGATGACTGGGAACATGAAACCAATTTCTGGTTAAGTAGGAATGTGCAGAGATACAATTTCAGATGAAACATGAAGGGTAGAATATCTTCCTTTCCTCAAGACAGAGTTAGAGGTTCAATTAAGTGGGGATATAAACCACAATGCAGACATTCCACTCTTAGCTGAAGTCAGCACACAGTGACTCCCCCAGATCTTTCACCTTGGATTTTAGAAATATTATTCCGGAACATGATAATCTTTCATGTGGAAAAAGTCACATCATTCTGAACTTTCCCTGAGAGCTGGCAGACTCTGCCAACTCTACCCTTAAGATAAGGATAAAAAAAAATAGAACAAAAGAAAGAACTTATATAGCAGGTCTGAAAGCTCTAGAAAAGAGTCACCTGTAGCACTCCAAAGTCCCCCACTGTGATCTGAATGGGTAAAATGCTTTGCTTAGAATAATAGTATTTGAGAGGTTAGAACCATTATACTGTCATGTGACCCCTGTTTTATTTGTTTGAGACCATGTCTCATGTGGCTCAGGCTGATCTTGAGTTCCTGATTCTCCTGCCTCCAACCATTCATTGCATTTCTTGGTTTCCACCCTCCTGGAGAGACTCCAGGTTCATACCATCATGCCTGCCCTTTGGTTCAGGCAACTTTAACCTGGGGTACATGAGATAAATTTGAGAGAAGTGTCTGTAAGGCTCCTGAAATTACATGCCAAAATATGTGTGTGTATGTGTGTTCACGTGTACACATGCACACACACACACACACACACACACACACACACACACACACATTCACAAAGAACTATGAAAAGATGGACATAGAAATCAGAGAATTGACTTCTCTTTTTCCTTAGAGGAGAATGCAGCCACACTGATGCCATTTGATTCGAGAACCAAACCTTGGCATAACTTTCCTTGAATGGAACCTTGCATGTTGCTAGCATACGTTTCTTAATACTGATAGAAGCCTTGATTATGAAGGAACCTCACACAGCAAGAATCTGGACCTTGTGGAGATGGCTCAGTGGGTAAAGCTCTTGCCACACAAGTATGAGGACCTGAGTATTCCATTCCTCAAATAATTTGTATGTTAGATGCATATTTAGCTCCACAGAGGATGTCTGCATATGTGTGGTACACTCTTGCTCATCTGTAACATTGCAACATGCATTAAATTGTAGGTAAAAACTCTGTGGCTTCTGCTAGACTCTTATGGGATATTTGAGCCAAGGTTGTTAAACAATCCAGCTAGAAGAATGTAATAATGTACAGACATAGAAAATGGAGGGTTATCCCAGAACAATGGGCAGAATAAGGTCTAGGAAGCAGTTCTACTCATTCCAGGTTCACCACTTTTCCTCATAAAGCTCAGGATTTTAGGTGCCTGAGAGATTTTCAGATAAGCTAATATCAAGATCAGGAAGTCAAAGCCATTCCATGATTATGCATCTCTGCTTTTCCTTAACTTTGGTTCTACAGAGATCATGATAGAAACAGGGTAGTGTAATAATCATAGGATGGAGTCAAGGTACCAATGACTCTTAGAATCCCAGATGGATAAGTATGTGCATTTAATTTAGTTGGCGATCTTTCTCTATCGTTCGGCAAATGTACTATGGACCTGAAGTGAGCACATTCTGTTATCATAAAATGATAGGAACCACTGCATGCAATGGAGTAGACAGTAGTCTCCTCTACAACTTAGCATAAAATGGCCTTAGCAACCGACACTCTCCTGGTCTATGTGTCCCTCCATCTCCGTCAGCTTTCTCATCTTCATTTCTAATGCTGTTGACCTGTGGGGCTGCTTCTGAGACTGCTCCAGGGGAAGCCACTCATCACAGTGACATAGCCTTTACACTAAAGCAGCACCAGCAGCTTCTTCTGATCTCTGCCTTTCATTCCCTGCACTCGGTCTTTGTTCCTTTTATATTTGTTCTACAGGTTAAGGGAGGATCTAAGAAGCAGGGCTAAATCACAAAAGTTAGTGAAGAACTTCCTCAACTCATTAGCATGTCCAGAAAGTAAAAGGCTTTGTGGGATATAAGAATATGAGACATGCCATTCTCAACTGAAACAAGTGGCCCATTTTTGTGGTGTGTTCATAACTTACAGAGTAACAGAGGATGTTTATAGAATCAGATGGCCATGCTCCATATAAACAAATTCTAATGAGCGAAGTAATCTGAGCACGGTTCATTTCTTCCCAGCACACCTTCACACCAATATTGTACAAGGTTTATTGAGGTTCTACTATATGTGTGACATTATGTCACACTCTTTGTATGCATGTTCTCATTGAGTTATCATAATTACATATTATAAGCATCTCAGCTTCATAGGTGTGGAAACACACTCAAAACAGTTAAAAGGGTAAAAAAAAATGGAGCTACACTCTGACTCATTTCCATCTAACTGAGCTAAAATGATCACTATGCATATTATACATGTATATTTAAAACATATATTAACTACCTTTTGGTATAAAGAAACTCCATGATATAACTATAGGATATGCTGCTTCTATGTGTCAACATTTAAGAACTTAATTGACTTTTTTGATTTGGTGATCATGTCATGTGTTAGAGTTTTGTTGTTCAAAGATACCAGAGGTAAATAAATTAAGAATAAGGGATGAAATATTTATTTTGGCTAATGGCTTCAGAATTACTAATTTATCATGGATGGAGGCCATCATAGAGTAAAATGAGCACTTTAATCATGGTGGACAGAAAGCATCAAAAGCGAGTGATTAGGCCTGTACTGGCTGGTTTTGTGTCAACTTGACACAAGCTGGAGTTATCACAGAGAAAGGAGTTTCAGTTGAGAAAATGCCTCCATGAGATTCAGCTGTAAGGCATTTTCTTAATTAGTGATCAATGGGGGAGGGCCCCTTGAGAGTGGTACTATCTGTGGGCTGGTAGTCTTGGGTTCTATAAGAAAGCCAGCTGAGCAAGCCAGTAAGCAGCATTCCTCCATGGCCTCTGCATCAGCTCCTGCTCCTTGACCTGCTTGAGTTCCAGTCCTGACTTCCTTTTGTGATGAACAGCAATTGGAAGTGTAAGCTGAATAAACCCTTTCCTCTCCAACTTGCTTCTTGGTCGTGATGTTTGTGCAGGAATAGAAACCCTGACTAAGACAAGGCCTCAGACTTTCTTCTTTCTTTCCTTGTACTTAATCTAGGCTCCAACCTGTGGGATGCAGCACCCATATTGAGGGAATGTCTTACTCCATCGTTAGTCCTCTCTGACAACATCCAGATAGATCTGTACTTTATTCATCTCTTGGGTACTTCTCAATCTAACAAAGTTGGTAATCAAGACTAGGTGTCATAAATCCAAGTCAGTTTTATTATATCAAATCCCAAATCTCATAAGTAGGGTACCCATGAAAATTGCAAATAAATAAGAGGAGAAAAAGTTCCTCAAAGGATCAGCACTGGAGTCTCAAGTGAATCTCCAGCACAGAAATCTAAAAAGGAACACATTGACCATAGAAATTCCAAATAGTAGGAATAAACACTAGACTATCAGAATGCCTAAAGAGCAAAACATACCATAGAGAAGAGAAGATGTCTTAGAAGCCACAAACCCAATAACTAGTAATCCTGCCACTCATGGTTTCAGTAAAAGCATGTTGGGCTTATTAGAATCCTCACTAGCTACAATGCCTTGCTAAACCAGGATCTTTACTAAATTTCTTGTTTACCAAGATTACTCATTTACATTGAGAGTGGGAGAAAAATGAAAGCTTTCATCATGAACAACTAGACACTGCCCTCTATGAAAACAGAAGGCAAAACCAAGAGTGAGGAAAACAAGGGATTCAGGAGGCGGCAGTGCCTGGATACAGAGGCAAAAGCAGTCTGCAGAATCACTGGGATGGGAAAGCTGAGGATAATGGAGCGAAAACAATGACTGGGGTAAGAAGTGACAAAGCTGTATGAAGCTTATCTCCAGGGAACGAAGTTGCAGAAACATTGTTAGGTTTGAACCTAACAATGGGATTCTTTTATTCTTTTAGTGTAGCTGGGACTTAAATTCAAGGTCTCACTTATGTTAACCAAACACCTCCCATTGTGATACAGCACAGCCCTGAACATGTAGATGACGGAGAGATGCCTAGCAGCATTGCTACAGAAGGCAGGTAGGCTTAGCTACAAGGTACGATGGCACAAATGAGTGAAACAAGTTATATGAGGCAGCTGATCGCATCAAAAACAAACAAATGGTTCGTAGATTAAATTGAGATGACAGCTCACCAGTTAACTAAAGAGTAAGCCATGCCCATATTGCTTCAGTGTGATATAAACCACTAAGTGTATAATGATTATAACACAAGGAATACATATGACTTGAATGATAAAACAGATCATCGAAATATTATAAAATAAAATCATAATAAATAAACAGAATAAAAGAAGGTTTAAATGAAGGAGAGCTGGAATGCTCCTGAGGACATTAGGTTTTTATAAAGATGACACATTTCCTAAATGAATCTAGAAATGTAGTGTCACCCTTACCCAAATGCTAACATGGTTATTTAAATATAAATTAGAAAATTATTTCTAAAGCTTCTCAAATCAAATATGTGACGTTGCATCCAAAGTACCTTCTATCAGATATAAAAGTTTATCTCAATGTGTCAGTGATTCTGGCAATTTCCCAAACAGATATGTGGCCATAGATGGAATTAAATGTCTTATAATTAAGCAGTTTAAGAGCAGTTGGGGCATAATAAATTAACAAAAGCCAATCTGCTTAGTGAATAGTTAATGCAAGGATAGAGAAACAAATACTCTCATACATTGCAGGCTGGACTGGAAAGCATTGCTACCTCATAAAGTCTGTTAAAATCCTTTTGTTGCCCTGAGCTTTGCCATTACATTCATTGACATTATTATCAAAACAACATATATAGGGCTACTTGTAATAAATCATCTTATTATAGTGAAAGATGGCAAGTGGCATATGTCTGAGGACATGGTTTCCAGAAAACACTTTCAGTTCCAATGAGATAGATAGGTATTTATTACATATATATATGTATATATTAAACTCAAAATGTTTGATCTGAAATAAAATGAGCAAGAATATAATGTTTTTTTCATAATTGGTTTAGGGGCTGAGTTGGTAATTCTTTAATATCCCCATTAAATAGAATATATACCATATATATATATATATATATATATACACATACACACATATATATACATATGCATATGTATATATATATGTATATATATGTAGAGAGAGTGTATATATGATATATGTACTATCACTTGTGAAAAAAGTAAATAATAATTAGGACTGTATATTTTCAAATCTATATTTCTGATATATATACACACAAATAATATTTATTAGCATATATAATACTATTACATAATACAATACCAATGATACAGAAAATATGACAGCAAATCATTAGGTTCATATATATTTAAATAATTGTATATGTATAGATACATAAAACTGTTGATGCTGATAACATTGCCTTCTCCAGCCAAGGGAAGAGCTAAATAGCTGAATTACTGAGTGCCAAGTCTGGGATAGTGTTTTTTTCATATATACCATTTTGTGCCTCTTGAATTTTGAACCTTGTAGCTATAAATAACTCAAAAATATTTGATCTAAAATAAAATGAGCCAGAGTATAATGTACTTTTCATAATTGGTTTAGGGACTGAGTTGGCAATTCTCTAATAGCCTCATTAAATATTGCAGTGGAATCATGGCCTGGCACAGCTATCAGGTAGGACTAAGATCTTAAACTCCATGGCAGCTTGAAGATCATTCTTTTAGAGCATTTATCACATGGTATTATAGTCATCTATCAAAAGTTTGGTCTCCCTTACTATGATGAGAGAGCCTCAATGGGGCAGAGACAAATATTCATAGATTCATTTATTCATTCATTCACTAAATTCTTGACATGGATGGTGTTTATTCATCCATGTATTGCTGGTGCCTGGCCTTCAACCAGCATATCAAAACTCAGTGTCCCACTTTTAAATGGATGCATGAATGAATGAGTAAAATGTGTTCAGTGATTCATCATAGGACTTAAGATGACAGCCCCTTAACATCAGTATGGTCAGTGATCCTGACTTCCAGAAATACGAACTTTTCTCTTGTGAACACTGAAATTGTAATCAGGTTGAATATATATCTAAGAGAAAAGCCCTCTTGCTCTGCCTGCAGAAAATTAAACATATTCATTCATACACAAAGGAGATATTACAATTCTTTCAAATACTACTTTGCTACTTCCTGGTAAATTTGCATATTTGGAAATGCTGTAATGATATCCAACAGAATGGACAGACATATTAATTAATATTCAATGTGCAGATATTTTATCATTCTAGGCATCATATCACTTGAGAATAACCTTTCCTTCAGTATCACTTGGAGGTACGAGACCTTGATAGAGATCAATAAATAAAATCAGTGTGAAGAGTGATGGGCATACAACTTGTCAGTGGTACAACCATATTTAAGACAAACAAATCTGTGTTATGAGTTAATTGTTTCATCTATTTCCTCTCCCAAATAAAACCTCACAATTATGTTGAAAATCAAGAAGTCATAGATACATGTTGATCAAATCTGACCCAAAGAGCTGATGAAAGGAAACATGGTTTTATTAGAAGTATTGAGTGGGCCCTAGCTTACCAACACACACAAATGTGACAATGTTTATGTTGTTTAAAAACCATGATTGTAGGTTGTACTGGCTGGTTTTGTGTCAACTTGACACAAGCTGGAGTTATCACAGAGAAAGGAGTTTCAGTTGAGAAAATGCCTCCATGAGATTCAGCTGTAAGGCATTTTCTCAATTAGTGATCAAGGGGGGAGGGCCCCTTATGGGTGGTACCATCTGTGGGCTGGTAGTCTTGGGTTCTATAAGAAAGCCAGCTGAGCAAGCCAGGAGAAGCAAGCAAGCCAATAAGCAGCATTCCTCCATGGCCTCTGCATCAGCTCCTGCTCCTTGACCTGCTTGAGTTCCAGTCCTGACTTCCTTTTGTGATGAACAGCAATTGGAAGTGTAAGCCAAATAAACCCTTTCCACCCCAAATTGCTTCTTGGTCATGATGTTTGTGCAGGAATAGAAATTCTGACTAAGACATAGGTGTCTTCTCAAAAACAACCTCGGAACCACGGAAAAGATTTGTTAGAATCCAGAGTTTCTAAGGGAGTCAAACAATCTAGGGGCTTCATTTGCACCCACCAGCTTTAGGTCCCCCTCCCCCAGTATCCTTCTACATTTTCATGAATTTACAGGTTTATACCCACTTCAGACTCTTGTGAGTGCTTCCTGGAAGGACCTATATCCCCATATGGTTGTTTAATCCTGAAGGCTAAGGTCATTGCTAGGTACACAGTATTCAATAAGTGTGTACACTGAAGACTGCAGTAATAGTTCTCAGTGTGATATGACAGGAGGGTGTCTTTCCTAGTTTCAGCCCCAGCAGCAGACCCAACAACGCTTGCAATAAAAAATCAGGTTTCTATGACTCTTCTGGGTTGTTAGGTGATGTGTATGGTCATGTTTCATTCTAAAATTCTATGATTTTTTTTTATAAGAGTAAATACTGTCAGGAAAGAGAGGCAGGGATGGTGACTGATGAAAAGGAAATAAATATAGCACAAGACAATCGCTGCGTATTAAACTCCAGATTAAATTCACACAGACTGTTCTAAAAGGAGTTCAAGAAATACATCTTCCACTAAGTGGCATTTCTTGAAGTAGGTATGGTGGTATATGTCTGCAATCCTAGCATTCTGGGTGTGAAAGCAGAAGGCTCACAAAGTCAAGGTCAGCCTGAGCTACATAAAAAAACAAAAAAACAAAAAACAAAAAAACCACCCATCTCAACAAAATAAAATAAAAATACAACAACAACAGCAAACAACCACTTCTGAGTTTGGGTGGCAGACATGCAAGAACAGCAAGTACAAGGTGAGAGGTTTCTCTGGTTTTCCCTTACCAGCTTAAGGACAGATCCTACAGAAGAAACTCAACTCCTTGGGGTTCTTCTCTAGGATTCTCATCACAGAAGAGAGTGGAGGTCAGTATTAGCAGGCTTTGACACAGGCCATCCCTTGTGTTCAGCTATGTATGTATCAAAATTAATTGCTCTAGAGAGACACAGGCATAATGGCACTAAAATTCTAACACTTTCAATAGCAAGAGCTATTTTATATTATTCCCCTTGAAAATGTTTGTGCTACGCCATCTGAGGCCGACCCCTGGGAATACGCTCTTAACGTGGCTATTTAGACTTTTCCATGACTCCTTGCCCCTAACTTGCTCGCATCTCCCTTACTTCACCCTTATAATGAAGGGGTAGACGCTTTTATATCTCACTAGATTTTCAGATATTCACTTATAGGTTATGTGATACTCCCATCCATAAAAAAGAGTATCCATCTTTCCCCATTTATCTTTCTATTTATATTCTCTATAATAAACCCTGAGCATAGAGGGAAAACTTTCATTCTCCACAGATCACTACATTCATCTTTTTACTTCATCTTCATAATAATCCTACATGGTGGAAACTATTACTATTTTCATTTCTTGAATGCATGAAAGAGGTCCGCCACTGGGACAAGTTCAGAGAACTTTTGGCTTTTAGATCTGTGGTAGTCTGAAAAAAAGTGATCCTGATAGGCTCATATATTTGAATGCTTGGTTACTAGTAGATGGAAATATTTGGAAAGGTTAAGAGGCATGACCTTATTGAAGAAGGTGTATCACTACAGGTGAGTTTTGAGGTTCCAAAAACTCATTCTGTCTATGCTTGTCGATCAGATGTAAGATCTCAGCTTTTTTGCCAGTATCACGCCTGCCTGCCTGCTGCCATGCTCCCTGCATGATGGCCATGAACTTCCCCACTGAAACTGTAAGCCCCCAATAAACTCTTTCTTCTATAAGTTGCATTAGTCAGGGTATCTTAGCACAGCAATAGAAAAGTAACTAAGACAAAAATCATAGCCTTTTCTAAAAACTATTTTTTGAGACAGGATTTCATTTTGTAGTCCTAGCTGTCTGGAACTTGCTTGGCAGACTAAGCTAACATTGAACCAACAGATTTTGAGTGCTCGAATCAAAGATGTGCATTACCACACCCATCATAACCTGATTTTAACTCTATATAATTACAACCCTAGAAGGATAGCTGTGTTTAACATCAACATGAAAAATAAGCGATAGCCTGGAGATACAGGTACTAAAGACAGATTAATACTATAATTGCTATTTTTAATCAAAAAATCTAATTTTTTTAAAGTATATAAGATCTTCCCTTTCCCTTTCCCTTTCCCCAGGACTTTCAAGAAGCCTAAATATTTAATTATCTAGTTATTTGTGCCAGATTCATTCATTCTGAGATATGGCTGGCTCTGGTTTTCATAATTAGCTCTAGATTTTCAGTTAGGATGGATGAGGCCAATATTATTTTTTTTTTCATTAACTTAAACTTCTCTGTAACAATTACCAAGTATTTTAACCCAATACCGTTTTTCCTCAAATTACCTTGAGTAGATTTTGATTCATCTCAGCATTTACAGATCTTTTGTTCCATCAGTCAACTGCTAATAGCAGGTCTGTCTATATGTTGAAAAAGGCACCAAGGAAGTCATGGCCCCTGCCTCCCATAAGCTTACATTGTAGAGTGGCTTGGATGTGAGTCTGCAATCAACATATGCACATTGAATAGCCAGGAATATTTCTGTAAAATGTTAGATCCTTTTGGCTCTCAAACATGGATCTGTGTGTAGCCAGAGCTTACACTTTAATATACTCATATGCTATCATATAATTCTTATATAGATTTTAAGGCTCTAGCTGCTATGGGGAAGCCACAGCAGGCTGCTGACTTTCATTGACTTTACTGGTAGCTGTAAGCTTCCCTGCTGAGACCATCTTCCCTATTATTGTAGAGCATCCAGTTTTTAGAACCTTAGAGAAAACATTTTATCACTGTTACTTGCCTTTTCTTAGAGTCCAACAGTCCCTGTATTTTCTAGAGATCTCTAGGGTTCTGACTTGTCATAGAAATATTTTATATCCTTTCTAACCTTATATCAATTTTAATTGCAATGAAACTGGTTTCTTTGTAGTTAGTATTAAGGTTTAATTATAATAATTACTATTAAAATAAATTAGAAAAAGATTTATATTATGAAATAAATCATTAAAGCTATTAAAATGCCGAATGATAAAAATGAACAGAAAGAGATGTTGGGAAAGAACAAAGGGGAAGAGAGGAAGAGACAGGTGAAGAAAGAAGGAGAAAAAGAGACTGTGTCAAATATTTAAACAATTGCTACAAGATAGAAGAGCAGAATTTTATGAATATATCAAAATTGATTATTCCTGAAAGAAATAGGAATTATTTTATCTGAATCCTAACGCTTTCAATAGCAAGTGCTATTGCATACAGTTCTACTTGTAATGATTCAGGGTATGCAGTTCAAAGTTTCTGTCTATAAACTAATGTGAGTAAGCTCTTAAAGTAACTACATAGAATTTTCAATGATTCCCTTACTCCCATGAAGAGACAATTTTGTAGCAAATTATATTCTTTATATGTGATGCAGGCCTCAAGACCTTTTCACTCCTCTTTGCAAGGATAAATACAACATGCACATATTGTACAAACTTACAGACCTATCCCAAGATGCATCAGGCTTTAGCTGCTTCCAACCCTGTAGATCCATCCTTTGCCTGCTGGTTGAGAATCCTTCTTTTTCTTACTTGATAAAGCATTGACTCAAGTTAGCTAAGCCATTTTTTCCTTAGAATGATTATGTTCCTTTCCTTCCATTTATTCAACAAATCTATTTATTGTGTGTTTATGTCCAGCAGAGAAATCTCATTACAACCTTCCCTTTATAAGCTCCAGCACAGAGGCTAACAGAAGAGAGTATGGAATAAAATAGATGCTCAGTTGGTAGGTGAGGAGAAAAGATGGGATGTCCATGTGAAATTGTTGTCACATTAGTTAGTACTCATTGGTTGCCAGGATACGAAATAAATACAACTTAGTTTAAGCAAGAGCATATGAGGGTATCAATCTATAGAGGCAGAAGTATGTAAGAACGGAAGTAACTAGAACCTTTTAAGGCCGGAGATAAAGAATAACAAAGATATCAGGCTATGTTCATTCTCTCTCATTTCTGTCCTCTTTCCAATTCACCTACTGTCTTCTTGTTTCTAACTGAAGAATAGATCCAGCCATCTGAGTCCCAGATCACTGGAGGGTAAGAAAGTTCACTTTTGTGTGTTAACATAGATTAGAGGATTCTCAAAGAGGAAAGCATTCCATGGTGGAGTAGACACCAAAATGTGTCTCCCTCCAGACTCTCAGACTTGTTAATAAATGTAAGAAAAAGCCACCAGCTGCAGAGCTTTGAGCAACAGACAAATTCTAAAGAATGCCTTGGCTGGTTACCTGGAAATAGCAACAAAAGATGCATTTCTTTTGGTTTTGTTTGTTTGTTTGTTTGTTTGTTTGTTTGTTTGTTTGTTTGAATCTACACCATGCCCATCCCCAGCATCTACTCATTAATTCGGGTTATTATGAGGAGGACTATATCTTAAAACAAAATTTTGTAATTAATTTTGTGAAAATCTGCACATTCTCTCTACAGATGCATTCTTTATTTCCCTTATGTTCCATATTGGAAAAGACCTAGCTGGGTTCTTATAGTCTACTCAGAGACCAATCAAAAAGGGACTTTACTGGAGTATAGAGCTTGAGAGAGAGTAACAGACTATGAAAATCCCAAAGACATCCCAGAAAGTGAAATTACGCACCTTCAGTGTAGTGTTTTTTTTTTTTTGTTTTGTTTTTTTAAAGAAGTATGGAAGGTTGTTGATTGGGGAAAACTGAACTAGTTCGAGCTACATTTCAAGTAGCTATGACAGTTGCACAAAGAATGGACTCTACTGAAAGATGGTAAGTTAGGGGTAGCAGATGAGATTTTTAAGCCTGTAACTACACCACAATCAAGGAAATAGAAACAAGAGAATGACTGGAGTCCATAAACTTTGTTAATAAAGGCTCATTTAAGAATTTATGGAAATTGCTGGGCATGCTGGCACATGCCTATAATCCTAGAAGAAGAATCAAGAATTGGAATCCAGTCTGGGCCATGAGACCTTATTTAATAAAACAAATAAACTATAACAATTATGTAAGTTATGATCATTCTCTCAACAGACTATTGGAGAGTACACCAAACTCCTACAGTTCTTTTCTGACTCTAAGGTAGAAAAGGTCACTAGAAGGTGTGAAAGGGAATGAATAAAGTATTGATATATATTAGAAATAGAAGTAAAAGAGTTTAAAGTTAACATGTAGGTTTCAAGTCTGATGACTAAAAAGAAGTTGCATCGTGAGCAAAGGGCAAAGAAATTGGAAGTCAGATAGAAGACAATAAGCCCAGTTTTAAGACCCTTATCTCTCCTATTCTCATATGATGCACAGTTATGTGGACATAGGACACAGTTATGTGGACATAGGACACGCATCCATATTTTTGTGAGTTTACTACATCCAGGTGGTTGATATATTATAAGCCATTGTGCAATTAGTCAACCCTACAAGAAAGCATTTTCTCTGTTCAATGGGTGAAACCTCTGGAACTGAGATAAAGGAAACTACTCAAGGTCTTGCAATTCATTAAACAGCACAGAGAGGCTTGAATCTAGGTCAGCTGACCTACAAACCTGTGTTCCTCCACTGCCCCACAATGTCTCCCTGCAGGCAGGCAGGAGGTCGGGCTAGAGTTTAAACTGCCATTCTTCAGTGGCCAACAGTTTTGAGTTGAATTGATCTGTAAACGTTCATATATTTGTCTTGTTCCCCCACGTGGAGGTTATAAATTCTTGAAGGTGAATACTGCATTATAAATTTTTCTTACCTCCTTCTAGAGTACCCCATGCAGCTCTGGACACAGAAGAGCTCTCACCAAATGCTTAGATTAATCAATGATCTAGTCCCTGGTGACAGCTGCGGAGCATCTCCATGTTGAGATTGTGACCCTCATGAATCATTTATTTAGAAGCCTCTTTGTTTGGGTAGAGTGGTGGCTACTGTACAGGGGAAGATGGAGTGTGTAGAAACAGGAGCACAATAGTCACCTTCATTTGCTAGACTTTCCATTTCCCAATCTCTGCTCTTTTATTCTTTTCTGTCTTCTACAAAGTCTTTTGAGAGACTGATGAGGAACAGTGTCTGCCATGCCCCAGGAAGGCCAGAGGACTCCACCATAGAACCTTATCCCTGCTACTGCCATGAATGTTCATTCTCATGAAATGAATTCAGTAACACATGGAGCTGCTTTGAGACACATGTCCAAGTCAGTGTGCAGCTCTCACCCCTCTCCAGAAGCAGCCGCCGACTACTGCCTAATGTTAGAATTGAGAGTAATCTATTAAAGAGGTCCACGAATGCACATGGCGGTCACTGGTGCCTAACAGTTTTCCAAGGACAACAGCAAAACAAAAGCATCACCTGAACCAGCCTCCCACCCCACCCACCCCACCCCACCATTTCCTAAGGAGCATGAAATAATATCAACAGTAATAACAGCTCCCATTTAATGATATCTTGTACTATTTGTGAAGCTGGCTAAGTATGGTAAACATCCCGAGTTCGTTAAAACTGAAGGAAAAAAGTAGTCTGGATCACCCTAAAGTCTCTCCAATGAAGTTCAGAGGGACTTGAAAGAGAATGTATAGAGGGGATGTAGAAATCTGAGAGGTGAAACTGCTTTAAAGCTCCAGAGTATGAATGAACGCATTCCTGAGACATTCTTTATATTTTGGGGACTAAGACTGTATCTAAAGGTGGGAGATATGACTCAGTTGTCAAGAGCACTTACTGCTCTCCAGAGGACCCAAGTTCAAGTTCCACCGCCTATGCCAGGCAGCTCACAAACATCTAAAGCTCCAGTTCCAAAGAGAATCTGATGCCTCTGCCCTTTGAGAGCATCTGAGCTTATGTGCACATACTCCCCCTCCCCACACACACATGCTCAAAATGATAAAAATAAATTCTATAAATACTGTATCTGAATCATTTGCTCTTATGTTCTCCATAACTTAAATATAGTGTATGCTTAATATTTAAGTTGAATGGATAAAGAATCATTACACGAACAACTCAAGCTCCGTCTTATATAAAGTCTATCGGTATGAGGAATAAAGAGAAATGACTTTTATCCAAGTATAGCATACTACTCATCTTTCATATAATCTGATCCATTCATATTTTAAATATCAAAATGCCCCTCTGATGCACAAAGGCATATTAGAATCTGGAGACTCATTTGGAACTTGAGGACAGAGACTCTGCTTGTCAGCATCTTCTCTGTTACATCATTACTGGAGGCATGACTAGCAACAAAGTTGTTAGTAAAAGCAAAAAATGCAAAGGTGATAGACCAGCAGCTCCATGACTGCGGGAACTAGACACAGATGATTTTCCTAGACTTTTATTTTGACATTCACTGACGTGGAGCCCTAAGCTGTCCTTGGGGAACATAAATGCACAGGGGCTATGACACAGTGTTTAAGGGGTGAAGCTAAGCTTAAACCCTGAGCCATGTCACTGTAGAGATATCTCAGGGCAAACAGGGTTTGAGCTAAGCATTGGTCAGAGCATTGGTCACAGTAGCAGAGAACAAGTATGAGGTCATCCCCCAAAAAATATAGTTAAGGTCATTGAAATAGGAATTCCAGTCTCCTTCCTAACAAACTAAAGTGGAAATTTGTAGATCAGCTGCAGTTCTCTTCTTCTCCCCAAACGACTGTTAGATGTGGCATAAATCAGTGAGACATGGAGAAGGAAGATCATGTTTATAGAAATTTCTTTGTAGCCTCATTTCTAGTCCAATATGTTTAATTTGTGGAAAGGATCAGAGTCAATCCATGCTTGAAGCAGTGATTGCTAATTCTGGATGAGGGGTTTTATTGTTTGTTTTTGGCGGTTTTTTATTTGTTTGTTTGTTTCCCGACTTTGGATAACAGATGGACAAAATATTTTAGACTCTTTTGCATGAGTCCTCAATCAGAAGGTGAATATACTTATATATTATATTGGGGGACAAGGAATTTTGAATTGCTGTTGTTGATATTGCTCTATTGAAATAGAGTCTCATGAGGGTTGGATGACCTCAAACCCACTGAGACTGACTGTAAACTGCTTAGACCTCTGAATGCTAGGCTTACGGGTATGCAGCATACCATTTGCTTTGGATACATTTTTTGCTGCTGTTGCTGCTGTGTTTTTGGTTTTGTATTTTTAAAGAACTAGCAATGCAGATTATTCCCCCATCTATATTCTGAACCTTCATATAGGATGGAAGGTCCATAGCACACAAGAAACCTGGGTTCCTCCTCACTAGGTAGAAAAAGTCATAATGCTAGGAAAGGGTACCGAATTTCAGTTGTTGAGTGAACAGTGAATAAATGTCCTTCATACAGAAACACTGTTCAGTTTCATGTATTTGTTACAGAATACTAGCTGACCTTATCAGTGTGTCCCAAAATGTATCTCATGGATGCACATCATAAATGTATATCTTGCAGACATTCATCATAAACAGTGCATCTTGTGGACATATATCATAGGTTCAATCAGAAGAGCTGTTTCCTCAGTGAGGAAAGCCCAGATCCTGCAGCTATATTTAACAAGATCATACATGCTACAAAATAGAGTAGCCATCAGCATGAGACACTTTTGGCACCATACCCTTCCAATGGTGATTGGAAGACTTACTTGAAAGTAAGTACACTAATAGCAATGCTTGACAGGATGTATAAGGAAGGTGAGCGGAGAGCATCACCCCTTAAGAGTGAGGTAGGACATCAAATTCTAAGTCTACAAACTTGAGAATCATGTCCAAGAATTGAGTGAGAGAAGACCATGGAGACTTTCAGCATAACCATGCTGTACCTGCTTGGTTTTTTTTCTCCCTCCATCTCTTTGATCATGTGGTGATCATATGACAAATAGGATGCTCAATCCTAAAATCTCACTGCCATCTGCCTGCCGACTTTTGTAGCCATTAGTACACATTACATAGGGTGTCAAGTCCTCTAAATACCGAAAATGATACGTTTCTGCCTGTAAAGCTGAAGAGGAATTTCCCTTAGGCTTTCAGAGCACAAGGCAAAAGACTTCAGGAACTTGTAAAGTGATAAAATTATTATATCACCATCCAAGGGGTGTCGCAAACAGACGGAAATGAGTGAATTATTTTCAGAATTTCAAGTAGCTCCAGTAGAACCCATGATTTGTATGAGATCACATAGTAATGATGATTTAAATAAGCTGTGGGTTTTTTTTTTTAGTTTGATCACAAATATATATTATCAAACACAAGAGTAGTGCAGTTTTTCTGTGTTGATCAGAAAACATCTGATTAGCCATTTTAGATATATTAAATGTGCTATGAAAGTATTAATGTTACCTAGTAAATGTTAGGCCAAATATTTAAAAACGTGAGACTTCCGTTAAAGACTTTTCTTAGCAAAGGATGGTTTGTTGGTCTAATTAGGTGTCTGCATGTAGAGGACTGCAAATAGATCCACTTCCATCTTCCTGCACAAAGCTCAAATCTGAGTGGATCATAGACCTCAACATAAAAGCTGATGCACTGAAACCAATGGAACAGAAAGTGGACATATTACTAAGAAACAAAGGAAGTAAAGGTCGGGAGGCTAGAGAGATGCTTAGCAGTTAAGAGCATTTCTGGCTCTGTATTTAGGGGAGCAGATATGAACTTCTACAAAGATCAGTAGGAAGCCTATGCAGAGCGTAGACATAGGAGGGAAGGAATGAGAATAAGAGAGAGGATAAAAAGGGATCTCCCCCCCCCCGTGTGTGTGTGTGTGTGTGTGTGTGTGTGTGTGTGTGTGTGTGTGTGTGTGTGTACTCATGCAACATGAAGCAAACAGAACCACAAGGGTGTGTTCCCTTCCCATTGTGGAATTAAATAAAGGCCAATCTGATGAGAACAAACAGAAATTTATTCACAAATACGCTGCACAGCAAGAGATCCACTAGCCATCCTTGTGTTTGGCAGTGATTCTAAGGTGGAGGGTAGAAATATAAAGCTATCATAAAAGCAAGGGAAGGTTTCAGTTAAGTTCTGACTGGAGCCTGTGGGAATGTGAAGATAGATAGATGCTCTCTAATTGGAGGTAGGACATCATTTGTGATTGGTTCGGGGAGTCTGAATGCTTTTCCTTCATTGGCCCTGAGTTGAAAGCAGTGAGAATGGTCCCAAGAATAATTTAAAGAGGGGACCAATCACTAACCAAGTCCTGAATGCCCGTGGCCATTGTTGCAGATTTACAATCTGAAATGGTGGCTATGGGAATTGTGGGTCAGAGCTCTATGTGTGATCTGACCATTTGTACACGGCATCTCACATCCCTCTACCATTTACAAATGCTAGTACCCAGCTTTAGGACCACAGGCTCACGTTCTCTTCACCTTTCACTAGTTTGCTTTCTATAGCATCCTACTCATTTCTACCAAGCTTTTAAGTGCAGTTCCCTGGGCAGGAACTTGCCCTATGTCTTTATTGACCATGGGAATACAGCCCCAACATCAAGGGCATCTTCTACCCTACAGTGCTCTCATTCCATTAGCTTGGACCAGGCTTGCTTCAGATGACTGTTTCCTCTGAACTTCTGTTTCATTTATAATTTTTGTCACATCATTAAACACTTACTTATTAAGTATTTTAACTGATTTTCATTAATTTGTGCATGTTAAGTTTATCTTCCCAAGTTGAAGTTGAAAGCTGTATCCCAGCTCATGCCTGCTCTTGGGTTTCACAATAGCTTGCTGTGCTGGCTCAGTCTATATAGTAAATGTTTTGTGGATTGCTATAAATTGAATAGATCTTGTACATATCTCTTACCTGAGGGGCTGATCCAAGTCTAATTCATCATTTTCTCCATCATCTTTCCAGGTGTTGGCTTCAGCACTAATCACTCCAAATGTCTTGAATAAGATTTTGTGCACTAAAATTCCACAGTCCTGGAGATTTTTCTCTCACATCAGTAAAAATGTTAAAAGGAGAAAGGACTGTAGTGATTCATTTCTAACTTGCAGGCCCTGTATAACAGTGGACCTTCTGTATAATCCATGAGAAATATATTGGGTTTTTTTAACAAGAAAGCTGTGGGGTCCTACGGTTCAGAAGAAAATAAGAGTCTAGTGGCTTCTTACACATCCTGGGAACATCAGCACTCTGGTGGCAAACATGGAAACTTGAGTCAAGAACTATATGATGATGGACTTTTCTACTGAGGATTCTACATGTGCATCTAAGAAGACTTCAAGGTATGGTATGTGGAGTAGAACAGAAAAGAACACACACACACACACACACACACACACACACACACACACACGCGCGCACACACGCACGAACGCACATCATGTAGTATGTAGGGAATGTAGCAATGTGTGTAATATGAGCCATATTTATTCATATAGCTCTTCCTAGCTGGGGAGATTTACTGATATGCTGAAGTGGCTCATACCACCTCATCCAAGCAAAATAGTCAATATTTAGATTTCATAATTATTTGTTATACCACTGGTACCAGAAATCAGCCATATTGAGAATACTTACACCAGGCAAATTAGTCAATTATACAAATCAGGGCTTTCCTTGTCTGAGCATAGCTGAAGCAGAAAAAGGAGGCTCACCATCTTGCTTTCTAGAACACCATCAATGAAAAGACCTAAAATATCCTGAGATTTCCAAGGTCTGATCAAATCTTGGAGGAACTGAGGTCCAAAAACAAGCAGTGACTTGCCTAAGATCACATACCTGTCCTGATAACATAGAGAGGCTGAAGAAATAGCCATGTTTCTGACCTTCCTTCATTGCTTTCTGCAAATGGAGTCTGATTGTTCACAATGGCATCAACTTCTTTCTTCCTTTCACTTCAACGAAAGCTCCTGCTGGTAAGGCCAGATCGTTCTTTTGTGTCAGAGCCCAGCTCATAAAATGCTGTTAAGTGAATTACTGATGACCTAATTCCCAGCTGCAGGACACATTCCATTAGGGGCAGGCCAGCTGCCAAGAAATGTCAGCTATGACTGGATGGCAGGGTGACTGAAACGATCCTGCCTGGAGTAGCTGGGCCTCTGAAAGTGAGTTCATAGTCAAGAGAGGCAACTCATTTCCCCACCATCACACCCATGCTGTCTTCTGGGAACCCTCTTCATCAGCTTCAAAGAAAGTGTTTCCGAAGTACCAACACACATTACAAAAGCAACTAGAAGTAGTTGTCATTCTGTGCTAAGTGTTGAAAACAGTGCAAATTCAGTCATCACTGATTGACTAATCTTGTAATTTTTCTCTTCTCTCTGTGGCATGACTTCTTTTTCTTGTCTTTTCTTTTCTTTTTTCTTTCTTTGCTAAAGCTGTACTGTCAGATTGTCCACTTTCCTTCTATTTTCTTTAACATTTTCTTCATTTTATGTATTTATTTGGTGTGCCTGGGGGATGCTGCACACGTGCCACAGTGTATATGTAAGTCAGATGACTGCTCGAATAAATTGGTTCTCTCCTTCCCCTAAGTGGGGGTAAGGGATCAAACTCAGAAGATCAGGTTTATCAGCAAGCACCTTTACCCACTGAGTTCTCTCTCTCTCTCTCTGGCCTGAGGTTTTATTTAAAAAAAAAAAATACGATGGGTTCTTCCGTAGTACAACAGAGAATAATGAGAGCAGTATTTTTTTTTCACTTTGCATTCATCGCAACAGTACTTACAAATGGAAATCGGTATCTACTAGGTGAGCCCCAAGTGGGCCATTTTATAGTTGATACTTTTTTTTTTTTTTTTTTACAGAATCAGTATAAGGGTTAAGTAAGCTGAAACACATTGTAAGCTAGAAAGAAACAAGACAAATATAAATGTAGTGCTCAGTAGAGAGTGGGAGCGTATTTACATTTCCAGAGAACTTTGGATTCAGTCAACCATTCTGGAAGAGGAGATGACACAGTGATGTTACCACTCAGGCCACAGTCAGAAACCTGTGCTTGACTTTGTCTCTAGTCAACCTTAGTGTCCTCCTGACTCTTGCTTTGGTGTCTGTGAAATGAAAAGATGACTGGATGGTCACCAGGTCCCTTCTAAGTTTCAAAAGTTCTATCTTAAACCTAGAAGTCAATCCTTGCAGATCATGGCTTAGCGATCACGTGCTCTGTTCTATTTCCGTTTTCCCTTCATCTTTTCTCCATTTCTTCTGCTTTAGTCTCTTTCTATTGTTTGCTACTCATGGTTGTCATTAGTTTCTATTTTATTTTCTCTGCTTCTTCTAATAAGGCCCTCAATTAGCCACTCATCTTCTTATTATACACATTTCTAGAAACCACCATGCAATATCGACAGCTAATTAAAAACAAAAAACCAAAAAACAAAAAAAATCCTTGCCACACACTATGTACGAGCATCCAAGCTCACTGAGATGAATGAGTGGGGGCGTCTGTTTGAGGTTGGGAAGCCAGAGGCGTTATGCCATGATTTAGAACCTTGCCAGTGTGCCCTTAAGCAAATTGAAAGTCCAAGGAATCTGCAGGCTGCCATATGACTAAGAATAAAAAAGTGAAAATGATTAAAAGGAACTGACTTGTGGTATTCTGTGCTTTTACAAGGTTTTCATCCCCAAATTGTTAATATTCAGCTACATTGTCAAAACTCTTGGGAGATGTTTTTATTCTAGGTATGTCCGTTAGCAAACAGGACTGAAAGCAAAACCTTGGTAACTAACATTTTCGTGACACAGAAACCATGACTAATTTGAGCACATATGTCTTTTCTTATTCTTCTAGAAATAACTGCCCTCCTCTAATTCCTTTTCCTTTCGATATTTTCCACCTAAATTAAAGCCAAGAAATAGCCTTTGCCTTCCACATGCTTTAACTTATTCCAAAGCTTTCCTTAATTCTGGAACAAAACCTACAAGCTATGCATTCAACTCCAACTGTATTTTTTTTAAATTGAAGAGTCTTCAGTTGCATTGTGGGAGTCGCCTCTTCATTTCTATACCATCCCTCTAAAGACAAGCTCTGGCGAGCACGAATGGTTCTTTTATTTTAGTGTTGCCTCAGTCCCAAGAGGTCTGCAAAGTCCTCTATACTTATATAGTTCTTCCTCATCTTAAACACATGCTTTACTTTATAAGTATTTAGAAATATAAATGTATATCTGTGTGCTAGAATTATAGGCTGTTGTGAGCCAACCAGTGTGGGTTCTGGGAACACCTATATAAATTGAGTTTCCTTTATTTTTTATCAATTTAACCTTTCCTTGGAGTTCCCATATCATTAATGACTTCTATCCAGCTCTTCTGGACGCTTATGACTGCTGCTGTACCCGTCCGAGAATCAGTACCTTGAAGGAAAAACCACCCTTTACTTCTTAGGCACACTCAGACTGCAGCACACCTCAGAAAGTGTTTATGAACTGACTTGGTTTCGTTTCCTAAAATTGGCAGACACTGATAGCTTGTGATGGCTTTCTTTCTTTTCTTTTATTCAAAGGCTTTGTGTGTGTGTGTGTGTGTGTGTGTGTGTGTGTGTGTGTGTGTGTGTGTGTGTGTGTGTGTGTGTGTGTGTGCAAGCGTCACATGACTGCAGTTATCTAGGGCAGTAAGTAACATTCAACTGATTATAGCAGAAAACTGAGATTCCACCAGCGCCCTGGGAGTTGCAGCCGGAGATCAGCTGAGCCACATGCTTAATATTTTAAACAAGAGGCATGGTCCTTTCATAGAGGTCTCTGCCACTGATTCTCTCAAAGGACTTAGTCAGTCAGCCACATTTAACATTCACTGGGTCAGACCTTTATCCAAGATGACGTCATCTGAATCCTCATGCAATTCAATTTTAGCGTGTGTTCCGCCAGAGTACCTCCCCCATCCTGCCTCCTGTCTCTTAGTAGACAGAGACTCGGCTAATAAATAGCAGTTAATCCGAAGCACGAAGCTTTTGAAAGCATTTTTCCAAGGTTTGTATTTAGTTACCCTCTGGGGGGAGGTGTGGAGAAGGAAGGAGAGGCTCAGCCCCCTCACAGCATTAAGAACCTTTAAGAATTGACTTGGGGAGAAGAGAAAAATCTCAAGCTGCTTGGGAAGGAGCCACCCACAAGGACAGGGACTCCCAGCTGCCTAAGTAATTCAGTACCCTACATGCTGGTATCAGAAAGGAGCATTTGCAGGATATTTCTCACATGCGCAATAAACAGCCCTCTGCCACCTCCCCCACCCCCACAGCTTCCGTTTTGATTCATCCTCAAAGTGCAAGGAGATTGAATAACATAGCTGAACTTCTCTTTTCCTCTGTTTGAAACCTCGAACACAGGCTAGATTAGCCTCACTATCTGCCTGCCTTACTCCCTTTTCTTATCCCTCCTCCCTCCCAGACTCTCCATCCTTTAAATACAAATGTCCTGGTTTCCCTCCCTCCTGGAGCCGCCATTGACTTCAAACAGGGTCTCCATGGAAACCAGAAGCAGTCTCTTGCATCCTGGAGCCAGGTTCTCTCTTCTAGGTGAAGCAGGGCCTTAGAGAGCTGCAAGAAAAAAGAGGTCTCCTGATTAACGTGAATCTGATGAGGAGGCAAGAGAATTTAGGCAGAGTAGTATAAGATAAGATAAAAGAGCTAAGGGTGCAGATTCTCTCTAAATTTTTATTTCAGTTCAACAACAGTTCAGAGGAGACCTTGGAACCAAACAAGAAATTTCAAGGTCAAGGTCTATGACCCCCAATCTGTCAGCATCCAACAGAACTCAGCTTAATATGGAGATTGTGTAGGGATGACTTTCCAATGAAGTCCTGACCACATTTCACATAAAAGCAAAGCATTTTTAAAAAGTATTTAAAACTAATAAGAAAACAAAGGTGTTGCCACAGCCTACTCCATTTTCTTTTTATGTACACTACGTGATCCCCATGCCACAGACAGAAGTGTACATGAGAATTTAGTGCATAGCCTCCCACCTGACCCGAAGGCGTGGAGAAAATTCCTTGTACCTCCAGAACTCTGTTCCCTTCTGATTGCTAGACATCTTCATTCATATCTAGCTCTCTTAAGTCCAGAATGGCGCCTTGATGGTCACACTCAACCCCATCTGTACTGAAGTGTGGTCCTGTAAGAACCAACCTCTTCTGGGGGTCTCAAAGCCCTTTTCCAGGGGGTAGTTCTGTCATGGACATGAAGGTTCAGTAGGAGACTACAAACAGATCTTGCTGGCTTTCCCCAGTTTACTGTCAGTAGGTCAGGACCTTTGAGCTTCTGTCACATTTCTGGGTCCACTGAAACTGTTTGCTCTGAACCTTTGGGTCTTCTGAAGGTCCTAGTACGCCATGCAACTTCAGTTAAGTAAAATTGTTTTGCTTTTCTTTTGTTAGTTTTTATTGATAGGGACGTGAGCCATCCTCTTGAGCTGAGAAAGGAGAGGTCTCTTCCTCCTTCCCTAGAGTTCTCTCTCCTGGCATACTCAAAGATGGTTTTGTTTTTTCCTGTCAGCTGCAGCGAATGAACAAAAATTTATTGGCTGAAAACAATACTTATTATGATACATTTCTGGAAGGTCATCAGAGGTCTCACTGGACCAGAACCTAGGTATCTGTGGTGGTCTTCAAGCAAGCCTATGCACTTTGACTCTCAGCCCTCTAGGACCCCTATCCATCACCAGCATCCCTGGAATCTCTGTTGTCTCATCTCCTTTGCTGGCCCTGTCCTCTTTGCCTTCTTGTAAAGACTTCTGTGCCCACGGTGTACATCTAGATAGTGCAGTGCAGTATCTCCATTTCAAACCTCAGTTCAATTACACCCACTAAATCCCTTTGCAAATTATTCTGCCTACCACATACTTTGTGTTTTTGCTATCTTAAATATGGTGCCACGTCACCAACCATTTGCCTCTCTTATCACTGAATCTGTCTTTTCCCTTGATAGACAAGTTATTTTTATGTTTTGTTTACAAAAAGTAGTCCATACTATCTTTATCTCCTCACCAGCCACTTACTCAGCTCCCCAGTAGGATTTATTTCTGTCCTCGCCACAGTGCAAAACTATCACGCCAAAGTTCAATATTACCTTCAAATTGCCAATTTCAGATGACATTTACCAGTCAGCTGCTACTTCCTTGCTAGCATCCTTTGACATTTTTGAATACATCCTTCTGTATGAAACTTTCTTCCTTTGATTCCAAGGTATTTCTTTCTCCCCCTCCTCCTCTATGCTCTCTGGATACTATTCTGTTATCATCTTGTCATCTGCCTCTGTGTCTTAGTTATTTTTATATTGCTATGATACAACATCGTGACCAGGGCAACTTATAATCATTTAATTTGAAGCTAATGGTTCCAGGGGCTTAGTCCATGACAATCATAGTGAGGAGCATGGCAGCAGGCAGGGAGGTAGCTGAGAGCTTGATATCTTGACCCGTGTGTGTGTGTGCGCGTGTGTGTGTGTGTGTGCGCGTGCACACACGCACACAACAGAGAGAGAGAGAAGGAGAGAGAGAGAGAGAGAGAGAGAGAGAGAGAGAGAGAGAGAGAGAGAGAGAGAACTGGGAACAGTGTGGTCTTTTGAAACCTCAAAATTCGTGCTCACTGACATGCTTCCTCCAAAGGCCACACTTCTTAATCCTTCCCAAACAGTTCCACCAACTGGGGACAAAATATTTAAATATTATACAAACCACCACAATGATTGCCAATTAATGTTTTATAGGGACTTGTTAGACAAGATAGCTTGGAAACTTGCTAAAAATTATGAATATCAGCAGATCTAGTGGATCAAAAATTTACTTAACAGTTTCTTTAGAATACCTTGTGTGTTAGTTTTCTTGTTGCTCTGACAAAATGCCTAACAGAAGCACCTTATAAAGAGAGAGATTTATTCCTGACTTCAAGCTGTACTACAGAGCAGTAGTGATAAAAACTGCATGGTATTGGTACAGCGACAGGCAGGTAGATCAATGGAATAGAATTGAAAACCCAGAAATGAACCCACACACCTATGGTCACTTGATTTTCGACAAAGGAGCTAAAACCACTCAGTGGAAAAAAAGACAGCATTTTCAACAAATGGTGCTGATTCAACTGGCGGTCTACATGCAGAAGAATGCGAATTGATCCATTCCTATCTCCCCGTACAAAGCTCAAGTCCAAGTGGATCAAGGACCTCCACATAAAACCAGATACACTGAATCTAATAGAAGAGAAAGTGGGGAAAAGCCTTGAACACATGGGTACAGGGGAAAAGAACACCAATGGCTTATGCTCTAAGATCAAGAATCAACAAATGGGACCTCATGAAATTGCAAAGCTTCTGTAAG
>CM052713.1:33477877-33507383 GCA_028551405.1 Uromys caudimaculatus
CAACATATACAAAGAACTCAAGAAGTTAGACTCCAGAAAACCAAATAACCCTATCAAAAAATGGGGAACAGAGCTAAACAGAGAATTCTCAACTGAGGAAATTCACAGGGCTGAGAAGCACCTAAAGAAATGCTCAACATCCTTAGTCATCAGGGAAATGCACATCAAAACAAGTCTGAGATTCCACCTCACACCAGTCAGAATGGTTAAGATCAAAAACTCAGGTGACAGCAGATGCTGGCGAGGATGTGGAGAAAGAGGAACACTCCTCCACTGTTGGTGGGACTGCAAACTGGTACAACCACTCTGGAAATCAGTTTGGCGTACCCTCAGAAAAATGGACATAATACTACCTGAGGACCCAGCTATACCACTCCTGAGCATATACGCAGAAGATGCTCCAACATGTAATAACGACACATGCTCCACTATGTTCATAGCAGCCATATTTATAATAGCCAGAAGCTGGAAACAACCCAGATGTCCCTCATCAGAGGAATGGATACAGAAAATATGGTACATTTACACAATGGAGTACTATTCAGCTTAGTGACTTAATGAAATTTGCAGGCAAATTGATGGAACTTGAAAATATCATTGTGAGCGAGGTAACTCAGTCACAAAAGAAGGAACATGGTATGTACTCATTGATAAGTGGGTATTAGCCCGAAAGTTCGGAATACCAAAGTTTCACTTTACAGTAACTGCTGGATTGAGAGTGAGGTCCCAGATGGAGGAGTTGGAGAAGGGACTGAAGGAGCTGAGGGAGTCTGCAGCCCCATGGAGGGAGCAACAGTGTCAACTGGCCTGACCTCCCCCCCTGGTCCTCCTGGAGGCTGGACCACCAACCAAAGAATACACATGGAGGGACCCATGGTTTGGACCACATATATGGCAGAGGAGGGCCTTGTTGGCCATCAGGGGGAGGAGAGGCCCCAGTAAAGGGGAATGTCAAGGTGGGAATATGGGAGTGCGTGGGTGGGTGGGTGGGTGGGAGGTGGAATTCCCTCATAGAGGTGGGGGAGGGGAGGGGTTAGGTGGCTTCCAAAGAGGAGACCTAGAAAGGGGGAGACATTGGAAATGTAAATAAAGTATCAAAGAATTAAATAAATAAATAAATAAAATTTTTTTAAAAAAGGAGAGAGATTTATTTTGGCTCACAGTTTTAGATATAGTCTATATTTTATAGTGGAGAAGGCATAGTGGCTGGAGAAGCTCAGTTCTTGATGGTTGGAGCTTCTCACATGCGTTCTTCATATTCTACTGTGTCAGAAAGCAGAGAGCTTGGACAGGCTCCAGAAGCTAAGGTAATGGTCAAAACATGCTGCCAGAGTCCTATATCCAGGTAGGACACAGATACCAGAGGTTTGACAACCTACCAAATCAGAGCTGCCATGTAGCAACCAAGTGCTCAAGCACATATGCCTATGGGAGAACATTTCAAATTGGAGCTGTGACAATCTGTATATACACTAAGGCTTAGAAAACACCTATATAGAATTTTGTCCTATGTAACTAATTGCCTGCAAGTTGTGATCTACTTCTCCATCTCTAGCCATAAGTCCCAAATTTATGCCTTTTGTCTGTGTCACTTTTTGAGGTTTGACTCATGAGTGGAACTATCAATAGGTAGGCTGCAGAATAGCTACACTGGTAGAAGAATTGCTTAACATGCACAACTCCCAGCACAATGAAGGAGAAGATGGGAGAGGTGAGGGAGAATTGGAGAGTTATCTCAGCTAGTAAAGTAACTCGAAGTAATCATGAGAGCCTGTGTTCCATCTCTAATACCTAGGTAAAAAAGCTGAGCATGGAGATATTATTATAGTCCCAGAGCTGGAGAGGCAGAAACAGGAAGATCTCTGTGCTCCCTGGTCAGTGAAGTAAGTGCAGTCTGGGATCCCAAGATTCCAGTGAAAGACTATCTCAAAAAGCATGATAAACTTGTCCTAAGGCATAGCATCTAAGGTTGACCTTCGACCTCTGCATGCACATGCGTACATGTGTACATACATCTACCCTAACTTGCACAGTCACATACAAAAGAAGGACAGGAAAAGTAGTTCTTAGTTACTCATCTGTTCCAGATATTCCATAAGCATTTAAAATTCACCTTCTTCCAATGAACTCATTTCTAATTCTATTTTAGTAAATGAAAACTCCACTCAAGTACCTGATGCAAAACACATATAGTCTTTTTCTTCTTTTCCACATATTTATACATTATTCTTAACACACAGTTTTCAGAAGCATCTTATTTTTACAGTGTTGAGAATGGAAGGCAGGCCTTGCTCATGCTAGGCACATACTCTACCACTGGACTACAATTCCAATACTATCCTGAGCAATAAACTATGTCAGCACTGCATCACAGCACATCCCTTTTCAAAAACTGAAAATAGACTTTTTTCTCCTACAATACATCCTGGCCACGGTTTTCTCTCCCACCACTCCTCCCCACTCCCTCCAAGTTCCCCTGTATCCCAGATCCACTCCCACTTGGCCTCCTCTTCAGAAAGGAACAGGTCTCCAGGAGATGACAAAACAAGGCACACTAAGACAAGGTATCAGCCTTTGTATCAAGGTTGAATAAGGCAACCCAATAGGAGGGAAAAGTCCCAGAGCAGGCCACAGAGTCAGTGATAGTCCCACCCCCATTGTTAGTTCCACAGAACCAGCAAGCTACTAGTCATAACATACAACACAGAAGACCTGGTGCAGGCCCACACAGGCCTTATCCTTGCAGTTTCAGTCTCTGTGAGCCCATGGGTGCCCTGCTTAGTTGATTCAGGAGGCCATGTTCTCCTGGTTTCCTCCAACCCCTCTGACTTCTATGATCTTTCCTCCCTCTCTTCTGCTGGCCAACCGTGATCTCTGAGGAGAGGGACACAATGAAGACTTCCAATTGAGACTTTCCACACAATATCTGACTGTGGGTCTCTTCATCTGCTTCCATATGCTGCCAGAAGAAGCCTCTCTGATGTCAACAGAACAAGGCACCTGTCTATGAGTACAGCAGAATATGCATCGTGTCTTCATTGGCTGCCTTCTTTGCAATTATACAAAGTTCCTTGACCATAGCCATTCCCTAGTGTTTGAAAATTTTCTGAACACACACACACACACACACACACACATACACACACACACACACACACACACACGTCTACCAGTATCCTCCTTTTCATATATATATTCTAAATTGTATGCATCACTTGTAACACACTGCCTTATATTTTTAGCTCGTGTAACTTCTGCTCCTCGGCAAACTCTGTGATACTTTACAACTGACAAATTCTTACTATATCTTTCAAAAGTGAGCTGACACACCATCTCTCACTCCTGGCCTGTATAGATATAGGCACTCCCTCTTCTGTAAGTAAATACATCTCCTCAGTGATGGCTGCAATGTTCATCACTGTGTCTTGAAATTGTCACTTAAGGCCTCCCCTTCTCTATCAAAAACTTGCAGAGAAGGTGGGTTTTTTCCCTTCTATTTATCCACATACCCTTATCATATTGTACAGTAACTAACACACAATAGACTTTCAATATGTGTTTTGTGAATTAATTAGCCAAGTCCGACAATCAAGTGATCATACACCCCACTCAGGTGTCCAGTTACAGAAAGATGAAGGTAGAGAACCCTGAAAGCAGTCCACACAGCACTCCACTAGAAACTTAAAATGGAAGGGACCCTCTAGCCAATGCTCTGAAGGCCAATAAACACCATTGTGTGATGTTACTTTCTCTGGTTTTATAGCCATCTATAAAGTAACTAAAATGTAAATTCAACGATTGTAAAATGACTCTAATTCAGCAGCTCTGGTTTATATGTGAAATATTTGATTTGTGAATGTGGTTGATTTGTGATTACCTATTTTTAGAAAGCAGTGGGTTTCTTGTGCTTAAGCTTCACAGTCACTGAAGCCCTGACACACTCAGCAGGGATGTACTGCATCCTGAATAAATAAAGGGAGCCCAACATTACAGCTATGGTCCTGGAACAAGGGTATATAGTTAATCTAAAAACTACCCACTGTCCCTGCAGAGACCCACAGGGAACATGTTCTTCCTCCACCACTAGGCAAGGAAGAGCTTGTTTTCTGTAGGGGGTTTGAGGCTGCCATGACAACTCCCAACCCTTTTCCCATTATCTGTGTGTGCTTTTCTCTTTTCCCCTCCTATTTTTCTCTACTGGGTCTACTGTGCATACAGGTTTTACTAAAGTTGTCCATACCTGGTTACACCTGGATTCTACTTCTAGTTTTTAAAACTATAATGTTAACATGGTCCTAGCCATATCTCCTCTATTTTCTAAAATGTAGCAGTGGGGGAGAATCTAAGCTATCATGGAGAGAAGCTAATAGGACAAACACTACCTACTAGGATAGATTTACAAATTTGCATAGCACATTTAAATTCAGAATTGATAGAGTGGTAGAAAGGCTTAGAACTAGGCTCCACAACTGTTTTACACTAAAGTCATTGGTGGGGGTGACATGTTTAGAAACACAGATGCCTTTCCCTAGACTGTACGAGAGTTAGGTAGGTAGAACCTTGTCAGGTCAGCACCAGGAAAAACAGAACACAAAGATAAAATGTCCAGAATGACATAAAATGACATAGAATGAGATAAAACCAAGCCAAAGGATAGCAAAAGGCTATTAGAAAACACTAGAGTATGGTATCAGAAGAGAGACAAAAATGAATTACTCAATTAATGTGGTAAAAGCAAGGACTAAAAAGCCAGAAAAGGATGAGTTTCCTAAGCCAGGTTAGAGTATTAATATTGATGCTTTACAGCCCCAGACCTCTGTGTTCTCTGTGATTCTTTAATTCTTAATTGAGCTCTAGCAATTAAATTTTTTTATTTTGAGACCAGTCTCATTATGTAGCCTTGGCTGGTCTGGAATTCACTATGAAGACCAGGCTGGCCTTGAACTCACAGAGATTCTCATGTCTCTGCCTTTCGAGTGTTGCAATTATAGGCATATGCTACCACACCCAGTTTTCATTTAATATTTTCTGATTAGATTTTCTTTTTATTTCTATGGTCAAAGTTTAAAGGCCTAGGTCTTCCTTGAAAATAGCAGGACACACACATGCATACACATACAAACACACACACACACACACACACACACACAGACATACATACACACACACACACTGTTTAATAGGATATCTAATATTCAAGGTTGATGGAGCTATACATGAAGAGTGTGACCAAGACTACCAGAGGCTTGGGCAGTCAAAAACAAGAGATGTTTTGTTTGTTCTTATAAAATCAGCACATTCATTTCTAGGACATATTGACTATATAGAATATATAGAATATGAATAGAATTTGGCTGCTGGTTTGGGCACCTGAACTTAATGTTGACTTTCTTCTCATCTAGTGAGAGTATTGGCAGTAACCACAAGTATAAGAGTATTAAACATTTTATAGCAGATAGTATATAATCTTTTTTACAATTTTAAATCCATTCAGTTATTCAACAGCTTTTTATTGGGCAAGGAATTTATAGCAATGGAGTATATTGTGGATATATTGTTTTACAACCATGTTTTAAAAAGATATATGATAAATATAAACATGTGTACTTATAGATATTAGTTTATGACTAATTATAATTTACAGGAGATAAAAATATGTCAAGGACTGTTAAAAAATGCAAGAGTTGATTTTATAGACGCTGGCAGAAGCCTGAGACTCTGTCAGAGAGACAAAGAGTCATTACTCACCAAACAGCAGGTAGCACAAGACTCATGTCTGTGCCGGCTCTCTGTAAGATCTCTGGGATGACATAGGTAGGCATAGAGAAATATTGTGGGGTGGAAACATCCAGTTGGGTTTTGTCACTTCTAAGGAACATTGAAATTAGAAAACAGTCCTCTGAAATAGATTAAAAGCAAACTTATCCAGTCTTTGCCCCAGAGAAAGACATTGCCATTATTCTAATGGACAACAAAGAAGCCTGCCTTGGTTCTAGAAGAAGATGCTTCTGTTTTCCAAGTTATTTACTACAACAAACAAACATCCTTGATAGGGAGAGTAGAAAGCAAAAGACTCTTAAGTTCTAATCCTCCCAAGATGTGCCAAAGTACACAAGGGATTTTTGGAGAATGACCTTTTGGTGGTGCAATGGCGTAGGTTACTAGTAACTTGATGAATAAGAAGGAGAAAGATTAAAAAGAAGAGTAAGTTAAGAAAATCAGATACTCCTCTCCCAATAAAGCCAAGAGCTGGGATGAAAACCATCAACATAATTAAGCCAGAGTAGAGGCTAGCATAAAGCTGGCAGAAAGGTGACTTCTGTTTAACTCACAGAGAAGGGATAATTCAAAGGCTTTAAGTAAGAACTAGAGAATCTAAGAAATTTCTCAGAGGGGACACAGAGGTCATGTGCAAGGGCATCTTCAGATTGCAGGGGAAGTCTGTAAAAGGACCTTACTCCTTATAAATTATGCTGCTGAGAAGCTAATCTGCTGTGGGTACAATTAGGATGAAAAAGAAAAGATAAGCCTAGTTGCTCTCTGTGGCTGTGCAGAGTATACATGAATAATAGCCTACTTGTGAGATGCTGAGTTGTTGAAAATGTAGGCAGTGGGTACTCACCCTCTCTGCAGAGGTCTCAAGCCAGTAGTCCCTGTCAATCTCAACCAAGATGCAAATGCTTCCCCTCCATAACATCACAGTCCTGTTTCAGGGACTTGTGAGCTCCCTAGGGTTTTGAAAAAGAGAGGAGAGAAAACTATTAAATCAGAGTAAATACAGCTGTAACCACTGGAAACCTAAGAGATTGACCCAATAAATAAGTCTACCTCTCCTTCACAAAATCTGCACTAGTGTTCATGGCCAAGTCACATTTTATCAGCTTCTGCTTTTACACAAACCTACCTAGGCTCTTAGTGGCAACACACAACATGATAGAGTCAGGGCTGTAGAGGCTTTGATTCCTCTTGGCTCTGCTCCATCTGTCTGGTAATTCCTCGGTAGAGAAACAACAAAAAATTGCAAATTGTACCATTTCATGGCAAGAAAAACTAGCAAACATAATTGACAGAATCTTTTAAATGTTTCCCAGTGTTTCTAGAGGTGGGAGAATGTGTTTCCATTCATTAGCTCGTGTACATTGCACAGCTAAGCTCAGCATCAACATCACTGAGCAAACAAACAAGTTAATAAATAAATAAGTAAATAAAAGCCAAAGGATTTACAGGGAAGAGAATGTACTTGCTAATAATGATGTAATTTAAGATGAGTAGTACTTTTCTTGTAAATTTTTTTATCTCAAACTGTCAGTAAGGGGATCTTCCTTTAATCTTGTTGGCAGAAACAGTATATAGCATCCCTCTGAGATGGAAGAAGAGTTGGTAGGAAATTCACTACAAACAACAGACAGCTGTATGCATGAAGAATAGAAGTGTCCTCGTGGAAATGCAAGTTTAAATAGTAGACATCAAAGGATGGAAGAAAAGGAGTCAAAGGCATGCTTTAGCAATTGCCTCTGATGGCTAACATGTCCTAGAAGATGGGCCACTCAGAACAACCAGGAGAATATCCCTGAAAATCAGAAGCTGGACTGGAGGAGCACCTGAAATTTGTTTCTATGACTCTAATAGTTCACCAACAGTTTCTGGCAGGCATGAGTAGGCAGAATTCTTTTCTTTCTGTCTGAGTCAGCTAGTGGCCATCTCAAAGCTGACTGTGTTCTTGAGGTTCAGCATTCTGCATATAGCTATACGCACAAGTTCTTTCACTTGGCATTCCTGAGAAGTGCTACCCTTAAGTGGATTTTTTTTTTTTTGGCTACATAATCAGGGTTGCCCCACAGGCTGCAGAAATGTGAGAAAATGTAGAAGGCCAAAGGTCATCTTCATTGATGGAAGGATCCCTTTTTTATCCTTGGGTAGAGGCAATAGAAAAGGCAGATTGACAAGAGAGTCAAAAATTAATCTTTTAGAGGTGATACTCACTTTAGACAGGGGCACAATGCTCTAGTTCATTACCCAGGTGAATGAGAGGGCTGTGTAGCTAACCATTCAAATACACAGCAGGGCTTGATGATGCAGACCTAAAATCCTGACACAGGGAGGCTGATTCAAAGCAATCACAATTCAAGGCTTGCCTGGGCTACCGATGAGTGAAAGTCCAGCCTGAGTAAGACTTCATCTTAAAAAGGAAAGGAGGCTGGGAATGTAGCTCAGGGGTTGAGTGCTCACTTCATATATAAAGCCGTAGGTTCAATTCCTACAACCACCAAAACAAAGGACAACCACCCAAATGCTGAAAATCAAATTAACAATAGAACATGATGAACTCCTCCCTCAGAATGCCTGCTTTATTTCCTGTCTGGTCCTTATCCAGTGTTGGATTCCCAGGATTATACTCTAGGTTTGCTAGAGATTCATTACTTATATTAATCCCTTATTCCATCATCCCGACCTTAAATTGAAAGTTCAAAGCTGTTTAAGTTGCCCACTATTGTAATTAAATCCAAGTGTTTTCAAGAGCAAAAATGAAAGCTGCATGAACTTGGACCTTGAAATTTAATTAAAACTACATGTATGAATCTTTGTGGGGGGAAGTATCATAATAACTAAACACATTGTTCATTGCATTTTTTCAATTCTTTTACCTTTTCTCAAAACAAAAAAAGAGTGCCTCTGTTGACCCCTTAGCCATTTCAATGCTATTACTATTCTAGCCACAAGTGCGTTTTTGACATTCTGAATGAATAGATTGTTTGCCTGCCCAGAATGGGAGGGGTAATGACAGGAAGATGCCCTAAGAATGACAGGGAGCATCGGAGAACATGGTAAGTGGGATCATCTGAGCCATATTTGTGAAAGGTTCAGAGGTAGATATAGATACCTGCTATAACAGGTAAACTCCCAAGTCTCAGTGGCTTCATAGAAAGATATAAAACCCAAATGGCTGTGAAGAATAGTAGTAGGACACCTTATGAACAGTTCATATGAGGACCCACACATTGTCTTAGGGTATCTTCCTGCTATAGGATTAGATTCTTCTCCATTCAGTCGATGCACAAAGAGAGAAACATCATTGAATGCTAAAGAGCATATCAGTCTTGTATGCCTGTCATCAAAGTCATCATACCCTCTACCCAAGAACAGGAGCAGCTGTAACTGTAACCAAATGTTAAGAAAGATTAGCACAAAAATTTAATGAATAAGTCCCTTCCTATAATTGGCTAGGCCTCGAATTAAAACTGTAACTTTAGGGGCTGAGGTGATGGTTCAGAGAGTCAGTGTGCTTGCCGTACAATCACAAGGACCTGAGTTTGAATCCCAGCACTCAGTAAAAGCTGGGTATGGGAGAGTGTGACCACAGCATTGGGGGACGGAGACCAGTATCTAGCTCTTCAGAGGTCCCTGGCCTTCCAGCCTAGGTCTATCTGGGAGTTCCTGGGTTAGTGAGAGACCCTTGTGAAAGCAATGGATACAATACATACAACACACTACAACACACACACACACACACACACACACACATACACACATACACACATACACACATACACACACACACACACACACACACACACACACACACACATTTACACACACCACACCATGTCCACACAATGTAATTTAAGGCATCTTGCTTTGCCATTCCAATGCTCATAAATTGTTCCCTAGAGCCTTCTTTTTCTCCATCTTCTTAAGCAAAGCTGCTGCCCAAGAAGATTTTGAAGTGCTCGGAGATGTCGATATCAGGCCTCCATCCCAACTTCCATGCCCTGTCCTCCTAGACTGAGTAAGAGAACTGACTGATGGCAGCCAGCTATTATTTGTGTTGCTGGGAAGCAAGTAATTTACTGTTACGTTGGGATTCAGAATTCAGGCTTACACTGCCTGCCTTTCCATTTCCTCTACACTTGTAGTATTCAGACCTAACATCTTCCTGTTTTCTTAATCTACAACATAAGCTTATTTTAAACAGTAGTGCCCACCCTCAGGAGTTTTCTGAGACATCCTATGAGGAAGACTGCTTGCTAACTTGAGGTCGTGAAATGGGATTAAAAATAGTATTACTGTCCCACCCATACATTTCAAAAGAATAGGTACGGAGATATTCTTGTGTGAGATAAAATTGGTGCCTATCCCCTGCCCACAGCTTCCCCTCCAGATTTAATTACTTCCTTCCTCCCACTGTTTTTCAGACTATCAGAATTCTATCAGTCCTAAGCATATGGGGAAGTGGGCACCACCGGATGGCTATTGTCAGCCAGGAAATAGCTACAATTCAAACACTGTTTGCTAATGATCATACTTGATGCGATGAAATGGATTGAATATTAACTCTGAACCATCTCGGCACCATCTCAGATTTTAAAGACAGGCACAGAAACTGACAGCTTCGCATGAACCTCTTCTTTCTATTTTCTGTGATGCTGACATATTCCCATTCCACTAAATAGGAGTGAGCACCATCCTCCACCCACTCACCAGGCGTTCACTTTATATATAGCTATAGATATTCGATGCAAAACAAAGAAAAAAATTGCTCATCTGAGGTAGAACTTGTGGCAGGCTGTTGAGGCGACAGGGCCCAAGCTGTCTATATGTCATTATCAGCCCTGGCCTCCTCTCTACAAAATTTCCTGGGTAGAGAAATTATATTTGTTGCATTTCAGGCTTCTTCTTGCTCATTCGTTTACTCATTCCATGTTTATTGGGTGCTTCATAGAGACTTCAGACTACAGGTTGTAAGTACCTAGGAAAATGGTATGGTTCTTGTATTAGGGATTCAAATGGCTAGATGCTATTACAGAAGTATAAAAAGTAGCTGTTCTGTCTGGGGAGGGAGAAGTGGATTTGTATAGTTTTTTCAGAAAGTGTGATTCAGATAGTAAGTAGACTGTCTTGCAACCCTTTTTATCTTGTGCTTTCCATGATCCAAGATCCATTTGGGAAACTAGAAATTTGTTGAAAGCTGAGACCACAGAGGTTTTCAAGGCTTCAATTGAAGGGACCTTGTATGCCATGCACAGAGTTTTGGTCATCAGCTCTGAAGACTGTGGGTTGAGAATCGCAGCATCAGTTCTCAGAAGCACTTTCCTGGTCAGCACTACGGTAAGGAACACAAAAGGAGAACACCCATTCTGAGGTACACAGCTACTTGGAAACATCTACCTCACATCCTTCAAACAATGTGACAGTTCCAGACTCAAACCGTCAGGGTTGTCTAATAAATCTCTTTGTGTTCTCACCCTGAACACATTGTACATTCTATATTTCAGTAAAATTTGAAGAATATTGCTCTTAATTTAATTTTCATTAGATATTTTGTTTATTTACATTTCAAATGTTATTCACTTTCCCAGTTTCCCCTCCAAAAACCCCCTATCACATCCTCTTTCTCCCTGCTTCTATGAAGGTACTCACCCACCCACACCCACTCACTCCCACCTTGCTGCCCTGGCATTCCCCTACACTGGGGCATTGAGCCCTCACAGGACCAAGGGCTTCTTCTCCCATTGATGCCCAACAAAGCCATTCTTTGCTACATATGTGGCTGGAGCCATGGGGCCCTCCATGTGTACTCTTTGGTTGGTGGTTTAGTTCCTGGGAGCTCAGGGGTGTCTGGTTGGTTGATATTGTTGTTCTTCCTATGGGGCTGCAAAGCCCTTCAGCTCCTTCAGACCTTTCTCTAACTCCTCCATTGGGGACCCTGTGCTCAGTCCAATGGTTGGCTGCGAGCATCTGCGTCTGAATTTGTCAGGCTCTGGCAGAGCCTCTCAGGAGACAGCTATATCAGGCTCCTGTTAGTAAGCTCTTCTAGGCATCCACAATAGTGTTTGGTAATTGTATATAGGATGGATCACCAGGTGGGACAGTCTCTGGATGGCCTTTCCTTCAGTCTTTGCTCCACACTTTGTCTCTATCTCCTCCCATGGGTATTTTGTTCCCCCTTCTAAGAAGGACTGAAGTATCCACACTTTGGTCTTCCTTCTTCTTGAGCTTCATGTGGTCTATCTTGGGTACTCCGAGCTTTTGGACTAATATCCACTAATCAGTGAGTGCATACCATGTGTGTTCTTTTGTGACTAGGTTACCTCACTCAGGATAATATCTTCTATTTCCATCCATTGGCCTGCAAATTTCATGAAGTCATTGTTTTTAATAGCTGAGTATTACTGAATTGTGTAAATGAACCACATTTTCTGTATCCATTCCTATGTTGAGGGACATCTGGGTTCTTTCCAGCTTCTGGCTATTATAAGTAAGGCTGCTGTGAACATAGTGGAACATGTGTCCTTGTTATATGTTAAAGCATCTTTTGGATATATGCCCAGGAGTGGTATATCTGGGTTCTCAGGTAATACTATGTCCAATTATCTGAGGAACCACCAGACTGATTTTCAGAGTGGTTGTACCAGCTTGCAATCCCACCAACAAAATTTCTATTCTCTATTTCTTCATTTATTTCATTTTATTTTATTTTTTTAAATGTTACTATTTATTTTAATTTTACTTGGATTTTTATTTACTCTTTTGGGGGAGATAGGTGTACCATGACATATGTGTAGAGGCCAGATTACTTGTGGGTGTTGGCCCTCTCTTTGCATCCTGTGGGTCCTGAGGATCATGAAGGTTGCCAAGCTTCGTGGTAAGTGCCTTTACCTGCTAGGCCATCTCAGCAGCTCTCGTGTTATTATCTTGCTGACTTACCAGTAGCCAAGTCCCAGACTCTGAAAAAGAAATAGAACATCACAGTGTGCCTTGAATTCCCTGTATGCATCAAAGGACTGACCGTGAAGAAGGAAAACATAGAAGGCCTACAGTTTGCATGCTTTCTCTAGAGTAGGCTCATCATTTTAAACAAGTTACACTCATTTCCAGTTTACAAAGGGACTCCATGCTTGCTTTCCATTTTTGGCTATAACTAACTCAGTGATTTTCATAACTGACCAGTAGCCATTTTTATCTCAAGAAATTCCAATCCAGCTGGGCCTGATAAATAAGGTCTGTGACCCAAAGTACTTGAGAGACAGAGGCTAAAGTATCTCATGTTCAAGGCTAGCTTTTTCGGTAGAATGAGATAAAGGCCAGCCTGGGCAATTTAGCAAAATCTTTTGTCAAAATAAAAGTAACAGGAGAACTGAGGTATAGAGTATTTGTCTATATGGTAGAATATTTGTCTAGCATCCACAAAGCCTTGGATTCAATTCCTAATACCATATACCACACTCACATGTACACATATGCACACACATACACAAAGGAACAAAAGAAGACAAACTGGCCTAAAACATATACATTTCTGGTCTAGGGAAATTGACTTCCAGGATGCACACTGTCCATAAACAATGTCAAAACAATGATCTCTGGTAGTTCAATACCCAATAATAAAATGTACTTCCTGCTCCCAGCCCTGTCACTCCCACAGAGATCCTCAGTAATCCTGGGAACATTTTAAACTTGAAAGAGCCCCACTGAAGTTGTCCAGGAAAAACACTATGGGACACTAGACCTTTCTTAGCACTGTCTCATTGTGACTGTTCTCCATTGTGCCCATGAGAATAGGCAAGGCACGTTCTCTCTTGGTGGGATATTGGGCTCCACTGACATCAGTGGCCATCTAATAACCTGTGGTGAAGTACACAAGCCATCAGCTCTGGAATCCCCATAAAACTGTGTTTGAAGTTTTCTGCTATTGTGATAATCTTTTACACTAGTTTCCATGGCAAAGTGGGTGGGGAAACTGCTTTTCAGGAAACAGTTACATTTCCTTTTTTCTTCCTTACCCTGGCTGACGTTCATCAGATTGAAGGAGAGTGGTCTGGTTTTAGCAGAGTTGAGGATGGAAAATTCACTTAGAAACCCTGCCCACACTGCTATTATGTAGTTATCATTAACCATTTCTCCTTAAAGCTCCCCTGGCTGGTGTTCTCTAAGTTGGTTCTCCAGCATTATGATACATGCAACTCTTTTCACAATAACCTCATAGACACTGAGACATGACACCTGCCCATCTCTCCTGTTTTCTTCTTGTGCACTCTACTGTGGCTATCTATAATGAGCCCTGAAATGCTAACCAGTGGAAATTCCACTAACCACAAACTCCGCAGCTGGACATGCAAAGCTCTGTGATATATCCTTTGCCCTCAGCACGTTTCAGGCTCATGAGCCCAGTGTTTTGTATGGCTGCAATGACTCGCTGTAGAGAAGACTTACAGGGGCTCCAGCATTAGGAAAACAGTTCCCCTGCAAACCTCAGCTCCTCACAGTTGCATCCATCAGATGCAACAATGAAATTTTGCTCTCAAAGCAACTGTAAGAGGTTATTTTTTAATTGAATATAGAACCCATCTCCTAGCTGTATTTACTATGTCACCCAGCGTTTAGATGCATCCCTTTAGAATGAGGTCATATTTTTGTGAGAGAGTGAGATAAAAGGGGCTGGGTTATGTTTCATGGGTCTCTGAGGGAAACCAGTTAGGGTCAATTGACTGGAACTTTATAAAAATCTCATCAGTATTTCTACCCTGATGGTATGCTAACCATAAGAAACACACTCAGTTGTGAATTCTAGTCCAGATGTTATGATGCCAGCCATTTATCTTCTGCTCTAGAACATAGACTGCAGTTTACTGTGTCATTCCAAGGAGGAAGGGATGGTTTCTTTCCATTCTTCTAAACCACTGCTGGCCTAGAGCCCCACATAGAATCAAGAATAATATGCAATAAAGTACTTGATGCTACTTCACACCTGCCACGTATGGGATATAGCAAAAGTTACAGCCAAACCCACGTATTTCCATTATCACCCATGTTGTCTATATGGAATTAGAATACTCATCATTTTCTGGTCCTGTTCAGACTTCTCACAGATATCCTCAAGCCGAGCTCCTTGCAACCTCTCTAGTTGGTATCCAGGGACTGATTTGGGAGTTGTGGAGTTTGGAAGACTGGGGAATGAAAAGTCCTAGGTCCAGATCAAAAGGGAGGCCATACTCTTTAAAACTAGCCAGGGACTCGGGCCCCAAGATACAAGTAACCCCAAAATTCCTCTGACATGAAGAGAGTGGCTATCTGGAAAGAATTCTGATTTAACACATTTCATAGAGTTTCCATTTTGTCTTTTATAGCAATGGAGAGTCTTTTTATTTTATATCCATATTCATTCTTATTTTTGACAAACTATCCCTCAAAACCACTATATCAGAGATCTGAATCTAGGCCAGAAATTCTCCAACTTTGACCCACATGAGAATTGTCCAGGGTGCATCATCCAATACACCCCTGGTCTCTGTACACCAGATCCCTGATTCAGCACATCTGGAAGAAGGAACAAGAGTCTGTGCTTCTGCTGAGTTCCAGGTGACAATCACGCTGTCCTGGGGTATATCCTAAGAGCCGGAATTATGCTTGATAGAACTAAAAGTGACACATTTGGATTTGTAATCTCGTGAAATGTTATCTTCTTTTTATCTTTCTTTCCTGACAGCAACTTCCATGGCTTCAAATCGGAGACAAACGGCCCATCAGTGTGAAGAAGTGTAGCTTGCTTTTCCTTCAGCGCAGGATGGGCTTCAAAACAAGGTAGCTGTTCTCGCTCTTTCCTCACACTGGACCACAGAGAATGACTCCAGAAGTAGAAGCAACAGGATGCAGAAATCTGTCCAGTATGTGACGTGCAAGTGGGGCTGATGGAGAGAGTGACTCTAGACCTTAGTCTTAGAAGTCACTCACTACAGTAGTCACCTGCTAATTACTACAACCATTCACTAATACATGAAAGAAGACAAGATTGGTATGGAGGCAGAAACCCCTCAATTTTAGTAATTGCTCAGAACTTCCAAATGGAAAAGTCTTGTTAGGCAATTGTATCTAAAGAAATAAGGATTGGAACAAGTTTGAGGCTGTAGACACAAGTTATACACAGCAGTTACTGAAAATAATATACTAGAGGAGAAATCCAGAGTTAAGAAGGCTATATGATATGGCATACCGATAGTAAATAAGGGGGCAAGCAAATAAACCCACAGACAAGTCTGAAAAGGAACATTAAAGAGAAAAAAAGCCAGAGAATAATGTTTTAGAAGACACAGGAAAGGTACCATTTGGCAGGAAAATATATATTGTATCCATTGCTCTATACAAGCAAATGAGATGAAAAGTGTGTGGGGGGGGAGGAATCAATAAATTTGGAAGGTATGTCATCATGAAACTTTATTGGCTTGTAAGAGACTCATTTAATTTCAGTGGAACAAAAAGAGAGAAACTGAGACAAGGAAGAAGATAAGTGTATTACACTCCTTAAACAGTTTAGCTGTGAAGTGAAGGACACAAGGATTGTAGTTTTTTAGTGAGAAGGATTTCTCCATTTGAAGCTTACATGCTAATAAATTAAAATGGAAAAATAATCCAGGTAAAAGAATAGGAGAATACAGAGGAAGAGGAAAAGAGAAAATAACTTCTTTTTGAGCAGAAAATATGGTGCTCTTGGGTCTAGAATAAGAAGAAAGGCAGAGAGCACAGACTGATCTACATGTAGAAAGCTAGGGTCAATTGTTGAGCCTTTGCTCATTAAATAGAAGACAAAACTATTTCCTAAGAGCAAGAGTAACCCTATCAAGCAGTTTGTAGAAAGAGAAGAGGCTTAAGTGGCCTACAGGGCATGGAAGAATTTATCAAAGTCAAGTGAAAAAATAATGTCAGGGCAATGCTGCTATCCTGTGTAGCACAGGGTATGAGACTCTAAATTTGAAATGACACCATTTTTTTCTCAACAGTGTTCAATACTCTGAGGAATAGAGAAATAAGGATGAGTTAATGGATGACTGTATCTTCAGCAAAACAACAGGGCTAAGAACTTAAGGATATTGCAAAGAGTATGGACTATAGAGTCAAGGATACTTATGAAAATATTGAAAACTGTGGATAGTTTGAGAAAATAAAGCATTCAGAATGTTGGAGAGTAAGAGATCAAGATTTTAAGAGATAAAAATAACGTTCAGTAGATGATATATTTATTTTATACTTACATAACAGTATAATCTAAGTATTGTTTAATATCAATTTATTAAATCTATATAATGATCTCATGAGCCATTATTGTTATAGTTACAACCCAATTTGTAGTTTCCTCAAATTGCCAGTACACTGGAGTTATAGCAACGATTTAAATCTGACGCACAGAGAAATGCAGTTGCCTGTAGTCACACACTATTAAGTGAAAAACCTGGGAAATACACTCAGGCTATTTGGCAACAGAGTTGCGATCAATACTGTATCCTGCTTCCTCTTGATATTCTCAATTTCAGACAGAGCTGCTCTAGGCGGATAGCTTTTAAACTTTGCTAAGATTTAGATTTATCCAGCCCAACACAGAAAAAAAATTTCTGAGAGTGAGGTACAGAAGTCAGTGGTTTTTGAAGCTCTCATGATGTCTGCAGTGAGGGACAAGTTTGATAACTACTGCTATAAGCAAACTGAAGAAGAAAGACCAGTCATTCTGATCCCATCGGTGGATAAATCAAGAGTGGACAACATGACTCAAGGCAGCACAAGAAAATGCTGTCACGCTGGGAGTAGGAGGTCTGCTTAAAATCAAAACATCCAAAGACAATTAACTGGTGTAGGCTTAAGAATGGGAAGTGTGTTACTGATTTTGTTGATGTGACCAAATATATGTTGGAAGGATGGAGGGAAGGATAAAGAGGAGGAGGGAGGGAAGGGAGGGGAGAGAGTGGAGGAGGGAGGGAAGGGAGAGAGAAAGGAAGAAAAGAAGGAAGGAATGGATGAAGGAAGGAAGGAAGGAAGGAAGGAAGGAAGGAAGGAAGGAAGGAAGGAAGGAAGGAAGGAAGGAAGGAACGGTAGGTATATTTGGCTCGTAGTGGGGAAGATAGTAGCTCTAGCCATGGCAGCAGTGTGAAGCAGCCAGTCACATTGCATATACACTCAGGAAAGAGAGAGACATTAATTCTAGTGCATACTCACCATTTCCTTTTATTCCTTCAAGGACCCCCTCCCATGGAATGATGCTACCCACACTCAGGGTTGGGCTCACACTCATGTAAACCTCTCTGGGAATGCCCTTATAGGTGTTCACAAAAAAAAAAAAAAAAAAATCCCTAAGAGATTCTAACTCCTGTCTAGTTGACAAGATGAATCATCACCAGGAGTAAGGCAAAGTCCAGATGGCAAGCATCTTAGAGAACAGTAACAATAATTAATGTCTGATTTTTAACCTCTGTCTCAGCAGGTAGTAGAAAAACTTATTGTCAGAATGAGAACCTCATTTCAAAGATTAATGGCTGTTTTGTGTCTCACACTCTAGAACAAAGGTTTTTCCATCTGCCCCTGTGCCTTCTCCACTCGTACAACCTCAATTGAAACCTGCCAATCAAAACCCACTATCAACGGCTCAAATCCCCACATATGGGAACCTAAATATCTGTCTAAAAACCCAAAGCAGGTGACAAAACGTGTATGGATACAAAACCCACCTACGGATTGCCAATTCATTTGTTCAATTATAACAGAAATGACATCTATAATAGAACATACTATTTTAAATACCATTTGAGAAGAATGCATTTCAATCATGATGTGAAATACTATCAATTCAAAGATGAATTGTGATCCGAGAAGTATTCAAATGTTGATTTCAGAAGAATGAATGTATTAGAATTGATGAGATTTAGATTTTGAGAGAAAAAATAGCTACCAAAGTAGGGGGAGGGGGAGTACTAAAACCACTGATCTTAATAATTAATTTGATATTTTATTTGGTATGTTCAGAGAGATTCACAAAACTGTAAATTGCAAAAAAATAAAAAAACACTGCAATTTCAAAATAAATAAACCAGGCCATAAGAAAGAGTATTGAGGAATTTAAAGTATAATTGCCTTTTTAAAATTTTTTAAATAATGGGCTCTCACATGTGGTATGTCCTACGAAGGTTCATATGCTTGGATGCTTGGTCTCCAGGATGATGGAAGTTTTAAGAGATGAGATTTTTCTTCAGGGAAGATAGAATTGTCATGGGTGGATTCATGCTTTTCTCAGGAGATTGTGTTGGGTCTTATAAGTTAGACCTAAATTAGTTATGAAAGAGTAAGTTGTTATAAAATCTCCTCTCCACTTCCCACAAACATTCTCTCTGTATATGCACTCTCATCATGGGATACATATGCACAAGGCCTTCACAGAAGCCAAGCAGTTGACAGCACCATGGTCTAAGACATGAAGACCTACAAGCAAATAAACATTTTTGTGTGTATAAATTACCCAGCCTTGGACATTTTCTTATTGCAACAGAAAATATATTAAGAACTGGGCTATGATAAAATTGACTTTTTTCCTTAGGGTTTTAAAACAATATATAAAATGGTAAAAAAAAAAAAAAAATAGCATAGGAACGTTCAGTTAGGAAGCCATTAGGGATTGTGCAACACAATGAATATTTTACAAAGAATGAATGTGGAAGAGAAGAATAAAATTTAAATTAATGTAACACATCATCATTTAGAACTGAAATGGGTCTAAGTCTTCACATTCAGTGCTAGCTCGATGTGGAGTAAGGGGAATAAAAGAATTCAAATTTCAAAGATGGAGGAAAAGTATTTTTTTAAATTTTCGAGAACAAAAGAGAAGAGAGTATTATTAACAAAAGCAATGATCAAATTGTCACCACCTAAGACACTAAAAGACAATACAGGAAATACTATAAAAATTGTCTACATGGGTATCCATGTATACACTCATGATACTATACCCAGCCCAAATATCAACATAGTACAGGGGGAAAGGGGAATGTTTTCAGTCTTACAAATGCTTCTAATCTTTTACCCAATATTTCTGGGAAAAAAACAATATTTCTAGGGTAAGCAGAAAAAACTGAAAGAGAATCCAAGAAAGATTGGCATAAGGGTTACTAGAGCTGTAGAATTAAACTAGAAATGACAAAGCTATGAAGAAATAAATCCAGAAAATGGGTTAAGCAGCATCAAAGCAGGTAGTTAGCAGACATTGAAAAAGAATGTCTTCAAGAAGAAAATGAATTCCTGTTACAGAGTATAAGTAATTTAGGAATTAAGTGAAATTTTATTATTCTTTTCATATAAAATCCACAAAATGTTGAAACTTTTAATATCTATCACACGTGAAGACACTAAAGAATTTTTAAATACTTACAATACAAATTAAAACATAGCATGATACTGAACATTTCACTAGAAATTCCTCAGCATGTTCTGTTTTTGATACAGGGAAAACATTAGCTTCTGTATAGGTTCATCTATGTTGAATTATGTCAAATGAATATTTATACAATTTATTTAACTTTTTTTAAAGATAAACTCTATAAACAAAGTATAGATAGGCAATAAATATTTATTATTTATCTTACATGGTAGAAAGTAAAAAATAACCTACAGTAGATATATGCAAACAGATTATAGATTTAATATAAATGTGAATGTATATTAAATATATTTTCATAAGCAATTACAGTATTTGTTTAAATTATACTGTTTGAAATTGTAAAAGCAGCCCATGAAAGAGCTAAAATATTAAAATCAGGAAGAACAGAGAAGAAGCCTGGTTGCATAAGTGGGCTGAATTTGTTGGCTCTTAGTCAAAAAATAGGAATGCTATTGATACAATAGAAATTTAAAAACAGAAACATCCCAAATCAGATTTCTTCTTGGGAGCAGGACTCTTGGAGAGGGAAAATTTTGTTCTTATTTCATACCTACATATCATGCTTGGGCTTTAAATACCACCATTTTATGATTAAAGAAAAGTGAACAGTCAAGGTGATAGCAAAACAAATTCATAAAGCCTGAATTTTTTTTCTTCATAGACATCTCCCAGCTCCCCACCGAGGAAAGGTGAGCCTTGATCACCCAGGCACAGATAATCCATAAACCTCATTACATCCAGGAACGTCCATGTCTCCTCCATCATCACAATAGCTGACTTTATTACCCACAACCACCAAAACAGAATTGATTTTTACTCATTTTGCCACGGCCACCTGCTGGGCTCTTGTGAGAAGCAAAATGACCAAAAGACACACTGCCACAGGAAGAAAAGAACAATCTAAAGACACCACTGACTTCTGACTTGAAAATAGTCCCCGAATAATGGGAGCTGCTCCAGGGAGCATGCCCGGCACCATTCAGGATTCTGCACAAACGGAATGCACAGATTTCTTTGCAAACCCAGTAGGAATTTACCACAGTCTATAGCATAATGAAGCCAATTTTCATACCAATGTTAGGGGAGATGTATTGTAAAATTTCACACTGTCTAGTAAGGGTTCAATAGCTAGGTCTGGGGAAAAAACACAAGAGATGAGCTGTGTAGGCAGTCTATCAAGGGTAGGACTTGAAAATAATTTTGTGGTTGAGGTTTAAAGGAGATTAGTACATGAATTCACAAATGATGTTTTCAGCTGAGTCTTGGGTAATCTCTGATGCAGATCTTTGTATTGAACAAATACCAAATGCCTCTCTCATTGTACCTAATTGTTTAGTGATAAGCTGAATGGCGTATTATGGGAAATAACAAGAAATCCTACTGGCTAATATAAGAGTCAGACAAGGGAAACTTACCTTCCCATCTGCTATCTCTGGCACTCATTAATCACACTGGCATTTAGGAAATGGCAGCCAGGTGCCCAGGAAGGTAGAAAATGGAAGCTGTAAGAAAGAAAAGGAAAGAAAGGTTTGAGTTCTTTTTTCTAACCCTCCACTGATGCGTGTTACAGGAAGGGATTATGCCCAAGCTCAGTGATTACTATTTTTATGTACCAAGTTCTTGTCTTCATTCCCAGACCAGAGGAAGCAAGTGCATGAAATGTTAGGAAAACATTTTTATCCCTATTCTTAATGATTAACAATTCATAAATTTGAGGATCTACTCACAAAGCAACCCACTATGAGATTGGATAAACCTGTTTGTAGCAATTAAATAATGGCTATTCACATCTGGCTTTTAGTTTACTTGATAAAAAGCCCAAATACCAGACTGTCTGACATGAGGCCATATGCCTGAAAATCTTGTTCCAGGTTATGTGGGGGAAATTCTTCTATAGTAATTACTGAAGCATGTGCATGTGAACACTACATGACAAGGGAATGCTAGTACACCAATGACAAGAGGAACAATGTGGGCTGACACTGGGATCATCCTGTTAGTGTCTGCAATTTCCTATCTCATTTTATATTTACAGAGATGAGCTAGGTAACCTGTTATTCTTTATATCTATAATACCACATAGCAGTATGTATATTTTGAAAGATTTCCATTTTCACTGTGTGTGTATGTGCATGTGGCATTCATACATGTGTGTATTTGTTTGCATATGTGTGCACATGCCAAGTAGAGGCCAGTGGTTTTTCAGATTCTCCTTCTACCAATTTCTACTTTATTTCCCTGGGCGAGGTCTTGCTCTGAACCCAGAACTCACTGATTCAGCTAACCCATCTAGAGAGTTTGCCTAGGAAACTGCCTACCTCTACCCTCTGACAACTGGGAATGTATGAAGGCAGACATGCTTGCTCAGCTTTTACGTGAGCCCTGCGGATTTAAACTCAGGACCTCATGCCTGCACAGAAAATATTTTATTTATTGAGCCATCTCCCTTGTTTGAAAATTTCTTAAATCTCTTAAAAGTACAGAGGTGTTGGAAGTACTATTTAAATTGGGTTATAAAATGTTCTCTTAATGAGGGAATTCAGAGGGGATGGGGCTGTGACTGGAGTCTTGGCTTGTAAAGCTTGGAAGAGACACTTGGTAGACTAATGTGTAACTGTAATTTATTTAATCCAATTATGAGTCCAACCTCCAGATTCCTTTGCACTAAAGTAGTAACTCCCATTACAATAGAACATGTAGAACAATACATGAAAAAACACTAAATAAGGATGATTTCGAGAAAAGACAAGTAATGACAATGAGAAGAATTGAATGTAGCATAAGATCCTAGCTCATTTGGTAGAGCATTTACTAAGCACACACAAACCAGTTAGGTCCACAGCATAGCATAAACTGGGCTAAATGACAAATGCTTGCAATCCTAGCACTCAGGCAGTAGAAGCAGAAGGATCAGAAGCCCAAGGTCACCCTAAGCTACACTGGAAAACTTCGGATACATGAGAGCCTGTCTCCTGTCTCGTTTTGCGGTGAGGAATAATGGAAATGAGGGAAGACAAGAAAGATGTTGTTTGATCTGAATTCATTAGTAAGAAAAAGGGAGCAAAGAGGGTGGACTGTCTGAAGCTAAAATTTGTCATTGACTACAGGATTCAGTCGCATTCTTTCTACCACAGTGACAACATCACCAATTCACAGCCTTATACATATTCATAAATATAACTTGGTCAGTCTGTATAATGTTACTTGAGTGTGTGCTTTCAGGGTTGACCATTTGTCATTGGATAACCAATTGTTGTGCTCTTCTGTAGGGAAGACTATTTGTCCCACTCTCTGCACCCCTTAGTTGCCTGTCGTTCTTTCTGTTGGGTTGAGGCTTCCTGGGCTTTCCCCATCCACTTTGGCATGAAGGTTTTGTTACTCCCATTCAGCTCATGCTTAGGCAGTCATCCTGGTGAGGCTGTACGAGTGTAGCTTTTGATATTACTAGGAGACACAGTTCCACAGCAAACTCCCTGGTCCTTTGATGCTTACAGTCTTCCAACCCCACTTCTGCAATGTTCCCTGAGTCTTAGGTACAGGAGCTGTTTTTACATGTATTCCGCCCTTGAAACTGGGCTTCACAATTTAGCATTTTTATTGGCTGTGATTTTCTATAGCATTCCCTGTCTGTTGCAAAGAGAAAATTTCAATGAGACATGAGCACTACATTACTTATGGGTATAAGGACAAGTATTTAAAATATAGTTTGGGGTTATGCTGGCTTAGAAAAGTGGTGGCCGAAAGTTCTTCTTCAATATCCACTAGCCCTGGGTAGTAGTCTAGGTCTCCAGTATCAGACATGGTCTTCATCTTGTTAAGTGAATCTTCAGTCCAATTAGAGATACGTTGGTTACCACCAAGGCATGCATGCCACTACAATACACTTAGGATTATTGTGTTATACTGGTCATTGATGGGGTTCATGGATATCATAGCTTGGTAGACTGTTGGTTGTTTCCCTCTTTGAAAGCCTGCATGGCACCTGTGGCAACATGAAAGCAAGTCTCGAGGGAGGGGAGAATTCAGGTCAGAGCCCTCTATTATCTGAAGTGCATTGTCTTCCGCAATAGGAATTTACCTTCCTTCTCTGGAGACTGTTACCAGTTCTTTACAATAGCATGCTTCAAAGTCTTAGATATAACCTGAAATCTGAAAAATTAGAAAGCTTTAGTTGGTCAACTTCATCCCTACCCTGAGAAATGATCTGTTATGCTAAACACATTTTCCTGGATCCATTTGTGTATTAGCCAATATGCTCAACCACCTGAGCTATGATCTTGTGCTAAGTTCTACTCTTCTCTTTGTACTTGGCCATCTTTTCATCCTCATTTAGTGTTAGTTCATGTATTATGCATATTGTATTATAATGTCTTGTATTTCAAAGTAGGATGTTCTTCACACATAAAATCATATTTAATATATTGAAATGTATATTTCATCACTTAAATCATCCTATCGTGACATGTCATCAAAATATCTAAATTACAAGAGCTAAGATTAATTATCAGAAAGGTGTGATGCAGATTTTAAAGAGATGGAACTCATCTCATTATCTACAGGAAAGACCAAACAGTTTTTACTGCAAAGAATATGTAGATTGCTTGATTATTTTCCCATTTGTTAATACACCTCTTGGACTATCATCTGTGGTTGTCTCTTCAGATAGGCTTTGAATCTTTCTGGTATGTCTCCTACGTAATTATACCTGGTTTCCCCACAACCTTATTAAAAGCTGTGGCTCCTTTTGACTTTTCACAGGATTCCTGTATAAAAGCATTGATCAGAGATTAGTTACCAGTTGTGTGTTTCTAATATTTCATCACTGGAGTGATTCTTTAAGTTGATCTGTTCATTTATAATGACATCTGAATATTGAGTTTGTGGAACCCTTTAAATGAACACAAGACTCAATTCTGGTGATAGTTTCCAATTTTGTGTTAACAGATATGCGTAGAGAATACTTTGTCTTCTCTAGCACTACTTAGCATCAAATGTTCAGCAAACATTTTCACAGATGTTAATAAACTCTCAAGTCCATGTGTTTAAATTAACAATTTACAAATTATTTATGCCAGAATTAACTATTCTTACTGAAATACATGTACCTCAATCCTTTACCTAAATAACAAATTAGAATTATCAGCTTTACTCAGATTTAAATGTACATTAATAATTCTTAAATAGATATAAAGAATAGTGTGAACTTTTCAAAATAATGTAATATATATATACTTTAAAATAAATGAATTAGTATATAATTAATCTGATATATCATTGTATCAAATTCATAATGACATATTATCATTTGAGTAAGACATATACCATCAAAAGGCTGATGTACTAAATGCTGGGTTCCTTGCTGGGGAAAGTCTGAGAGGTGACTGGATCAATAAATCATTCAGAGCTTAGTGGATAATTAAAAAGTGGGATGTGATTGACAGAAGCAGATTACTAGGCTCATGATTGTGTTGGGCAAATCTTCCAGTTTCCCTCCAGTCTGTTTCTCTACTTCCTGTCATGAGGTAAGTGGTCTTTCTTGACTATGTCCTTCGGTCATGATGTTTGCACCTTACTAAAACAGACCTAAAGCAAGGGAGTCAACCAGCTATGGACCAAAACATCTTAAACCATGGCCCAAAACATGGCTTTCCTGTTTTGAAATGGTTTTCTTGGGTATTTTGATACAAAGATGACAAATAACATTTATAAATTTTAACATGTAAGTTTTGTTAATAGAAAACTTTTTATGAACATAAGACATTTAAATTAGTAAATGTACAATCTTAGTCTCACTAACGTGTTCCATATTTTATTTTGGATATATAGTAGTAGAAAAATCTGAAAGACAAGGCAATGATGGGTCTTCTGGCCCCAACCCACCCCCACAACAAATGCTTCTTTTTTTTTATCAAGGTGTTTATTGGACCCATCTAGAAACTTGAATTAAAAGTCTTTTATCCAGGAGAAAAAGAACAGTAAGATTATGCTAATGGTTAGCTCTTTGACCAGACTTAGAATCACTGTGGAAACACACTACTGATGTCTATAATAAGGTTTCCAGAAAGGCTTATCTGAGGAGGGAAGATTGCCTTTCAATGTGAGTGACACCAGGCACTGCATAAGAAGGAGAAAGGGGGCTGAGAGTCCCCTTTGACTCACTCTCTACTTTATGATTGCAGATGCAATGTGACCAACTGCCTCACGCTCCTGCCACCATGCTTGTATAGACTGGGCCCTCAGCTGGTGGCCCAAAAAACCCCTCCTTCCCTTCAGTTGCTTTTACTAGACAACTAATATAGCTATCATAATAAAGTACTTCCAATCATTCATTCTTTAAAATCCTACTGTGGCAATAGTTAACATGGTAGCTAAAAAGTGTGGCACATTTTAGGGTGAGTCTATAAATGACTAGAGCCTAACCAAACATAATTGAATTGAATGTTCCAATTCAGTAATGGTTAAATCATAAAACTCTTCTTAAGACAAAGGAGTCACTTTCATGTTTAGAGCAAGGGTATTTGCCTCTGGGGAAGCGATGGTGAGTCTTGTGCCACTAGAAGGCAGACATCACAGCAAATGCTACAAGAACAAATCTTGGGCATGCCACACATGACCCTTTCCAAATATATATATATTTTTTGCATCATCTTCTCCTTCAGCTTCTGCTGAGGATATCAATACAGATCCATGTAAATGTTTTCCTGTTCACAGGCCAAGAATTTTTCAGCAATGTAACTCTTGTCAAAGATCTATCTCATGCTATTTCTACAATGATTAAGGAAATAAATAGACATTGAGAATTTTTATTTGGGCCAAGATTATTGATTATCAGAAATGTTCTACTTAAATTATATTTGTCATATTCCTATTATTAAATACTTAAGCTATGTTTCCTGTTTAAAAACTAAACAAGGTCTTTATTATGGGAGTGGAAGAAAAATGTTTCATTCATCTTCTAACTAATTGTCCTGATTTTCTTGTATTAAATTACAAGTTTTCTAAAATATCTGTGGTTCACAGAATTCATGTATTACCCACTGTCCTCTCTGTCTAATGATCTGAAAAGCCATTATATAGCCAGGCATAGCAACACCGGTAATTATAGCACTTGAGAAACTAGGATAGGAGAGTCAGTCTTGGGTTCATGAAATACCAACTCAAAATAAGTAAATAAGATGTTACTATCTGTGGATCCTCTTGGGATGGAAGCATGTGTATGTCTGTTTGCATGTGTATGTGTGTGTTTGTGTATGTGTGTGCACAGATATGTATGCACACTGTTTATGTGTATGCGTGTACATGTGCACGTGCATGCTTGCATGTGTGGTGTGTGTGTGTGTGTGGTGATTGTATAGAAAGGTGTTACTTTACTGTCCCACTAATCATCTGTGCTTGGTTTTGTACAACTGTGGTAGTGCTGACTCCACATGTGAGGTACACTTTGCACTGATCCACACTCCCTCGACTTAACTGTTCGAGATCTTCCACCTGAAGTTACTTTGACAGCACAATATATCCTTCCAAGTTGCTCCTTTTTTTCCTTCATTAGCTCACCAGACAAGACCCATAAGGTAGCCATTAGCAGGTTCTTGTAGAGAGTCCCTTCAGGCCCATGAAAAATATCTCTGAATATTTGATCTACCAAGCTGGGGACACGAAGAATGTACCATCAAACTGACCTATTTACTTATTCTAGGAGAAAGCAGCTATTCACACAGCCCCTTGCTCAGGGTATTCATTAAACATAACGTTACTCTTTAATACTGCATGAAAATTACATAAATTACCTGGCTGGTCCAGTAAAGTCCTCATACCTGTAACGTGTGAATTAAGCTCCATGCTCCATTTAGACAGGGCGAGGAGTATGAATTTGCATCATTAGAATATCTCTCTAGGAAATTATTTCTCAAATTTTCCAATTCCTTTCCCTGGACCTTTCTGACTCCCTTTATGTGATCAGTTATCAGTCACAAAAATATTCACTAAGACTCCTTGATGAAACAACTCACTTTGGAACATAAATTGGGAAAATGCTTATCTTGTTTTGGTCTGATCTTTAGGGAGTCAAACTAAACAAGGAGTTTGAAGAAATTTATTTTAACATCTTGCTATACACTAATATCCTCTATGTAATGAGTGTCAGATATACAAATTGTACATAACAGCTTTCATAGACATCTTCTATGCATGGGTGACTACTAAGCCAAGATGAAAACTTGTACCAACTGTGATCCTGAGTCTGGCATATCCTGGAAAGCTCTGTTAGACATATAATGAAGATCTATAAGAATTCATTTCCTAAAAATAATATAAAATTTGATTTTAGTAATCCAGTAGATGTTATTCAAAGCTGAAATATGTGAAAGCACTGACCAGAGAAACATTTTTCTGAAGATACCCAATATCCAACTTACTTCACAGCATGTGTGATGCTCTCTACATAAATGTATTTCTCATACTCAGATGTGCTTGGCTTCATTCACTATAAGTTTATTGTTTTAACAATTAAAATACATTTAATGAATGAAAGAATAATGGTTCATGGTTATTTAAGCATTAAAGTGAGTAGGTTTTCTTTTTTGTCTCCCATTTTTACTGTAAAATAAATGCCATCTACTAAACAGGGGCTGGTGGAGTCCTTCACACTTTGTTGGCCATCAGGGGAGGAGAGGCCCTTGGGCCTGAGGGTGTTAGAGGTCCCAGTAAAGGGGAATGTCAAGGTGGGAATACGGGAGTGGGTGGGCAGGTGGGTGGGAGGTGGAATACCCTCATAGAGGCGGGGAGGGGGAGGGGATAGGGGTTTCCAAAGAGGAGACCTAGAAAAGGGGAAACATTGGAAATGTAAATCAAGTAAAAAGAAAAAGAATAAAAAAGAAAAAAAAAGAACATCAAGAAAGTAAAATGGCGGGAGATCGCAAGACCCAGCAGAGGGCCAAAGACACGCCCCACAGCTCACCAGGTTCTGCCCCGAACCTGTGAGACACAGGGACCGAGGTAGGCGGGCCTAGAAACCCCCCTGGATCCCAAAAGCGGGCGCCTGTGGCAGGAAACTTCTGCCTGGGACACTAGGATTCCATAGACAGGCAGCTCCGGGAGACAATCCTCTCTCTCCCAGGAACGCAGAAAAGCTCATAGCAGGGGCAACGCGTCCCCAGAGCTCACTGACTCTGCCCGCTTTCTGCGGGCCACAGAGACTGACGGCCAGCAGCTTCCGGCGACGGCCAGAAACCTCAGCTTGGGCCACAGGGCCCCACAGCTAATCAGCGCCAGGACAAAGATCCCTCGCAGGAGATCGCAAGACCCAGCAGAGGGCCAAAG
>CM052713.1:33507883-33532883 GCA_028551405.1 Uromys caudimaculatus
GAAGTGCAAGTCTCATAGTCGTAGGTTCTGTTATGAGTCCCTGGAATACCCCCCTCCCCAGCTGTCTGAAGCATTTTAAATGGCAAGAGTAATAAAGCTATGGTTTCTTTCTTACACGCACCTCCTACCTGTTCCATACTTCCAGTGTTTTACTTGTTTACTATGCCTGTTGATCCTTGTGCCTGGTCTCTGATTAGTTAGAATACCTTATATACATTGTATAATATAGTGTATAGTGTATATTATATATAATTATATATATATGTATACATATATATTTTTTTTCTATTGCTCAGAATTTCAATTTTCAATTTTCTCACTGGTAAAATGAGAGTAAATAGTCTTAGTATCACAGGGAAAGATAGAAGTTGTGTGTGAAATTTCAATGAAAATATTAAAACACTATACACATACGAAGAATATATTTGTAGCACTTCCTTATTTTTTTATCGATCTTTCAATATCCAGATCGAACTATTTTTTAAAAGTCGATGTTTTTAGATCATCTCAATCCCAAGTGGCTTTTGGAGCACTCTAATTTCATATACATAATTAATACTTTAATATAAGCATTAATATTTGACTCTATTTTTGATTTTTAAGAAGCTATCCAACTGGTCTCTACAATGGTCAACATTTTACGTTGTTACAAAAAAATGCACGCAAAATTTCTATCTTTACCAATATGATTTAATGTTATTTGATAGTACCCATCCCAATGTACATGAGATTGCATCTCGATATGCTTTTGATTGGTTTTTGCAAATGATTAGTGATGTCAGACTATTCTCATGCACTTACTGACTTTCTGTGCATCTTCTTTAGAGAAACCACTGCTTTAGCTCTTTGCCTATTTTTACATTATGCTACTTATTTTGTTGTTGACTTTTAGGCATTGTTTTGAACATTACTTCTTTTATTGAAGAATAGTATTCCATTAAGCAGACACACTACATTGTGTTTCCATGCCTTTAGTTTTTAAGTTAAAAGGCCTTTTACAGTATTAGCATCAGCACAAAGAAATGGCCAGTAAATATCTATGTGTAATCATTACCACAAGAAAACCACTGGCTTGTTCTGTGAACATCTGGAAAATACCTGCACTATATTAAAAACACTGTTAGGCAGAAAATCTTTCTAAAAGCAGGGAATTGGAGATGATATACACACGCATTCTGAATATTTCATTCTTGCACAAATAGCATATGCTTATGAACCTTTATTATTAATACCTGCAAGTATATATCTTAAACAAAATTTCAAATTGATGCAAATATTATGGCGAACTTTTCTAGCAAAAATTTTTAACATCTGAACAAGAAAAAATGCAGAATCTATTCTGAAATAATCCATGAATCTTTTTATATTACAATATCTGTAAATGGATAGACAAAGATGTAGAGAGTGCCATTATAAAGTTGTATCTGCTCAGTTAGTTTTACCAGAGAATTTGAAACACTAAGAATGAAGATTACAACCACAAAAATATGAAATACTTAATAAGTAAGAGATGTAAGATATCCGAGTAGTTTTGTGATGTGACCAGTCATATGCATGCCAACTGCTGTGAATAAACCATTTGCTTCATTCAAACAGAATATGCCATCCCTGTTTAATGACATGATGTAATTAAACAGAGTAAGAAGTTTCAAATATAATAAAACCCCAAATTAATATGCTTATAAAGTTAAACTGCCTTCCATTAGACAAGAAAATAAATTAATAGAACAGGAAGCCTCTCTCTCTAATAAAATACAAAGCTATTTATTAAAAACAAGAGAAAAACAGAATAACAATAGTGAAAAGGGTTGCAAAATAAGAAACGCTGTTTGCTCATGCAACACACACACACACACACACACACACACACACACACACACACACACACACACACACGCTAGTTCTTTAGGGGCTCACTCAGATATTCAAATCCCCTGCTGCTTTCTACTTCCTTCTCCACATGTCCTAATCCCATCTCTAATCTAAACACCATTTGTTTCTACACTGTCTTTTCAGCCTAGTGGAAGACCTCAGCAGTGCTCACTTGACACAGAGCACCAGGTTCTGATCCATCTTCTTCATGTTTCAGTAGACTACTCACTCACATTACATGTGAGCAGACTTAGTTGTCTCCGAAGATATAAGCCAGTTACCCTTGACAGCTATGGCCTTGTACTTCAGAAGGCTCTGGATCACTGGGCCCAAGCTAGATCCTCATCTTTTGTTTCTCTTGCCTTTGATCACAAGGTTCCAAAGATGTCAGACTTCTTTCAGTGCCTCAACACGCCTCAGGGTTTCTACATATGCATTTCCTTCAGCCCTGACTGCTTGTCCATGCCCCCTTTCCCAGGGTTAGATCTTTTAGATCTCTCTTTCTCAGAAAATGGAACAGATCCACCCAAGCACTCCTAAATTATTAATAGTACAACAAATTATTTGTCTTGAAATTTTTCTGATTTGCAATTATTTTATTCATTTCTTAATTTTTTTTCTCACTAGACCTCAGATTCCATGAGACTAGGCCTTTCTCACTTTTGAAACCTGAAAGCTTGCCACATAAAAGATAATGATAATTATTTATGAAATCAGTATTTTGTGATGTCTATGTAATCTTTATTTACCCACAGAATTCTCCCAATATGATAACTGGCTGTTACACCAAAAGCAAATAGTGTATAATTTTCAGACATTTTTGTTGACTTACCCAGACAAAAAAGACTCTCCTGGAGACTCTCTGTCTGCTAAAAGTCAACTCATTGGTGTTTCATACGGTTTGCCTTCTGTCTTTCTATCCTTGAAAGTAAATATTAACATAGAGAGCTGAAAACTTATTTATTCCAATAATAAAGCCAGTATCTTGATTTCCATTGGATGTGGATGAAAGGCAGCAGGTCATCCACTCCACTGTGCTGCCCAGCGCAGGCGAGGGCCATCTTTACATCTCTGAGAACCCAAATCAACTGGAAATAGCTAGACTGAAGTGGCTATTAACACCTATGAGAACCTAAGGTCAAACTCTAGCGAAACACTGTGCTTACTCAGTGAAAATTGACATCACTAGTTTTGTTCCATCTTCTGGGTCATCATATGAATATGTCAGATTAGTTACTTGTGAGGCAAATATTACATCTTAAGAGTACTCGTCCAGGACGGTGGCATATAATTTAAAGAATCTTTTCATGAAACATTATGGTTTTTGGTTGGTTGGTTGGTTTCTGTTCTTTATCTACATTTGAAACTTCTACTTTAATTAACACATGGAAGAAAACGGGTCTATTTTTGAATTAAGATCTGAAATGGAAAGTCATACATTGGATAAGTAAAAACTCAGTAAGGCACATAGTGAAAATGGAAATAAATATGAAATAAAGGTAGTAACTGACCCATTAAAGTACTGTACTCTTTAGACATCATGGGTTTCACTCAATGATTCAGGTGCTGTATTTTCTTTCTTTTTAAACTTCTTTCTTTGTAAATTATTTTACCTGCCCACTAAGAAAAGCTCATTAATTTCTAGACTTTTACTTTGCTGACACTCTTAGGTCTTACCCACGGCGCTCCAAGTTACCCTGCCACAGAAATACATTCATGGTAATGTTTATACAGCTCTAGTAAGATATGGGACCAACCTAGTTGTTCTGACACAGAGGAATCAATAACGAATATGTATATTCATTGTCATAGACAATGGAGTTGCAGCGTTCACAGAAAAATTGATACAACTAAAAATAATCATATGAAGCAACTGAAACCAGTCTTAGAACGCAAATATTATATGTTTTCTCTCATACACAGTTCTTAGATTTTAAATGGACATAGAAAGTCATGTATGTGTACAAGGCGTGCAAGTGGGGATGTAATAAGGGAACAAACAGGAATAACAGGAACTGGGATGGTGAAAAGGGAGAGTGTTGGAGGAATAAAATGAATGTAAAATAGATATGCGTATGGAAATATTATTTAACATATGATCACATACAATGAAAAATTTAAAAATATGGAAAACTCACATAAGCAGACAATGTATAACTATTTTCAAAGGAAATCCTCTTTTTCTTTTAAAATTAATATATTAAAACTATCTTAAGAGTAAAATCTGTGTGTTGAGTATACACATGTGTGTGCATCTGTGTGTGCACATGTGTATTTGTATGTGTGTGATGCTCTTAAACTTGAGATGATTTATCATCCCAATGAAGCAAAAATACACTTACTACACCTATCAAATACCACAGTTTATCCTCGTAATGCTTAGCTGATAAAGCTGTGGCTCTCTGTCATTGTCCAGCATCAAGACACAGTATTGTCCAGCACATGACTACTCTGAGGAAACTCAAGACACAAAGCACAATTTCTACTTACTTATGAATTAAAGCTAAAAGATGCTGGGCTGTGAACACGTAGTCTCTAGCAGAAGCACATGTGGCTCAGTTACACTTACAGTTTATAAGTCAGATGTTTTTTCAATTCTCCTAAGTGGACAAATGAGTCCCTCAGCTAAGTGTTCTTGTTCTCAGACTCGTCAGCTTAGCCTCTTCATGAAGCATACAGACAAAGTCTGTACTGGATAGTTTTGTGTGTCAACTTGACACAAGCTGAACTTATCACAGAGAAAGGAATTTCAGTTGAGAAAATGCCTCCATGAGATCCAGCGGTAAGGCATTTTCTGAATTAGTGATCAAGGGGGGAGGGCCCCTTGTGGGTGGTACCATCTGTGGGCTGGTAGTCTTGGGTTCTATAAGAAAGCAGGCTGAACAAGCCAGAAGAAGCAAGCCAGTAAGCAGCATTCCTCCATGGTCTCTGCATCAGATCCTTCTCTTTGACCTGCTTGAGTTCCAGTCCTGGCTTCCTTCTGTGATGAACAGCAATTCGAAGTGTAAGCTGAATAAACCATTTCCTCCTCAACTTGCTGCTTGGTCATGATGTTTGTGCAGGAATAGAAACCTTAAGACAAACTGGAACCAGTGTAGTGGGGTATTCCTGTGACAACCTGGCCATGTTTTGTGGAGGACTATAGAAGGACTTTGGAACTTTGGGCTAGAAGATCCATTTGGTGTTAAGAGCTCTGTGGGATGTCGTGTAGGAGCTTGGAAGATAATGTTGAGAACAGTGCAGAAAATGGAGGCCTGGCTTGTGAAATTTCAGAGGGAAGATTAAAGACTCTTATCAGGGCCATTGCTAGTTTGATTTAAGATTCTGTGGTTTTAGTTAGCTGGGGCTGAAGAAATCAGATGTGATTAACAAGATACCAAAACTACTAAAGCAAAACCATTGCATTACCGGGACTATTGATGCTGGTTAGCTGGAGCCAAGATATTAGCAGTGATTAAGAAGAGACCAGCATCATTGGGGTAAATTCTTCTGAGAAGTGTTTTCTGAGAGCACAGAGGCTGCATTCCAGCCAGGATTGTACCTTGTGCTGTGGCTGGACTTGGTAATGTGTAAGAGTCACCCAGATGGTACTGGTTTTGAACGCATGAAGGAGTCATGAAGAGCAGCTGAGGCCTGGGCACTGTGAAAGGCTGTGGAAGGCCATTGGTGAAGGTGCAGCCTCAGTTGCAATTAACAGTCCAGGACTGAAGGGGTCAGGCAAAGGAGGTGAGGCTTGACACCATGAAGAGAGCCCATGAGAGGCTCTTGGTAAACCTAGTTGCAGCAGAAGACAGCAGTGTTTTGGAGATACCAGTACTATGAGATGACCACCAAGAACAGCAGCAGCAGTGGAGTACAGGCATCTGGAGTCTAGAAGACAAGGTATGTGCTACAAGGGGTAGAGCTGGAGAAGTGACTCAAGCCCTTGGAGGAATCCAGAAGATGGTGAGTGGATCCCAGACATTGGATGTTTGGAGTTGGATTTTGCTTTTGATTGTGACTGTGACCTGATATTTTTCCCTCTTGAAGAAAGAAGGTATTTTAGTGGAGCCCACAGTTAAGAGACTTTGAATTTTTAAAAGACTTTGAATTTTAAGAGATTGGATGTTTAAAAGGGACTGAAATGTTAATATGTGAGAATTTGCAAAGACTGTGAGACTTTTAAAGTTATTTAGATCTTAGGGATGAATAAGAAAGTAAGGGTTGAGGCTTAATGGTGATGTGTTTGTGTGTCAAGTTGACAAAGGGTCAATTGTACTGGCTAATTTTGTGTGTCAACTTGACACAAGCTGGACTTATCACAGAGAATGGAGTTTCAGTTAAGAAAATGTCTCCATGAGATCCATCAGTAAGGCATTTTCTCAATTAGTAATCAAGGGGGAAGGGCCCCTTGTGGGTGGTACCATCTGTGGGCTGGTAGTCTTGGGTTCTATAAGAAAGCAGGCTGAGCAAGTCAGGAGAAGCAAGTCAGTAAGCAGCATTCCTTCATGGCCTCTGCATCAGATCCTGCTCTTTGACCTGCTTGAGTTCCAGTCCTGACTTCCTTTGTGATGAACAGCAATTGGAAGTATAAGCAATAAACCCTTTCCTCCTCAACTTGCTTCTTGGTCATGATGTTTGTGCAGGAATCGAAACCCTGACTAAGACAAAGTCCTAGCTGCATTCTGATTGGCTGGGAGTTAGCCTTCACAACACCATAACACTGAGATGTTTTAAGTAAGGTACAGCAGAATTTGGATTTCTTCTAGTGCTCAGAATCTATATTAAGCTACTTTTCTGTAGTTTCTTAAGTAAAATGTTCACTTAACACTAATTTGTACCCTAAGAATTGGCACACTCTTAGAATGAAGAACCAGATAGCAAATTCTATATGTTTTGTTGACCAAGTAGTCTTTCCTACAATTTTTACCTTCATTGCTATGAAAGAAAATCACCCCTCTCCCCAAAATGACATAAAATGCTTTATGTTCTAATGAAACATTTTTTATATGAAAACAAAATGGTGCACTGACTGCTTGGCAGTCCATGCTTTGTACCTTCTCTAGACACATACCCTGTGTAGAAGAGTGAAGTATTTGTGGAGCTAGGAGCACTTTGTCAGTGGCATATGAAGCAGAGTAAGAGTCCATCACCATTAATATAGTTCCTCTGAAGACAAGTTCTTCTTACCCTTCTTTGCCACCCAAGGTCTTCCCAGTGTTTCTTCTAGCTCTCTGGATCAGTCCAATAGAATTCCACAGAATTTATGACACCTTTCATCAGGTTAAAGTTCTAACAACTCCAGTTGCGTATTTTCCTTTATTTATTGTTCTTGCCAATCTCTTAGGACACAAGAACTACTTTAGCCTGTGTTGCAATTCAGTGTGATAACATAGGAAGGGCAGAGGTTCTGTTGTCTAGGAGAGTCATTATCTGAATCCCAGAAGATAAAATAATGGTAAGAAGAAAGGTCAAGGTTCAAAAAACATCATTTAAAAATATCTGCTTATGGACATGATAGAAGAGATCTCTTGGACTAATAGTATTTGTAGACAATGTATAGCTTCTTTAGCCAAAAACACAAAGTAAAAGGCTAGCTCTCAATGGCATAGAAAGAGTTCAGCTATAAAGCATAGATGCATTTAAAAATATGCAAAGTATGTTGAGTAGACACTTATATATGCATCCAATTGTTTCTCAGAAGTTGTCTGAGGGATAGAGTGTATTAGATTGGCCTTATGCAAAAATAAAAAGAACATACGTGTTACACCTATGGGAGACATCTAAGAGAGAGCAGGGTTTTTCTGTGATCTAGATGTTTTTAAAATGGCAAAAGTATAATTACATACATGTGGCATATGGCTATTTAATTCTTCAGAAGTCTGTGGTCAGCATGTAACCATTTTAGAAAGAACCAGGCGTTGTGTAGTCTAAGGTACCCACATTTTTAGTGAGAAAGCTCCAATTGAGTCAGTATGCACCATCCTAATGAATTTAGTTTGTTTCATAGGAGGTGATTCAAAGATAGAGACAACATCCTTTTTACAGCACAATACAAACAAGGTACTCACAGGGTTATCGACTGTATAGGAAGCCTTATGCAGGGGTGATGGGAGGATGGAAGGTTGGACCCAGTTGGGTTCCATTCTCACTTAGATACACAGAATGTGCAAAGAGGGACAGATCAAAAAGGAAAGCAACAGAACCAACCGATTGCAGTCAACGTCTAGAATAATATTCTGAGTCTCTAAGACTTTGGAGTCACCCGCTGAAATGTGGCCATTCTTTTACATGTAAGAATAAACTTCAAAGACCCCCAAAGAAACTGGCATTTTATTTCAAACATTTGCTGTGAACTTGAAAAATGAAACAACAGAATTCAGACTCTGAAGAACTGTTCTAAGCTGGTTGTTCTCGTTTTAAAAGGTCACTGTATGGATCCAGTCTGGGTCCCTTAACCAAAGAACAGAATGTAAAAAAAATAAAAATAAAAGATTTCCAAACAGCTTGCTCATCTCAGATGGCTTGATATGCCATCTCCCGTCCACTGCTTTGCTCACCTGCCTCTTAGCTCTTTACGGTGCTCTGGGGATATAGATGTGGTACACATGTCCAGTGGCAGGAGGGGTAATCTCTCCCATAGCCATTCTTCATTCTTTCTCCGTCGTTTTTTTCTTAATTTTTCCCTTTACATTCCCACTTTCTGCTTTATATACCTACTGCTTCACTCTTTTCATTCCTATTGTTGCTCTCTCCTCCTTAAATTTCTTGATATATTTTTCCTTTTCTAATTCCAAGGCTATACAGTGAAATGAATATATTCCTAATTTTTACAGTTTACTGAATTGGTTTCTATTTTAAAGTTAATAATGATAATGTTCTACATACGTGCACTCACACACACACGTGTGTGTGTGTGTGTGTGTGTGTACATAAACATATACAATACTATGCCGCTTTACATTTTAAAGGTCACAAATGTTTTTGATTGTACACACGGAATATTCCGTTGTTTTCATTTTATTTTATTTTTCCCATGGATCATCCCTTCACATCTCATCTTAATTGTTCAGAAGTAGCACCTTGACCTATGAATCTTCACCTGACCTTTCCAAAGATCAATACATCTCTAGAGTGGCCTTTACTTTCATCCTTTGAAATGAATGGAAACGGATGCCAAATTTTCCTTCTGCAAACCTAAGCATCTTTGGAAGGTGAGAGGAGTTATTGGGTCTCATACTTCACACAATTAAACAACGTGCTGCCTTGGCACAGCATGCTGGAAAAATATATCATGCCACTGAATAGCTCTTTTCTAACACCATTATGTACTCCACCTATCCAGTCTCCAAGTCCCCCCTCCATCAGGGCAGTCCAGGTCCCTTTACACAGAGCACAGCTCTAGCAACTGCTCCATTTTTTATCTCTCAACCTATTTCTGGCCTCATTCATATGCATGCAAATGTGGGTTTCTGCCCTCTGGAGAGCTGGCAGGCACCCTGTGGTCTGAAGCCTCTTGTCCCTGAACATTAGACACTCTGTTACCCATGAAAAGCCGGCAGAGAAAGATGTAGATAGGCAGCCTTAGAAATTCCACTTTTATTTCAGTCAATTAGCATGGTTTTTTTTCCTCTTCTTCCTGTCAGCACAGAAAGATGACATGCTAAGGAAAATGTAAAGTTAATAATGATGGAAAGGCAACTTAGGGAGTTGTACATTTCAGTTTGCAGTGCTAAAAAGACACATTTCTACCATCAGCTTATCTTCCACAAAAGATGAGAGTGTTCTAGAAAATATTACTGGGACGTGAAATTCTCTCAGATGAATCTCTCACGTCCCCATTGTTTTTAAATGAAGATTGTGGTTTATCAAAACACCTCAATTTATCACCTTCTGTGAACCATACCCTTAAGGCACAGCCCCATGTGATTACCTCCACATTCTGGTTGAGCAGCCCCCTAAGTCCACCGTGCCCCTTTTATGTTCAACAAATTCTTTCTCACCTGTCTCCAAAAACCTCAGTTCATCGGGCCCTCCCTGTGCTCAGCTTTCCTTCTGCCTTCTGTCTGGATCAATCCTGTTCAGCACCAGCCCCTTCATGCTCAGTCTTCCCTTGGTTCTATCACACAATTCTTGTTAGCTCTATAACCCTAGTGAAGGATCTTTTGTCTTCATGGCTGACTCTTCTCCATCCTTGGGCAATCAAACTGTGATTTTTCTGTAAAATCTACACTCTTAGGCTTCTGCCCATCATCTTGATCATTTATCACCACCTCACCTCTAACCGTCAGTCACAACCCCCTATGATATTCATTCAGACTCTACTATCCAAAGTCAAATATTGAAATTGGCTACAGTACATACTTACTTGGATAACTAGTAGCCAATATTTTAGTGTCTGTATATACTCAAAATTTAGTTAATTTTACTTAGTTATCTTCTCCCTCTTTGAACATTGCAATGGCTATTCGTGTGTGTGTGTGTGTGTGTGTGTGTGTGTGTGTGTGTGTGTGTGTGTGTATGCATGTGTGTTACTTGTTACTTGGTAGAGACAATAGTTGGTAAAACACTGTTTTAAGGTATGCCTGTGAAAATGGTTTTTAAGAGATTAGTATTTTCATTAGTAGACTGAATAAACAAGACCACACTTACCATTCAGTCTGCTGAGGTTCTAAATATGCCATAATATGGAGGAAGGTGGATTTTCTCTCTCCAGTCCCTCAGCATCCATCTTCCCCATCATTAGACACAAGTACTCCTTGTTCTTGGCCCTAGGACTTAGGATTAGTTCCCCCGGTTCTCAGAACTTGAAATGAGACTAGATTTCTTCCATTTGATATGTAGTTTCTTCTTTGTAGACAGAAAATCATGGCACTTCTCAGCAATGATAATCTGATAAGCCAGTACTACAAAATGTTTGTCTATCTCATCTATCTATCTATCTATCTATCTATCATCTATCTATCTATCTATCTATCTATCTATTTATCTGCCTACTTATCTACTTCCTGTTGGCTCTGTTTCTCTACAAAATGTTGACTGACATAAGCATTCTTTTTTTTAATTAATTATTTTATTTATTTACATCCCAAATGCTGCCCCTCCTCCCAGATCCCCCCCTTGCAGAGTTCTTCCCCCTCCTTTTTGCCTCTGAGAAGGTTCCCCCCACTGGGTATCCTTGTACCCTGGGGCATCAAGTCTCTATAGAATTAATCACATTCTCCTACCCATCCACCAAGGCTAGACAAGGCAGCACATATGTGCTAGGGGCAGATCAGCCAATGTATGCTGTTTGGTTGATGGCTCAGTCTATGGGAGCTTCCAGGGGCCCAGGTTAGTTGACGCTATTGGTCTTCCTGTGGGGTTACCATCCCCTTCAGTTCCTTTAGTCATTCCACTAACTCTTCCATAGGAGTCCCACACCTCCATCCAAGGCTTGGTTTTGAGTATCTGTGTTGGGCCTATCCCAAGCCTCTTCCCCGAGCAGTGATTGGGAGGTGGCCTGTACCCCAGCTCCCAGGCAACCAATGCCCCGAGGGCAGGTGAGTAGGAGGGGGCACCAGCTGGGTGGGACTGGGCAGGCACAGCGGCTGGATGAGGTGCCGCCCCCTCCCACAACTGGGGAGACCCCTTCCACCCACAGTCTTAGCATGACCAGCAGCCCCTGCTCCATGAGGGATGCTGACGGTCGCAGGGTGCACCTCCCCAGCTCATGGACTGGTCTGGGGCAACCCGAGCCATAGGGGCAGGAAAGTGAGGGCCCAGGTTAGCCCGGGTGTGTAAGAGCCCTGGGTTCACCACCGCAACCGCAACCGCAACAGCGAGAGCATCTTTGGCGGCAGAGACCCCGATTCCTTGCTGACTTGCCAGTCAGCCCTCCTGTACTAGGCGCCCTGTTGGGCTGCGGCAGCTCTCCAGGGGTCAGCCCTGGGAGGCAGCCTAAACTGGACCCTTACAGCGCAGTGCTGGGGATATTCTCCCCCTTCCACTGTCCCAAGAGCAAGAGGGTGGGATTCGGGGCAATGGTAGTGTTGGACCCCATTTTGGCCCTGGTTTGGGCCTTGAGGACAAACCCAAGCCTGACTCAAGTTCTGAGACCTGTCTCAGTCACTTCCATATAGGGGTGACTCAGTAATACCTGTTTGGACCTCCCTCTGCCCTGCCATTGCTGATGTGGAGCTTTGCTATTGGCTCTGTCAGTTACCCCTTACCCTTACCCTTCTCCTAAATCATCTCTCCCCATACCTAAGTGCCCACCCCCTTTGCCTTCTCTATATAAGTGAGGAGTTGATACAATAAAGTTGAGTTCCTACTTTGACAGGATCCCGGCCTGGTGTGTTTCTTTTGGGCCATCGACACTCACCATCCTGCTCAGCCCCGGACAGACCCGGCTAGACCGGGTTCTCTCCTCTCGCCTGGACCTGCGGCAAAGGGCCAACATATCTGCATCAGTCTCAGTCATCTGTTGGCTAGAGTCTCTCAGAGGACAGCCATGCTAGGCTCCTGTCTGCAAGCAACATACTATCAGTCAGTAATAGTGTCAGGGATTGGTGCCCACTCATAGGATGAATCTCAAGTTGGTCTAGTCACTGGTCAGCCATTCCTTTAGTTTCTGCTCCATTTTTGTTGCTGCATTTCTTTTAGACAGGAGCAATTTTGGGTAGAAAGTTTTGTAGGTGGGTTGGTATCTCTATCTCTCAGAATACCCATGACACACCCCATAAACATAAAGAAGTTAAACAAGAAGGAAATAAGGATGTTTAAATCCAACTTAGAAGAGGCAATAAAATAATCATGGGAGGCAGACAGAGGGAGGGACTTGGGTGGAAGAGGGGAAGAGGACAGGAACAATGGGGCAGGATGAGATATGGGGAGAGACAGGAGAGAGGCCCAGAGGGCCAGAAAAATGAATGGAAATATGCAGCTGCTGTGAGTAGGGGGAATCTCTAGGAAGTCTCAGAGACTTGGGATTGGGGAGGCTCCTAGGACTCAATGCAAGTGGCTTTAGCCAAAATGCCCAACAGTGGGGATGTAGAGCCTGAAGAGACCACCTCCAGAAGATAGACAGGGCCCCCAGTGTAGGGGTGGGGACACCAACCCACTGATGTATGGACTCTACAGCTCCACTCAACACCATCATCCAAAGCCAACCTACTCAAGCATTCAAACAACTCAAATCCATTCTTCTAGCCACTACTCAAGTTGAATAATTATGGCATTTAGGTGTGTGCTTTGCTAAGGACATTCAAGGTCTCTGCATGTGCCCTTAGCCTTATCTGGTTTTTTGTGATTCTTCAATGTGGGATTCATCACTGCTGGTCAAGAAGGCTGCCCTTGTGAATATAGTACTTCTCTAATCCTTACTACAACTCTGTGTCTCAGGTTTGTGGCCTTTCCTTTTTAAATGAAATGCTTTGTCTAGTCCATGTAGGTACTGACAATCAACTACCACTGTCAATAATCAGTGAGTTTTTAGGGGTTTCTGCATCCCATTGGCCAAGAAATGTTCATTTTCACTGTATCTTGCTTTACCATGCTGACTCCAGCTTCACAGTGTATTTATTTGATGAATCATTCCTTGTGGGAATGAACATTGTAACAGCCATGCACTGGAGACTGAACACAGTCTGTGCTGGATGCAAAGACTTGCTAGAGACAGGGAAGATGTATGAGTAAATGTTATTGGGCAAAATGATGGCATCACAAGGACAGGCTTTCTCTCTCTATTTACCTGCAGTTGTGTCCAGGTAGAGTAACAGGAGCATTAGTTGTACTTCATATATACATATGAATGAACTCCATAATCCTGGATTAGAAACTTGAATTTAAGACTCAATGTAAATTCTTTAACATAAGGTTTCTGTATAATAAAGTCCTATGTCAAGGAATGTCCTGCTCTAGGGTTCTTTCTCATTGTGGACCTCAAAGAGCATCTCCCAGTGGAGACTGAGCAGAAAGTGAATCATTGTAAGCATGGTTTTCAGTAACTTGGGCCCATTCTTCTACGCATGTGGACAAGAGGTTCTCCTTAACACAATCCAAGAGCGATGCTTCTATTGCACGTCATCATGTTTTTTTCCATTCAACAACCTATATATATCTATCCAGAGGGAATTTTAAAATGTTTTATAGATAATTTACATGTAAAATTATACAAGATTGTTAAAAATTATAATAATAAGACAGTTCTTTTCCTTAGATATCTATTTTATTCTTTTATTTTTTTAAATGATGAAGATTGGTAAATACTTTTGTAAAACGTCAAGATTATAAATATTTCAGGCTCTGTTGGTCAAAAGACAAAATCAAGGGTATTGTGTGGGTGTGGAGATAAAAGAGAGAACAGTTTTCCATATATATATTATTCATAAAACTAAAAAGCATATTTAAGAACACTAAAATTTGAACTTCCTAATTCCTAATTAATTTTTTTTTAATTTTTATTTTTGATACTTTATTTACATTTCCGATGTTTCCCCTTTTCTGGGTCTCCTCTTTGGAAACCCCGTATCCCCTCCCCCTCCCCGCCTCTGTGAGGGAATTCCTCCTCCCACCTACCCTTAAGATGTAAACAGATCTTATAGAGATAAAGTGAAGGAGGTGGCTGGTGATATGGGTGGGAATGGTGCATCTGGTTGTAGTTTGTCAAAATCTCTGTTAGAAAATAGATAGACCAAACTTAAGAATTCCTTTTCCTACCTTCAAAGGGAAATAAATTTTACCTTCAAATGTCTCTAACTCAGGTTCCAATGGTCTAATAGGTTTATTACATTACAAATAGCCTATTTTACAGAGTCAAGGCCTTTGTCAAGTAGTTGCAAGTCACAAAGCTAAATTAAAGCAGCAGATGAAAAATACACAGAAAGGAAAGGGGACATTCACGGTGACTAAAAGCAAAGGAGAGGTGGCCGGGCTGGTGGCTTCAAGGAAAATCTGAAGCTGAGTCAACAGGTAGTGTTTGTGTGTGATTTATTGAAGCCTGCCTTCTGCTGACTTTCCTATGTGTGCAGATATCATCCTCAGCCACCATGGGAAAGTCCTCCACGCATGGTGGAGAATACTGCTCCACACAGCTCGAGGCTCACACTCTGCCTCACGTCTCTCATCTCAAGGAAGGGTCTTCTCTATTTTTGCTTGAGGATACACCATTCCAAGGTGGGTGAGGGTACCAGATGTTGTCAGTCTTTCCCCTACATCCCCTCAGGCCCAGGTCCATCTTCTAGGCTTGCATCTCAGTGTGAGCTGTCACTCACTGCAATCAGCATCTCCATTGCTTTGTTGGAAGACTTGCCCTCAGGCAGCTGGAACCAGCTTGGATATACTTCCAAGTATCCAAAAGGGCCTGGAAGTCTGTTCCTGGCAGGTGTCCTTTAAACGATGACAGACAGGTATGGAAATAAACTCTTAGCTGCCTTGTGGAAAAGTGAATTGTAGCCTGCACTGCATTCAGAACTTTCCTTTGTGAATGAGCTCAACCTATCTGTTCAGCAAAGAATCAACATAGCTGGAAGAAACAGCAAGCCATAGGGAGGAGTATTCAAGGTTGGTTGACCCTAGGTTGCATTTGAGGATGTGGACAGCAGCAGATTGTCCATCATTCTCTGATAAAAGCCACTGCATCTAATCCATAAGCACAAATAATATGTTTGATGCTGAATACCTGCTTTTCTTAGGGTACTTGAAATTTGGGTATGTGCTGGGCAGAGACTAACGATATGGGCTGCCCCAGGCTTTAAAAAAAAAAAAATCACTGAACCCTGTACCCCTATTGAACTTTCTTGTTTGGCAATATTCATAATTTGTCACAATTCCTAGACTGTAAAAATTAAATGTATCCTGTGGGACTCCTCTGGGAGATTGGCATTAAAAGCATAAAAGCTCTCTTTTTAGCCCCATCCCTTGTTTTTCTTTTTTCTGATTTCACCTGGAATCCAACTGCTTCAATAAAGTATAGCCAGTGAGCATTTGAACCCTGGGTGGGTGGGATAACTCCCATCACGATTCCCTTTACAGGACAATACCTCACACTATACCATTGCATGACTCTCCTCTTAATCAAATTGTCTCACCTTCTCCTCACCTTCTATCTACATCTTTTTTGTAGGACACTTTTCCTAATAAATCACTTTGACATCACTCTTTATGTCATGGTCTTTTGATAGGACTGAATCTAAGATAAATACCAATGATCTCAACTCATAAGTAACTGCTGTGCCCAGGAGAGTGAGTTGCTGTGTGAGTGTAAATTTTGGCCTCCTGTTCATACCTGAAACCAGGAAAACAGGGCAGTTTACCCAGAGTCAAGCAGAGAAGCCAAGTGCTGAATATCCTTAGATAATAGCTAATCCACATATAATATGGCTCTTTCCTCCAAACAATGTCTTACAGGCTGAAATGCCCTGATTTTTATTTTTTTATGGAACAAGGAACAATCATACCTGGAAATGTATTTTGTATTTGTTATTGGTCTTTTTTCCCAATATAATGAAATATTATATCATCGTGTGTACTTGCTGGCTTTGAACCAACTTGAAACAAGCTAGAGTCATCAGAGAAGGAGTCTCTATTAAGAAAATGCCTCCATGAGATCCAGCTCAATTAGTGTCCATCAAGGGAAGGTCCAGCCCATGGTGGGTAGTGACATCCAAGGGCTGGTGGTCCTAGGTTCCATAAAAAAGCAGGCTGAGTAACCCATGGGAAGCAAGCCAATAAGCAGCACCCCTCTATGGCCTCTGCGTTAGCTCCTGCCTCCAAAATCCTACCTGTTTTATTTCCTGTCCTGACTTCCTTCGATAATGAACAGTGCTGTGGAAGTACAAGCTGAATAAACTCTTTCCTCCCCAACTTGCTTTTTGGTCATGGGGTTTCACTGAGGCAATAGAAACCCTGACTGAGACACCTAGCACCAGTAATGAAATTAGAAAGCAATTGATGCTTTATTAGTATGAATACACACATCGTTTGTCAAGCTCCCTGGAGTGATTCTCCTCCCTCATCCATCTTTTCATCATCTAACTAAAGCTTGCACCTTGGAGAAATAAAAGTGTACTTTGCATCAGAAAGTTTTCAATAAAACTCTAAACTTAAATCCATCACATTTAAAGATATATTAGGATGGATTTACCAAGGTAAAATTTCATCTTGAATTTTGAAAAAAAAAATAACATGCTATCTTATAAGGACATTGACATGTAGACATCTCACACGAGAAGTATCTTCTAGATGGTTCTCTCATCTCTCACCACTCAATGGACTATTGGATTTTCTCTCTCTTAACTTGGGTTTCTTTATATTTCTTTATGAGATGCTATGGTCATAAAATGAATGCATTCACACTCAAATGACTCATATATTTAAAATGATATAAAATTTATTCACCCTCTCACCTACCTATAGTAAATATTAGTAAGGCTTTTCAACAATGATTTCCATATCTATTTGCTTCCTACCAATACTTCACTTATAACTTTCTACACTTTAAAATATGTCACAAATGTCTTTCTCGCTTGTAACATTTACCCGGAAAACGACCTCATCATTACACCGCCGTCATCCTGTTCACAGCTGCTGTTACCATCCTGATTCCTCCAGTATTTGCTATTCATTCTTAAACATTTCTTTTCTAATAGTGGCACTTAGGTTGTTTCTAATTTTCCCCAACCCAAACAATTACTCAGAAAGGCATCATGCTATGTATTCCTCCATGGATTTCTGAAAGGTTCTGTAGAACAAGTTCCTACAAGTTGATTGGACAAAATAAAGCATAAGCACATTGAAATTTTTAAAAATAATTTTGAAATTATATTGAAAGAAGCTATATATATTTAATGCCCTCACTGAAGTATAAGAGTACCAGGTATTTTGTGTGCTCATCAATGCAGTTCTTAAAACAAAAAATATGGTTTGAAATTTACATGATTTGAGATGTTACTTGAAGCATCTTTTCAACTCTTTGTTTACCTTAACATATTATCATTTTATCTAAATTTCCTAACTTAAAATTAAATATACTATAGTTTTAAGTCATAAGATTACATCATAAATGCTATCTATTATCTGTATACCAGACATAGATACTTTTTCTCATTTTTATTTGTTTGCTTTTATTGTATACTTAAATTTTCTTTCAAACTTTGAAGTATTTGTAATCTAATTTATTCATTTAATGACTTCTGCGTTTGGTATCTTGTTAGAAATACGTCCCTAGGGGTACATTACTAATATATTTTTCTGTTTATAAAAAAATAAAACTGTTACTAAAATTGGTATCGCATGTACATCTTTCCCTTTGAGTCACTTTGTTTCTTCTTTGATGCTTCCTCTTTAAAACATGTGTCCCCTATAGTCAAATTCCACTTAATCATCACTTAGTCTAGCTAAGTACATTTCTTTCTTTTTCATCTTTCCTCAAAGCCAGTCTTCCATTCTCATAAATTCCTTATCTGAATTTCACTCAATTTGCCTAATTGGTTCCTCTCTGCACCTAAGGCTTTAGAGAGAGAGAGAGAGAGCATGCTTTTCAAGCATAGACTCATTAGTTACATGCAGAAGATAAGTTCGCTCCTATTCACATAATGCTCTGCTTTCCAGATCAATTAATGGGGACCATGTTTCTCACCCCATCACACAAAAAATCCAATTTGCATTCATGCCTCTTATATATCCCTTTCGACGAGCCAGATATGCCAATCCCTTGGTGTACTTTCTCTTTCCATGTTTCCCCCTCACCTCAGTAGGCTTCTCCTCTTGGTTTCTTGTATTAATGATGTCTCCTTACCCATTTTAGCATGTTAGCTTCCTGGGGCTGTCACAGCAGACTATGGTGGACTGGATGGCTTAAATGTGGAATATGCTGTCTTAAAGGTTATAAGATTAGAAGCTGAAAATCAAGGTGGCAGTAGACCTGAAGCAGCACTACACTAAGCTCTGTTGAACTTCCTGTGGGAATCAGCATGTATGTCCATTTTTTTTCTAGGAAAGCAATCATACTGAATTAGGAGCCAGCCCTGCTCCAATAATAATTTAATTTTAAATAAATACATTGTCAGTGACTCTGTTCCCAAATAAAGTCACATTCCAAAATACTAAAGGGTGTGACATCAACATGTGAACCTGGGAAAGTCGGGTGAGAACATAACCTCTAAGACCCTATGACCTCAACCTGCGAACCTGGGAAAGTCGGGTGAGAACATAACCTCTAAGACCCTATGACATCAACATGCGAACCTGGGAAAGTCGGGTGAGAACATAATCTCTAAGACCCTATGACCTCAACCTGCGAACCTGGGAAAGTCGGGTGAGAACATAACCTCTAAGACCCTATGACATCAACATGTGAACCTGGGAAAGTCGGGTGAGAACATAACTTCCAAGATCCTATGACATCAACATGCGAACCTGGGAAAGTCGGGTGAGAACATAACCTCTAAGACCCTCCCTATGACATCAACATGTGAACCTGGAAAAGTCGGTGAGAACATAACCTCTAAGACCCTATGACATCAACATGCGAACCTGGAAAAGTCGGGTGAGAACATAACCTCTAAGACGCAAATATAAATTTGTATCTTCATCTCATTGACCATCCCTCCAACTCCCCAAATGCACAAAGTACCAAATCATTTCAGGTGGGATACAATATTCTAGTACAGTCCTCAGCCTTAAATCCAATGCTTTGCTTTTATACTACCCCTAAACTAGTAAAAGCTGTTACACAGTTTTCTTAAACCCTAAATACAGTGATCCTGCCAACTTACAGCTACTAAATTTTCAGTGACTTTTCATTTTCTATGAATGAAATTCAAGTCACTTACCCTGGCATTTCAGGTACTGACTTTTAGTCTTGTCTTCCCTTAAAATTCTGGAGTCTGAGAAAAGAAAAGTGTCATGTAGTCTGTATGTAAAAGAAACTTTAACTGTATTGTAAGAAGACTGAGAGATGAAAATGGAAATGCCAGTTCCAGGAAGTGTTGCTGAGAGAATTATAGCTGAAAAAAATATTGATCCAGTGTTCTAGAGATTCCATAGAGAACAGATTTCAGATATATCCATTTGATGCGTCAAGTTGGTGAGACTTATACCTAAGGTCCCAATCTCTTATTCTCTACTGGCCAAAGCTTGTCCCACATTGGTTGTGTCTGAATGTTTAAGCAGGCTCTTTAGTAAATAACAAATGGGATAACAACCCGAGATCAGAGAATAAAAGATGTCTAGTCCAGCCGACCTCTGTCAGCCCACACCTTTGTGTACTTGTTGTGGCAGTTACTAAACAGACGAGCCAACGTAGTGTACAGAGATTAGAGATGAAGCTATCAGGGGAGAGGTCCTTTCCCGTACAGAAAAGAGTGTGCTACCTTCCTTGGGCAAATTTCTAAAGTTTTCTTGGTCATAATCAAGACTGATTACACAGAGTACGTTATTAGCACTGGTGAGATACTTATAAGACATAATCCAAAATAAGGACATATCTGGGAAACGAATGAGAAAAAACAATGTGCTGTACTTGGAAAATACTTTTCTTTTTTGAAGAGCCACAGACACATCAAGATAGCTTTGTTCATCAAATTAAGTCTGGCTAAAAATTAGGAACTATCTAAAAGTTCTTTTAAGGGTCAAACTATGATAATGAAAGTGAAGAAAAGAAGGCTTATAAAACATTTATTTATGTACTTAAGATGTGTGATGCATATGTGTTTGTGGTGTACATGTATGTGTGAGATGCATGTGCACGTGTGGAGAACAGAGGTCAATGTTGGTGTCTTCCTCTGTCATTGCCACCTTACAGTTTGAGTCAGGACCTCTGACTGAATTTTGAGCTCATTGACTGCCTCAACTAACTGTCAAGCAAACCACAGGCATAATCTGCCCCAACTCCAACCCAGCTCCGGGTTAATATGTAATTATTAGCATGATATTTATATGTAATTACCACCATGCCCATCTTTTTACCTAGATGCTGGTGATCTAACTTAAGTCTCCCTGTTTAGTTGACACTTTATCAACTAAGCCATCTCCTCAGCTTTAGATAAAATAAATTAAGTAATGTTTCTATTTAGCAGTAGCACTCGGGAGGCAGAGACAGGTGGATTTCTGAGCTTGAGGCCAGCCTGGTCTGCAGAGTGAGTTCCAGGACAGCCAGGGCTACACAGAGAAACCCTGTCTCGAAAAACCAAAAAAAAAAAAAAAAAAAAAAAAAAAAAGATAAAAAATAAAAGAGAAGAATCAAAATAGTAGTGTGTCACCGAAGACAAGAAAAAGAATTTTAAGGAGTCGGGTGCTACAGGACTGTGAAGAAGTTCAATGAGCTGAGTGTAACCTGTTGCAATTACAGAATGTTCAGACCAAGAAACTGAGAAGGGCTGCTGGAAGAAATAGTCTGATGATTTGCTGAAACGTGCCTTGAACATTTCTCAAGGTCTCAGTGCTCTGTGTCACCTGAAACTCCATGTGTCTGCTCAAGAAGAGCCTATTTCAATTGGGATTTAGAACATATAATAGAAAACACCAACATTATAAAATAGTGTGTACTTAACATTTTAGAAGGTTAGAGAAAAAGAGAGTTGATTCCATAATGGTGTCAGGATTCTGACAATGATGGAGTTAAGTACAAAATGTTTCTATTGTTGAGAGGTATTTTGTGGCATGAATACTGCCGTTTATTTATTGTTCACTGTCTGGATCATTTACAATTTGGATTGTTACAGAAAAAAAGCTACAATAATCACTAGTATTTGGGTTTTATGTAAACATTTTTATTTCACTGAGATAAATGCCTAGGGGTGCAATTTCTGCACCACATGATAGTTATACAGTATATTTAAGAAACTTCAAATTTGAGTGAGAACAAAGGTATCTGTATTGTTTTGTATACTGATAAAATTAGTTAGTGATCTATGGTTTCCAAATCTTTGCATACATTGAGTTTCATTACATACAAACATACATACATATACATATGCACAAACACATTCTTATACACATACATGTTCATATACACATTCACATACACATACATCATATACATACACATACATATATTATGACGTATCTACATTCTGATAGGTATGTAGTGATGTCATCTGATTTACATTTCAATTTCCAGAATAGTTAATTTTATTGCAAATTCTTTGACTCTATTATTTACTCTATGTAAACTTTCTTTGGTGAAATGCCTTCTTCGTTTCTGCCTACCCTCTGATTTTGTGATCACTTTCAGACTAGAGAATGCTGAGTGCCATTGTCAATTCTTCAGTCATTTTCCAAGATATTTAGCAATATTTTTGGCTATCGTGCTTTTAAAAGTTGCAATTTTCTAATTCAAAACAGACAATAGTATTTGGGAAGTAATAGCACATGTGTTCTGTTTATTTAATGCTCTTTTCAGAATGTTGTGTTGTTTTATTTCAGATGGGGTGAGTCTGCCTCCCTCCTTGTTTAATGCTACATGCTGTTTTGACTAAAATAATCTAATCTCCTAAAATACTCACCCAAATTGGTCTTAAGTGTGAAATTAAAGTTCCTTTAAGAGTCCTGTTCTCAAGAAAACGCTCAACAAAGCTATCTGTAAGACAAGAGAAACTGCCCAGACAAATGGCAGTACTGAGTGGGGTTGTTTCATTCTTTGGTGGGGTAAATATTATCTTTATCTAGATTAGAAACAACCTAGGTACATGTCTGCTCTTACACTCCACTGACACGCTGAAACTTCCTTTTTGTTTCAGCTTTAGGAAGAAAGGAAGAGGTAACCTCAGAGGTGATTGACACTCACCTGTGGATTAATGGAAGGCTGTAAGAAAAGAACCACTGCAATCAATACCTGAGTATCTTAGAACAGATCATTATCAGGTGATGTCAATCTAAAATTATCTAAATGTTCACATCTACCCCTACTCCCAGGCATATAGTGCCATCTCTCATTCTTCAGCATATAGAAGAGTTCTGACACATGATGGGCTGTTGAATAGGAAACAAACCAAACAGTAAGTGTACTATAATACTTGAATAATATCTAGGAAGTATATATCAGTAGTATTAAGCTAAACTCAGTAATATTTACACTACAGGGATATACTGATGTATAAGACCTGAACAAATGAAAAGAAATGAAGAAAGAAAGTATAAAAGAATGAAAGAATGAAAAGAATAAAGTTTTTCCTGATCACTCCAGTCTTAAGTTTGTCATTAACCTTCTAACTTTTTGCTATGTGTTTTATTCTCATTTACTTGTGATTATTATCTATATAGATAAGGTGCCAAGTCAGCTCCTTTGTTTTGTCTGCTGCCATACTCCAAGTATCTGGAATAACACTAATAATTAATAAGCACATAACAGACATTTGTCAATTGAAAAAGTAAGAATTTAGATAAGCATGCACATAATGCTATAGACATATTAGAGTCATATTTAAAAAAATAAGACAACAGTTGGGAGGGGAAACTACAGCTGATGGGTGATTTTCACATCTTAGTCTCTGTGCTGACACTATGTTAGAAGTTATTAAAAAAATGAACATAATCACATATTACTTTAAAGTTGTATTTCAGTAAACACTTGCTAACACCAGACAGCATGCTAGTGGATTAGAAGGATCTCTGAAAAAAAAGCTGAGGTACTATTGTTTCCATGCTTACAACAAAGAAAAAACTGAAAATAGATTATTTTTAAACAGGTTTATTAAAAAAATGATGTCATAAGCAAACTTTTAACCTGGCTTATGAAGAGAGAGAGGTAAATGCAAAGGATCACAGTCAAATTTCCTGATATATTTTATCTGGCTTACAATAAAGAAAGATGCACAAACCCAAAAGGGCAAGTTAAAATATAGTTAAGAGAGGGAAAGCATTAACACCAGAATCAGATAGCATCCAGAATTGGAACTATCATGCAAACACATAACTTAAATATGTGTGACTAGTTGGTGTACTAAAGACTTTAATAAAAAAGTAGAGAGAATGCAGGAGCAGACGGGCATAGCAGAAGAAGATCTAAAAATAGTAAAAACAAACCAACAACAATGAGAGAAACGGAGGAAGGTTGTGATGGGATCATCGGTAGACTGGGCAGCTGAGGACAAGAGGAATGAACTGAAAGATATGTTAATAGAAGTTGTCAGACTAAAATCAAACTAAAATAATTTTATAGGAACAGAACAGAATGATAAGAGACATTGAATAGTTTCCAAAGGTGTAAACATGATTAACTAGAATAACAAAAATAAAGACTTATTTGAGTTAATAATGACTTAGTATTTTAAAAATACTGATAAACAACAAACTAAAGAGCTAGGAAGTTCAAACACAGTCACAAAATATACATATCAAAAGGTACACATGGACAAATATTCTTTTTTTATTTAATTTTTTGATACTTTATTTACATTTCAAATGTTTCCCCCTTTCCGGGTCTCCACTTTGGAAACCCCCTATCCCCTCCTCTTCCTCCGCCTCTATTAGGGAATTCCCTTACCCACCCGCCCGCTCACCCACTCCTGTCTTCCCACCTTGGCATTCCCCTTTACTGGGGCCTCTAACACTCTCAGGCCCAAGGGCCTCTCCTTCCCCTGATGGCCAACAAGACCCACCTCTGCCACATATGTGGTCCGAACTATGGGTCCCTACACATGGACAAATATTCTTATGGTGGAAAACCAAAGAAGATTCTAAAGGTCAATGGTGTAATGAAAACATCTTACTTACAAAGGAAAAAAAATGATTTCAAAATTTGCTACAGACTTTTCCTCACAGACCATGTAAGCAGTAAGAGAATAGAATGTATTAAAAATATCAAAAATGAACGAATGACAAACCTGGAGTTCACTATTCCACAGAAGTATATAAAGTATGAAAAATTAAGACATTTGCAATCAACAAAGAGTAAGAGGATTCATGGCTAGAAAACAACAATATATAAATTGCAAGGAGAACCGAGGGCTACAGCACTAGCTTTGTAGATCACTTGCCTGGCATCTGTAAGTGCTCTGCGTTTGATTCCTACAGCCACAAATAGTTTAAAATAAAGTGTTAGAAGTTCTTCTGGGAAAAAAAGAATGCTATACGTCAGATACCTGAACCTACATAGAGAGAAGAAGAGAAGTATAATCAAAGTTAGTTTTTCCTTGTTCTTGGTTAATCTACTTGATGATTCTTACAA
>CM052713.1:33537883-33580073 GCA_028551405.1 Uromys caudimaculatus
CCATAAAGAAATGGTGAATGTTTGAAGAAACAGGTGGGTTTAATCTGGTCAAAACATGACATTATATATGCATTATTGAAACATCATATTACCTTCTTGCTATATGAATTTTTATGTATAATGAAAGTAGAGTAATTTTTAGAAGTTAAGTTCTATGAGCATTGGAGTAGGGACTCTCTGACTAAATGTAAGAAGAACTACACACAGGTCCTGTTCACGGCTGTCTGGATTAGTGATTCAGAAAACATTGTGTATATGGCAGATGGCGGTTGGGAGGGACCAGGTGTTTTAGTACTGGAGTGTGAATTTGCAGATACACAGAAGCAGGAAGCAAGATTGATTCACAGAGTAATAGATCAGAATCATAGACATTGGTATGAGCTCTGTGCAGCTTAACAACGACATAGATCTTCACTGTGTAGAAACATTTATTGATATGCGCATACTTGCGAATATATACAAGTCTTTGCTATGTCAGCAAACTGAATCTAGAAGGGACAGCATCCTGGTAGCAGTGGGGATCAGCACCCACAGCAGACCCCAGTAACATTTTCTAATACCAAACACAAGGGCTGTTTGGAGAAGAAGATGTCTTGTCCTGAGGCATAAAATATACAAAATAGATCTCATATTATCCTACATACAAGAGATTAAGAAAGTTGCTTTTTAAAAAGCCAAAACCAACTAAATAAAATAAGACCTTTACTAACAAGGCATTTCAAAAAAAACTCAGTAACCAAATAAATAACCAACAACCAAGGGCAGAACAATCTGAGGACTAAGCTAAGGTAGTTTGGGACTATATCAAGCAAAATATCTATGATTCTACACTTATGCAAACAAACATTTGAATAAATGATACAAGGTAGCATATAAGCTAACATCATTTGCAGAAGAATTCCTAATCATTTATTCTGCTCCTCTGTTCCAAAGGAGGGGACTATAAATTCTTGCTATCTAGATGTGAGTACTGTCAACTTCCTTCCAAATAGCACAGGCTAGACAGGAAGTAGGGGAGGGATCTTGTGACAGACAAACCTGAAAACACTCCTCTAGAGAAGGTGAGGCTCAACAATGATAATCATTCTCCTATGGATACCTTAGATATAGTGTGACCAAAACAATGTTTTGCAGCTCTGCGTTTTCTCTCAAAGAGTCATAAACTCTGTCTAACCAAGAAAACCTAAAATTCCAGCAGTGGAGAATTCTTTCAAACACTTGCACAATTTTCATACTTGTCAAGGTGAACAGAAACAAGGGTTATCACAGAAACTGTCACAGTCAACAGGAGTCTAGGGAGTCATGTGATGTTCTGGAGGAGATCATGGGACAGGAAAAAACATTTGGTAAAAATCTAAGGAGAGCTGAATAAAGGCAGATTTCAGCTATTATATCAATGTTAGTTGATTGGGGCACATGCATGATACGAATACCACGAAACACTAGTAGCAGAGACTTGAGTGCAAACTATGGGGTAATTCTCTGTTCTACCTTATTAATTTCTCTGTATATCTGAGTCTGTTATTTAAAGTCTAGTTTCAAAATCTGGCTCCAGAACTAAGTCTGTCTCAACATGATGGCATACATGAATGAAATTAGTTACACATTTCTATGAGAAGAGAACTAACATAGTTATTACATATAGACATTTATTACTGATAAGAAAAACTAATAACCAATAGAACAAATGGTTCTGTATACAGAAGGCAGAAAACAGTAAAAAGTATATGAAGTAGAGACAAGGTGGTGTTTCCTTTTAGATTTCCACTGAACTGGATTAAGGAATGCCTAGAAGTCAGATACAGCATCTGTGGCTGTGACTGTGAGAGCGTTTCCAAAAGCAAAGCCTTAGCCCAGGCCCTCCCAGATCTTCACATCTCTGGTCTTGCCCTGAGAGCAGCAGCATCCACTTGCCTTGTTCTGAGGTTCTGCCGTGTTACTCCCACTCCGTGGCCTCTGTGCTGCAGATGCAACCTTTGGGGAGCATTCTTAGCTTCCATAATTAGCCATATTTGTCTATGTCTGTTGGTTCTCCTCTGGAGAATCTGGACTAGTACAAAGGGTAAGGATTAGCAGAAAAATATTTCAAATGAAAGAAAACTCAGAAAACTGGACTAGAGACCGATCTAACTAATAATGTGTGGGGAAAATAGAAATAGATTTGAGTGTCTAATTAAAAGTTTGGTAATGTATCAAAACTTGTTGCTTTTGTATTCCCCATAAAACTCTTAAGACCAATAGTTCATAGAGTATTTTTTTCAAGTATATTTGGGACAACCTATAAAAATAGTATCAAGAGTGAAATACTTTGGTATGGGTTCTAAAGATTTTTTTTCCTCACCTCCAAAGCTATGGGGGAAAATGTGTGTTTTACAAATAGAAATTTTCAGGATAATCCTAAGTCAATATATAATTTCTTTAATCATGACTGTTTCCTGTTTCACCCCTGTGGATGACACCTCTTTCATTTGTATGGGGGTGGTATATGCATATGTACGGATTTGTGTTTGTTCAGAGGTGTGGGAGGTGTGTGTGTATTTATGTGCATGTGTGTGCAGAGGTTAACATCAAGTATCTCATTCTATCATCCTGCTTTTAAAAACAAAACAAACAACAACAATAAAAGCAGGGTTTCCCATTGGACCTAGAGCTCACCAGTTTGATGAGACTGGTCAACCAAGGTGCTCCAGGGGTCCTCCTCTCTATTTCTCTGGAACTGGGATTACAAATGTATAATCCTGAACACACCCCTTTTTATGCAAGTGCTAGAGATCTGAACCCAGATCTACTTGCATCAGAAGCACTTTAGTCAGTGAGCTGTGTTCCTAGCCCCCTGTAGTGCCTTTTTAATGAAAGATCAAATGTGGGTGGGTGTTATGGAGGCTTCTTTTACTGTAACAAAATCAAAAGATGAAAAAGCAAACAACTTTGAAATGTCCATATATCCCTTAAAAAAAAAAAAAAAATCCGTAGACCTGACTGCATAGTGACTCAGATCTTCTAGAGACCAGAGTGCAAACCACAGAAACCTCATTAACTCAGATCTTTCAAAATTTGGTTATAACACTAGCACAAACTACAGAAGACCCAGGTTTAGTCCTGCTCTTGTGCCCATTACTTCACCTGCTGGAATAGCTGTTTTCTCATCTCTAACTTGACACAAATCCTTTATCCTTCAGCTTTATCATAAAACTTCAGGGATAAATAATACTTCAATATATCTGAACACCTGTCCCTAATAAATATCTGGTATTGCTATTTAAAATAGTAGTTAATAGTAATTAATGAGATGCTTTCTTATGGTTTAAAATAATATGCATCATTTTGAAATATGCTCTAATATGTATGAGTATAAATAAATGTCTTATAGCAAGCCTCATTAATGACATGTCTGTACTTTGTGTCTCTCTTGGCAAGGCTTAACTTCTATAAACTCTAAGTGGGATTCCTGGATGGTGTTTCTTTTTAAATAGGCCAGTCTGACGATGACGGAACTCAACACTATTGTCCCATCCCATCCTGGAACAAATATGCTACGACTGCCTCTGCCTTATATTATGAAGAACGCATTAATTGAAGGAACTGCTTACATTGATTTCAAAAATATAAGGTGTCAGTTAATTCAAGTCCAAACTTGCTTTCAAAATATAATACTACAAAAAGAGTAGAACCGTGGGTGGTGTAAATGAAAGAGATGTCACACCAGATGATGCCCAGAGTCCTTGCCATCTTTATGTTCAACAAGGACTTAATTTCCAGGACCTAGAAGCAGTATAAGATAATAAAAATGATTTCATACACACACACACACACACACACACACACACAGAAGTTACCTTAGTCTCCCCTTCCCATCTCTGCATTTAGGGAGTAGTTAACATTCATGTCCTATTTATCAAACACTCAGAAGAAGCCTTGATGTTCAATAATGGCAAAGTCTGGAAGTGCATTACTACAAGGAACTTTACAGATTCAGTTGCAGCCGCATGTCCCTCTAATATGTTTATAAAGGAATGGCTGTGTTGACAAGTACTCCAGAACAAAGCCAGAAGAGGAGGAAGCTTAGATACACTGAAATAATGGTTGCTATGTTAACTAAGAGACTACTGGAGCAATAGGAAAAGAAAAAGAGGTGGCAATGGGAACTTATGAGAGAATTATTTTTAAAGATCTCGTTAAAGAATTGCAATGAAAATTTGACTCTGAAGCAAAAGTCTTGACAGTGTTTAAGGGGACATATTCACATGTGCTTTTGCTTGGGATATAAGACACCAAGGGGAGGAGGAGAGCATGTGTTAAGGGAGACTACATTTTTTAAATTGAAGCAATAAATTATACCTAGGATCTCTCCACAGACCTGTAAAGAGGAAAGTGAAAGCATTTCCTTCTATTTATTTTATAAGTACAATAAACTTTATCAGCTTTTAGTATTGGGAGCTTGTGTAATATTTATTGGCTGCTTACTTTTAATATTATTCAGGGGATAGTATCAGGAGGCTAATGAAAAAGAAAATTGGGGTAGGGTTAGGGGTCTCTTTCCCTTCTGTCCAGCAGTCAGGTCTCATCATAAAGATTTATCAGGCTGCTTTCTGGATTCCTCACCAGAGCCAATATGAGTTGTACTGTCTGGCCTATGATATAATTGGTTGGCCACAGGAACAGAGTCCCTGCTTCTACAGAGGTCATTACAGGATGATTTCTTGCTCAGCCATGGGAACAGTTATTTCCAAACCTCCAAAGAGGAGACACTAAGAGAGGAAAGAGTAAACAGCAGAGATATTTGAGGTGACTATGTATCACTCACTCACCCCCAGAAAAACTAACTCTCTCTCTCCCTCTCTCCCTCTCCCTCCCTCCCTCCCTCCCTCTCCCTCCCTCCCTTCCTCCCTCTCCCTCCCTCCCTCCTTCCCTCTGTCCCTCCCTCCCTCTCTTCCTCCCTCTCCTTCTCTCTCTCTCTCTCCCTGCCTCCCTCCCCTCCCTGAAAAGCACCATCCAACAGAAAGCCTTGACTTCCTGGCCTGTCATGGCCATGTTTGAGAACAGGCAGAGTTTTCATTGAGAAGTGGTAATACATTTAGTTCGTCTACAATTTAAATGTCTTTGCAACAAGCATATTTCAAGTTAGGGACCAAAGAGCAGATGGCTATACTTTTCATTTAAAAGTTGAGCATTCCCACCCTTTACACATTCTTTCCAGTGTCCCCACATTTCCAGCAAGTCAAGAACTTTCTTGCCAGGTAACTCTGGTTTATGATGAGTTCATAGACTCCCCAACTTCTCCGGAGGTTACTCAGGTCACAGTTGCCCCCACTCCCTGCTCCGCATCATTGCTGATAGTCATGTAGCCTCATGGGCTGTTAGCCACTGACTTTATCTTGTTGCTATCATCCATGGAGCAAAATTGCTCGCAATTTTGTCTCAAGCTGTTTCTAATCTTTCTCAATATGTCAATTTTCACATTTAATAGAGATCAGTGCTTTAATAAGTGTAAGATGTTCAGAACCAAAGGACACTTTTGCCTTAAAGTTTATATTACTCTCAGGTGTTTCTAAAAACAATTTTGAATCACTTTAAAATCGCAAATCCTTTGGCAATCGGCTCTGTTAAAAACTAAAATAAAACAAACTTTTAAAAAGAAATCTTTCATATCAATAGAAATAATGAAGATGTCTATAAATTTAATTTAGAATTGTCATTGGGAGAGTCAAGTCAGAAGCCCTAAATCATTCTCACATAGAAATGCCTAGCAAGGCCCTGTGTGCCAGAGGCCTACAGCCAACAGTCAGCTTTAGGGCAGACTACACAAAGAAAATGTGCTAAGTCATGTGATTCTTACTCAGATTTCTTTAGAGTTCTCCAAGTCCCACAGCCTGAGCAGAATTGGGCTGTGCTAACAGCCAAACTAGTAGTCTAAAATCATAAGTAGTCAAGACAAAATTGTTGCGGGCTTCTGCTATTACACTGGATACTAGTGAGAGGTAGAAGGTTTGTTTTGCTCTTGGCTTTGCTGTTTTGATGCTCTTTCTTTTCTGTGGGATGGATAACCTTACAGTCAGACCCATTTAACCAAAACAGCATGAACAGCCAAGAGTAGGAAACTGTGTTGTGTTTTCTACCATTGAAGCCTCGTTGTAAGACAAGATTCTCAACCTCTAGTCTACTCCAGAGTCCCCACACTCCAGGATAATAGGCTCTAAACAAGAATTTGGATCAGCTGTTTTGTAGGTTATTGAACTGAGGTAAGAATCCTGAGCAGGCCTCCTGCATGGAAAGGAACCTTACACTTCGATCAGCATAGTAGGCTCAGGGTCAGGTCTAATGCTCAGTAATGTTGGTTTAATAAAGAAATAAACCCAAGAGTTTTCTAGGAGATAACAATAAGATTAAATTACATTTCAGGTATCCTGGGAATCCTGAAATGTGCTCCAGGCTATGGACACAGTGGAACTGGAAAGGAAATGCTGGCCTGTGTCCCATTATTTGTAAGGATCAGCTGCAGGCCCTATTTTTAAAAAATTAATCATGTTACAAATACTTGATAGTAATAAACCAGGAATTTACAATACTATGCAAATTGGACATATTTGTCCAAAAATATAATATATTTTTGGCTTTGGGGTAGGCCTGAAAACAAAAGAGTTAAATTAGCAGGTAATTAGAATTACTGAGACATGAAAATTAGTTCAAGAGTTTTTTGCTTGGTTTTGGTTTTATTTCCAGTGCATAGGTATTACTAACTACAAAGACTAGAGAGCTTCACTGGAGTTAGGTGGCATGCTTTCTCAAACTTGCCTTGCACAGCTTTATCTTAAGCCACTGTTGAAGCTGGAGAGAGCATTCAGCTGTTAAGGGCACTGGCTCTTAACCAGAGGACCTGAGTTTGACTCCCAACCGCCATGTGGTAACTTTCATCTGAAACTCCAGTCGAGGGAATTCAATGCTTTCTTTTAGTCTCTGTGGTGTGGACCCCAGGCATGAAAGTGGTATACAGACATACGTGAAGGCAAAACACACACACACACACACACACACACACACACACACACACACGAAAATCAAAATAAATCTATCCCAAACAATCTAAAGTGTACGTTGTACTAGTATCTAGTATCTTATTGTGCTAGTGTCTAACTTCTCAGGATCCATGGTTAGCCTGAGATAGCATTCTAATCAATAGTCAAGCACTCATAGTGCAGTAAACATAGGATCGCAGCCAACATGAAGCTCCAGGAAACAATCAGAGTTTATGTTGAGCCTTGCTCAGCCTACCCTGTGAGATCTTGGGACAGTTCCCTGTCATCAGTGCTCCAAGCCAAAGGGGCTCAGCCATGAGCCCTGTAGTATCTTAGCATTTCCATTTCAGTATCAGAGAAATAAATGAAGGGAGCTTCCTATAGGAATTGGACATCTGAGGCCAATTTAGGCTGAAAGAAATCACAACTGTGCCTCCTTAGGCACATTCAGAAAGAGCTCTGCCTTGGAGCTGACTATGGGACTTGATCCACTTTATTGGCAAAATTCCCTTTTCACCCATATTCAACTGAGTAAGGAGTCATACAGCTGCACTGTCCTTTGGCCTACATAAGATGTTGTATTTTCCTGTCCGCACAAACCCAGAAACCCCTTACCTAAGCATTGATTCTATCCATTCTTATTCAATCTTTAAAAAAAAAAATCTTTGCTAAAAACTGCCAAACTAACTTTTCAATTACTCTGGTAAGTATTTGCCATTTTCCCTAGGAGACAAAAATAAAAGATGGGTTTTAGAATCCAGTGGGTAGACCATGATCAGTCAAGCAGTTACCACCAATTTTTATGTATTATTTGTTAAGTAGTGGGTACTTAGTGCAAAGATAGACTTAGAAAACAATATAGCTCTTAGTCAGGAAGGCAATGAGCTATGGCAGACAGACAGAGCAGTTTACTTATAAAACACATCTGCAAGAAGGGAGATTTTAAGCCAGGTTGGAGTCTCGCTTGAGGTTATTTTAAATGTGGAAAGGTAGTGTAGGGAAAACTTTAATGAGGAATCAATGAGGCTGTTCACCAAGGAAACGAGGGACAGAGTTATCCAGAGAGATCGGCAATGATTTCATACCTATGCAGATATTTGTTTCAGGGAATTGACAACATCGTGCCTGATGATATTATTCTTATGTCGTCTTTTCTGTTGCTTTGGGGTGTTGAATTGTATGTTAATTTCTCTCAAACGTAGAGACCAGTGATCATTCCTAGCAGAGTACACGGCACATAATACGTGCTCAATAAATGCTGGGGGTCTAAGTGAATGAAAGCTTAGTTATTTCAAGGTTAATGTGTACTGGAAAACATTTGGGCCAGCAGAGTTGACCTATGGAGGGAAGCCAGAAAACAGAGACTATAAGGCACATGGGGTGTATATATTACTGTAGGACTTAAAATGTAATTCCTCATGCCATATTTTGCAAAGACTGTAACAAAAGTTAAATAGCGTTTTTCAGATTATGTTGACCCTGGCTTTGATTTCTTTACAGAGGTGGAGTTGTACATGAAATTTTTCTTTATTTGCATCATACACATACAAATTAACTTGCATTTTGCAATATTCCTTATTCTAAAGATTTTATAGCAATACCTGCAGAGTTACAGAAGTGCTTCTGTGCTTTCATAATTCAATAAAGATACAGATGTATATGGTTTGCCCTGGGCATATTATAAGTAACAGAAGCAAGCTTAGAGACAAATGGAATAAATAACAGACAGGATTGAATAGGGGACACCAAAAGAAAATAAGACCGAGGAGGGAATAAAATCCTGTCTCCTTGGTGATTCTCTAGGCATGTAGAAATTGAGCACATGGAATTCGGATGTTTCTAAGTTATGTGGCTAGGTGCTCTGGGCAGCAGCACAGCCAGCTCCTGAGGTTCTCATTGAATGCAATCATTAGGCATAGTTCAGTTGCTTTCTGGGGTGAACTAACAAATGAGGCTGTAGAAGTATATTCATCTGAAATTGTATTTCTGCTCGCAGAATAAAACAGAAAGAACAAACAGCATATGTAGTTTGCAGCATGATTAGATACAACGATGGGGGCACAGTGACACTTAGGATGCAGGCCCCCTCAATGGGAGGCAACGAAAAATTGGACTGATTTCACTAGGACCATCTCTGCCACACAAACATACTGGTAACTCCTTTTATTTATTTCTTGTGGTGCATTTTTCAGCACTCTAGAGCTGAACCCCAAAGATGTCTTCTAATCCATCTCCCCAACTAATTTACTGGAAGGCAGGAAACTGATTTGTGGAAATTCATTGGTATCTTTATAGGATGTCAAGGGAATCTTGACTTCCTGAGATACCAAATTCAGGTTTCTCCTCAACAGGATTCTGACTAGAAATAACATGGTAACCATAGAAACACTCATTCAATGAATGGCCATGGGAGACACGACAGCACAATTCCACTCAAGAAAGAAAAAAGCAGACAGAATTCCTTGCCAAATTTGATATAGAATAGAATTTTTCCCCTCAACACAAAAGCATTGTATATTACTCAAAGGAGGGGTATTGGGGGCTTGATGGGGTTTTTTTGTTTTTGTTTTTCTTTTCATTTTGACTTTCACAACAGTAGACATTCTTTACCTTTCCTCTATTCAACAAATATTTTTGAATTCCAGTCGCATCCCAGGTACTGCTTCAAGCACTACAGTAAACAAAGCAGTCCAAGGCTCTGTTATCAAATGGTAGACATAAATAGCAAGTATATGGTTGCTGTGTAAGGAAGTGAGGGAGGCAACGGGAAAGAGGCAGGGAAAGAAGAGACGATGACGTCATAACAAACTGCAAGTGGGTGGAGCAAAGACTCCCATGAAAAGGTGATAGCTCAAGTGTGAGGTGAAGGCAATCAGGAAATGGAGTCCATTTATTCCTTCTCTTTAAAGTTACATTTATCGATTTGTTGGTTTGTTTACGTGAGGTGGGGTTGGCTGATTTGTAGCATGTGCAGCATGATAGAAACCAACTTGAAGGAGTCCATTCTCTCCTCTCATTGTATAGGTCCCTGGAATCAGTCTTGGCAACAAGCATCTTTACACAAAGAGACTTCTCACCCATCCTAAAGTAATTTCTTTTTATATATTTGAAAGACAAAATTACTTATGTAAAAGTCCTGGATAGAGGGTATGCTTTAGTAATGGACAAACACGAGAAGTCTGTGATAGCAAAAGAGAGCAAAGAAAATCAACAAGTGATGGACACAGCTTAGGTCATATACGAATGCACAATTCATTAAAGAAGAACTTGGGTTTTACCTTTAATAATGAGAGAACCATAATCATATGAAGAAAGTGATCTGTCTCAAGTTGTAGAAAGGCAGTAATAGCTGAAACATGAGATAAGTTTGCACTGGACACTGAAGGAGGTGCACTATAGCCAGGACTATTCCAACCATTCATGAGTAAAGATATGTACTTGCAGTAGGATAATAAAACTAAGCAACAATCGTATTTGCAATACATTCTAAAGGTACAGTAACAATATTTACTGATTAAATGAATACAAGAGGCTAGGATGGTGTGTGACTGGCATCAGGACAAATAAGCATCCATCAAATTAGAAAACTGGCCAATTCAATTTGCTTATTTTTTCCCAGAGAAAACTGAAACTTAGAGAAATACAATTAATTTCTATGGCTTTCATAACAAGTCCATTCTGTATAGTGGACTTCTTCCACGGGACTTTTGTTGATCTTTTAATGTATCAAATTGTCTAGGCCATAGTCCCTAATTATCCAGTTTAACCCTAGTAGAACCCTGATTATTTGATTGAAATATATGGTAAGTTGACTGCAGAAATAATATAATTCATATTTCCTACATAATTGGGGTAGGTGAAGGATCACAAGCTAGACCTTAAGTATTGAGATGAAGCTTCTATGACGTAGTTATTCTTCTAGTGAAAAACAAATTCTGTTTTGTTGTGGTAAAATGGGTCCCATGGGCCATGTGCAAAAACTTTGGCATCAGCCATAGCACTATTTGATGATGATGGAACTCTTTAGAGGACCTACTGAGAGGGATTTGGGTCGCTGGAATGTGCCTTGAACTGGATGTTGAGGCATTAGCCCCTCTGTTTTTCTGCTTCCTGGTCTCCATGAGGTATCTCCGTTCCTCCACAGACTCCCACCCTAATAGGTGCCTTACCACAGGGCCAAAGCAGTAAGGTTTACTGACCATGGACGGAAACCTCTGTAACATAAGACAAAATAAACAATTATTTAAGATTTTTATCTCAAGCAGTTTGTCATCAGTGATGTCAAGCCTGTATGTGAGAATTCCAAGCTTGTTCTTGATATATACCCAGCTGTGTTAACCTCAGACTTGTGTAGCAAGCTCTTACAAGCCAATAGTCTAAAGCTATTGAGCTAAATGTGTTAGTAAGGTATATTCCCACTCTAATTCTCTGCCTGAACCTTGACTAAAGAGTGCTGAGGTGAAATTCTTCTATTGTAAGATCCCAAAGAGAAACAAGCTATCAGTCACCTGCTAAAGTTAAAACTAAGTTTTATGGTCCATTTCTACTTGTTTTAGACAAGGATAAGATAGTTCAAAATAAATTTTGTCATGCCTATGAAAATAAGATAACTCATAAGAAATTTAATAAGAAATCATGAGATTTTTAAAAATTTATTGACAAGTTGGCAATGTGGAAATAATCAGCTCACAAGAGTCACTTTAATAATAGAAAGAATTAAAAGTAATATAGGTTGTGTTAATCACATCTTGGAAAACAGTTGGGTCTCCTTATCCCAGTCAAGACTGAATAGAGGAAATTGGTCAGGATATGCAGACAGGAGGGCTAGGCAGGTACAAAGAGGACAGAAGATCCCTCTATTGGGAGTAAGTCCTGAAAACAGATACATACAAGTAATATCATACAGTATACCAGCTGACCAGGTTGCATTTATATTTATATTCCATATATCCATATATATGTTTATAGAGACATGTATGTATGTATCAACAATTACAGATTAAAAGGTCAAACATTTAAAAGAGAGTAAGGGAGATGTACATGGGAAGGCTTGGAAGGAAGGAAGGGAAGGGGAAGATTATACAATTATATCATAATCTCAACAAATTTTTAAAAATTTAAAAAGAAAAACATGAGTTTTACCTGGAAAGCTTCTGTTTCGGGTGTGTTCTTCTGATTACCATGCATCTCATCCAGTTTACACAGAGAAGAGGAGAATCTACTCTAACAACTAGGATATTGCCTGGACTGGGAGAGGGCGGCTTCCGGAAGCACTCTCCCCTCTGCTGACTTCCTCATCTACTGTACAAGTATATCTCACACCGAGCTACTACATTGCCTTGCCTTTCGGTCTTCTCTCCAAGCCATTTGCTTCACTTTGGTCTAACACACAATAGGCATTTGTTATTGACAGGAGAGAATTTAAGTTAATCTCTGCTCCTACTATCCTTGCCTAGGTTCAACCTTTGGTTCACTGTGTAGTCTCGGTTCCCTTCCCATTGCTAACTCCTCTTCTCTGCTGTTCCCTAACTCAAGCTCTCAAGAGAACGAAAATAATCTGATTGTCCCAATATTCAACAGGGTGATTTAAAAAATATATAAGGGTAAAGGGCCGTATACTGTTTCAAAAAGAGAGTTGAAGTTAAGAGAGAAGGACTGGTGAGAACTCCCCAGTGAAACATACTCCTACCCACGCTCTCTGGGCAGCTTACCACCCCCTCCTGTTTAAAGAAATCATTTCCCATCTCTGGCCCATCTTTCTCTCTAGCTTTGCAATTCCTTCTCCTTTCCTACCCAGGCTTCTGTATTTATGTTTCAAAGTTTCCATCTTGGTTTCTAATCTTCCTTTAGAATGATTCCTAGGGACATATCTATGTAGGCAGTATGCACTGAAATCACAGGGATACTAATCACTGTCAGACTAATACACTGATACTGTATTGCATGCATATTGAATTGTTTCAAGTGTATGGCATAACTAAATGTTCTATGAAATCATCTGATGGTAGTGATGGATGAGACCCAGCAGCAAGGAAAAGGAAATTGACACCAAAATATGTGTTTTTCCAAGTCAGGGTGAATCACTGCTATTTCCAGGATAAATAAGTTCCAAAATAATCAGCTTGCCCTTTTCTGGCTGTTTGGTGTCCTTAAGAGATGAAATTGTATCTGAGACTCGGTGATTATTTGCATTGTTAGCAGATGCAAAGGTCTGTGAGTCTATCAGGTAGGGTCTAGGGGACTGATATGTGGGATGGTGACAAGGGCTGGGAGATGGGCTGGACCCGTCTGAATGTAGGTGGTATTAACAGCTGGTTAGTGAGGACCAACGCCAGTGAGTCATCCTTGGGAAGGATTTAATGTAATGGATCCATTATGCCAACACTGTGGTGATCGATGACAGAGGTTGGGTGACATCAGATAGCTGAGTCATTTTGTCTACTTAGCTATGTAATGTTTCTTCTTGATGAAAAATCTCTGATGGGCATTATCATGAACTCCAAAGATGTTTAAACTCCATTTTTATTCTTACCTCCAGTGATTCCTATTTACTTTGCAAAAAGGAGACACCTGTGGCCTCCTAACACTGTTCACTGGGAGTATATGGGACTAGAGAGGGCTTTCTCAGCTAACAGCTACATACACAACCTATGTGTGAAAGAGTCTTGTCCTCCTTCTCTTTTGTCAGTTGATGAGAAGTTTCTTTATGTGGCCCTAAGAGTGAGCTGAGGGAGAGAATCCCAGGTAACACAGTAGCTATGATGGAAGTCTGTGGCAACTGCCACCCATGTATGTGTGCTTTCTTGCTCTGCTCCTCTGCAAGCCCACAGATAGCCCTTCCATTTCACAATGAGTGGCTATTGGTTCAGCCCAACCTTATGACTTGATGTATCAGATGGCTCGCATGGACAACTTTTAAATGCATGGTCAATTGATAGTGATATTTTTCTCTGTCAAGTCCCAGTAACACAGCCAGAATAATTTTCCAATAATAGGCTGGACTCCAATTCTCTCCTGTAGAAGAAATTGTCTTGCTTGAGAATCTTAGGCGATCACAGTGTAATTTGCCTACTGGGGTTTTCCAAAACCTTCAGGCAGCTTGTCACATCATACATACATAACATTAGTTCTTCAAGACCATATGTTCCAGACATACTACAGAACCTTTTCTTATTCAGAGTTCTAATTAAAGTTAGTCATCTTCTCTGTTGCTTGGGGCATGGGTTGTGGCCTGTGCCAAGTATGAAATACGCTGTCCTCAAAAACCACAGAGTCCTCAAAAGTGGAAAATATGAAATGCAATATCCTCTTCTTTTTTTCAAAAGACTATATGAACATGTTGAAAATAACTGTATTTCTTAAAACTACATGTTATAGCCCTAAATGATCATGACATTTGTCTTCCGTTCTTTGAAGTACGTGTATTTTACCAAGGTCTCCAAAGTGCTATTCATTTCTTTCTTATCCAGATTAATTAACCAATGTCGTCACAATAAAGTTCTTCAAAAGGAAAACAAAAAAGACAGAGGTTGGAGGGGCACCCTCTGGGATAGAGCACTGCTTATCTCCTGCAAGGCCCTGGTCTCATTTCCAATACACAAAAAGGAAGAAAAATAATCTTAAAACATCTATATTCTTTGGGACTATATGGTAACAAAGGGCAGAGAAGCAAATGCTCACTACATTCTTTCCGAAGGAAGACACTGATCCTGATAACATCTTCCTGAAAATGACTAGAAAGATCAGTTTCCAGATTAAGGAATCCAGAGTTGTTAACCATCTCTAACAGTGTTACACTAACACAGAAGTTGTAGATAGGGCTATTACTTGTTTTGAGTAGAGCATTATCATCCGCTAAGATCTACCCATGTGCTCTAGAAACTACATTGGTGAAAGAAGTGGAGGATTCAGTGAAAAACCCCTATGGATCCATTAGTTTCTCTAAAGTATTGAGAGCAGTCTCATTCAGTAGAAAGAACAACTTGCTGTTCAAAGGCCAATAAGCAAACGTAACAGTCCACCAAGTACCCAACAGACTCATTTTGTTTTACATTTGATGACTAGTAAAGGGTCACCCCCTGAATCCCGAACCTGATGAACTCACTGTGAAAGGTTCAGATCTCCAATTATTGATTGGTTCTCATAGATGCCCACTGCACGACTCTAGAAATCATTGTCAACTTAGACTTTTCCAACACTGCAAAGTCTCTCTTATCCAAGATATAATTACTAGTTATAGGTTCCTTGAGGAAGAACCAAGTGCCTATTCTTAACAAACACTTACTATGAGGTTATAAGTTACTTTTTCTTGGATACCTATCTTAGCTATTAAGCAGTGAGATCTAAAATTGATAACTGACTCCGTTTCCTGAAACTGGATAACGGAATGTGAGCTTACCATAAATACTTGCAAAACTCTTATGTATCTTTAACTGACTTGAATGGATCAATCAAGCATATCTTTGATGGTTGACTATAAGTACCCTATTATTCATCTCCATGGACCAGTGTGGGTCAGGCCTTTCTGGCTGTTATTCAGAAATGGTCACTGTATTAGTTACCTTCCTCTTGCTGTGATAATATACCACAACTAAAAGCAACTTAGAGGAGACAAGTGTTTGTTTAGTTTACAGTTCCAAAGAAGATAAGATCCATCGTGTTGGAAGGCATGAAGCAGGAGTGGGAGGCTAACCACAGTCTGAAAGCAGAGATCTGCATATAGGAAGCAAAGAAAGAGAACAGTAAATGAGGCTGGATTACAAAACCTCAAATCCTGGCGCTGGTAGCTTACTTCCTCCAGCAGGGCTCTAACTCCTAAAGGTTCTGTAACCTTCCTAAAGAGCGAAGCCAGTTCACAACCAAGCATATGAGTTCATGAGCCTATGGAGGGGATTTCTCATTCAAACCACCAGACCCACTTATAATTGTGACCCTGTTGTATCCAATTGTAAAACCCTACCACTGGGTACCTATTGCTTCGGCATCTCCTTTGTTTCTGCTGGGGCTCTCGGCTCTGTAAGAGCACCTTCCGGATGTCTCTGCCTACAGAGGACAGCCACTACAGACCTCTTTAAGAACCCACTCTGCTTTCCCATCAATACCTTCTTTATCACCCAGTAAATGGATCCCTGTGGATTCCTAAGTGGAACATGGCTAGGGGCAGGTTTCTGCTTCACACAGCATGTCTCTTCCAATATAAGGAGTTCTATAAACTTTCCAAGCCATCATTTTTGCATCATGAACCATGATTTTAGACCTTTTATTATTCAATATGACCCTGAAGCTTTGCCTAAACTTCTAAGTTCTATTCTAGCTGCACCTTAGCATGTTTTACTGTGCTTTTTATAAGACATTAAGTCCCGCACCAATGAAAAGTGCTTCCATATTAATAAATTCTCTCTCATACAAATTTCTGTCTTAACTCCCCCTACCTTCCTATATACTCCTGGGTTCTACAGGCACATGTTTTCCAGAACCTGCAGGGTTGAGACATGTGTTCATTTTCTCTCCTACTAGTTAAACTGTAACAGCATGATCTTTGCTATTGGCTTGGTGGTCAGGAGGAAGGTAGAAATCAGAAGTGGGGGAGAAGAGAAAAGGAAAGTAGGATCCACAATATTGTGAATTCTCAAATGCATCAAATACTCCAAGTGTCAGAAGCTCATGCTTCTCCAGTTAAAGCCGTATCTCAGAGAAGCAGATGTGCCAGGGGTAGTACACCCATCTTCTACAAGACCTACTACACTTAACATTATGCTCTAAGTTTAGTCTCCAGCTCCTCTACCCACAATCTCTTCGGATTTCACAGTTTGCCCTAAATATTAGGTTAATTAACCTCAGTCCCTCATTATTTTTCTTAATACCTTAATAGCACATAACCAAAGCCATCAGAACCCATGATTTTTAATAACATCTATTTCCTTCAACCTCTCCACTGTTAGTACAACCCTGGGGTTGCTGATGGGAGATGTAACTTGTGCCTCATGGCGGTATATCCACAGCCATCAAAATCTTACACAGCACCTGTAAAACGGTTCTGACTACCAGGCAGCCAAGGGATGACAAAGCTCCATATCACCTGCTGGAGCGGCTCTGGTATTAATGCTTTTAGAAGAGGCTTCTCGCAAAACAGACTGTGAGTTAGAGACTCGAATGTATATTTATGGAAAGGATTTGAATCTGATTTATGGATATAAGAAAATACTTGTCAGGATGTAAGCGAACAGGATTAGACAAAGGGAGATGCTAAAAAGCAATGCCATTCTAACAGATGATTAAGCCAACCTATGAGAGAAGACTTTAGTCTCTTCAAGGGGGAGAGCCAAGTTCCGTGGAACCTAAATTTTAACTCCTTTGAGGCTCTTGCCCAAGCTCCAGTCCAGATCTTGCCAAGTCTGAATAAGAACTTAAAACTAGCTCCCCTTTGTCCTTTTATCAGGACCTCTAAGAAAGCTTTGGATCAACCCGACTCTCAACAAGGTATTAAGCATTGTCTTAGTTAGGGTTTCTATTGCTGTAAAGAAGCACCATGACCACAGCAACTCTTACAAAGGAAATTGTTTAATTTGGGCTGGCTTACATTTTCAGAGGTTCCATCCATTATCATCATGGCCGGAAGCACTGTGGCATGCAGACAAGCATGGTGCTGGAGAAGGAGCTAAGAGTTTTATATCTTGATCCACAGGCAGCAGAAAGTGACTGTGCGCCACACTAGGCCTAGCTTGAGCATAGAAGACCTCATAGTCCACTCATCACACTTCCTCCAACAGGGCCACACCTCTTAACAGTGCCACTCCCTATGACCATGCTTTCAAACACATGAGTGTATGAGGCCATTCCTATTCAAACCACCACACATGGGTTTTTGCTTAGCTGTAGGAAATTCAATAGCATCAAATCTAGAGTGTAGGAGGGAGATAGATGTAGGACCAAATGCCCGAGGAGTTATCAGATCAAGAAGGGGTTTGATGACAATGGGAACCTTCATATTACTTAATACCCAAAAATTACCTTGACATATAAGTCTGGATTTCAGGGGAAAGATCTTAATACAGAATTATTCAATGCATGAAACCAAGTTGAGAGTCACCAGGGAGAGTTGAATCACTTGAGTTTGAGGTGCAGTTCCATATACAGTAGAGAAAAGGCCTTGCCCCAATTACTAGGGCTCTGAACCCAAAGTTCCTACCTTCCCAAGACTGTTACAAGGAGTGATTCTGAAGATTCATACATTTTACTTATTATTACCATTAGTATATGAATGGAAACTTAAAAGTGAATGGATAAAGAAGGACTTGTAGAAGGAAGAAGGAAAGATAATAGGCTATTATAGGTGGAGTGTGAGGGAGTTGGGGTAGACTGGAAATTAGACTTCTGACTCTTTATATAAACCTTTCTCTGATGTCCACCTAGATGCCAAATGGGCACCTCGACTTCACTAATTGCAAATTCATGAACTTTCCTTATGTACTCATTGCTTCCACGGAAGTAATATATCTTCTTATATTTACGGGAATGATGTCACTTTCTTCTTAGGCTCCATAACCAGCTCCAAACTCCCATTTTGATGCTGATTCCCTAAAACTTAAGGATTATCCTCATTATCCCCTTCTAAGAAAAAAATCTTAATTAACCACTAACATGCTATCTCATCTCCCAATGTCTTACAGATATATTTTCTGTGATGTTAACCTTACTCATTGGTTTGCTCAACCCCCTCACCTTTATCTTGTATAGTACTGTGAGTGCCTGTATATAGGTGTGCATGCACACACGTGTATGTGTGTGCCTGCATGCTCATGTGTATGCTTGCATGCATGTGCACGCGCACATGTGCACACACAATTTTCATATTCTACAGTGGCTTTCTATTAAGTCCAAATTCATTTATAGCTAACAAAGGTCTTAGATATCTGTCACACATTAACCTATAAACATCACTCCTGAAATCACTTTACACTCACCCGATATCCTGAGCATATATAACTACCACATGTTCCTCAAATTAGACGTACTCTGCTCCGTCCCCCAAATACCTTGATCTCTTTTTCATAGGCTTGAAGAAACCAACTCTTAGATTTAACACTCCTAACACACTGTATCTTCTCATCAAAAATACTAATCTTCCAAGCTCTGCAACAGCTAACTTCTAAAGAGCTGTCCAAACAAACCCTGCCTCTCCTCTTACTACATACATAAAGCACTTATCATTTTGTTTGTTCTCTCTCCCTTCTCAGCTCACAGACATTTTGGTTTTTAATTTCTGTGTGTCTTTCTCATGAGATAAGGAATGAAAGTTCGTCAAAGAATCTATAGGATCCTTATTATAATAGAGAAGTCATAGGGCGTTTGAAGCTACTGAACCCTTAAAACATATCTTCTAGGCTGCTGTGTAACTCGCTGGCAGAATGGCTGCCTAGCATACCTGTACCGGGTTCATTTCCCCAGCACCACCAAAGTAGGGGCCAAAAAAATAAAAAGATGGGGAGAAGATGGCTCCACTAATAAGAGCACTTGCGGCACAAGTGTGAGGACATGACTTTAAATCCCCAGGGCCTATATAAAAAGTGAGGCATGGACATTCACGCCAATAACCCCAGTGTTGGCAGGCAGAGACAGAAAACCCCTGGGGCTCAATGGCCAGCCAGATGAGCGCAACAGCAAGCTTCAAGTTTGGTGAGAGAGACTGTCTTAAGACACTAAGGCAGAAAGGGATAGTGCAGGCCATCCAACATCCTCCTTTGCCTCTTGCTGTGCTCATGGTCATGGATACCCACATATACATCTCATACACATGCACAGAGAGAGAGAGAGAGAGACAGAGACAGAGACAGAGACAGAGACAGAGACAGAGACAGAGACAGACAGAGACAATGTAGTTTCTCCGAATCAAAAATGTAATTACTTAAAAAACATACACCTTAATTTAAAGGCCTAGTGTTGAAAATGAATGTAAATATCTAATTAACAAAAGTTCTGTTGGTTCTCTACTGTCCTAGTTAGCTTTTCCAGGTTGATACAGCCTAGAGGTATCTGAGAGGAAAGCTTCCACTGAGGAATCGGCTTCATCAAATTAGCCTATAGGCCTGTTCGTGGGCCTAATCACCTTGCTTATCAACCAATGTAGGAGGACTCAACCCACTGAGGTCCACAATCCTAGGTTGAAAGCTAGTTAACCAGGAGCTTGTGAGGTAGCCAAAGCACAGGCCAGCAAGCAGCATTCTCCCATGGCTTCTGTTGTACTTCTCTGCAAGTGAGCTCCTGTTGAGGTTCTGCCCTGTCCTGCCTCCATGACGGACAGTAATCAGGAAGTGTAAAATGAAATAACCTCTTTGTTCCTTCAAGTTGCTTTTGGTCAGAGGATTTTATCACAGCAACCAAATAAAACTGGAACATATGCTGAGACAAGGTTTTGGATATATCGAGTTAAATAAAATATAAAAATTAATTCCTCCTTTTTTACTTTACAAAATGTAACTAGTAGAGAAAGCATCTAACTAGGATCTGCCTTGCATTTTTTAGCCAGCACGGATTGAGAAGACAAACCTTTCCAAAGTGAGGAAAATTGAATTTGATTTATAATTCTATCCCTTAATAGTAATTACTCTTCATTTCTCCAGCATCATCAAGGGTGGGGCAGAAAATATTCATGTTGCAACATGCATATTTCTAGTAAATTTATGGCTGTTGTTATGCTGTATACTTTGTTTCGTATTTCTTCATGCTATAAATCCTTAATAAGTCTTTGTGCCATCAAAAAAAATCCCTGTAGTGACATATAATTATATGCTCAGTATTTAATTAATTACTAAAGTTTCTAAAAATATTTCTAGTTCATATACTCTACACTTACCCTAATATATAGAGCTCTTTTTCCCTGTGTGACTAGGCTACAAGCAGACAGAATCTATGATGTTTGCTTGTATACTTGATGCACAATTCAGTAAATATACAACCAATGAATGGATCAACAAATCAATTACTGTATTATAAAACTGCCAAATGATCATAGTTAGACCACATAAAAAATCTTATATTTTAATTATTACCAGAAAAGTCTCCTCAACACACTTTTCTTGAAATACTATCACTGCTTTGCAAAATATTGCTGTCATGTGAAAGTGTATATATCACACCTGGGCCAATAGTTTTCTGACAAACAATAGCAACTTATTGAAAACTAGATTGAGAAATGCTGAGATCCAAACAATATATATTCATGTCAATCTGACTAAGCAGTAGTAAGTATGAAGTTAGGAGGTAAGCGATGCTGCTATAAGGTGGGTCCCAGAGAGATGGAGACTTGAAAGGTCTTGGGAGAGCAATCACACAACCAGGTCCCAGAAATGTAAAAAGCAAAGTCAAAATAAGAAAGCAAGCCGGGCAGTGGTGGCGCACGCCTTTAATCCCAGCACTTGGGAGGCAGAGGCAGGTGGATTTCTGAGTTCAAGGCCAGCCTGATCTACAGAGTGAGTTCCAGGACAGCCAGGGCTACACAGAGAAACCCTGTTTCGAAACACCAAAAAATAAAAAATAAAAAAATAAATAAGAAAGCAAAAATCTACACCTGGACTCTGTCAAGGACAGTTTCCCAATGACTCTGTTTTGCGACACTTGTGTGTAGCTCAGAGCCTAGACTCAGGGAGTGATGTGTGAATATCTGTTCTTTGGATGAACAAAAAATAACACTTAGGGAAAGTCCAAGTGTTACGTCATAGGGGTCAAGTCTACCCCGTTCAGGGCGGAGCCAAGCACTTCACTTGGTGCTTAATGCATGCTGAATATTAGCAGTGGCCTCAATGAAAGAACAAATGAAACAAATGAAATGAAAGAGGAAAGGAGATGGGAGCTGGCCTTAACAACCAGGGCAGTTCTTCTATGGCTAATGAACGACTGAGGCCATTGAGACTGAATGAGCAAGCACCTGCCCACCCTGCTAGTGAGCTAGTAATATCGAATCTGGGTCCTAGGATTACAAAGCCTTACCAGTATCCACCAAGACTATTCATCCCATAATAAGTAATTACATCCAAATAAGGTTGAAATTTTGAAATTTAGGCCAGGAAAGATGGTTCAGTGTTTTAAAACACTTCCTGTTCTTACAGAGGAATGACTTCAGTTTGTAGCACCCACATGGTGCCCCACAACCACCTGTAACTCCTGCTCCAGGGTATTCACTGCCTTCTGGCCTCCAAGAGCTCAAGGTCACCACATGGTACACATACACATAAAATAAATACATAAAATTTTAAATTGTAATTTATATATTTTCCCTTTTAAAAAAAAAAAACAGCTACTAAATTCTTAGGACAGTTGATTGTCATAATAAGTAATTATTTGTTATTATATTGGCCAAAAGGCTTGTAGGAAAATATACTTTGACACTAAGAGAATTTAAGGACTCTGTGCCTAGAGTGCTTTTCTCATATTGTATTCAAAGTTGTCATCAATGATAAGGAGAAAATTTGAAAGCGGTTAGTGGGTAAAATACCTTAATGATTAAGAAAAGCATCTAGTAAAAAAGTATAGAAAGTAGATTTTTATGTTATCCTTTTATGTATAAATCCTCCTATACAGACTACTAATTTCATCTCTTTAACAATGCATTATATTTTGCTTAGTGTGTGTATTTGTATGCACATGTGGACACGTGTACAGGTCAGAGGGCAATTTCTCCTGACGCCATGTGGGACCCGGGGATCAAACTCAGGGCGTCAGACCTGGTGGCAAGCATCTTTATCTGCTGAGCCATAGCACTGGCCATATAATTTCCCCTCCTGACACCCATCTTCCTTTTCTTACCCTCTCCACTCAGTGTTGTAGCTATTGTGGTATCTTTATCATTATTCTTAGGGCAGATTCTCATTTTAGCTACCCAGGTATTTACTGAGTATCAGATACTAGTACACTGGTTCTCAATTTTCCTAACATGGCAGCCCTTTATGTTGTGGTGATCCCCAACCATAAAATTATTTTTACTACTTTCATAGCTGTAATTTTCTCTTGTTGTGAACCATAATGTAAATATCTATGTTTTCTGATGGTTTTAGACAACCCCTGTGAAAGGGTCTGCACAGGTCCAATTCAGACAGAGCCCAGCACTGAGATGGGTAAGTGGACTGAGACACAGGCTCCCATCCTAACCAAGAGCTTCTCTCAATTTGACAACTTTTGGCAATGGAAATATTAATTTCTCCAAGGGAGATTCACTGGCTATATCAACCGCAGTTAAGGGCAGTCCCCATACCCAGTGGTAGATGGCTAACACAAAAAAATCTCAAAGGGATTTTCAAAGATTTTTGTCTTACATCCCTTTTTCTGGGAATATTTTTTTCACCTTACTTGTTTGCTTGTAAATTATGGTTTCTGATTTTGTGTTTTCATGGTGTGTGTGTCTGTGTGTGTGTGTGTGTATTTGTTTCTTTTTTTCTTTATTAGTTAGTTTGTTTTGCTTTATTCATGTTTATCTTTTTTGTTTGGCTGTTTATTTTCTTAAGAGAGAGAAGAAGAAGGCATAATGTTGGAAGAATAAGGATGTGGGGAAGATCTGGGACTAGATGAGAGAAGAAAAAAACATAACCAGAATATATTGTACAAAATAACTTTATTTTCAATCAAACAAAATTCCTTACTGCTGTAATACTGTAGAAGATACTGGAACTTGCTTCTCTGGTATTCTTTAAAAAGAACATTGGGTGCTCTCTGCTTCACAGAGGATGAAAAGACCAGGTGCACAATCTAAGCTCTGGAACTCAGAAGCCTTTATGTGGATACTAAACAATTCCAGTATTGTTCTCAATCCAACCAGAGAATTAGTTCAGAGCTGACAAGCCCAATATTATTACCATTCTTTAAGAAAATACTAACAAAATGGGTGTGTGTGCACATGTGCTGAGAGGGAGTGCGTTAGGTTACCATTTGCCGTTCATGTCTGGAAAATTGAAGGGTGACCTATTCTGATCCTTGGCTAAGGTCCCACAGAAGGATGAGCCAGGACATTTAATTCAGATCAGACCCTTACATTCTTTATGTCACTGGGCTCTGTGAACATTAAACTCATTGCCTCCTGGGAAAAGAAAGGGACACTTGACATATAAGGATAATCTTGTAACAGAGAAAAAGAACCTCAGGCTTGTCTTTCTGAGATCACTGCTCAGGGACAAGCCCCAGGTGTGGAGAAACATTGATATTACTATGTTTACAGAAGATTATGACAGATGCAGTCGCGGTGACAAAATGATGAGGTGCTGTAGGCCCACACCTGGGCTCTGAGGTCAGCCTCAGGCTGAAGAAGACAATGTGCTTGCGTCTGCGGAGGAGGTAGAACATTGGCAGTCACTTTTCCTTGAGAGCTAATGAGCTGTCTCCCTCTCCTGGGTTGGAATAGCCCCTTGTTTCCTGCTTTTTTTTTTCAACCCATTTTATATAAACACTGTTCAAGAAAGAGCAGATGGAGAAGCAGCCCTGGAAATCCCAATATATAATTCATGTTCAAAATGGTGCTGCAGCTACAACCCATGTTGGAAAGAGGGCATTTACCTAGTGCTAGGGGGTGAAAGGATATGCCGAAAAAGACACGAGCTGCACAAGGTAGAAGGGAGGGAAGAGAGGTCTGACCTCCTCGGCTACCAACTTGAAAGACTGATCTATCTGCTAAGGATGAAGGACCCACAATAAAAGAAAGCTGGCTGAATATAAATGTCATCTGCAAGCTGGAAAATAATCCTTAATACCAAGGAAGTCGCCACACTGCCCTCTATTCGTATCAGTTTCTTATCCTACTGGATCAGGACAAATCAGGACTGCTGTAAGATGAGGGTCCCTCCATCTTAAGAGCTCAGCAATACAGACTGCATAACTAAGTGAACATAGTCTTCTAGAAATATTATCAAATGCTCAAATTTTGAGCTCATCTAAAAATATTCTAACCCGATGGATCTGGAAAGGGACCCTAGAGGTAAATTTTTAGCTAAGCAACTCATGTCATGCTGATGGGAGGCCAAAGATCAGTCTTTGAGAAACACCACTGTGCCCAGGTAGTTCCTTTCATCTTTAACTTAGCCCTTGGGGAAGCAGGGCAGAGGATTAATAGACAGATGTTTAATTGGGTGATGCAAATAAGAAAGTAGACGAAATGTAGAGTAAGAGTGAACAAGGTTTTCTCTTCAATGGTTTCCTCTCACTAGAAAGCCATGAAGGATGGCAAAAAAGTCACAAGGAAGTGACAAGAGACTATGAAGTTGACTAAACAGCCCATTGGCTGTTCACTTAAGTATAAATATCAATTGCAAATGATACATAAGGGTCAGCTCCAATACAGTTTATATAGTTACCACTTGTGTCGTCCCTAAGAATTCTTGAATCTTTCAATAGAGGTGGCTAGAGTATCATTCTCTCCAGATCTTTATGGGGAATCAATTTTAATCTTACAAGTCCTGCCTCTGACTTGGTTGAACTCTGAGGCAATATGAACAGGGAGCAAAGAATAAGGAGCCAGACCATGATTTTGAATCCGACTTTCTCAATTAGATGAACATTGTAGGTTCCTGGTGTCCTTCAAAACCCCAGTTCCATTGTTAACATTTTGTAGAGACAACCTAAAATGACATGCTTGGCCCAGCATGTGAGCAGTAAGTAAATGACCAGTGACTTAGCAGAGTTGAGAGACCTTCTGCAGGGAGCTGTCTGGGAAACAGTTTGCCCAAACTGAGTCTTTATTGTACACACTTCTGCAAAGGGAAATGATCGTTTGTATTGCACTTATTTACTTCTGCTTCTATTCCTCCTTCCTGTCACACAAATCCAAATAATACGGAGACATTAGGAGGCATTACAACAATGGGTTCTTTCTCATTGGTGTTGAGTATCCACCGAGAATCTTAGGACCATCATTCAATGGGCACAGGCCAGCACACTGAGAATTTTATCTCCCCTTTCTCTGGCATATTCTGAAAGAGGTAGTTCATATTTGCATAGTAGTAAAATAGCAGGACAGCAGGTCAAAAACATTTAATGATCAATACAGTGCGCTTCCATTTTATTTCTCTAAGCATATTGACTAACAGCAACTATCATCTATCACTACCATACGTACATCAAAGAAAGAACATACTAGCATTTAAAAATGAAAGAAAAGACATAACATACACACACACACACACATACACACACACACTGCATTACTGTCCGTGTATGTTTGTTCCATCTTGAAGTAAATGGGGTTTAAGCTGAACCAAGTACTTTGTAGGTTAGTGCTTCTATGGACGAGTGTTTTTAATCACTGTGAAGCCTTTTTTTGTTCCTGGTTGGTTTTATCTACAGATCTCTCCACTTCTAAGGACATGCCTGTGTTAGTGACTGAATGTAGTCTACTGACTATCATCTGCTCTGAAGTTTAGTAGTTACCTGGTGACCACACTCCCTTTCCCCATGGCCAGATTTCTTTATATTCATTTGAACAACACGATATTGAGCATCTATTATGTGAAAGGATGCCCTTGCTGATGGAAGCAGATAAGAAGGACATTAACACCGATGAGTAAGCTGGTCTGTAGGTGAAGAGCAGTGGAAAGGGTGTGGGTTGAAACGGAAGAGTGGCATAAAGCCAGACCTCATCTAGGTTATTACAAAGTGCACAATGGCTCCCCCTTATTCCCTACAGTCTGCTTTCCACTCCTCAGCCGATTTAGGTTATGTCACCTGGTAAAAGTGCCCTCCTACCTTAATTGTGGAACACCTGCCAGAAGCTTCTGTTGTGCCCTACGGGGCTCCTTACTTTCTGACCTGTTTTACAAGCCTGTCTTTTTGTATATTTCCATTCTTTTCAGCACTTTACAATTTTTATCTTTTTTTATGTATATGGGTATTTTTACATGTGTGTATGTATGTGTATGCACCGTGTGTGTACAGTGACTGAGTGGGAAGAAGAGGGTGCAGGTCCCTTGGGACTGGAGTTACAGCTGGTTGGTTGGGAGCTGCCCTGCAGATGCTGAGAACTGAACTGAGCAGCCAGTACTCTTAGCCGATGACCCACTTCTCCATCCCATTTCATTTCAATTCATTCCTATTCCTCAAACACAGTGTGATGACTTATTGTAATTCATACATTACTCCAAAATTCATAGCTTAAAAACTCAGAATCTCACCGTAAAGGCATGAAGAGGTAGAACCTTTAGAAGCTGACGAAATCATTAGAGTAGAACCCTTATAGATGATGTTAATTGCTTTATGAAAGGACCCAGGGGATAAGTTAAGCCCAGTGGTGGTTTGAATATGCTTGGCCCCGGGAGTGACACTATTAGGAGGTGTGGCCTAGTTGGAATAGGTGTGGCCTTGTTGGTGGAAGTGTGTCACTGTGAGGGTGGGCTTTGAGACCCTCCTTCTAGCTGCATGAAAACAGTCTTCTAGCGGGTTTCAGATGAAGATGTAGAACTCTCAGTTCCTCCAGTACCATGCCTGCATGGATGCTGCCATGATCCCACTTTGATGATAATGGACTAAACCTTTGAACCTGTAAGCCAGCCCCAATTAAATGTTGTTCTTATAAGAGTTGCCTTAGTCGTGGTGCCTGTTCACAGCAATAAAGCCCTAACTAAGACAAACCCGTTAGCATCCATGTTTGGATGTGGCACCCATCTTCTCTGGAGGACTCCCAGGGATGGTGCTATCCTGGGAGCAAAAACAGACTCCCCAGACCCTGATAATGCAAATTCTTTAACTTAAACTACTGGTTCTCAGTATATGGTATTCCGCTATATGCACTAACTAAGACATAAGTGGCAATGTCCTTGTTTAAAGGGCATAGCAATTGTCCTCTCTGCCTGGAACGTTCTTCATCAGATAGCCACAAGGCTGGCTACCTTATTTTCTCTAGATCTCTAGAATCACCTTTTAAAGGCCATTTACTCAAGCTCGCTCACTTCATTTTATTCATTCATTCATTCATTTTTACAGTACTTGGCTTATAGAGCATAGACTCTAAGAAATAAAATTATTCAATAAATTGAATAAATGAGCAATCAAATAAATAACATGCATATGATGATGGCAATGAACTTTGCCAGTTGATCTTTAGGAGAATTCCACAAACAGTAGCTACTTGGTGTTGGTTTTTTATTTTTTTTAAACAAAAAATAACTTCCTTCCACTATCTCCTACCATACTTTTCCTGGAAAGCTTGTGGATAAAAGAGAAGACAGAACTTGCTACATATAAGACTGATATCATAGCCTAACACCTATACCTGACTCTGAATGTCTCTAGCCCAAATCTGTGTGAATTGGCCAGTTAACTACCTCCCTAGAATTGATCACTCCCTGGCTTATGGTCAAATGATTTCTTATAAACAGGAGAAAACATTTTTCTCATGTAATTCCATAGCCCTCTCTCTAAATTCTCACTCCAGTTTTAGATTTACGTTTTCTCTAGGATGGCTGTAGGGGACAGGGTGGTGCATGTCCACTATTTTAGGGGGATATCATTCTTTTAACTCTAAGGATAGAAACCAACTTCATTATTTCCCAAAATAGACAGAATCAACAATCTAACAATATGTTTCTTGTCTGGGGTTTAGTCTTAAATAAAAACCATAGAGGAAGCTCCAATACAATAGGCCTTGCTTTATGTGCAAAACACAATCCATATTTTCCAGTTTTCAGGTAATAAATCCCTCTAGTCCTCCTGTTCTTCCAAACAACTATTGAAGGAAAGTATATGCAATTCTTTGAGGAAATCTAATAATGTGTAGGCATGGGAAAATCTAAAGTTGGATTTAGAAAAGCAACAGAAAACATTTCTCCAAAGGAAATCACCCCTAGAGTTCACTAAGCATACTCTACAGGATTCTTAACTACTTCAGTCTGAGGCACGTCTTCAGTCCCATCTTCCCTAGACAAATAAAATGCTTATCTTCCCCTAAACAACAGCAGTAGGAACAGCAAAACAGGTTAAATGATTAAAGAAAAATGATGATCTTAAAGTTAACTCTCATTTCTACCGTATGGGGGTAGGGGACTTGTTGATAATGAATTAAATGTTTTATATTTTTTTAAGCTTCAAAAATATTAAAATTTGGTCTATACCCTTTTACAAGCATTATATTTATTCCTGGATTGAGACCGATGTCATCAATTCTTTAAAGTCCCTGAAGCGGCATATCCCTGAATAGAAAGAAAGGTAAATGATTTTTCTTCCAAAGTAATGGTCAATGAAAAGGTAAAATAGATGAATTGCTTTGGTAAGGGTGGCTTGTTTTTAGTCATCCCTGTTTTCTGTCTTGTTTTTCTACTTGTAGTAAGGTTAGAATAAACTTAGTTTTGTTTGTCTGTTTGGGTATGGGGTTTATTTGAAATCACCCATGGAACCTTTGCCCTTTCTTTAGTCACTAAGGCTGGTCCTGCATGAACAGCCTAATAAAGTTAGGTCAACTGAGAGCTGAATTCTCTATAACCTAGTGCTTCAAGGGTTAGGGAGTAATAGACCAAACTCTAACTTTTTAGGACTCTACTATTGAGACTCAGATCTCAGGCCCCTAATGTTGTTTGTAGATGGTCTCTAACTACTGTTGTACACCCCGTTGTTGACATCAGAAGCCTCAGGCTAAGTCATTCCATTTCGTGTTCAAAATTGGTCTAAACACCTTCAACCCACTGAGCTAAGAGCTTTGGTTGAATCCAAACCCTCTTCCAAAAACTCCATCACTTTTTATTTCTTTCAATAGAAAACCTTCTTGAAAGAACTGCCTTTGCTTGCTTGCCTCTCTATGTACTCTCCCACTCAGTCCAGCTTTCTCTCTAACCTACTTCTTTGCCAGAACTGCCCTTACTACAGTCACAGCATGCTACACATCCAGGTGACCACCGAGCTGTGTTCAGTACAGTTTAGTTTTCTCTTTTCTGACCGATAGCATGCTGCCTTGTTTCCCCGGTCTATGGATTTGCTTGTCAATTTCTAATTTGTCTGAATCTCCTCCTCTGCTTCAGTTCTTCTAGATGAGATGACTCTTAGGTCCTTGGAGCATCTACATCAACATTCTTCTTCATGATCTCATCTAGTTCTAACATTGCAGACCGTTGTAGCCTAAAATTCATATCTGCTTCTCAGATCCCTTCCCTTTCCCACAGTCTAATATGTTGAATGTCCCATTTAACACATATTATATGACTTTAATCTCCCCAGATGTTATCTATCCAGATCTTCCTTTTACTTGACCTCCATTCACCCAGTTAATCAGAAGCCAGTTCATAACCTTGAGACTTTTCTCTTTTGCCATTGGCCACACCCAATCTTTACGGCCCCTATAATCCCTCCCTAGTTCAAGACATCAGCAATTCTCAAGTATACTATGGGACTAATTTCCTACCAGATCACCTGGCATATCGATTTGGCTCAGTGTAAACTGATCTTCTCAACAGGACCTTTAAGTCAGGTAGTGTGACCTCTCTTACTCTGCCCTGTTTCAAGCTTCTCCTCATAGTCTTCAAAGCCCCTCACAGTTTTCTTCTCTCCATACCCATGCACCTTCTTGACTTCGGTGATATTGGTGTTTTCTGGTTTTCTATAGCATTTGAAGTGCATTCCTTTCGTAGGATTATCAAACTTAAGGTTTCTGTTTCACATAATCCTACACTGTCTGTTATCAGGATTAGACTCTTCTAGTCATTAAGATTCTGACATACTTGTTACTTCTAAAAGCTTCTCTTGCCACCTTAGCTCAGGTGGGCTTTGACCATTTCAGAGACCCTGTGTTATATCACCCATTTTCGTTTCTGTGTAGTGAATCTCATTGCCTGAAATCTTACTTATCTATGATGTATCTACTCCCTATCCCAACTAGTTTACTTAAACTTAACACATCCAAATTTCCTAGTGTACATGCAGGTAGTACCTAGTGCTTAGGTATGTGTCTGATAGAAATTAAAGGCAAGAAAATTTTATGTTATGCCTCTTTAGATGATTATACAAATCAATCAGCATTGTTGCAAGTTGTCTCTATCTTGAGTGACACATTTATTTTCTGGAAATATGGGGTGTGCTCATACTGATTGATTCTCTCCCATACCCTTGATGACAGAAACTGGTCCACAGAATTGCCAGTTCTCATGATGTGTCTTGCATGCTGTTACAAAAGCTACCATTGTCCAAAGCAATCATAACCTTTCCCTTGAACTCAGAGGATGTGGGCTGTTTAAACTGTTCATCTCTACCCAATATCCGGGCATCTGTATGGATGGGGGAAAGGAGCATGAGAGCAGAAGTGTGGAAGACAGGGTCATGACTCTTCCTCCACACCAGGGAACCTCTTCCTGTGCCCTCTGGCAGAGGAGCAGCCGCTGAATTTTAATACAGTGCTAGTCTCTGCAGATATATTATCTTCAGGCTACAGTAGAAAAATGAGGCAGATGAAGCAAGAGCCCTGATGGTGGTTGAGAATAAGGGGAAGAAACCTACTGAGCATTTCCTTTACAAGGCAGTGTGAAGATACCCAAATTAAAGATAAGTAGCTTACTTGAGAAAAATCAAAATCAAAATGAAGTATGAATTATTGATTTTTAGTAAGCTAGAAATTAGCATTCCACTCCTACTCCCACCCCGTGCTAATTTTTACAACAATACAACAACCTTGTGTCAGTAAGTCTCCCTTCTGGTACCACTTACTGTTTCCATGCCATAGCCCTTCCTTTTTCTTTCTTTCAAGACTTATTTCTCTTTGTCCCTTCTCTCAACCCCTTCCATTCTCTTTCAACCACTTGCTCCCTCTCTTTTCCCTATTTTTTTTTCCTTTTCATTAGACTGTATCCTAGCAACAGCTGTTTCAATTAAAAGAAGGTGGGAAGGGCTAGAGTGCTGTTGCCAAGGTTACCAGTATTTCCTGCTGCCACTGGAAGTAACCTGAGGTGATCACAGTGGAATCATGTGTTAAGACACACCCTTCCCTAGGTCACTTGGCCTTTCTTACCATCCCAAGATACTAAGTCTTCCAAACATCTCACAGTCTGACAGATGTCACCATCATGTGAAGAGCTACTCTCTAGCCCAGATGTCAAGATAATTTTAGAAGAAAACACAAAATGGCAATAACAAGACTAAAATTTTGAAATACTTTCAGAAGGCTATGACTGCATTTCTTTTGATAGCTTGTAGGTATCAAATAATAGTGGGTAACAGTAAAGTAGCCGGCCATCAGAACCCACACTGTCATAGAGATTCAAAGTTATACATACTGGCTTTTAAAAACTATAGTATCCATAGTAATTTGTATATGCTGTCATCAATTCAGTGCTATATCCAATTTAAAGTACAAGAATATTTTTTAATTTCTCTTATTGTTATCATTGTATTAGTTAGGATGATATTTTCTCTTCATCTAAAAAGCATAGCAAATAGTGTCTAGGAATTGGTCCAGTGTCTGTCAGTACAGTGTATCAACATAGACCCCAAAGGAATTAACATCAGCCTCCCCATGTGACCTGGGTTCTGAATTCATTTCCTATCCCAGTCGGGTTTAAAATATTATAATGTCCCTAGTACTCTAACACCTTCCATTTGCACACCATGTCACAAATCTTTACCTTTCTTATTTCGGCTATAGCTCTATAATCATGTATTTCCCACATAGATGACCGAAAATCAGGGAGTCTGAATGACAGGTATCTGAGGGCTGCCCCACGCTCCGGCTTCTGCTCACTCCTGGCATGTCCCAGAGAAGGTTTCTCCCACCAGCATGGGACAATGGTACATATGCATTGTTCCCTTCCCTTCCTTCTTTCTCTTATTCCTCAGTTTCTCCAGGAAGCATTTCATGAATTAAATCCCTAGAGTTTAGTTCTGAGTCTAGGTAAAGCTCCTACCTGTACCCTACAGTATCTCTTCATACTCTCTATAGCTCCTACCTGTACCCTACAGTATCTCTTCATACGCTCTATAGCTCCTACCTGTACCCTACAGTATCTATCTCTCTTCACACTATCAATAGTTCCTATCTGGGTTCTCTCTTCGTATTCCCACCTTTCATTATTTCTTCTTAATCCTCCATGACCAGAATTGCTTCCCAGCTGCTTTAGTAGAATCCATGAATCCTTTAACTCCATGCAAATTTACTCCATAAATAGTTCCTCAATTAAATTCTCACAAGATAACACAGTCAGTTTCCCTTTTGTGTAGATACCGTGACTGGTAGTCATTCGCCCAATTTCAACCATGGCTTTTCTTCCGTCTGTTATTCATATAGTGGTTGGGCTGATATTTAAAATAAATCCCCATCATCAGGCCACTCCTTCCTTAAAAATTTTAGTGGATCCTCACCATTCACAGGTTAAGTCCTCATTCTCTAAAGCGATACAGAGTAGCTTGCCACCTCCCACTGATACCTCCATCCTCAGCTCTGCTCACTTCCTGCAGCAATGCCAAAAGAGGAATGACTCCCAGCTCAGATCACACTGCTTTCATCTCTGCACCTTACTTAGTAGAGCTCATACTGCTTCCCACGTGTGCATGCACTCTGTTCCCTCAAATATCATCACCTTGACTTCCAGCTCAAGAGAGTGTCATCTCTACAGGGAGCCTGTGAGTTCCTGGAGGATGGGGTTTCCATTTTCATAGCCAGTGTTCTCAGGTTTAACCTGACACAATACAGAGAACTTGTTAAATAGACAGCTCTGGAAAGAGGGAAAATAGCTACAGTATTGCTAAAGCACTCTGACAAACTCTTTATTGGAAATATTTAACATCATTACCTAATGATATTAATAACTGCTATCCATTTGTGCCATGGCCCTTGGGGTGCTGGATTCTTAGCACTTAATATATGTTATTTCTTAATCGTAATAAATATTAAATGTTAATATATAGTTTTAAAGGTAAGAGGATAAGACAGGGAAAATAGAAATGCCTCTACGATGTACAAGTAATAAGGAATTTAGGTTTGAATTCTCAGCTTCTGTCTTTTGCCCAAATGACCGTGCTCTTTCCCTGACAGAGGAGCTTCTGGTCTCTAATGTAGTCTGGTACCTGTCACCTATGGAAGCCAAAGCCTTACTCAGCTCATATTCCAGCTGGTCAATATGAACAAAGGGATAAGCAGTGATTTGACAATGCATCACAAGAATTCAGCTGCGTAATTAATAGGTTATGCTTACATTTCCAGCTTTCTATAGTAAAGGGAGTTTGGTTTGGGAGGACCTCATCTAAATAGATGGTAGAAGTAAAACCAGCTAGATGTTTACACAGGACAAATGAATTCCTAATATATACTATACACAGTAAAACACTCACAGAACATTGCTTCCCTGCAAGAGCTGGTACTATAGCCTGCCTTCCTGTGACTGTGGCTCACCATCTCTCTTTAGGACCCAGCAAGGCCCTCAGCACATGCTGATCTCACAACACACAGAGCCGGATTCAGACAATTAATGTCGTGATTTGTTTTTGCTACTATTGGAACTGGATAACCCAATGAGAGCAGTAGTTAATGTGGCATTTTATAAGCAACAATGAATGACTCATGGTTAGTGATTAGCAATAAATTAGTATGGTTATCCTCACCATGAGGAAAAGGTCTACAACTGTGAGGTCCTGTCACAGCACGGGAATGAGAAAGCTGGAGCCAGGTCACACAAAATCAAGGACTAGTTCACTGAGGAATGCAGATCTGCCTCATCACTCCTGCACAGATACGGAGATTGGCCCCAGGGTCTCTCAACACTGCATGATGTGACCTCCGTCACAATAATGTCACTCTCCTCTGTGCCCTGCTCTCCAATTAAGGGATGGCCCTGTCCTGATTTTGGCCCAAGACTTTTCCATTTTTTATACTGAAATTCTGTACTGGCTGGCTTTGTATGTCAACTTGACACAAGCTGGAGTTATCACAGAGAAAGGAGCTTCAGGTGAGAAAATGCCTCCATGAGATCCAGCTGTAAGGCATTTTTCTCAATTAGTGATCAAGGGGGGAGGCCCCTTGTGGGTGGTGCCACCCCTGGGTGGTAGTCCTGGGTTCTATAAGAAAGCAAGCTGAGCAAGCCAGGGGAAGCAAGTCAGTAGGTAACATCCTTCCACGGCCTCTGCATTAGCTCCTGCTTCCTGACCTGCTGGAGTTCCAGTCCTGACTTCCTTTGGTGATGAACAGCAATGTCAAAGTGTAAGCTCAGTAAACCCTTTTCTCCCCAACTTGCTTCTTGGTCATGATGTTTGTGCAGGAATAGAAACCCTGACTGAGACAAAGTCCTACACCCCAGCCTTTCATTTATGCTAATGGTGGTAGGCAGAGTAAATGTTCTCTCCACAATGTCTGTGTTTTAAGTCCTAGCTCCTGGGAATATGGTTCCTTAAATGGCAAAAGAGATTTTGAAAAATCAGCTAAGTTCAGGATCTATGGTCCTAACAATTGAAGAACCTTCTCTAGCTATGATCAGAGGAAGATGTGAGTACAAAGGAATGGTCACCAAGATGCACTGTTATAGCTTTACGGGTGAAGTAAAGTAGGTCTAAACATGTGACGTCAAGGAAGCAGATTCTCTGCAAGTCCCTAGAAAGAAACACAACTGCCCCTCAGCCAGCACTGATTTTCACTTAGTGACATCTGTATTAGGGATGACTTACAAAAGCATAAGATCACAAATTAATTGTTTTAAATTTGTGGGTTTTTTGGTTTTTTGGGTTTTTTTGTTTTTTTTGTTTTTTTTTTTTTTTTGGCAAGCAGTTGAAATATATTACAATAGCCAACTCATTCTGTTTACTAAGATTATCCTATATTTTAAAAATGGTGGACTTAACATTCTAGGAATTCCTTTAGTGCTGCAAGTGATGACAAAAACCACTGGTCATTTAATCCTTAATTCTCTAGAACTGAGGGCTGTAATTCTCCATAGGTATCCAGTTACCTTTCAGCAGAAACCACTTGGCTATGCAAATGTCCTAAAGCTGTGGCTCTCAGGCCAAGTCTCCTGGAGGCATTGTTAAGACACAAATTGCTGAGCCTGCTCCAGACTTTCTAACTTGAAAGAACAGAAAAGGATCATTAAAATTTGTCATTTCTAACATATTCTCAGGAGATGCTCATGTGTTGATCTGAAGCTATACTTTTTAAAAAGTGGTTTTGTATTCTTTATAGTATTTAAAATATTCTTTAAGGGTTTCATACAATGTACTTTTTATTTCTTTTTAAAATCTTTTATTTATTCTCATATATTATATCCCACTTGCTGTTGTCCCTTCCCTTCTTTCCCCCTAGTTCTCCCTACCAACATCTACTTCTGCTTCTCTTCAGAAAGGGGGAGGCCTCCCAGAGGTGTAAAGCAGACATGGTATGTCAAGTTGCAAGGAGACTGGGCACCTCCCCTCTTGGTAATGCTGGATGAGGCAACCCAATAGGAAGAAAGGGTCCCAAAGGCAGGCAAAAGCATCAGAGACAGCCCTGCTCCCACTGGGAGGAGTCCAACAAGAAGACCAAGGCCCACAGCATATACACAGACCTATGTCAGACCCATGCCGGTTCCCTGATTGTTGATTCAGTCTCTTTGAAACCTTATGAGCCCAGGTTAGTTGATTCTGTGGTTTTTCTTGTGGTGTCCTTCACCCATCTGGCTCCTACAATCCTTCTTCCCCTTCTTTTGCAAGATTCCCCAGCTCCTGGTCTCTGCGTCTGTGCTGGGGGCAGGGGGAGAGGTATCATGTAGGAGGAGAATGGAGGAAGAGTATACTGGAAGAGACAACTGAAGTTTTGGGGCATTTCCAGGAAGGGCAAGGTAGAAACCTAGGACAATGGAAAGTCCCAGGAATTTAAGAATCCTAGCAATGGGAGATAAGGATCCTGAATAGGCAATCTCCTGTAACTAGACATGACTTCTAACGGAGGCATTGGCACACCAACCCACACAAAACTAACGACCTACACAATTTGTCCTGACTGCAAGATGTGCTGGGATAAAAGCAGCATAGAAATTGTGGGAGTGGCCAACCAAAGATTGTTCCAGCTTGAGACCCATACCACTAGAGGAAGCCCACCACCAGCATTGCCTGGAGGGCTAGGAACCAGAGACTGGGTAGCCCATGGACCTAGAATAGAATCAAACATCCGTGGCAAAAAGAGAGAGTAGTGGGAGAGAAACTGATTCCTAATGATATTCTGCTATACTCATAGATAGGAGCCTAGCATAATCATCAGAGAGGCTCTATCCAGCAATGGAGAGAAACAGATGCAGAGATTCATACAATGTATTTTGATCCTATTCATCTCCTCCACCAACTACTGCCAGACTTTCTAGACCTCCCTACCCACTCATCTCCATATAATCTCTTCATAAAAACAAATAAATATTTTGATGAATTAAATTTAAAAACCATGAAATCTAGTGTATGTTGGCTGGCTATTCCTAGACATTGCTTCTGCCCTGGAGTGTGGTCAGTATACCAGGTGTTGCTCCACTGAATACAACAAACTTTCCCTCTCCCAGATCCAATCAATACCCAATAGACATTCAGCTCGGTGCAGGATGACATCCCTCTCCCCTCCACCATACTGGGACTCTGTATGGCTTGAGCTTGTGTGGGTTTTGTACATGCTGTCACAGTGTCTATGAATTCACATGTGCATGTGCCCCCATGGTGTCTAAAAATCAGTTTCCTTGTACTTACCCATCACCTCTGTCTCTTACATTCCTTCTGTTTCCTCTTTTGTATAGATCCCTGAGCGGAGGGATGTGATATAAACATCTCATTTAGGGTCAACCATTCAAAGACTCTTATGGTCTGCAATTGACTGGTTGTAGGGTCCTGAGATAATGGCCACCCTCTGGCAAAAAGAAGCATCTCTAATGAGGGTTGATCTGATGAGGGTTGAGTGACATACCAATCTGTGGGTATAACAATGTCATGAGGAGTCATTTTATGGCTGTGTTCATTTGCCAGAAAAGCGGTAGATTTTTCTCCCAGGGCTCATGATCTATCTAGCCTTGGGTTCTTGACCTCTAGCCTTGGGTTCTTGACCTCACTGACAATGTTGAGTATGTGTATCATCTCATGGAATGGGCCTTAAATCCAATAAAAAATTATTGGCTACTTCCACAACCTATCCATGCCATTATTGTGCTAGTGGTTACATCTTGCCAGGCAGGTCATTATTATAGCTCTCAGGATTCACAGCTGGGTACAACGGATGATTATTTTTCTCCTTCAGTAGTATTCAGAGCATCTTCTGGCACAAGGAATGCTAGCCAATAGGGATTTAGAACAAGACAGATTTCTCCATGTTCTATGATGAAAGTACATGATGGCTTTAGTGATAGGATCTTTCCATCAAGTTTTATAGGTACCAATGGCATTAGTAATAGCCTGTGATGTTTTGTGGAGATCTATATGACCCCACTGATCCAATAACTCCAAAAGATGTAACAAATTACTCGTTCTAGAAATTTTATTTAGTAGTATATCATGTTTAATAAGAGAATTGATTTCCCTTTATAAGGCAACTCCATTTAAGCTCTCTTTCATTCTCTATCTATCTATCTATCTACCTACCTACCTACCTATCTTCCTATGTGTGTGTGTCTGTGTGTGTGTAAGCTTCTATAGGAATAGGTTTCCATATGAGTTTTTCGAAAAGCCTTTAATGTTAGTTATTCTTCCCCATATTCCCTCCTCTATTCTCTCCTTCCATATCCAACCCTGTTTAACTCATCCAAGAGATAGAATCCATACCTGGCATTGCTAAAGTGGCCAAGAACCTGAGACTAGATATGCCATAGGCCTAGGGAAAAACATACTACTATTCTGGTAAAGGAACATATCAATAAAATGACCCCCTAATGACATAGTGCTATATCCATAAATTGTCCTGCTTAACCCACATCAGAGAAGCTGCTTCTTGCAGCAGATGGTAATTAACTCAGACAACATGCAGAGAATGAGTGACTTTGGAGCACTCAATCCTAAATGGGATGAATTCATCAAACCCCTCTCCTCAAGGTTCAGGAATCTATGCAGAAGAGGAAGCAGAAAGATTGTAAAAGAGGTGACGGATGACTCCAAGGAAACAGCATGTTCCAGACACAAGACTGATGTACATATGAACTCACAGAGACAGTGGCAGCAAACACAAGACCTGTACAAGTTCAAGCCAGATAGGGTCCCAGCTAAGATGGGACAGTTGATACCTTCTGGCAAGGAGAAAATGAGTTTTCTCTGATGGAGTATCACTGGATTTATCAATCATACTCCAGAGCAGGCCGCATGCCCAGGAAGAGATGAACAACATCATTTTGTATTTTGTGCACTATTTATTCCATTTTCTTGTCCTATTGGTCTTTCTGTTTGGATTTTCATTTTTGTGGTTTTGGTAAAGGAGCATTGTGTCTTGGTTTTTTGTTGTTGTTTTTGATTTGGGGTGTGTGTGTGTGTGGCCTTTTGGTTTGTTTGGGGTTTTTTTGAGACAGAGAGAGAGAGAGAGAGAGAGAGAGAGAGAGAGAGAGAACATAAAGTTGGATGGGGAAGGAGGTAAGTAGGATCAGGGAGGAGTTGGAGAGGGAGAAAACACAATCAAAACATATTATATGAAAACAGTTTAAGTTATAAATAACAGCAAACAGATAAACAAACAAACAAACAAAAAGAAAAGAAAACAGGAAGGATAGTGTGGATGAACCACAGGAAGCATTAAGAAGAACATAGGTTCAAGGATTCTTGATTCCATAAATTCATAGCTCTTGGGTTGGCTTGCCTTAACCTTTGGCTTAGCAGGAAAACAAAATCTATTTAAAGGTACATTTTTCAGGCATGGTTTGTTTTGGTTTGTTTCTTATGTCTGTTGTTCTGATGACCAATCTGGTTTGTACCTTGTAATTATCGATGGTTCAACTTGTATCTGTCCTTTTTCCCACCTGAGAAAACAGTTCTCTCTACACCATTATTTGGTTCATTGGGTTTAAGGTTCCAACCAAAGTGTTCTTGCACAGAGGCTTGAAGCTGGTGGTAGCTCCACGGCAGAAGGCTTGCTGAGGTCATGCATTTGATCCCCAGAATTATACGAAAAAATTCAAAGAACAAAATAGAGTAATGCTCATCAGGGGGCTCAACTGGGAGTCTTTATAACTGAAATTTATGAAGAGCTGTGTGTTTCCCCTTACCAATGGTAAAATTTTGAGATAGTTAATAATCATGAGATCACCCTCATGGGAAGAGTTGGTCTCCTTAAAGACAGAGAGAGAGGGAGACAGAGACACAGAGATAGAGTAACACACAGAGAGGAGAGAGACAGAGACAGAGACAAACTCACAAAGAACACCAAAGCTAAGTGGTGGGGAAACAAAGACAGGCAGGTACCCTGCAGTCTTCGTTAGTGTCCTGGACCAAGGCTGCTAGATTTTCTATGCTTCCATAATTTCCAGAAATTGCTTCCTTGAGACCCAGAATTTTCTCTGTGGTTTCTATGAGCTTGCATTGGGCTTCTTTCTTGTCCCACAGGAGGTAGGCTGTTATATAATCCCCAGCCTCATCTTAAACTTCAGTACTTCTCCACCTGTCTTCTTTTTCAGTTATTGTCCAGTCTCCTCAGATAACCAGCCTCCATCTCCAGGTAGCTTTGTTTATGTCCTTCCAGCCTTGTGAAGGACAACAGCAGAGTTGTTAATGACAGAGCTTCAAAAAACAATTTGTGGCTGGATTCCAGCTCATTACAGCCTCACTGCCTAGTCCAAGTCATGACTGAACCCAAATCCTCTAACTGTAAGGCTGCTGGAGTGATAAAAGTGCTACCCAAAAGTAAATATAGCCTTTCTAAGACAGGAAGGGATCAAATGCAATCACGGAGCGGTAGGGGGGTGTTTCCAAGTTAGAAACTAAATTCCCAAGGGTCTGACAATCAGTACCATGTCTACTCAGTCAGTCTTCATCATAGCTCAGCAGTTGAAATTTACCTTCAGGATTTATTTATTTATTTATTTATTTAGCTGCTGACCAAAAAAAAAAAAAATCACTTAATATTTTCTTTCCCATTGCTGTCCCAGTGACTGGTTTATCTATACATAATTTGCAACAAGACTTGAGGTGTGTGCTCAAAAGATATAAATAAAAGTAAGGTGTGTGGATCCAGTGCTAGAGCAGTATGCTTTAGATGCTTAAAGTGAATCTCAATGCCTTGTGCCCACGGATAGCATGAGAGAGGTGGGGTGAGACAGGTTAGACTGGTTATGAGCTGATGGGTGTTTAGAATTCAAATATGGGGAAGACCTCTGTGCCTGGGCCACCAGAGTTCCAAGTAGCACCAGGAGAAAGCTACCTTCCCAGGAGCGTGGAAAAGCCGTGAGTGGGGTTAAGAGGAGCACCACTGCTCACCGGGACCCACCCAGAACCCACAGGACACAGGGATTGAGGTAAAGTTGGGCATAGGAACCTTCCAGTTTCCATCTGTGGCAGGAAACCCCTACCTGGGTCACCAGGATTCCATAGCCAAGCAGCGCCAGGAGAAAGTTACCCTCCCAAGAGCATGGAAAAGCCGTGAGTGGGGATAAGACAAGCACCACTGCTCACCGAGACCTGGGGACCTCAGCCTGGGCCACAGGGCTCCAGGAGAGAGCTGGTATCCCAGGAGTACTGACACACCTTCAAGCATAGGCAAAACCACCACTCCTGTTGAAACTCACTGGATCAAGAGGGACCCTTGCAGAGCCATCAGGACACAGGAACCAGGGACAGCTGGGGACAAGATCCTTCTGGTTTCGGTCTGCACCCCAGAGCTGATCCTATGCCACAGCTCTCCAAACCTAAACACCTCTCAGAGAGAGCTGGCCTTCAAGGAGTATTGATACAGAGGCCTGCAGGAGGGACAAGCCACAGGCAGACAGAATAAGATCAGCTAACATCAGAGCTAACAAGATGGCAAAAGGCAAGGGTAAGAACATAAAGAACAGAAACAAAGGCTACTTGGCATCATCAGAACCCAGCTCTCCCACCACAGTAAGCCATAGATACCCCAACACACCAGAAAAGCAAGACTCAGATTTAAAATCAGTTCTCATGATGATGATAGAAGACTTTAAGAAAGAAAGAAATAACACCCTTAAAGAAATACAAGAGAACACAGGTAAACAACTAGAAGCCCTTAAAGAGGAAACACAGAAATCCATTAAAGAATTACAGGAAAACACAATGAAACAGACAAAGGAAATGAACAAAACTACCCAGGAACT
>CM052713.1:33580573-33620425 GCA_028551405.1 Uromys caudimaculatus
GGGGGGGGGGGGGAGGGGACACGGGGTTTCTAAAGAAAAGGGGAATCATCGGAAATGTAAATAAAATATCAAAAAAAAAATAAATAAATAAATAAAAAAAAAAAAAAAAAAAAAGTTTCCTCAATCTCACCTGCCTCTGGAAGTGAGGCACAGAGCCAACTGAGTGTTAAGTGGATATCCTTACAGAGGCCATCAGCAGACTGAGCCGCTGAGCACTTAGGTTAGACTCAGGGAGACCACATTTTTGATGCCTCTCTTTTACTAGTGTAGGAGTTAAAGGTCTTGGTTCTGGGGTTAAAGCAACATTGACTTGCTTCTTGTTTTATTGTTGAGCATGAAACAATATATCTTTAAGTAGCAGTTTATGCATTCCTAAGTGGCAGATGGCAAAAGTATCTGCTTCATAGAATTAAAAAGATTAAATGAGCTAAAGTAGTAAAGCACATAGCAAAATCCTTGGCTCACATCAGGAACTTGATAAACACTGGCTATTTAAAGTGGAGTTATTAAAGGGAAAATTTTCGTACCAAATGGTGTTGTGAATGGCTCTCCTGATGCTTGAGATATTGTACCAGCTAGCATCCTCTCAGCTCTACTTTTCTCTGCATTTAAATTTTCATATCTTAAAAATGATCTTGACAATTCACTTTACCTACATTCTCCCCAAGAACAAATCACTTCAAAAATAAGACAATTAATCTGAGATGAGACATTGTGTCCTAGGGTATCTTCAAATCCTAATATCTTTGGAAAGCATAAAAGAGCTAGAGAAGACACATTTGTGTGAAATGTTAGGATTTTGTGATCCTAAAAATTATTGCCTACATGTTTGTCTTGAGATGCCTTGGGTTTCCATTGACTAGAATAGAGCAAGAATCAGAACCTGAGCCTTTGAAAACACAGGGTTCCTTAAAATGTCTAACCTGAGATTTGGAAAACTTACAGAGTGATTCTAACATGCTATCTAGTTATATTCTTAAAGGCTAACAAGAGGTATCAAGGTTTTCTTTCTATCTTTCTCCAGCAGCAGATATGGGCTCAGAACTTATGTCAAAAGGCTGAGACCTAATGACAAAGCTGCTACTATTGTAAGCTCAATGTATAAACTGCCCATGAAATTATGTTCTAAATAATTATGTTTATGTCTATAGATAACTGATTCTGCCAACTTTGTACAGAAAGGCCTCCTTTTGTGTGGGTAGTAGTTAATGCAGGGACTCATAGTTGGTCAAAGTGTTGAGAATAAGAAACTTTGAGTGCTTAGCCTTAAATGGGATATCCATAGCACCTACTCCAAGGATTATGGAATATTATGAATATGGGGACAGAAGGAGCAAGAGACAGGAAGAGATATGGAATCTATCTTGTGGAAATGAGATGAAATTTGCATTCCTGAGCTCTTAGAAGCAGATTATCTGCATAGAACACATACAAGATTGCAGACATCCCATCAGGGGCTGGGAAAGGCTCATGAGTCTGTGGTCCTTTCTGAGGAATTTTGGCTGTTAATGATGCTAGGGGAAGAGGAGACATTTTATTGAGTAGCGTGGCCACGAACTAGTAAGTTTCCTATGCCCCTACACGTAACCCCTCCCTCGTGATTATGTAAGTAGCTCTACCTAAAAATCATTAGACCACTTAAACAAACAACAGAAGTCATAACAGTAGAAGGGGACTTACTGGGAAGACAATGGATTAGTGCAAATTGGAGGGGAACACGTGGGATAATGGAGGGGTGCACATGATCAATACATTATATACATGCATGAAAATATTATAATGAAATCTATTAGGCATACTGAATATATCCTAATTAAATTCTTTAAATGAAAACCAAATATATTCTCTCAAAGAAAAAGTGGTTTCAGGCAGCCAGGTTTAGATAAGTTGTCACGATAAACTACCCTTATAATTTGTTTTTCTAGTCAGGTTGTCCACTCCTAACAATATAAGACTTTCTGAAGATTCATGGAATCATCTGGAAAGTCTAGAATGCAAGTTCTTTAGTTCTACCTGTAGAAAGTAAAATAGGGAAGATTCAGAGTAGAGCCTTGAAATAAGAATTTCTAATGAGCTCTGATGTGTAATTATTGCATTAAGGTAATTTGTACCAGATGCGACGATGTATCCTGAGCTATTGGCACATATATCAAGGTGTCAGTTACAGAGTGAACAAAAAACATCTTCCTTTTGTACTTTTTATTCTGTTTTAGTACAAATGCTTAAAAAGATGAACGGGACAGAACCAGAGAATTTCCACTGTTAAAATTTCAAGAGTGAGGCCAGAAAAATGGCTCCAGAGATGAAAGTGCTTGCTGCTGAACCTGACGGTTTCAGTTCCATGCAGGGACTGACATGGGGAAGGAGAAAACTGACTCCTGCAAGTTGTAGTTTTCCTATGACTACCACACACACCTCCATGTATATGCACACACACACACACACACACACACACACACACACACACACACACACACCCCACACACGCGTGCGTGCGCGCACACTCATGTGCTCACAAATCATTAAAATTTATTATATGACATTCTTAAAGAATAAATAAAATCACTGAAGACATAATAAAAACATTTAAAAATGATAAGTGAAAAAAGGTCCAAATACTATCAATTTTGTAGCAAAGTAGAAATAAAAGGCACACAAACACAGACACACACAGACAGACAGACAGATACACATACACACACACACACACACACACACACACACACATATACACACAAGTATCTGTTAAAGGAAACACAGAAACCAGAGACCTTCGTGTAATATTGAACATGGCTCTGTAAAGTAGAGGCGATAGTGAAGGGAAGGGTATTTGTTTCTGTTTATCTTTTGAAATATTACTGACTCTGAAACTATATTAATATTTTAATATTCTAAAAAGAATATGAATTCAGCAAGTATAAACCTCTAGAATTGAAAACAAATAGAGATGCTTGAACTGAGCTTTAGGTCAAGTTAATAACATTAACATAAAGATTCCAATTGAGAAAAAAAATGGAACTGTATCCTGCCATTGGAGGATATTTCCTAAAGACAAAATCCTTTGTTGGTAGTGGCTTAGTTTGAAGTCATTTTTTGTGGCTTGGCAAATTGAACAAATGAGCAAATGCGTGGGTGTGTTAGAGAACCGTTTTCATCGAGGAGAAACAAATGTGAAACCCGGGAAGACAAGGACTCTGGTCTAAGGGATTCTCTTGGGCTGTACTAGTATTAACTTCTGACCTCATCAGAGTGTGTATACTTGCTGGGTAGAATGAAAGGTGTGAAAGAGATAACACCCAGGAGTTAGGAATGCCCTTGCCATCTTTGCCCTGCTTTTAAACTACCACCTCCCATTCCAAGGAATGAGGGCTTGATGGAAAACTGGTCCGTGGTAATGGAGACCAAGGTGTGCTTCAGCATGGAATTGCACAAAAAATACAAAAATGTGATCAAACACTGAAAAAAGACTTATTTAAAAACAAAGACCACGCATCCAGAAGCTAGTCTGAAGAGGAATTTCTACTGGTTAAATATGGGACATCTAGGATATCAAAACCAATTGTGAGAATGAATTATAAGCCATTTATTGTTCAAAATGCATGCTCAAAATGGTACCAACAAAACTCGAGATGAATGGCGAGAAGAAAGATATATCATCTCTATAGAGAATCATAAAGCAGAAATAGTGGAAAATTATAATTTTCTAGGTCTGTCGATCAAAATTACAATAATTGATTCAAGTAAGTCATCAAAACATGCTAAAATTATTGAATAAAACATTGGTCCTCGGCTAGGGAACAGCTCATTGGTACAGTGTTTGCTTAGCATGCACAAGGCCCAGATTCAACCTCAGCACTACACAGAAAAGTCTTTAGAATTATCCATTTTCAAAAATTTTTGTTTTTTAGAGAAAGGATATAGCATATTTGCAATAGAAAAACCAGGCAGTATTACTTGAGCCCCATGATTAAATTTACAATCACCAAATTTGTTAAACAAGTAACACATGCCACCTAGGAAGGACACAGTGCCTTGCTGAAAATGTTTCATCACATTCTAGTCACAATGAAGTGATGAAATAAATTCAAACTGACAAATGTTTGGCAATACAAGTGTTCTTTAAAAAAAAAAAAAGAAACAAAAACAACTAAGACACTGCTAAAATGTTACTAAAGAGACAGAGCAAGTGAATATGCAGAATTCTTGCCGGTCCTCAAATTTTAAAAAAGTCATCAGAACACATTATTGGGACAACTTGGTAAACTAATAAAAAAAGTCATAGAACAATATATATCTGCATTATAATTTTCTGAAAATGATACATTCTGTAAAAAAGTATAGGAGAATAACCCTGTTCTCATGAAATCTACACCATAATATTTAGGGATAAAAAATTCTGATGTTTATCATTTAATAGTTCAACATAAAGACAGGGAAAAAAGGGAAATGAATGTGATACAGTCAACTACTGAATCTAAGTAAATAGTAGCACATGTTGGTGTTATTACTATTTCGTTCTTTTGAGTATTTAAAAAAATTAAAAATAAAAAAAAATTGGCTCCAAGGTGTTCTTGGTTACAATCAATATTATTACTAGAATACTGAGATAGACATGTGCTTGTTAATAACCACATTGCTTTAATTACTTACTGTCTCTATGGTTGCCTTTATCCCATCCCCCATGCCTCACCAGGATGCGCTTAGGTCCCATATCAGAGAAGATAGCTGGGAGCATGGTGAGTGTTCTCTGTCTTACCATCTCAGAAGGATAGGCCCCATTTCAAGCAGGTCTCCTGAGAGCTAAAGGCCAACAGAACATTATTGCAATCCTGGGATAAGATCATTTTTTTATGATAGTAATTTGTTACACTAGTTTGCCACTTGTCTGCTGCTTCCTTGTTAATCCAATAATCTATATGAGAAAAGCAATTTGACTTACCCTCTTCCCATCTGCCGCCCATCATCCAATCTATATCTTAACTATGAGTGATTTATCAGTGGCGTCTGTGCATCTCCATCCCACTGGCGGCCCCCTTTTCAAGGCTCCTACTCGGATATACTCCCTGAGTGTGTAAGAAGGCAAACTCAGCATGAAGATTAAAAGCAACAAAAGGAGTAATAAACTGAGCTGCCGTTCCAGGGGTTGTTCATCTCAAACAATTAAAATTGTGTGTGTTAAGAAGATCCTTCTCTGAGCTAGTCTTGAGAGTGTTTGAAACTAAGCTATTTTTCACCATAACCTTGATTTCCCTAGCAGGCTGGAATTAGTTATTGGCTCCAGTGTCCCAACTCAATGTTGTTCTTCTCACCCGAAGCTCCTGGATGCCCATTCACACTTAGTGGACCGTAGTCTGTTTCAAAGACCATGAGCAGAGACCAAAGAGTAAGTAGTATGGGGTGCCGGAGTTTATCTAATGAAGGGGTTCAGTCTTCAAAAGTGTGAGTCTTATTCTCTGCACATCAGAATATTGCCTGTGGTTGCTGAGTTTATCAAGTCACCCTGGTCTACTCAGAGAAACAATGGCCCTAAGATTACACTCCCAGAGGAGGAACCCATGGTCTTGGCCAGGAAAAGGGTGCATAGCAGTGGCTGGCTGTCTTCTGCGAACTGGACATGCCTTTCGCTTTAATTTTTATCTGTAGAAATGTGCTGCACATGGCTCAACTCAAAACTGTGATGAGCACATGGCTCAACCCAAAACTGTGATTATGAGAGCTGCATGGATATGGGTGAACACACAGGGCCCACCTTTACACTGTCTGTGTGCAGCTTCCGTGAAGTAAGAGCCCACACTGGCTGGTGGTTAAGTCATTAGCTAACTTCAGACTCTTTAGAATTTTCTATTTCTCTGCCTTATGGAAAATGTATCTATTGTTTGTATCTCAGCTGTTTCTTTAACATGGGGCTGCTGTTGCCCCACCATGGCAGTAATAACTATTCAGCTGTTTATTATTTTCATTCTCCAATTCTCATTCAATATGTTCTGGGTTTTAATTTCATATTGATACTCTTATTCCCATAAGCAACATTTTTTTTCTCATGTTCTCAGAGTTCTGAGAACTCCTCTTACTTTGAATTGACCTTCATATGGTTTGTTTGGCTGTTTCCAAACTTCTATCCCATAAATATTCCTATGTTGTTACCCCAGACAGGGCTCTCTCTACTCTCTGCTGAGTCAGTGACACATGATGATGATAAGAACGAGCCGCTGATACATTCAAGAGTGCTTTCTTGAACTGATGGGTTTTAAGGAATAGAAAGTGAAAGCAGATAGCTCTACCTGTAAACCTCCGTCACTGTCCTTTCAGTCACCTTATGTGGTCATCTTGTGAGTAACCCAGCAGTGTGCTGTGTGAGGCAATAGTTCAGAACCCCCTGCACTCCATTTTTGAAATGGCTACAGGTTGTGATTTTGCACATCAGTTGGTATAATTAGTTTGTCCTCACGAACTACATGCCTGTTGTCTAAGGATGGGATCTGTTCAGCCACAGTCTTACTTGCCTCTCGGTTTCAGCACAGTACCCTGTATTCAGAAAGTGTTCAATAAATCCTTGAGAAACTTTGTGGTTACTTTAATACATATTTTTTGCTGTGGTTTCTTTTCCTTGAGTCATTTTCTTTCAGAACTCTGTATTATGAAACCATTTCTTCTGTTCAAGAGTTGCATGTCTCCATAGAGAAATCATCTTCCTCCATCTTTGCTTAATTAGCAGCCTTTCTCTGTACTTTTCCCCCTTCTCTCTGACAGTTTCCCACTATTGTCTGTTTGCAGCTGCTCACAGTTGAGAACTGAGTAGACATGTTAATGTGTGCCTGGTGTGTGGGAAGAGCACCTTGTGTTTCTCCTGGACTGGCCAGGCAGCCTGTTCCGACTTAAGTCTTTCTAAAATAAGCCTTCCTTGGCAGCCAGGGGAAGGGTTATTTGCAGTTTCATTCTGTGGAGGAAGTTCTTGCTTGCACTAGTGATCCGTGTTTCTATTTAGGCATACACAAACACTCAGATGCTCCCAAATGCCTCCTGTCTACACCATACATCAAATGCCAGATTCAACCTTGCTCGTGAACTTGTCCAAATGACTGAGAACTAGCTTATGTTATAGGCTTTTTCTCTTAATCAGCTAACTTGGCAAGCTCTCCTACTGTTTTCTGGTCAGTCTCCATGTCTTCCTATGTGCTTCTCAATTGTACTCTAAGTATTAAGAGACACTGGGCCATGAAATAGATTGTGGTCTTTGCAATTGTCTTTCGAATTATGGCTGAGATGGAATATTTCCATTTGGGAGTGTTGCACACTTTGACATTGTTTATTTATTCTCCCCAGAAGCTTTGAGACAGTGATATTGACAGCCAAGCGACGTTACAGGTCTGAAGAGAATACGGTTGAATGATTTTGGTTGTTTTCATCATTGTGTCATAGTAATGTCAAACTGATGAGACTAATTAGGAAACTGTATGAGGTTACGTTAATTCAAGGTTTTTTTTTTTTTTTTTTTTTTTTGATAATCAGGTTAGTGGAAGGAGTACTAATGAAGGAAGAATAATTTTTAACATTGTAAAAGGTTGAGATTTTGTACATAGTCAGTCCATAGGTGTTGGAGACTTTTACTAGAAGAGCTAATCCTACTGTTGCTTCGCATGCAGCAAATACTAGAATTGTAATGGGGATTGGGAAGGAGGCTATAGAGTTAGAGTTTAGGGTGGCTATTGAGATTATAATGAATAGAGATAATATTATTCCTTCTAGGCATAAGAGAGTGGATATAAGATGTGGGCGAAATATAAGGGTTCCTGCAAGTGAGAAAGAAAAGGCTATGTGAGGTTAAGAAAGGCGGATGTCATTGTTGGTGATTATGAACTATATTCATAATCTAATGAGTCGAAATCATTAATTTTAATTAAACTAATTACCAATTATTCTGTTCATTCTAATCCTGGTTACAGGGGTATCTGCATTTCCGCATGTCTAGCATGACAGTCTGAGGCACCGATCTGAGATTCTCATTCTGAGTCATGTATTTCATGGAGTAGGAGGAAATCAAGCTACTTAATCCCCCTTTGGTATGTTTTGCAGCTGTTAGGACTTCGTGACCTTTCCACAAAGACACAGAGGAGCTCACTGATCAGAGAGCAAGCTGGAGGGGACAGGTTGGAGGCCTGGAGAGATAGCAGGCTTTGAACAAGACGCAAGGTGCTTGCCAACTCTCTTGTTGATGTGGGCAGCAACTCAGTGAGCACAAAATCTTTCAGTTTCCCAGTCTAGCTTAGGAATATCCTTTTTTCCCGGAGTATTCAAAAGTATAGGAACTTGGAAGATGGGTGCTTGACAGGAGAGGCAGGGCAAACTTTCTGTGTGTGATTTTTGAAACATAACTACTTTCTTTGTTCATTGAGGATAAGGAGACCATCTAGGAGAAGCTGAAACTGTCCAGTTGCTTTGTACTTGGCAAGTGAGAACACAGATAGCACACTCTTTCCTGGAGAAGGAAGGAATGCTGGAAGGACTACATTATATGTTTGTTTTATGTTCATATACTGCTTTTTGGCCAAGGTAGTCTCATTCCAAGAAAGAAACAAAGCTTTGTGTAAGGGTAATACTTGCCATCTTATCAAGGTAGCTTCGTCCATATATATGAATAATACTGCTAACTTTAAACTGAATCTCATTACTGTTATGGGATATATTCAGTTTTAAAACATATTCAAATTGAAGGCATCCGTTTTATGTGTTCTAGGACCTGTGGACTTCCTCATTGTCTCAGGATACTACATCCCATTTCTTTCCCGAATTGTACCCCACAGCTCAGTTATACCCCTTCCTGCTCCCCTAAATAACTCTGTAGGTGAAATTGCTGGTCAGTGATGGGTAGGTGATCATTTACCATTTGCCTCAGCTTCAGGAGGTCTGAGTTAAGCAAGCCAACAGGAAGAATAACTCTTGCAGCTGGAGGAGTTGAAACTATGTGCGGAATAATTAGCCATGTCTGGTAATCAGTAAGTAATCCGATATTAGATATAGAAAACAAACAAGATATTATTGAATGGAGTAGCTGATGTTTCTAAGAGGAGCATATCCCTTTACACTGAAGAAGACCATCCTGGCTAGATATACCAGGCTATTTTGATTTCTTTGTATTGCATATTGATTTTGCTCACAGACTGTGAAACTAGATACAGATGGTTGGCTCAATAACTATTCCAGTATGTCTATGATGTAGGCTAATCTGTAGAAAATATGGAGGGAGAAAACTTGAGAATACATATCAGACCAGATTAGAGTAGATATTTTCACATTGCCCGATGAGAGTGTGAACGTGCTGACTCTGGTATTGCCAACAATAAAACCAAGGTAGAAATATCAACAAATGCCTCCTCTTTTTTGATATCTCTTTAGCTCCAGCCCAGCTTCTCTTTGATTTATTATCTAAACAAGTGTGTGGTTTCCCCTTGAGAGCGTCCCTTGGGTCTTTTTAGAAATGGACTACCTTAGGTTCCACTCCAGATGTACTGAGTCTGACACTCTGAGTACAGGGGTTTATGAAAGCTGTTTAGTAATCCTTCAGAGGACTCTAATGTGTGCCAGTCGAGATCTACAACCCTAATACCAAGACTGTGTTTTGCAGACCAACAGCAAGGAATCCTTAACACAGATTCTTCAGCCCTTTCTACACAACCTGCATTTTCATCGGACCCTAGGGGATTCTCAGGCAAACTAAAGTCTGAGATGCACTGGACTATGTCCTTATTCATAGGCCAGTTTGGCTTACATCCCATCTACCTGCCAGAACGTCAGCTCTTATGAAAGGCCCCTTAATACTACAACCATTGACTTCAAATCATGACCCTCAATGGCTGTTTTCCCATCAGTGCCTGAGTCTTGTTACACAACTCAACTGCATTTCTCACAAGTACTCACTCTCCCCTTAGGCCATAGCATATTTTTGTGAAGACACTGAATATTTCTTCTTTGGCTCCTTCATAGTTATTCCCCTTTTGAATGTTATTAAATGTCAGAAATATACTTCAAGGATTCTGTCTTTGCCTCATGGGTCTCAGTTTGTATATTCTTCCTGAGCTCATACATTGCTGACCTATAAATGTCTGATGGTCTCTGCTATCTAATTATGGTGCATTTAGAAATATCTTGCAGGCATTGTAAACTAAACAGTCAAAAAATTCCAACTTTGCTTAGCTTCCTGCTTGAATAGTTTTTTTGTTGAGTTGTTGTTTACCCAAACATGAAGCTGGCAATTTCTCTCTACTCTTTTTTATTTTAAATGCTTTATTTTAAAAATTAGCTTACAAAGCAACAGGTTCCCACATGGCTTTCCACAATACTCCATTACTGTTGGTTCCTTTGCCACCTCCTTCCTCTCTCGCCTTTTCTTAGGTGTAACCTTTGCCCTCATTATTCCCCCTTCTAGTTAGGTCTTCTGTGGGGACTGCAGTAGAACATAAAGCCTCCTTCTTTCCCCTCCAGTTTCATGGGCTTCTCTCTAGTTTCCTGGGTTTTACCCATATTTACTATCACACAGATATACATATTTAATAGTATAGTCTAGAATGAGCACATAGAGAGAATATAGAATATTTGTCTTTCTGAATCAGGGTTACCTTGCTTCATACAATGTTTTATAGTTCCATCCAGTATCTTGCAAATTTCATTTTTCTTTATGGTTGAATAAAATTCATATATATATATATATATATATCATCTATCTGTTGATGAACATCTAGGTTGCTTCCATTTTCTAGATTATGTAAAATGAGCAGTTATAAACATAATTGTGTAAGTATCTCTGTGGCAAGATGTAGTCTTTCAAGCAAACACACAAGAGCAATATAGTAGGATCACACTATATTTCTATTTCTAGTTTTCAAGAAAACACCACACTCATTTCCATAGTGGCTGCACATTTTATACTCCTACAAAGAGTAAATAAGAATTCTTTCCCCACATTCTTACCAGCGTTTGCTTTCTTGATGGTGGCTATTCTGAATGGGATAGGATGGAATCTCAACATAGTTTTAATTTATATTTCTTTAATAACAGAACACATTCTACACTTTAAAACTATTTATTGGCCATTTATATTTTTTCTTTTGAGAAAGATGTGTTTAGTTAATTGGCTAATTTATTGATGACCAGGTATGTTAGTGTGCATGTGATTGGTCCCATAGGCTCATATACTTGCATACTTAGTCCGGAGTTGATGAGCATCAATCAGGGAAGGAGCTGTGGTCTTGTTGGAAGAGGTGTGTCACTAGGAGTGGGCTTTGAGGTTTCAGAAGCATCCACCAGACCCAGTGTAAGCTCTTAGCTCCATGTCTGCCTGTGTGCCTCCATGTTTCCTGCTGTGATGATAATGGATTAATTCTCTGCAACTGTAAACAAATCTCCGATTAAATGCTATCTTTTATCAGAGTTGCCTTGCTCATGGTGTCTCTTCACAGCTATAGAACAATAACTAGACACCAAGGTTATATTTTGGTTTTGTTTTACTTTTGCAAATCTTTATGTTATAATTCTGGATGTTAACTGCTTGTGTGAAATATAGCTGGCAAAGATTTTTCTCCTGTTTTGTATACTGTCTATTTACTATGTTGATAGTTTCTTTTTCTGTGAAGTTTTTTTTTTTTTTTTTTTTTTTTTTCAGTTCTTAGGGCTACTTCCTGTGCTTTTGGAGCTTTCTTCACAAATTTCTTGCAACCTGAGTTGTTTCCCCATGCTTTCTTAAAAAAGGCAATTTCAGCATTTTTAGGTTTAAGTTTTTTTAAGATTATTTTTTATTTTTAATCTCTCTCTCTGTCTCTGTCTCTGTCTCTGTCTCTCTCTCTCTCTCTCTCTGTGTGTGTGTGTGTGTGTGTGTGTGTGTGTGTGTGTGCGCGCACGCGCACCTGTATGTCTATGTGCCATGTGGATGTGGTCAGATTTCCTGAAGCTGGAGTAACAGGCAACAATGAGCTGCTAGATGTGGCTGCTGGGAACTGAACTCAGATCCTCTGGAAAAAGCAGTAAGTGTTTCTAATTACTGAGCTATCCATTTCTGAGTTTAAAGGAATGTTCCCGACTCAATTTGAATGGATTTTTGTGTGGGGGTGAATATATGACCCTAATTTCACTCATTTGAAGGTAAGTGTACAGTTTTCCATCACCATTTACTGAAAAGGCTACCTTCCTCCTCTTCCCTCCGTGTATGGTTTTGATACTTGCATGGATAAAGACGTGTTCACAGAGGTGTGGGTTCATCTCTGTGCGTTCTATCATTTTCTGGTGATGTATATGTCTACTTTTATCATTGTCTTTATATCATAATGTGAACTCAGGTCAGGTGATACGTTCTATATGTTCTTCCTGCTTAGAATTGCTTTGGCTGCCTGTGGCTTTGGGAGGTTTTGTTGTCTTGTTTGCTTGCTTTTATTTTATTTTATTATGAACATTAAGGATTTGTGATTAAAAAAGGATTTACTTCTGCAACAAATGCCATTGGAATTTTGATGAGAAATGCATTGAATCTGAAGATTGCTTTTGGCAATTTAGTCATTTTGACAATATTAATTCAGTCAATCCAGGAGTGGTGATAGTCTCTCAATTGCATAGTTTCCTCTTCAATTTATCTCTTCAGTGTCTTAAAGCGTTCTTCTTTCACCTTTTAGTTATATTTTTCCTAGATATATATCTTAGTTTTCAAATATCATGAAAAGAATATTTCTCCTGATTTCCTTCTCAGCAAAGTCATATTTGTTTTAGATAAAACCTACTGGTTTTTAGATGCTGACTTTGTATCCTGCTACTTTATTGAAATTGTTTACAATATCTAGATAGTTTTCAAGGGAATCTATCCAGTCTTTTAATGACAAATGACACAATCATGTCATCTTTAGATAGGGATAGTTTAACTTCTTCCAATTTTCATCCTTCCTTCTCTTATTGCTGTAGCTAAGACTGCCTGCAGAATACTGAATAAAAGTAAACAGGGTGAATGTCCTGTCTACTTCCAGATTTTAGTGGAAACAGTTTTGGTTTTTCTTCACTTAGCATAATGTTGGCTACATGTGTGTCACCTATAACCTTCTTTATGTTCAAGTTTGTCCTACCTGGTCCCAGATTTTTCAGGGCTGTTAACCATGACAGTGCACCGAACTTTGTTCAATGTCTTTTCTGTATCAATACCAAGGATCGGGCAATTTCTGTCATTAAGTCTATTAATATGTATTACATTTATTGATTTGTGAATGTTGAACAGACCTTGATTCTTGGAGTGAAATTAACTTATGCATGATTATGGTTTTTTTAATGTGATCTTGAATTTGTTTTGTATTGTATTGGGAAGATTGTGTAGTAGGTTTTTGTTGTTGTTTTCTTTATCAAACTTTGGTATCCAGATTATTCTGGTTTTATAGAACTAACAAGACAATGTTCCTTCCTTTTCTATTTTATGGAAAGGTTTGAGCTCTGGTATCAGACCTTCCTTGAAAGTTTGGTAGATTTTAACAGTACATCCTTACAGCACTGGGCTTTTCTTTGTATGGAGATTTTTTATTAGGTTCAGTCTGCTTATTTGTGTATTTTTAGGTTGTTCATTTCTCTGGCTTTAATTTCAGTAGGTCATGTTTGCATAGAAATTTACCTATTTCTTCAAGATGTTCCAACTTGTTGAAATATACACTTTTAAAGCATTTCCTGATGACCCCCTGGATTTTTCCTGGGGTCTGTTGTAACTACTCCCAGTTTACCTTGAATCTTCTGCATTGTTTAGTTCTATTTTGTTCATTTTTGCCATGATTTTTATTATTTCTTACTACGTGATACGTTTAAAATTGGCTTTACTTTGTTTTTCTATTAAGATTTATTTTTATTGTTGGTATTAGTATTAGTATCAATTTGTGCATGTGTTCATGAGGCTAGGCTCCCACACACGCTAAAGCAAGCATATTAATGGATGTCTGGACACTGTATATGTGGGGTCAGAAGACACTTAGGTGGAGTTAGTTCTCTTCTTCCCACTTTATTTGGGGTTTAGAGATTAAATTCAAGTTGCCAGACTTGCTTGGCAAGTACCTTTTCCTGATGAGTCATCTTATTGACCCTTCTTGGTTTTCAAAAGTTTGAGTCACATAGTGGGTTATTTATTTCCAGTATCTCTGATTTTCTTATGGTAACACAGCTGTCTACTGTGCTCTGGAGACAGCCTTGGTTATTTGGCTAAGACTGCAGGGGTAGCCTTTTTTTCATTTCACTCTAGGTGACTTTTAATCTCCCCTACCCTGGTTTCTTCCAGAGCTCTATGATCATTTAAAACCTTATTGTTCACTCAAGTATTTGTATATGGTCTGAAGTTAGTTTTGCTATTCATTTCTAGTTTTATCCCACTGTGATGTGGCAGGGTGCTGGGAATTATTTTTTATTCTTTTTCTTTGTATTCATTACGGCTTGTTTTGTGGCCTATGATGTGGGCAATATTAGAGAACCTTCTTTATAACTCTGAAAAAAAGAATATGTGTTTCTGATCTGTTGGGTCAAATATTGAGATATATGTGAAGCCTAACTGATCTATAATGTAGCTTTACTGTAAGTTTTCTTTGCTGCTTCTTTAATTAGAAGACTTACATGGATACAAGAGTGTGCTACTGCAGTCACCATCTAGTACAGTGTCTGGACTTACGTGGTCTTTACACCTTGATGTTTGGTTCATGAAATTGGGGGCCCCAGACTTGGTGCATAGATGTTTATAGTAAGCATGTCCTCTTGATGAATTGTTGCTTTTATCAATATCTAGTGGACCTCTTTATCTTTTTTGTTTTGAAGTCTACTTTATCAGGAGTGAGAATTGCTATGCCAGCTTGTTGTGGATTCTTCTTGTTTGGTAATCTGATTTGCAACCTTTGGCTCTCAGTTCCTGGATGTCTTTCCTAGATATGTGAGCTCCCTGGAGACGACAGATAGTTGGATCTCGTTTTTTAACCAAGTCTATTTGTTTGTGTCTTTTAATGGATGAGTTAAGATAATTTGCACTCAAAACTATGATAAAAAGAGATCTGGTCTTATTTGTTATTTTGGTGTTTGTTTTTTGTGTTGGTTGTTTTTGGTTTTTCCTCCTTACAATGGTAGATGTTTGCTGATTTTCTGGGTATTCGAGATTGATTCCTTCTCTTCTCCCTTCTGTGGGTTTATTGTTTGCATGTGTTCTCCTGTGTGAAACTATCTTTTCTTCTGTGTATAGCATTTTTGTAAGAATTTCTTGTGGTGTTGGCTGAACTGTCATGAAATACATGTGTTTATCTTGAATACTCTTGTGTCTCCATCTATTTTATTTGCTCATTTAGCTGCATATAGCAATTTTTGGTTGACAATCATTAAATTTAAAGGCCTGGAATGTACCATTCCATTCTTTGTTGCCTTTTAGGTTGTTGACAAAGGATTGAATGTTATTCTCATGTTTTTGCCTCTGTATATTAACAATAATTTTTATCTTAAACTTTTTCTTCTTCTCTCATATATTACATCCTGACTCCAGTTTCTCATTTTTCCCTCCCTCTAGCCCTTCCACTTCCTACCCTCTACCAGATTCACTCTTCTTCTGCTTTTCTTCAGAAAAGGGATGGCCTCCCAGGGATATTAACTGAACATGGCATATCAGGTTGCAATAAGACAAGGGACCTCCCTTCATATTAAGGCTGTATAAAGCAACCCAGTAGGAGGAAAAAGGGTCTCTTAGTATTGTTTCTTTGTTTTGTGCTTTTGATGTCTTTATTATGATATGTTGAAGAGTTTCTACTCTGGTCATGTCCCTTTGTGGTACTAAGTGCTCTGTGTTGGATGTCTCGGTCTAGGCTTGGGAAATTCTTGGCTAGAATTTCCTTGAATTGTTTGTCTAAACTATTAGATTTTTCTCCCCAGGTTCGTCTTCTATCCTAAGAATTCTTGGCTTTGGTTTCTTAAGTGTTTCTTACACTGGTTGGATGTTTGTGTTGTGTTCATTGATTTTTTTTTCATGTTTATATGTCTTATTGTTTCGACCTTTTCCTCCTGTGTTTGATAGTTTTATGTTAACTTGAAACAAGCTAGACCACTGGTTCTCAACCTTCAAAAAAATTCCTCACGTTGTGTTGACCCCCCAACCATAAAAATATTTTTGCTGCCACTTCATAACTGTAGTTTTGCTCTGTTAAGAATCATAATGTGAAAGTCTGATATGCAGGATTTTTTATATGTGACACCTGTGAAAGGGCCATTCAATCCCCAAAGAAGTCGCAATCATAAGTTGAAAATTGCTGAACTAGAGTCTTCTGGAAAGAGGGAGTCAATTGAGAAACATCTCCATCAGATTGACCTATTGGAAAGTCTGTTAGGAGTTTTTTTGACTAATAATGGATGTGGAAGGTCCCACTTCGCTGTAGGCAGTGCCACACCTAGCTAGGTGGTCCTGAATGGTATAAGTAAGCAGGCCAATCAAGTCATGAAAGCAAGTCAACATTTAGCCTTTCTCCATGGCTTCTGTATCAGTTTCTGCTTCTAGTTTTCCTGTTTTGAGATACTGCCCTGATTTCCTTCCATTAGGGACTGTTATAAACTATAAGCTAAAACAACCCTTTCTTTCCCAAGTTGCTTTTGGTCATGGTGTGTTTTTCACAGCAAATGAAACCTAAGATACCTCCATTCCTTGTATTTGTTCTTCTGCTTGATCTTGTTTGCTGTGCTTTTAGTGGCATAATTTATTTGATTAACTGATTCTTTTGTTTCCAGAATTTCTGCTTCTTTCTGCAGTTCTCTGTTTTCTTGATGAAATTTTCTCCCATAATTTAATATCTTTCCTCTAAGATATCAATTTTATCATCTACTTTGGTAGCTGCTTTGGGGTCTCATTGCATTGATGAGATACCATGACCAAAAGCAACTTGGGAAGGTAAGGGTTTATTTCAGTTTACTGTTTAACATCATAGTCCATCACTGAAGGAAGTGAGAGAAGGAACTTAAATAATGCAGGAACCTGGAGGCAGAGGTCATGGAGGATCACTAGTTAATGACTTAGTCCTCATGGCTTGTTCTACCTGCTTACCTAGGCCATCCAGGACTATGTGCTGAGGGATGGCATTGCCCATAGTGGATGGGGTCCATTCACATTAATAATTAACCAGGGAAATGACCTAGATAATTATCCACAGGTCAGTCTTGTGGAGGCATTTTCTCAGTTAAGATTGCCTCTTCCCAGATATGTCTAGGTTTGTGTCACATTTCTTGCCTATGGGCTGACTTTGTAAGTTTCCTTTCTATATCTTGAGTTAAATACCTTGTCCATGTTGAGTCTTCTGCTAGGCCTTTGAACATTTTTAATGATTGGGCTCTGTACTCAGATCTAAAGAGGACATCTATATCACAGCCCTTCCCCATAAAGCTCAGGAATCCTCACTAAAGAGGGGGTAGAAAGACTGTAAGAACCATAGATGTTCGGTGACTACAAGGAAACAGATGTTTTCTGGACCTAACAGAGCAGTTGCACATGTGAACTTACAGCAACTGTGGTAGCATGCTAAGATCTGCACAAGTTTTAGCCAAACCGATTTCCAGAATAAAAGTGTGTCTGTGGACACCAGATTCCACCACTGTTCCAGGAACTATGGGTAATTAATAGCTGCTAGGAAGGTTAAGCTAAGTTTTCTTTAAGGGTGTGACCCTTGGCAGGTCTACCCCCACCAAGAGTATTTGTGAATCACAAACTGCACGTGGTGCATTACAAAAGGAGAGAGAAAACATGAAATTGGATAGATCTGGGAGGAGTTGGGATGAATATGATCAAAATATGTTGTGGAATTTTTCAAAAGTTAAAAAAATAATTTAAACAAAATTAGGCTATAAAATCTTTTTGCTGGCAATCCTGCTATCTCACTATTTTTATTTTCTGGTGTTAAGAGGCTGTCTGCTTAGGAGGTTGTCATAGTGCTGTGTTGTCTAATTGCCTCATGTTTTTGTTGTTTTGCATCTGTTGGGATGTACGTATCCCATTTATAGCTTCACCCCTTTTCTACTCTGCTTTATTTTAAGGGTGTCTTCCTGGTAAGGTGAGTTCACTTGGGTTCATGTTCAGGGGGAAACAGGCAGTAACCACTATAAAGGTCTGACATAAGACTGTGTTCTTGTCTCACGTTCCCTGTTAGATTGGGGGAAAGGAGTTCTAGGGTCCTGGCTGGCAAAATCATAGAATAGTTACAAACTGGAATGAAGAGTGGACAGGAATCTGAGTAGGAAACGGGTAAGTATATGATTAGAGCTATAAAAAACAGAAGAGAAAAATATATATTAGGTTTGAAGGGGGGGCAAAAGGCCAGACCTGGGGGCATTTCCAATAAGATACTAGTTATAACATATCAATTAAGCAATTAGAATACACCTGGACAGGGCTGGAGAGGAGGGCTTGGTGCTTAAGTACTCATTGCTCTTGCAGAGGACCAGGTTCTGTTTCCAGCACCCACAAAGTGGCACAGAACCATCCATGACTCCGTGTCCAAAGGATCTAAAGCCCTCTTCTGACCTCCGTGGGCACCAGGCACACATACGGCGCACATGCATGCAGGCAAAAGACTCATAGATAGAAAGCAATTGAAATAAATCTAAAATAGATAAAAAAAATACATACTAACAGAAAAATTAATTTCCTCCTTTGGAGATAGGCTTAAATCCAAAAAGAATGCTGTTGGTTGTTCCCAATGCATTCAAGCCACCTTTCACCAACAGGCAGAGCTTTCCAGGACAGCCATTACTGTAGCTTGCAGTGTTGTCAACTGAGTGGTTACTGTTCCTTCAGCAGCAGCAGGAATAGCAGCTCCTGGGACTATGGGCTGGTCAATAGGGAGAAAGCTTCCAGGATGGTATTAGGTTGATTTCTCTATGTTCTGTGACTCAGATTTAAGGCCTACTGCATAGAATGTAACTCAAATTTGGTATTACAAACCTCAGTAGAATCACATGGCTAGAAAAGTCCATTGACCCTAAGGGAGAGTCTACTAATATTGTTATGCCTAATGAACATATTATCAAGCCGCCTCTGAATACTTATATACTGATAGATGATGTGGCTATCAACCCTCATCAGAGAAGCTTCTATTTGCAATGTGTGCTGGCAAATTTTATGTCACCTTGACACAAGCTAGAGGTCTCTGAAAGGAGGGATCCTCAACTGAGAAAATACCTCCATAAGATCCAGCTGTAGGGCATTTTCTTAATTACTGATTGATGGGGGAGGACCCAGACCATTGTGGGTGGTACCATCTCCGGGTTCTGTAAGAAAGCAGGTTCCTTCAGTGTTAAACAGTGAAATGCAAATGTAAGTCAAGTAAGTCAAAGAAACCCATCCTGTCTCCCCAAGTGGCTTTGGTCATAGTGTTTCATCACAGCATTGTAATCCTAGCTAAGACAGTGAACAGAAATTGATATTCAGATCCCGGTCAATGTGCATCAAATAAGTGATTGTGAATTGCTTATCCATAAATGTAACCTCTATATCACAGTCCCTTTCCCCAAGTATCAAGGGTCATTGTGGAAGAGGAAGAAGAAAGACTGTAGGAGCCAGAGGTTTCAGAGCACTGCAGAGAAACATCAATTTTTTTTTCTGAACAAGACAGGGCCATTGCAGGCATGAACTCAGTAGCTGCTATTGCCTACACAAGACATTTACAAGATCAAGCCAGTCAAAATCCATCATTGATGAATTGAGCTCACAAACGCCCCCTCCTAGTTAGGGAGCTACTAGAAGTTGATGGTTGATGTGAGCAGATGAGACAGTTTTCCTTGGGGATGGTGGCCCCTGGTAAGTTGCCCATGATTCAGTGAATGACTCTACACTCACGCACATATTGGCAACACTAATTAGTCTCAGTGGGTCCAAAAGAGTTCATGAAGCAGGAAGGAGACATGAGTGTGGGGCGGGGAGGTGTTGGAAGGAATGGCAGTGAAGATGGTTATATTAAAAACATACACATACATACAAGCATGTGGTTTTCAAAGAAAGATTAAAATATGAAAAAGAAAGTAAAAATAGAAAGTTAAGCATTAAAAACTATGTAAACATAGATGAGTAGCAAACTAAAATTGGTTCTGGGTTCAATAAGCTAAAACAGGATTATATTCTCAGCCAATGCTTTTTCCTGACAGAGAACCAATGCCCTGTGCTTATCTCAGCTCCGCCCTCAGGACACTGAACCTCGTTCTGTCACAAACTTCCTGAGACCCATGCAGCCCCTCCCAGCCAATGTCAGGGTTCCTGGCTTCTGGATCTGGTTCAGACTTCCTTAGCTCACTCTTGCTATGTCCACAGTTTGCGTGGCTTGGTGTGGTCTGATGCGCGGACCCAGAAGCAGCAACATGGTACGGGTTAGGCCACATAGCATACTTTGTATTTCTAAAGGGTCTTTTGCTTCTCAGCGCACTAGCAGGGGTGGAAGGACATGCCGCGTGAGCTTCCTAACCTTAGGGTCCCTTACCCTTTGAGTCCCTTACCCTTTCTCTGAAGCTGTGATGGTGGGTTGCTGAGCTGCTCTCTTTTGCTGGTGAATTTTCATGGAGGGAAGTCAGCTACTGCCTACCTGCCTACTTCCGATCTCCTACAGTTCAGACCATCTCTGCGGTACATTGATGAGAGTGTCTACGGCAAGGGAAGGAGACATGGGATGTTGAGAATGTGTCCATTTCCAATTTCCAAACTCCTCATCCGTTACTTGTTCTGCCAACGATGATTCAGCTTTCAATTCCGGTTTCCTGCAGCACCTGGTGCTGTGCTGAGTGCGGGAGCAGAAATGACTCCAATTCTTTTAACAGTATTTTCCGCGATGACCAGACACACAGTGCACAGCCAGCTCTGGGCTCCAGGCACCTAGCACAAAGATGGCTACAGAATCCCAGGCCCAGCCTTGAGCTGCCTGGCGGACCTTCACAGCCAGTGGAGTTCATCTACAGTCACCACTGGTGCTGCTGGGTAGAGCATTCTCTGAGAGCCTGTGTCGATGTTTTCAGAGTATTCTTCCTTTTCTCCCAATGGAGAATGTTAGTTGACATTTAATATTTACTTTCCTGCTTCAAAAGTAAGATGGCAAAATGTTTATTCTGGGACTTAGGGTAAACCCTACATTTCACAACTTACCTTACAAGGGCTATCGGGGTGCTGTGTAGGAATTTCCTCCTTGGATCAGTCTTGAAGGGAAGCTCCTTAAGACTCAAGATGTTCTTTTCGAGGCTGAGTCTCATTATGTAGCTTCAGCTGTCCTGGAACTCACTATGTAGACCAGGCCAAAATCCAACTCAAATATCTCCACCCGCCTCTGCCTCCCAAGTGCTGGGATTGAAGGCAAGCACAACCAGGCCTGGCTCAAGACTCCGTATTCTAAAAGGAGTTTTTTTTTTTGTTTTGTTTTGTTTTTTAAGCCTCTGGAAATAAGCAACCTGAAAGCTTCAGGGAATCCCCTAAATTGGCCAGATGTGCTAGGCCCCTCCCTCTTCAACCTCATATGAGCGTAGGGCCTACAGAGAGACACTCTGGCCAGGCTGAGCTGCCTGGAAGAGGCAGAAACCAGCACAGCTGCCTAGGAAAGGTAGAGACCAGCTGGACTGCCTGGAAGAGGCTCAGAGCAACCGAGCTAGCTGTCTGGAAAAGACACTCTTTGACAGGCTGAGCTGCCCGCAGGCTGTGCGGTGCGCTCCAGATTTCTAGCTGTTGTGAGCCTGTCATCCACATTAGCTTTTGGTGATGCAGTACCTTTGAGTCACTTCTGCTCCTGTAAATAACCCCGCACCCACATTCCTGAAAGTAACCCCAATAAAATTCATTGGTTCACAAACTTGGATTTTGATGTTATCCAAACTTTGGTTTATCTTTAGTTCTCTATCTGGGCTGAATAGACATCTGTTCGCGTCTCCTCTGGACAACACTGGAGAGATGTAGGTGCAAGTCTTGCAGGTAGTTTCTCCAAAATCCAGAGCGTACCTCGTTCTCCTCTTCCCTTCATCCTTCTGCCTGTATCATAGGGGCATGGACCCGGCACCAGCAGCCACGTAATTCAGGAGGTGGAAGTCCACATCAGGGGTAGCACAGTGAGGAGATGGGAGAAGTTGCCTCCCTCTGAGAGGAAAGCCAGTGCTTAACTGACTCCATCGTGTGCTGTGTGCAAAAGAAAGAAATTTCCTTCTCACAGTTTCGTCAGGTCTTCTGTTCTCACAGTTGCACTTAATCTAAGATATGAAATCCATGTCTAATTATCACCCAGACTTGCTGATTTTACCTCAAATTATGTTTGGCTACAAGAGAAAAATTGCAAAATTCTAGCTTTACAGATCTTAATTGGCTTTTAATTGAAATTTAAAAATTGGGCAGCAGTCTGGGCCAAAAATGGTTTCGGATGCTCCACCCCACCACATGGAAAGATGATATTTATAGCCAGAGAAGAGGAAATGACATATGGAAAGTGGAAGTGAGGTACCGAGATAGTTTGATTGGTTAAACTTTGACGTTTGCCTGATTTGAACCTGATTTGAACAGTTGGCTGCCTGGGGTTGGCTGTATGCTGGCCAATCTGATTGGCTGAGTTTCAAGTAATTGGTATAAGAATACCTTCCAGTCTGTTAACACACAAAGTTAGCTTGCAGTTCGTTATGTATGGAGAAATATTTAGGACAAATTTGTCTATGGAGGTGACTTTAGACTAAATGCAATTCACTCAGCAGTCCCAAATGTGTCTCTTCTCCTCTCTACATTATGATCCAGACCTAGTTTAGACCCTTGTCATCTTTGAAAGTGTGAGAGTGTTTCTCAGGTGCTGTTCAAATCTCCAGGTGTATACCCTGCAAATTCATCCTCTATTAGGTGAATGAATAGTCTAATTAAAAGAAACTCTCATCTTGCCATTTCTTTCTTTGATTATAATTCTTTCCCCAAAAGAGCAGCTTTTTGGTTCATGTCCCTGTGCTCATTACACTGCCTAGGCTGATGAAGTATCTTATACTTTCCAGATTAATCTCTCACTTTTCATGGATAGAGATTGCTACCTTTGTTCTGGAATGAGCTGCCTTGTTTCTGTTCAGAGTACATCCTTGGTTACCTTTTAAGATACACCTTAAGGTTTTAATCTATTAGTCTAATTCTAAAATATCATTTTGGTTGCATAATGCATGCATCAAAAGTTAAGAATATGTAACACAAGTTTAGGTATACTAATTTGTTATTCAGGTTTTTATACTTGTACTATGTATATACAATTTATGTGTATACTTAAAAACCTACTTTGAAAAGAAAAAAATAAGTTCTTTAGTTTTACTTTTACTCTCACAGGTGGATCTTCTGGGATAAGAGCACTAGGCTTGGGGGACCAGTTGGCTGCTCTATAATTTCATCTCTGATGCTCCTAACTGAAGCAAGATTGATCTTTATCTCCTTTTACTGTATTACTAGCTCTAAAGCAGCGCCTTTTGTTATGTGTTTCTCCTAGTTCTTAAGAAGCTCTGTGAGCTTTGTATATATTTGATGCATCTTTTAAAATTATACCACCTACTATTTGAATACTTTTAATGTAGCCAGTGAGTCAATCCATATTTGTTGGATGTCTGTTATATACCAGCCATGTTCTAGATCTCGAGGACTGAGCAGTGAATTTATTACAGTACCTGCCTTTACTTAGCTTATGTAGCAAGGAGCAAGCAAAGAGCGAAGAAACAGAAAATGTAAATAAAGTTTTAGGTGTGATTAAGTTCAATAATGGAAATATTTCTGTGTTGTTTTGAGGCAGCTACTTGCTCTGTAGTTTTTAACACCCTGAAACTATGTAGAACAGGCTGGCCCAATAGAATGAGCCATTCTAATGACGAGTTATGACAAGCCTTCTACCTCAGCCTAATGGGTCAAGGGGTCACAGGTGTGAGTCACCACGAACAGCAAAGAAGGAAAATATTGACATGGTATAATCTGAAACAGGGCTGTGCTGAACAGTGGTCTTATGCTTATTAACATAAACATTTTGATATGTTAAACGGCAGTGTGTATCTGTGTATGCACAGCAGTGTGTATCTGTGTATGCACCTAAACATAAACATATATATTGATTGCGTGTGTGTGTGTGTGTGTGTGTGTGTGTGCGCGCGCGCGCACGTGCATGCGTGCGCACACTTTCTTCTCTCAGCAGGAGCTGGGAATCCTTACCGGTACAATAGACTCCGTGGAGAGGCAGGCTAATGAAGCAGCATTCCTTCCTTGTCCTGCTCCCTTACTCTTTTATTAGAACACAGAGGCTCTTTTGTCCTGCAATTGCCTACATAAATCACTATTTGCTTGGCACTTTCCCTACTCTGTTGCTTAAGAGGCCCTCTTATGTGCCTCCTGTACCTGCTCCTCTCATTTCTGTGTTGAACTCAACCCTGCATGCAAATCCTTCTCCTAAAATAGCATCAGCCTCTATATTTGATTCAGCTGTGACCTCTGAATGGTCCCTCCTGTGTTCTGTCTGTGCCTGACGAAGAACCATCCTTTCATTGGGAGTCAATTTCCTTTTGTCTCAGTCCTTCCTTCAAACATTCCGTGAGTGCCTTGGAGTGTTCTTCTAGGTCGCCATTTTCTCTCCCATGCTTCCAGTGAAAACAAGCCAGTCTTTACTCCCTTCCTTATCAGGACCAGAAAAAAAAAAGTGCCATCTCTTTTTTTTTCTTTGCTTTCCGGTGGTCACATCCAGTCCACTCTCCCATGGTAGCATCTTCAGGAAGGTACTACGGTATGTTACCTTTTCCTTCATTATTATAAAATCCATTCAGTAAAGCAGTGTACATTTCTACATATGAGAAGTAACTTATAATTATTTTTCTTTTTCCTTGTTTTTTTTTTTTTATTTGAGTTGGGGGGGGGTAGTTGTATTTCTTGTGATTTAGTCCTTTGCAAGATTTTGCCATCCATGTGATTGAGGATTTGGTCCTCAACATTGGACTTGAATTTCTTCAACTTTTATTTTCTTACGGCGTGGCTATGTACTTAGACTCTTTGTACCCAGGTTCCAGTTCTGACTCTTGCCTTATTTGGATTTCATCCTCATCCATTGTTCTTAATCTATTATATTCAGGCCTTCAACTTTTCTCCTGACTATGAACTCTAGCCTCACATGCCTCTGTCCTTTGACCCTAACAATGCATGATGAATGGCCTCAATAATGAAGTACACACCATTATAGAATCTCTGGGTTCTTGCCTGTACTGTATCTATTTATCTTTACCGTCTTTCCAACCAACCAACCTCTTTCAGCAGACATCTTCACCTTGAATATATATTTTACCATCCCCTCTTCCTTTATTTCAATGTTTGAGTAGGAGGTATTTTTCTTCCTGTCTGCTAACACCAAGTCCTGACTCAGAATATTGTCACATCCTCAGTCTCAATGTAACTTGTTTAAACTCCCTGTACCTTAGCTTTTACATTGTTACCTTCCTACTTAGACTCAGAGCCAATTGTTTAAGCTCCTTTTACCTTGGACTTTCATTGTCAATGGGAAAGAATAACACTTCCCACAGCATTGATAAGGAGAACAAAGTAAATCCCAAATGCATCTTACACAGTGATGGGACAAAGAAGGCAGTAAAGAAACACTAGTTTGTATACTTCTCCTAGTGCCATGTGACGAATACTTGACCTCCTTCCCACTCTCATGTCGGCTGTCCGGCCCCTTTGGTCTTGTGTATGTATGTGCTCACATACACTGCTGTAAACTGTAATCGAGTGTCTCTCCATTGTTAGGTTTTAAGTCGAACAGCCTTGTACATCTCTAGATTGCATTTGATACCATTAATTTCCTTTCTTTTCATTATAAGGTTTCATCTTTCTTGATTTTTATAAGAAAGTCACTACCCCACTTCTTATTACTCCTGTGTTTTCCCGTTTGGAGTACTGTTTCCTCCTTAGATTAGACCATTGCTTGCCAGTATTTTATTTCTACATTTTTTTTTTCTTTCTAGTTTTCTCATTCTCTGCAGGACCACTGTTCTCGCCTCTCAAATGATTTCTTTGACTCAGCGCTACCCGGGGGCCTATTCCCAGGTCTCCAGCACTAGTCTTAACGCACATGCCTGTGGTAGTCGAGTTTTGGCTGCTATGAAAAATTACCAATAATAAATTGACATAAGTGGACTCAGCAGGTAGGGGGTCCAGATCCCATAGCACTCCTGCAGACCACCCAAGTTCAGTTCCCAGCCCTCATACCAGGAGGCTCAAAACTGCCTGTAACTCCACGCCCTCGGGGATTCAACAATTGTCTCATCTGCACTCCTCGGATATTCTCATACTTACAGAGTTGAAAGTAAAAATAAAAGCTTTTTTGAGATTAAGAAATCAATTTAAAGGGAGAAATTTGTCCTGACTTCAAGGCTTCAGAGGTTTTTGTCCTCCGTTGCTATGGGCCTATGGCAACCTGATATCCTGGCAGCAAGAACAGTGGTAGAGGAAGCTGATTACCTCATGGGAACAAAAGGAAAGGAGATGGGAGAAGAGAGAGGACCAGAAGAGAATATATCCTTACAGGTGTGCTCCAAATAACATACTTCCTCCAGTTTGGCCCCGTCTTCTAATACCACCTTTAGCTATGAATCATTAAGTTAGCACACAAACAATTCAATCATTAATGATTAGTGCCACCAGCTGTTAGCAAGCCTTCATTCAACCTATGCACCTTTGAAGACTTTTCAGAATGTTATATCCTTGACCTTCAAAGGCTCATATCTGTTCCGTGATGCAAACTGCGTTCGGCCTAGGACCAAAAGAATCTGAAGTCTCATCAGATCTAGCTATGCTCAAAAGCCCAAGTTCAAAGTCTCCTCTGAGATTCAAGGAAAACTTGTAGCTATGAGCCTTTACACACACACACACACACCCACACCCACACACACACACACACACACACACACACACTCCAAAACTTTATTTACCCAAAATATAACTACAGACTAAAAAAAGGAATAGGAAAATAGTAAGAAGAATTGAATCAAAATATGACTAAAGCCCTGCAAATAAATCTAGTACCTCCGTGCCTGGCATCTAGAACACATAGTCACGTGGTATGAACTTCAGAAGAATGGGAAAGTCCCACACTTATAGCTTTGCCACCTTCAGTCAGCCTGTCTTCTCTCCTTGACTTGCACTGATTGCTGATTGCAGCTCCCCTGCACACATTTCCCACGATCTTGTCCTATTTCCAAGGACCTCCACTGGAATTTCAACTTCATTCTCATATGTTCAGGTATCGCCAGTTTCAGGTGGTTCCCGAAAGGACTCCCAACTGCTACACATTGCTTGGGTACCCAAGCCTTCCTTTGAAATCTGAGTGTTTGCCTCTCTGATATCCCGACTTTTCCATTCTGTATGCCTGTATTCCATATATGTGTCATGTGGCTGACACTGAGGTCTGCGGGCAGTGTGAGTAATTGATCGCTCCATTCTTTCGGACTACACATTTAGTGCCTCTGGGGAGCCAAGATGGAGAAACAGTTCTGTACTGCCCTTTGTAAGCAGACTGGCCTGGAGGCACTCTCAATGAGAAGTTTTTCATAAAGCCTATTATGTTTGGAGTCTGGTAGATTCTAAAGATGCCCTCAAGTCATTTTTTCTGCTGTCTTAATGCCATGTGTTTGGCTTCTTTAGTAGTGCTGACCTCTTCAGCAGCCATGGCTTCCTCAATCCAAACTTTACATGTATCTTTCTTCTGGGCAAAGTGCTGAGTGTTTCCAACCTTCCTGCTCAGCTTTTTGTTCCTGATTCTTTCTACAAAGCTGACTAGAAGTAGCCAGCAGTATTTATGCCATGGAGTACTGGCTAGTTTTGTGTGTCAACTTGACACGAGCTGAACTTATCACAGAGAAAGGAGTTTCAGTTGAGAAAATGCCTCCATGAGATCCAGCAGTAAGGCATTTTCTCAATTAGTGGTCAAGGGGGAGGGCCCCTTGTGAGTGGTACCATCTGTGGGCTGGTAGTCTTGGGTTCTATAAGAAAGCACACTGAGCAAGCCAGGAGAAGCAAGCAAGCCAGTAAGCAGCATTCCTCCATGGCCTCTGCATCAGCTCCTGCTCCTTGACCTGCTTGAGTTCCAGTTCTGACTTCCTTTGGTGATGAACAGCAACGTGGAAGTGTAAGCTGAATAAACCCTTTCCTCCCCAACTTGCATCTTGGTCATGATATTTGTGCAGGAATAGAAACCCTGACTAAGACACATGGTATGAATGCTGCGGTACCTTGAAAGTTTCTCTAGTAGATTAATAAGTGTCCCATTTAAACATAGCCACATACAAAGTCGTTGGGAGCACAGAATTCCTTGTATATCCATAGAGAACCATCAAGAGAGCCAAGGATGTTAAGCATGTAAGGGTTTCTCCTCAATGGAGGAGATAACAATAAAATACCCACACTCCATCCAGAAAACCAACAGTGCATTTTGTTAACGTCCTGGTGACCTTTTCTATCTGTGGAGGAATACCTCACCCACCTCTTACTATAGAGCCAGGCCTCATCCAATTTCCCCAGAACGACTATCCCAGGCTCTTTCCTCCCTAGACTATTACCCATCCTTAGGTAAATGTCATATGTCACATATACTTATGACCTGATGAACTCTATGTACGTTATCAGTCAAAGACCACACTAGATTCTAGACCTTTTAGCTATAGAACCCACCCTCATGGTCACATGTAGTCTGTAAAAGAGTTCCATATACTCACACCTTAGGCTTTATTGTTTACCTGGACCTGGACTGATTGGACTGATTGTTGCCTGGAAACCTTTCCCTAAATTATACTTGTTTTAACTATGCTGACAATGAACTATCTGATATTAAATTCCCCAAAGTCTGAATCAAATTAATAAAGATAATCTATACCAGGTGTTCATTCTTACCTCTTCTAGAGGTTTGCTGCCCAGACTGGATAGCTACAGGGACCCCCTTCACAAATTCTCAAGACGTAATATACATAAGATTCTTGCCAGAATGTGATACACATGACCCATAGATAAATTGCACTAGAATCTTAATTTCTGTCTGAAACATCATGAGTACAGTCCTTATTGTCTGCTTTTTGCTAGCATTGTATGCTTCTGAGGTCCATCCAGAATCACTGATTAAGTTCCACATGTGTCAATGTCTGCTCTTCTCCAGCCAGTTTCTCTTTTCTAGACTCTTACTGCAAGTCGGTCCTAAAAGCTTCTGAATCACATGGTCTGCTTAAAGTCACAGCAGTAACTCTGATTGTCAGAACTAATTGTCTATGTGAGCTTTGTGTCTCTGAGATGAAACACCTCTGAAAATCAATGTAAAGGAAGAGAGACTTATTTGGGTTCATGGCTTCAAAACTCTCGGTCCAAGGTCAGCATGGTCAGCATGGGCCCATTGACCCTCATTGCTCCATAGTGATGGGCTTTTTGTGAGGGAGAATTTTATGCCAGTTAGAGCATGAGGTGTCAGAGGATGTTAATGCCTTGGTTTTCATAAGAGAGGGAGAGAGAGAGAGAAAGAGACAGAGACAGAGAGAGACAGAGACAGAGACATATAGACAGAGAATGAAATGGCTGGGGGCAGAACATACCATTTAAAGGCAAGCTCCCTGTGACTTACTTCCTTGAACTGAGTTCACCCTTTTAACTCTCCATTCAAGTGTGAACTCATAGTTCCTCATCCAACCTCATCCCTACAGAACCATCAGTTAAAGGCTAAGCCTTCCATACTTAAGCCTGTGGAAGACATGCTAAAAATACACAAACCCAAATAATGTCCTGATTTTAAAATTTTTAAAATAAATACTCCATTTCTTACTCTTAATAATTTTTTTTTAAAAAGCTCCATTTGTTTTTCAATATAGTCTCTTAAATTCTTTTACAAAGTTACTCTGTAGCTAATTAATTGCTATGTCCCATTAGTTGCACTAAGACAAGTTTGTATTTTTCTCTAAAAGTTGGTTCAGAATACCGACACTTTATTCAGATGTTGAATACATCCTCCCTACGCCTTAGAGATCTGGTGACTTCTGTCTACATGGACACATGTATCATTAGCATATTTACCTCCCCCCAATATGCGCCATTAAAAACATCTTTCAAACAAGAACTATATTACTAGGTGGCCCCCCATTCTCCATCTGCTTCCCAGCTCACAAGACTTACACTTTGAGTTTCCCACCTCACGAATCCCTGTTGCTTCCCATTGCTCCCCAGCATTATCAGTTAATGCTGGTTATTAATTACAGGTCAGTAGTGTCCTGACCTATTTAATCTCAGTTTTATTTGTTACTGCTTTCCTCGTAATGACCTTCATTTCAACCAGGCTGGAATACTTGCCATTCCCAAAGCATTCTTTATGTCTTTCTGCTTCTGTTAATGTATTGTGCTGTCCCTTTAGAGTGAAATGCTTTTTTGATGTTTCTCTTCTTGAAATCCCACTCTGTTTCAAGCCTTATCTAATTGTATCATTTCCCTGTTATCATTTATGTTCTTTGCTTTCACCTCCCCCCAACTTCTATCTAAGGGAGAAATGTGGTACCCCTCATATTCCTCATATTATAGCTATTCTGATGTTTACCTACTGTGCTACCCTATAGCTTCTCTTAGAAAGCAAGGTTAATAATTTGTTTATCCTTCTCTCCCATTGGTGCTTAACACTGTATAATTTATCCACAAATACTTGTTGCATTGCCTTGAATCTGTAGTGGAAACCTTTATTAAATTCAAACAAGGTGTTTGATTTAGCCAAGAAAGAATAAATTTTTGCTTGTTCAACTTTTTTCTATATAAATATAGTTGAGAAAAGCATAGGTCCTCCAATGAGGAATAATAATAAAATATTAATATTTTAATTCAAAATAATAAAACCATGACTTGAATTGGTAAACAGTAGGGACTAAGTTTAGCATTATACTCATTTCCTAGATGTTCTGATTCCTTTTCCTGTTACCATGATAAGGTGTTCTAACAAAGGCAACTTTGTTCTGGTTTACAATTTAAGGCATAAGGAAGTCAAGGGAGCTAGAACTTAAAGCAGGTGGTCCAGTTGTATCTGCGGTCAAGAAGCAGAGAGCAATGAATGCATGCTGGTGCTCCAGTTTCTGTTCTCCATTTTATATAGTCCAGGATTCCAGCCAGGGAATGGTGCCACCCACAGTGGGTGAGTCTCTTCACCTCAGTTGACCATAATCAAGGTAATGCCCCACAAACTTCTCTACTGACTTGGCTCCTAAACAATTCTAGACTCTGTTAAGTTGACATGTAACACTAACCATCACATTGGATAAGCTACAACTATTAAAGTAGAAACCTTTGAAGTCTCTGATAGAAGTATACATACACTGAATAACCACATCTCATTCATTCGGCCTTTAATAAATTTAGTAATGTGTGTGTTCTATTTATAATTTATAATGTTTGTGCCTGTCATTCATTTCTTCAAATGTTATCTCTTTAGAGAGTCTTTCTATCCCCATATTCCTAAGTAGCCTGTGCCTGTCATATTACTAACACTTTAACTTTTACATCTTCATTGTGTTTCCAAGATTCACCAGCATTGTTATCTGAGGATAGCTCATATATAAATGAATTAAAATATCAAAAGTGTTTTATTCTTCTCTGGCATGTTTGCTATAAAACCTAATTGTTTAGTAGCCTTTTGATTTTAGAGATGTTTTTGCTTATCTCGGCCATATCATTTTAAAGCCCTCTATTCTTATCCATACATCTTCACTGATAGATGCACCGAACTACTAAATTTCTTACCCTTTCCCTAACGTATCCTGACTATTCTGTAAGATGGTATGGCTTAAAATTTCCCCAGAAGTGAAAATGGATTTGTAACTCAGGCCTTTGCTGCTTAGTTTTTCCTTTTAATTCATGGCCATTTTTGTTCCAAGTTGGTCCTCGTTGACCTACTCAGCATCATTACTGGGAACCAGAAGATGGTATGTAATTGAATTGGTATCTCTGCTGTCACCATCAATTTGTGTAGGAAGAAAGGCTGAGGAAACACAAAGGCAGAACCTATAATTGAATTTGGTTACTCCAAAGGTAAAACACAGTAGCAATTTTCAGAGAGCATGGCAGGTCAGTTGGTGAATGGGGTGGGCGTGAGTGAGATAGATTGCCCTTGAGTTGGGAAGGGATAGTCCCTAACACTGTAGTTTTCTCAAGGTCAACTGTTCTAGCTAGGTATTCAAGTACAATGAATAGTGAATTAAGGAGATCAAGAGAAGTGGGTTCTAATTTGTCTAGTAAATATGAACTAATAACACAATTATTGAATTTCCCTGGGCCACAGTTGCCTCATTCTAAAATTGGGACAATAATAAAATCTCTTTGTCTCAAGCTGCTAAAAGGACCAAATGATGTATCTTTGTTTTTGTGTTGTATGCCACTGTACAAGATATTTAGAAGTTAATCTTATCCCAGCAATGACTAGTTATTTTAGTTTGCTTCTTTATTTACTGTAGAAAGCATACCACAGAGAACTCTCTATCTCACATTATATTTATTTATCTTTTAACCTCCTATAAATATATATTTTCATGGCTGGGAACTTACCAACCCACAGCCAGGAAAATGAAAGTGATATCTGATCAGAGTCTTTATATTTTAGCATTTATCTAGCCATAGAGAAGGATGATGTTTGCTTTGATAATATTATATAGATGCTATTTATCTGTTCTGTTGTGTGCACTAGACTTTTTATGGTGCTATTCATTTAAATACTAATTCTAAAGGAGTCATATGACTAGACAATACACCCTTATAGATAAGTTCTCAATTCTTCTCCTTTCTACCTGGGATTTTTTCTCTTCCACTGTTTTTGTTTCTCCATATCTTGCTTTATTTTATGATATTCTGAAGTCCTTTTAATGCTTTAATCCTGGCCTCAGTTAGTCATTTAACAGAAGCACTGAATTGGTTAAAACTTACTTCTTTCATGCCATCTCATAAACTGTTGGAAGGCTAATGATGCTCAAAGGCTTCAGTTCATTTCCTTTTGTGTCATCTATTTCTTATTCTCAGAAATATTAGTACCTGGAAAATAACAATTTGGGATTCCAATGAGAGTCTGAAATCCATTATCTTTTCAGGACAATGTTGTCTTAGTTACTTTCCTATTGCTGTGATGAGATACCATGACCAAGGCAACATATAAAGGAAAGCATTGAATTGGGGACTTGCTTACAGTTTCGGAGGGTGAGTCTGTGACTATCATGGTGGGGAGTGTAGCAGCAGGCAGGCAGGCATGGTACTGAGAAGTAGGTAAGAGCTCTCATCTGATCTATAGGCATGAGGAAGAGAAAGTCAGATTGGAAATGGAGTGGGTGGGCTTTTGATCCTAAGGACACACCTTCTCCAACAAGAACACATCTTCTAATCCTTCACAAACAGTTCCACTAACTGGGGACCAAGCATTCAAATATATGAGTGTATGGGGACCATTCCCATTTAAACCAACACAAGGTCATCAGGTAACGCACTCCACTTGAGGTTCTGATATATACATCTGTCTCAGAATAAGTATCAGTAGCATTCCACTTTTGCCCACAAAGATGCCTTAATCTGGACAATAAATGACACATCCACCTTATTAAAGACAATATTTCCAAAATACCTTTGTCTTAGTTAGTCTATTATCATCATGACAGGAAGCATGGCAGCATGTAGGTAGATGTGGTGCTGGAGAAGCAGTTGAGAGTTTTGCATCTTGATCAAACTGCAGCCAGGAGAGACTGTCTCACAGGCAGGAAGAAGGTTTCTTCTGCACTGGGAGAAGCCTGAGCATAGGACCTCAAAGGCTACTCCCAGAGTGACACACTTCCTCCAACAAGGCCACACCTATTCTACCATGGACACACCTCCTACTAATGTTATTCCCTGTGGGCCAAGCATTCAAACACATGAATCTATGGGGGGCAAACCTATTCAAGCCACTATAACCTTCAAGCTCTTAAAACTGCCCTTAGAGCAAGAAGTGACTTTGGAGTTGCTCTGAGCCTCTCACATGGACACTGAGGAGCAGCTGTAGTGGTTCTGATCAACCAGACAATAGTGTTGCCAGAACTGGCCCTATAAATTTAATGAACCAAATTACTTCTGTACTTTTGAGAATTTAGTTCTAAAATTATAACATTAGCCTAGAGTCTAGATAGCTGTCTTAGTTAGGGTTTAACTGCTGTGAACAGACACCATCACCAAGGCAACTCTTATAAGGACAAAATTTAATTGGGGCTGGCTTACAGGTCCAGAGGTTGAGTCCATTATCATCGAGGTAGGAACATGGCAGCATCCAGGCAGGCATGGTGCAGGAGGAGCTGAGAGTTCTACATCTTCATCTGAAAGCTGCTAGCAGAATACTGGCTTCCAGACAGCTAGAATGAGGGTCTTATAGCCCACACCCACAGTGACACACCTACTCCAACAGGGCCACACCTCCTAAAAGTGCCTCTCCCTGGGCCGAGCATAGACAATCTATCACAGTAGTTTTACTCTTTCTTTAGTTGATTGATGTTATTTTCTAACTATAGAATTATCCATAATCTTCAAACATTGAAATATTATGAACTCTACTATATAAAGATAGACTGCTCTCATAAGTGTACTCTATAGATAAAGTCAGGATTCAAAATACTTAGCATATAGTTAGGGTTTTATTAAGTACTTTTTGTGTGTTTGTACACTAAGGAACTAAAGTAAGTTGCTTTACAGGAGAATTTCACAATCTCACTAAAAGTAACAGGAGTCATTCTGGATGGTTCACAGGCAGATGATCCTTTAAACTGATTTTTCTGGAAATCTGTTCTATTTGGTAGTACTTGAAATTGAAATATCTTGAGGACAGCTTTGCTTTCCCTCTTTGTCGCTCACTGTCCTCTCTTCAGAATCTGTCAGTTGAGTATAGAATGTGTTCTGTTTTGGCCAATTCGACACACTGTGGGTTATCTGGTAGCTGGATTGTGACTCTTGGACTGGAACATTAATGGTCCTCTTTAGCTTGCATGAGTGTATTTAATTGCAGTGATCTGTCTGAACAGATCCATGGTGACAGGAGGCAGATGTCCTGAGAACCCTTAATTCTCAGGTTGAGCTGTCATGGTGGACAAACTCTTCATTATGCATGGAATTTGATTTGAAAGCACAAATCTGCAGTAGAACTTTCGGATTACTTCTACAAGAGGAACCAATACTGTAGAACTTGTCGGGAGCCAACCTGAATTTGAGTTGTTAGGACAAAATGGCCGTGGGCCTAAGTTTCAGTTTCCTGAATTGTTAGCTTTAGTTTCTCAGAAATCAGGTGATCAGCTTGCGGTTAGGCAGTTAAGATAGAGATGTATTCTGTTGGCAGAATATTGCTTTGCTCATTGGGATTTCCCCACCCCTGTTATTTCTCCTTCTCTCGATATAAAAGCTGTGTGAGAAATAAAGTCATTGGAGCTTGATCAGAGAGATTCTGTCTTGCTCCCAGGTCCTTGTGTCTCTTGTCTCTTCATTCATCTGTCCCCTCCTTAGGTACACGTTGATGACCCCGCAGGCTGGGGCAGAACTTATATATATATATACACACATATATACTATGGGAAGTCGTCTAAAGTCTGTGGGGGAATTCTGAAAAATGTGAAGGGCTACTCAAATGTTAGGCATACTTAAGTTTATCTTTGTAGCACTTACATAGATGTTATGGATAGTCAGGTATTGTATGCTGCTTAAGTCAGATGACATTACCATAGTTTATGCCATGTGCCTCCACTGGCAGGTATAATTCCAGTGTACCAGGATGAAGACATCCTGAAGAGAAGGCTTTTAGCATAAGTTGTTCTCACTCTGACCAGATATACATTTGATCTAATGTTTAAAAAGAAAGTCTCCATCTCATCAGGTTCATCAAGTAATCAGATTGGTACCCTTAAATTCTTTATCAAACAATAAATCAAATGTAGATTTTCTCTAAATTGTTTTTCACCTTAATAATAGGCTTCTTCATAATTCTCTGCTCCTTCTTTCTCACCTAGTATTTTCTAGCTTTCTCATTTCTAATGTTGATACATTTCCTCCCCTCTGGGTGCCTGGCCTCTGCCTTAGTTTAAGCTCATTTGTGTTACAATCTTTACCTTCGGGGATCCACTGCTAAGTCCCTCCCACCATTATCTTTTGAGCTTCTCAGAGCTGTGCTATCAATCCTCGGAATAAAGAATACTTCAGCACATTCCTAGAAACATCACAAAAATCAAAATATTGAGATCGGTCCTACTTTTGATTACTCGGTTCTTCCTGACTTGGGTTTGATATCCTGTTTAGTAAAAGCAGCAATAGCAACAACAGTGAAAGGTGGAGGTGCTTGAAAAAGAAATCATCTCTGTGCATAGGATTACCCCAGCCTTTCCTTAGCCATTCTGCTAATCAAATTGGTGATGCAATCTTCTGCTTTTCCCAGAAGGCCCCTCTCTCCATAGTGACAGAGAATACATTTGATGCTTCTTACAGTGCCCTAGATCCCTGACCCCTCATCCCTTTAAACAGTCCCGGCTGCTAAAAAGAACCCCAATGACCCTGCGGCATTTAGCTTCAGCTGAGTAGCCCCCCACCTCCTCTTGCTTGCCTTTGAATTGCAAATCTGGGCATGCCTCGGTGAGAGCACTTCAATTTCTCATCTGCATCTTCACTCCCCTCCCCCTCAGGGACAGCAGAAACACTAAGGAAATATAGCCAGCCACAGCTAGGCTGAGGCTCCGATCAGATTAACTCCTAGTTTAATAAGACGTGTGGTTAGCCACCAGCTGCTCCTTCCCGTTGCACTCAATAAAGGACCAACGGGTCTTGATGATCCTTATTTGCAAGAATTGAGACAATGTGTGGAACTTTGGAACCCGTTTCTCCAGATTTCTTTGGCTCCCAAGTCTGAGACCCAAAGGAATCTTTGAAGGTTTCAGTGCATTAGGCTTAAAACCTAAGAAGAAACCTGAAATTTTTTACTTATAGTGTAAAGCCCAACCAACTCTGTTTTTGAAGAAACTCCATTTTGTGGGAGACCAGGGGCTAAACTCTAATTCCAGGGTCCTCCTGATCAAGCATCCTATGGCAACCCACCCCCATTAGCAACAGCCAGTTAGGCTACAAGAGCAGAGTCAAGGTACATATTGATAACTTAAGAATTCCTGCAGAGAATAAATAACTTAGCCATCCTGTTTGCCAGGTGGTTTTGTCCCCGTTCTGTTCCTGCAGAGTAGGCCAGAAATGCAGTTTTTAAAAGATTAACTTGCTGACCTGTATAGAAATCCCCCAAGCTTGCTGTAACTACAATAAATATTCTGTACGTCTAGGCTCTCACTCAGAACTGCTACGACTGGGACTATGAGAGACCTTGCTTGAAAGCTAGTAATAAAGACCCTCAGTGGTCTTAGGGGTACCTGGAACTTGGGCATAACACTAGGACCTGGCAAAGTTAGGGATTTTAAAAACGTTATAAGCATTTAGTCCTGACAAAACATTATTTTGATAGTGTATTATTTTAATTCTTCTATCACTTAAGACTTCTGGCTCCTTTCCTGTTATGAAAAGTGTAAAGATAAGTCAAGATAACACTTTTAAAAATTCATTCATTTTATTTCATGTGTATGAGTGCTTGCCTACATGTATGTGTGCATATGCACTATGTACACACTTGGTACCTAATGATGCCAGAAGAGGGCATCTGATTTGCAACTGGACTTACAAAAGGTTGTGACCCACATATGATTGCTAGGAGCTGAACCTGGCTCTTCTGTAAGACCAGTAAGTGCTCTTAACCTCTGAGCTATCTCTCTAGCACCAAGACAAGCTAATTTTTTTGTGTGTGGATGTTTTGTTTATTTATATTGCAAATTTTATCCCCTTTCCTGGTTTCCTCTCCGGAAACCCCCTCTCTCATCCCCCCCTCCCCCTGCTTCTATGAGGTTGCTCCCCCTCCCACCCACCCACTTTCATTTCCCTGCCCTGGCATTTCCCTACACTGAGGCATCGAGCCTTCACAGGACCAAAAGCCTTTCCACCCATTGATGCGCTACAAAGTCATCCTCTGCTACATATGCAGCTGGAGCTGTGGGGCCCTCCATGTGTACTCTTTGGTTGGTGGTTTAGTCCCTTGGAGCTCTGGGGAGGCTGGTTGGTTGATATTGTTGTTCTTCCTATGGGGTTGCAAACCCCTTCAGCTCCTTCAGTCCTTTCTCTAACTCCTCCATTGGGGACCCAGTGCTCAGTCCAATGGTTGGCTAAGAGCCTCCACCTCTGTATTTGTCAGGAGCTGGCAAAGCCTTTCAGGAGAGAGCTATATCAAGGTCCTGTCAACAAGCACTTCTTGGCATCTGCAATAATGTCTGGGTTTGGTATCTGTATATGGGATGGATCCCCAGGTGGGGCAGTCTCTGGATGGCCTTTCCTTCAGTCTCTGCTCCACACTTTGTCTCCTTATTTCCTCCCATGAGTATTTTGTTCTCCTTCTAAGAAGGACTGAAGCATCCACACTTTGGTCTTCCTTCTTCTTGAACTTCACGGGGCTTATGAATTGTATCTTGGGTATTCCAAGCTCTTGGGCTAATATCCACTTATCAGTGAGTATGTACCTTTTGTGACTGAGTTAACTCACTCAGGATGATATTTTCTAGTTCCATCCATTTGCCTGCAAATTTCATGAAGTCATTGTTTTTAATAGCTGAGTAGTACTCCATTGTGTAAATGTACCACATTTTCTGTATCCATTCCTCTGTTGAAGGACATCTGGGTTGTTTCCAGCTTCTGGCTATTATAAATAAGGCTGCTATGAACATAGTGGAGCATGTGTCCTTGTTATATGTTGGAGCATCTTTTGGGTATATGGCCAGGAGTGGTATAGCTGGGTCCTCAGGTAGTACTATGTCCAATATTCTGAGGAACCCGTAGATTGACTTCCAGAATGGTTGTACCAGCTTGCAATCCCACCAACAATGGAGGAGTGTTCCTCTTTCTCCACATCCTTGCCAGCATCTGCTGTCACCTGAGTTTTTGATCTTAGCCATTCTGACTTGGTGTGAGGTGGAATCTCAGGTTGTTTTGATTTGCATTTTCCTGATGACTAAGGGTGTTGAACATTTCTTTAGATGCTTCTTGGCAGTTTGATATTCTTCAGTTGAGAAGTCTTTGCTTAGTTGTATATCCCATTTTTAAATAGGGTTATTTGGTTTTCTGGAGTCTAATTTCTTGAGTTCTTTGTATATATCGGATATAAGATTAGTGAAGATCTTTCCCCAATCTGTTAGTTGCTGTTTTGTTCTATTGACAGTGTCCTTTGCCTTACAAAAGCTTTGCAATTTTATGAGCAATAGTGATAAAATCTGCACGGTATTGGTACAGCGCCAGGCAGGTAGATCAATGGAATGGAATTGAAGACTCAGAAATGAATCCACACGGAGATTGCAAGACCCAGCGGAGGGCCAAAGACACGCCCCACAGCTCACCAGACCACAGAGACTGACCGCCAGCAGCTTCCGGCGACGGCCGGAGACCTCAGCTTGGGCCACAGGGCCCCACAGCTGATCAGCGCCGGGACAAAGATCCCTCGCCGGAGATCGCAGGACCCAGTGGAGGGCCAGGGACGCGCCCCACAGCTCACCAGGTACTGCCCCAAACCCGCGAGATTCACGGACCGAGGTAGGCGGGCCTAAAAACCCCCCTGGATCCCAAAAGCGGGCGCCTGTGGCAGGAAACTTCTGCCTGGGACACTAGGATTCCATAGACAGGCAGCTCCGGGAGACAATCCTCTCTCTCCCAGGAACGCAGAAAAGCTCATAGCAGGGGCAACGCGTCCCCAGAGCTCACTGACTCTGCCCGCTTTCTGCGGG
>CM052713.1:33620925-33687555 GCA_028551405.1 Uromys caudimaculatus
GTGGTTGTACCAGCTTGCAATCCCACCAACAGTGGAGGAGTGTTCCTCTTTCTCCACATCCTCACCAGCATCTGCTGTCACCTGAGTTTTTGATCTTAGCCATTCTGACTGGTGTGAGGTGGAATCTCAGACTTGTTTTGATATGGAAAATGCCAATGAAATTCCCTTAGACATTACATGAAATGTTCAATTTACTTTGGGTGTGCTGAATATTTTCACAATATTAATCTAAGTCATGAACATAAACCACTTTCCCATTGATGTGTGTCTTATTCACTTTCTCTCATCAATGTTGTATTGTTCAGTAAATAAATTTGATTCAAAATGAACTTGGTTCAGTTTATTACAAAACATTTTCCTTTTGTTCCCACTACTGTCAGTGGGGTTGTTTGCTTTATTCCATTGTCAGCTGGTTGTTGTTACTGCAGAGAAATGTGCCTGCTTCTACATGTTGATTAGTTTATTCTACAAATGTACTGAATTCATTAATTTTCACAGGGTTCGGGCTGGAGTTTTCAGATTATTTATGTGTCACTCTAACAGTGACAACTTTTCTTACTTCTTTTGGTTCATTTGTTTTATTTTGTTTTCAGTGCTGGGGATCATACCCAGGGCCAGGCATTTGCTAGGCAAATCCTCCACCACCACGCTAAGTCCCCATCCCCCTTTTCCTATTTTTTGTTTGTTTGTTTGTTTTTTGTTTTTCTTTTCACAGTTGCTCTGACTGGGATTGTCAGAGCCATATTGACTAGAGTCAGTGAGAGCAAGTCTCTGGTTCCTGACGGTAGAGGGAAAAGTTAGCTTTTCACCAGAGTGTAATATCGACTGTGTGCTTGACAAATACAGCCTGTCAGCCTTTAGAGTGTTGAGGATCAGCCTCCATCCAGTTTATTCAGGGTTTTGGTTGTAAGAGAACATGGAATTTTGTTGACTGCTTTTCTTGTTTCTATGAAGATGATCACATGGAGTTTCCATTCTGTTAATGAACTGCAGCATGTTTCTTGACTGGTATATGTGGAACTACCCTTTCATCTTTGTGGTAGATGGTGTTTGCTTATGCTCTACCAACCAGCCTGTCACAGTGCCAGTGAACGCAGTATGATACAACTGAGAATGTCTTGCATGTACTCCATGTTTACTAAGAATGCTGGTCTGTAACTTTCTTCAGCTATAATGTCTTTGTTTACCTTTTATTAGCATAATAGAAGGCTTGTGAAAAAATTGTAAAATATTTCCTTTTCTTCAGGTTTTTGGAAGGGCTTGGGATGGGTAAGAATTAGATGTTTAGATTCTTGGCAGAACTTACTAGTAAAGTATTTGTGACTCTAGACTCTTTTTCAGAGATATTATTATTATTATTACCATTATTGCTTATTCCATCTAGTCACTTATTTTTGGTGTCCATTCAAATTTTCTGTTTAAGATATCTTCTCAATAAGTTTTCCATTTCCTGGAATGTATCCATCTTTTATAGATAATACTTCCTGGTGTGCATTTATTGGCAGTAGTATCTATTTTTATTTCTGTTATCAATAGCGATGCCTTCTCTTTGATTTATAATTTTATTTTAAAAATCCATATTTTTCATCCATCTAAATGTTTTTGAGTATTTTACAGTATTTTTTCTTTCAAAATGCCAAATCTATATTGTTCATTTTTCTACTTCCTGTTTTCTATTCATTTGCTCCTCTTTAACCATGTCATTTTCTCTGTTCTGCTGACATCGGCTTTACTTGTTTGCCTTTTCCTAGTTTCTGGGTTGTACAGCTATGGTGTTGATTTCTTGTCTCTTAATGTACACACTTTTCCCTTCTAGGATACAGCGTGCTGTGTCCCATGTTGTTAGATTTCGTTTCCATTTTCATTTGTCTAATGATATTTTCTTTCCCCTTTGAGTTTTAATTTGCTCCATTGGTAGTTTGGGAGTATGTACTGTTGTTTAATTTCCATATTTGTAAAACTTCCAATTTATTTCCTGTCACCACCTTTTAGTTTCACAGCTTTGAAATCAGATAAAGGTACTTGGTATAATTTCAGTTTTATTGAATTTACAGATTGTTTTGTGCATATATTGTCTATCCTGAGGAATGTTCTGCACGTGCATTTGTGTATGGATTTCTTTTTTTGGATTTGTATGGAAATTTGTATGGATGGTCTGTCCACTGTTGAGAGGGGGTATTGAATTCTGCCTCTATTATTGAAGTTTATATTTCATTAGAGTTTGTTTATTCTTATATTCTCATAGTATTTACTTATTTAATTATTACACATTTCAATTAGCTGTATCTGGCTACGTATTTCCAGTTAGTCTATCTTCTCAATGAACTGACTCCCTTTTCACTGTGCAACGAGAGCTTTGCCATTTTATCATCTTTAACTTTAATTTAGCTGATATTTGTGAAGCAATTGCTGTTCTTTCTTGATTATAATTTGTACAGAATATTTCTGTTTATGTCTTCATCTTCATTATGTATGTCCTTAAGCTATGTGGGGTTATTAAAGGCTCGCCCCTGGATTCTTTAGTCAAATTAGCCACTCTTTGACTTTTATTGAAGAGTTTAATTTATTTCCTTTGATACTAATTATTGGAAGGTAAGGGCATAATAGCTGGCATTTACATTTTCATTTTCTATCTTATTCCCCCCCCTTTCTCTCTCTCCCTGTCTTCCTTTGTGACTGATGACTTTTTGATATGAGAGATTTTGGTTCCTTTTCTTTAATCACTATGTCTCCTCTATGTTCTTTCACGTTCACCATAGTTACCATTAACCTTATATAAATTATCTTGCAGAGATAGCACTAAAAACAAGCTGATAAGAACTTAACTTTAATTACATACAGAATTTAAAACTTGCTTTGTGACTTAAAATATTACCAATACTTCTATTTCTTTCTTACTTACATTTTAGATTATGGATATTCTAATTAATACTGATAGCCTTGTGCAGTTGTTAATTAAGTTTGTAGGTGTATTTAATTACTTCTTGGGTGTTTTGCCTTTATAATATAGTTAAAAATGATTTATATATCATCATTGATTTATATCTGAGGAAATTCTGTGTCTGGTTATAGCTAGCCCTTCATATCTACATTTGATATTTGCAGATTTAACCAATAACAGAACATATTCCAAAAAGCTATGCTAACACCAAGAAAATTTTTCACACTATTAACAGTGTGTAACAACTATTTACATAATATTTACCTTATACTAAACAGTATACAAAATCTAGAGACGATTTAAATTATATGGAAGAATTATGTAGGTTAGATGCAACATATATGCCATTCTTGTATGATGAACTCACAAACATCCTTGGATTTTGTTTTTCAGGTGTGCTAGAAAATCCCCATAAACACCAAGAGACAGCTATATATGTTTGCCTTTACCAACCAATTTTATACATTTATGTTTAAACTGTCGGTGCCCATTTGTTTCAGATTAAATAACCCCTTTTAGCAATCTTGCAATGGACATATACCCTGAACTTCTGTTGTCTAAGAACGTCTTTATTTCCTCTTCATTTGGAAAGATACTATGTTGGGCACAGTGCTCTTACTTAGTAACTTTTCTCTTGAGTATTTTGCTCATATCATTCTTATCTGTCTTAGTTAGACTTACTCTTGCTATGATGAAGCACCAGGACCAGAAGAAAGTTGGGGAAGAAGGGGTTTATTTGGCTTACATTTCTACATTATACTTCTACTGTTCATCATCAAAGAAAGTCAGGACAGAAACTCAAACAGGGCAAAAACCTGGAGGCAGGAACTAGTGCAGAGGCCATGGAGGGATACTGCTTAATGTCTTGTACCTCATGGCTTGTGCAGCCTGCTTTCTTATGGAAACTAAGACTACCAGCCTAGGGGTGGTGCTGCCAACATTTGACTGGGCCTTCCACATCAATGACTAATTAAGAAAGTGTTAGGCTGGGTGGTGCTGGTGGTACATGCATTTAATCCCAGCATTCAGGAGTCACAGTTCTGGGTCAGCCTCGTCTACAAAGCAAGGACTAGGATAGCCAGGACTACACAAAGAAAGCCTGTCTCAAAACAGAAAAAATAAATGGAGACATTTTCTCCACTGAGGTTTCCACCTCTTGGATGACTAGAGGCGTGCCAAGTTGACATAAAATTAAACAACACACCATCTCTCCTGGACTCTGATTGGGCTAAGAGATACCCGAACAGAAAATAATTCTGGGTTGTGACTATGAAGGTATTTCTAGAAGGGTTGAACATTTGATTGGATTCTGAATCACCTTTAGCAAGTTGTCAGGCATCCTTGCATACACTGAGGCCCAAGAAACTAAAACAAAGTTGGAAGACAAAAACCTTTTCTCCTTAGCTGAATTACCAGTCTTTCTCTTATGCTTGGTACTGAGACTCCAGTTTTCAGGCCTGAGTAATGACATTGGTTCTCCTGGATTTCTAGATTGCTGATAGTGTATTCTGGAACTTCTAAATCTTATTTTAAAAATTTCCCCTATATATTCTCTTGTCTCTGTTTCTTTGGAGAACCATGAATAATACAATTCACTTCTGGTATTATATGTTTGTCAGTCAGTTTATATCTGGTGATTCCTTAAAGAATAAACCTCATAGAGAGCTTGCCTGGTTTGCTTCAGCAGCTATGGCGCTCAATATACAATAGGTGCTTAGTAAACATTTGTAATGAATGACTGATTGGCAGAAGTGTGTTTACAAATGAATATGTTGTCTGTTGTGTGTGAATGAATGTGTTTCTCTGGAGGTTACTTACAGGAGTGTAGGTGGGGACCATGGCTAGCTCAAAGGCAGCTACATCACCAAAAAAGTCCCACCTCTGCCTTAGCAACACTCACCCAAGCATCCCTAGAGGTTTCTGTGGGACAGGAAGCTGCAGGTGTTGGGAAGTCTCCTGCAGGCAGACTGTCCATTTGGAAAGAGCCTCCTCTTCTTAGCAGATGTTTATCCTCTAACCGGCTGTACTGGCAAAGGGCCTTGTGAACCTTGCTGCTGCTTTTTGAAGACTCCTGACATTTGTTTACTTCCTTGGGCTTGAAGGCCTCTCTCCTCCCTCCCACAGGGAATGTTTCAGCTGGAGGAAATTGCTGCACAAGAGACGACAGACTTTCTTGAGCAGGATGCACCACTTCCAACAATTTGTAATCAGTGAGAGGGGTGGGCATCGGTGGAAGGAAAGCCAGTTAAGGTTTCATTTCTTTTTTAATTAAAAAAGGAAATCTCAGTGTTCTTTTGAGAGAATAGGAAGAGTGAGGTCTAAAGCAAGCTGAAAGCAGTGGTCACAAGCAAGACTGTCTTAAAGGCCTGAGGGGGAGAGAGTATTGCCATGGCTATTGCTTTATATATATTGAGGATTAAAGCAAGGGATTAACTCATGAAGAAGAGGGAGTAACTCTCCCCAGGGCGTGGTAGGGGCTCAGTGCTCCCCAGAAACCTGACTAGAGTTCTTTGCTCTATCGTCGGCAGAGCTTAGCACAATGCACCTGTTTTTCCACTTCCTGCTCTGGAAATGCGCTTTTTACATTCTAGAGACTGCCACCCCATAGAAGCACCTGATTAAATGAGCAATGAACCAAATGAGGTAATGATACAGCATTCAAATGAGTCACTAAGAATTCAGCCAAACCATAGTCTAAACCCTAGGAAAATAATTTGCAACAACCTGTATTTATGAGGGGCAAGGAGGAGTAGGAAGTATAATGTAATCAGTATTTGATATGATTATGTTAGCTAAGGCAAGAAAATTCCACTGAGGGTGTCGAGAATTTCATGCAGCCTGGTATGCTGTCAGCCCACCACGTCCATTCTAATCAGAAGAACCATAATAAAATCATGATGCAGAAACAACCTTCCAGATATGCTAGTCTGGGCCTCTTATTTTTGTAAATGAGAGAACTAAAACCTAAAGACATTAAAAATTTGTTTTGTATGCTTTCATTCCATGGTCCAAATTATCAAAAACTAACGTATGATATTATATATATATATATATATATATATATATATATATATATATACCTATATATATATTTAAATAGTGAACCTCTCTTTTTCTCACTCTATCCTCCCCCCCCATGCGTATATAAAATAGTCAGTGTGTTAAATATTATATTGAAGGGTTTCTGGGTTTTTGGCCAGCTTGAACTGAGTGAGCATGGCTCTGGCAGGACTTGTCCTTCTCCCCAATTCTCTCTGACCTTGCTAAAACAAACCAGAACAAATCCATTAGATTACACCCCTAAAGCTAGCTTGGCCACTTCCTCCTCCTGAGGCTGACTACCAAAGGTCCAGCTATCAAAAGCCCTGTTTGGCTTACATAATTAACATGCCCAACCAAAATATACCATGGCATCCTTGCCCATTGTAACACAGCCCCCACCTGCTTCTCTACTTAATAGTTACACCTGCAAGGTCATTTGCTGCTGTTCTTCTGCCTGAATCAGAAAGCAATTACTTTAGCTTTTTTTCCCTACTTAATAAATAATCTCTCTGTGAAAGCAGATATTTGGGTGTGGTGATGCCTAATCTGGGGTCCAGGAGGGGACCCCACAATAGGGTCTCCTTCACATGTAGCCTTTCTTCTTGGATAAGAGCTTCTTTAATGTCTTAACCTAGTTAGTTTTCTTCTTCTTCTTCTTCTTCTTCTTCTTCTTCTTCTTCTTCTTCTTCTTCTTCTTCTTCTCCTCCTCCTCCTCCTCCTCCTCCTCCTCCTCCTCCTCCTCCTCCTTCCTCTTCTGCTGCTGTATGCTTTCATTCCATGATTCAAATTATCAAAAACTATCATCTGATATTTCAACTATATAATAATAATCTAATATATACATATACTAGATTAAATAGTAAGCCTCTGTGTATGTACAAAAGTTCCTGTTAAAATATGGGTCTGTGAGTTCATGAACTAAGATCTACAGGGAAATGAAGTTAGAGTCATTAGAGAACTTCCAAGAAATATCAGAGACCTCTAAAAACTATACGTTGGGGTCAGAACTGAATGTAGATTAGCAATTGTTTTAGTACCATTTCTCTCCATCTCAGGCTAGAACAACAGGACTTCAAGTACTGGACAAAGACACACTTCTTAATTTTCATCTTTCTTTTCAAAATATATCCTAAGGAAAAATGTTGATTCTTGCTGAGTTGACGAGCCCAAGAACTCTTTCTAAAGTTGGAGGCTTCACAGATTTCATCCCGACTCTCAGTGAGATTTTGGGAGTTGGCTCAAAGAGAAAAAAATAATATGGAATCAAATTTGGTCGGTCTGTCTTAGTAATGTTCCTTCTCCAGAATTTAGAGAATTTTTGCCATTTGGACAGTCACAGTTCGTGGTGTATATGCATCTGCTGGAGATGCTTTACAGAGAACTGTCAACAGACCTGAAAAAGTTATTTCTTGGCCAGAAACCCCACAAAAGTCAAGCTTGAAAGGAAATTCCACATGAAAACCAAGAATATCCCTGGAAACAGTTAGCAAAGGTATGCATGGATATATGGTCTTCGAGGTGATTGCAAGAGAAGAAACTTGATCGACTCCAGGAAAGCCGTGGCACAGAAAGCACTGACATTTGCCCTTGTATGCCCCAGTGCTGCTATTTTGCCTCTTCACCCATTCTTTTTGATTTAGTGTAGGACTGACTCAGGTTTACACAGCATCAGGTATACCCAGGAATGTCAGATGCTGTCTTAAACACAATGAGGAACTTCAGATGCTCTACTCTGGCAATTCAGGCATACATGCACATTGAACACTCACATGCATAAATAAATAAAAATTCTAAAATATTTGTTTTAAATAAAAGACAGCAAGAAAAGAACGTGAATAAATAGCAAATGAATTCAACAAAAAATAAAAGCAATTTTCTTTGAAAGTTGAAGGTATTTGGATGTGTTTACAGGAGGAGCCATGGGACTGGAGCCATGGCTGAGAAGCTGACTACATCCATGCACCCCTTGCTCATCACTGGCAAGCTCCTCTACATCTTCTTCAGTTTGAGAAACCAGGTCCAATCTACACAAGAACCAAGTCAAAGCATTGCCCATGACATCATCCACCTGTGAGCAGGTGATTAAGTTCTGGCCAATGAAATACAAATAAGGTTGGCATGCTAAGCAGAGGAGTCCGCTTCTTGGAGGGACATAAATGAGGGGCATCAGGTTCGCTCATGCACTTTTCCTTTCTTCTTTGATCTGCAGCTATTGTGTGACAGCTGACCTAGAGCAAACCTTCAGAAAGAGATGGCAACTGTAAGGATAGACATTGTTCTACACGATAATGACGCACAAGGGTAGGAAAAGACTAAACTTCTGGCAATCTTAATTGGATCTTGAAATTTCTTTTTTTAAAAAAAACTATAAAATTTAACAAAATTACTTAAGTCCATTATTTGAAGACAAATTTGCCACAGGCGAAAATCTGATTCAGAGAGATTTATTATGAATAATTTTCATTTATTTATTCAGGTAAAACCGTTCCTCCAAGCTCTTTTAGGAAGCATATTGGTGTCATCCAATATCTGGATGATGTTTGGAGCTGGCTAGAGAAAGGCTCATCCTTCCTGAGAGAGGAAATTAGTTTCATTTAGGCCAGTGGTCAAAATATGTGGACTACTGATATAAGCAGTGAACGTTGAAGAGGAATAAAAACAAAACCAAACAAAAACCCACCGCACTGTGGCTCTCTAAACTTGAGTCTGCAATTCCATTCAGGCAAGCAGTGGATCAGCCAGAGAGAAAACAGGGAGACCGTGAACTTGAGTGGGTTGTAGAGGGGCCAAACACTTCACAGACTCCTGCTCAAGTAGAGTGCGCCGAATGGGTAAAAGTGACAGCTACCTAACTTTGCTTGTGCTCCCTGAACATCAGCAGAACACAAAGCTGTACACACAGTGGGGCAGCCACTGCACAGTCAGATCTAAAACAACAAAAATAAAATGAAAAGCAGAAACATCAACTACCAAACACCAAAGGAGAGTCTGTTGAAATCCTGGTATGAAATTTAAAATATGCAGGAAAATGAGCTCAGACCCTAGAGTTGCTAGAACGCATGGCATAATACGTTCATATTTCAATGCTAAGAACAGACAAAACCTTTTTTTTTATTGGATATTTTCTTTATTTACATTTCAAATGTTATCCTCTTTCCTGGTTTCCCTTCCTCCCGGAAATCCTCTATCCCATCCTCCTTCCCCCTGCTGCTATGAGGGTGCTCACCCACCCACCCACTCCTACCTTCCTGCCCTCGAATTCCCCTACACTGGGGCATCTATCAAGCCTTCACAGGACTGAGGGCCTCTCCTCCCATTGATGCCTGACAAGGCCATCCTCTGCTACATATGCAGCTGGAGCCATGTGTACTCCTTGGTTAGTGGCTTAGTCCCTGGGAGCTCTGGGGGGTCTGGTTAGTTAATGTTGTTCTTCCTATGGGGTTGCAAACCCCTTCAGATGCTTAAGTCCTTTCTCTAACTCCTCCATTGGGGACCCTGTGATCAGTCCAATGGTTGGCTGCGAGCAATCACCTCTGTATTTGTAAGGCTCTGGCAGAGCCTCTCAGGAGACAGCCATATCAGGCTTTTTTCAGCAAGCATTTCTTGGCATCCACAATAGTGTCTGGGTTTGGTGACTGTATATGGGATGGATCCCCAGGTGGGGCAATCTCTGGATGACCTTTCCTCCAGTCTCTGCTCTACACTTTCTCTCCACATTTGCTCCTGTGAATATTTTGTTCCCCTTTCTAAGAAGGACCGGAGCACCCACACTTTGGCCTTCCTTCTTCTTGACCTTCATATAGTCTGTGAATTGTACCTCAGGTATTCGAAGCTTTTGGGCTAATATCCACTTATCAGTGAGTGCATACCATGTGTTCTTTTGTGATTGGGTTACCTCACTCAGGAAGATATTTTCTAGTTCCATCCATTTGCCTAAGAATTTCAAATTGCAAAATAAAAATATGTGCAATACAGAAATAAGTTAATTCTATGCTTAGAGGAAAAATGTATACCTTTAAGGACTTAACCTTAGAAAGAAAAATACTAGAAGTATCAGACCAAAGATAAACAGAAAATAGCAAATTATAAAGAAAAAAAAACGAGGGAACATTTAAAAATTTTATTTGATCAACTGATCAAATTTTAGTTACCCTGATAAGAACAGAGAGAGAGAGAGAGAGAGAGAGAGAGAGAGAGAGAGAGAGAGAGAGAGAGAGATTAACTGCTCAAGCCAGGAATAAATAAGGAAGTGTCTTAGTCAGGGTTTCTATTTCTGCACAAAACATCATGACGAAGAAGAAAGGGTTTATTCACCTTACTCTTCCATGTTGCTGTTCATCACTAAAGGAAGTCAGGACTGGAACTCAAGCAGGTCAGGACGCAGGAGCTGATGCAGAGGCCATGAAGGGATGTTTCTTACTGGCTTGCTTCACCTGGCTTGCTCAGCTCGCTCTCTTATAGAACCCAAGACTAGGAGCCCAAGGATAGTACCATCCACAAAGGGCCCTCCCCCCCTTGATCACTAATTGAGAAAATGCCTTACTGCTGGATCTCATGGAGGCATTTTCTCAACTGGAGCTCCTTTCTCTGTGATAACTCCAGCTTGTGTCAAGTTGACACAGAAAACCAACCAGTACAGGAAGCAACAGCAGAGCCCCCCAGACTGGAGGATAAGATGAGTACATTACAACTCCCTTCATACCAACACATATGTAGGGATGCCAGTGCCAACACACAGTTGGCGTTACCTCATTTGCTGCCTTTGAATTTTTATTTTAATTCCTAAATTAAACAAGCATTAACTTTAGTGCTCATGAGGTTATAATTTGAAGAATCTAAAGGGCTTTTTAATTTTTTTTTTTTTTTTTTTTGGTTTTTCGAGACAGGGTTTCTCTGGATAGCCTTGGCTGTCCTGGAACTCACTCTGTAGACCAGGCTGGCCTCGAACTCAGAAATCCACCTGCCTCTGCCTCCCAAGTGCTGGGATTAAAGGCGTGCACCACCACTGCCTGGCGGGCTTTTTAATTTTTAAGAATGGTTTCTGCTCCCAGGATCATCTCTGCCTCTGTGACTCCATGTGATCTGAGAACCAAAGTCTAAGGCATCAGAGTCATTTAAAAATAAGGGATGCCAGGCTGGGGGCATCCTCCGTCAGCAGAGTATATGCCTGTCATGCAAAATGCCCTGGATTCAGTGCTAGTACAGATAGGTAACATTCTCCTTAACAAGTTCCCTGAAGACAATGAAGTTACTGAAAGAAAGAATAGTATGGGGAGTGGGTCCCATAAGGTTTTAAAAGAAGACTGTAAAATTAGCATCTAAGAGAGCCTGCTGACAAAGAGGAAAGTTGGAGACTTCCAGATCCAGACTCCCTAGTACTTGCTAGAACCATTGGCAGGAGTCCAGAGGCGTTCCAGAGTATCTGAAGGTGACCAATGACTCGTAATAGTAAAATACACACCCTTGGGTGGAGCTTTTAGATGCTTCGAGACATTTGATGCTTGAAATACAAATTCATGTAAAATTATAAGTAACAGATAAAGCATGCCCAGAAAAGTCCATACTATGCAAATGAACCCAAATTCTGTAGCATGTAAGCCCCTCATCCTTTTATAGATAGCATGGCCCTTGGAAAGTCTAAACATTTTCCTTGGGGTCCTTCTACTCTCTCTATTGAAAGCATATTTTTTCTTAATAAATTTTCTCATTCCTCTTGCTATTATCTAACCATCTCTAATTCCTTGTTTCAAGACTTAGGATTCCAAAATCCCACCAGAGTTCCCTATCAAAAGCTGACAACACAATCTCAGGGGTGAGTGCCCTCACTCCCCAGGTGTCAGTCTCCCAGACAAAGGAGTGCTCCTCTAAAGCCTTCTTCCAACCTAGTTTGAAGAGCTCAGTGCTCAAAGAAAAGACAAAAAGAGCCAGATACTCTACAGATTTCTAAAATTAAAAGTCTAGCCAATGTTTTTCAAAACTAATGTGGACCAATCAAAAATGTCACCAACAAACCGTCCCAAGGGAGAGAGTTTTGTAAGTTTTTAAAACATTTAAATTTTTGTCTAAGTTTCTCATAAAGTTAAAATCTTCATCCTCTACTATTATTTCATGGGTAGACATTTTAAAAGAGAACCCTCACACTATAACCATAAGTGGAATGAACTTGACATTAGAGAAATTTTATGTATTTTTTTATTTTGAATTTAGTACAAATGAACAAAAATATCTCCATAGATCAACAGGAGATATTACACGAGAATATCTAGAAATTATGGGTGTGGGTACATACGTGAAGCAATGGCTCAGCAGCTAAGACCACTCGCTGCTCTTGCAGAGGACTGTGGTAATGCAGTTCAGTTCCCAGCATCTCTTGGTATCTCACAACCACTGTAACTTTACTCCCCGGAGGTCCTGTACTCTCACATGTGCCTCCAGTTCCAAAGGATTCAACACCCTTTTCTGACCTCCAAAGACACTGCACACACATGATGCATAGACACACATTGCAGCCATACAGCCATATACATTAAATAATATGATGATTAAAAAAAAAAAAAGTCTAGAAACCAAGGTCCCAGGTTTTGTTACAGAGTAGCATCTCTCAAAAATGTGATATTTAAGGTTATTTTTATGAGGAACATGAGATGGTTTTGAGTAGAATATGAGAAATGTTCATGCTTTGCCAAAACCAGACAGTAGATAACCTCAAAGAGTAATGAAAGATATTATCAAGCGTTTTCCATTTTCCTCTGATTAAAGAGAGAGAGAGATTCCACTTGTGATTAGCATTTATCAGTGATTCAACACCATGGTCATTTCATATTTAATAAAGCAGATGTGGACATCAATGCCAGAGTTTTCCAAAAGCATCAACATCACTACATACTTCATAAAATTGCCTTGGCTCCATCAAAGTTATGTCACAAGATGGTATACAGTACATGTCTGTACTCCCAGCATTCAGGAGTCCAGGGGGAAAGAGAACAAACTGGGCTACATGATGAGACTCAGTCTTCATCTCCTGCCCAAAATAGTTATAGTTATCTTTTTATAGTGAAATGTTACCCACTTAAAATAGTGATATAAAAATTTAAATACATTTAATGTTTTTAAAAGTCAGTTTATGTAATAAACTATATTAACTAGATTAATATTGATACAGAAAACACAGCTCTCACCTCAAAAAGAATAAGAGTTCATTCTAGCGCTATATATGAGTGACTACAGCTTAGAACAGAGATTCAGGTTACCTTAGTATCATATCCCAATGAAGTAACAGTTTTACTATGTTTTTATAGTAACCGAATAAAGGTTATAAATCAAGGCATTTTCCAGAAAACTGGTAGAAACATCTTCTTGAAGGTCACAGCAAAGCAGAGAAGTCTGTCACAGATCGTAGATGCTATCTGGTTATACCTTAGCTTGAGGGCTAGTAGATGTGGACCACTGTTTGTTCATTACAAAATGATTTACCCAGTAGTCACAAGGATGTTAGGTCACACAGAGATAAAAAAATAAATAAATAAATGGCTATTTAGAGGACCAAATTTAGCCCAAGACAATTTCGGCTTCAAACCTGTAATATTCCAGATCTCCGTAGTCAATCAGCTTTATTAGAATTTATTTCTTATACAGACGTGGCTTTTTTCTGGCCATCGCAGTCCACAATATGAAGGAGGGGCCATGAAGCATTTACTGACCAAGGACTCTACTTTGTAAAGCTAGGTCATCAGTGAAGAGTAAACCTAATGCATCCAGAACATCTTATTTTCCCTCTGATATCACATTGGACTTGATTTCTCTGACTTCTTTTGCCTCCGATGTGGTTGACCTGACCCTAAATCTCACCTAGTTTCCAGTCTGAAAGCCCTATGGCCATGACCTCTGGGCCCACTCTATCCGCCTTTGCTCAGTTTTGAATCTCCTCAATCTTGCTGCTACTGAACCTATGCTGACCTGAAGCATTCCATCTGGAGGATGGATAATATCCATTATGAGCTCTTAATCCCACTTCATTAGCATACTCACTCTTAGTAGAGAATCCTCCCTGCCGGGATCTATTGCCAAATTTAATCTCAGTACCACAATCGAGCATGCACTTCAAATCGAAGTGACTTTTAATCATTACTTGTGCCCATTTCTATATTCTCAGTGAGTAGACCCCACCAGCTTAGCTCCTCCTCCCCATCAGCTACATCATTCAACAAACTAAAATTCCTCAAAGTTGTATTTCTTATCACAACACCTATTTTTTGTTACTGTTTTTGTTGATATGGTATCTTGAATGAAGATGTTCCCCATAGGCTCAGATAGTTGAGTACTTGTCCCCTCGTTGGTGGCACTGTTTAGGAGGTAGTGTTGATTAGGTGGGGAAGTTGTGCTACTAACAATGGGATTTTAAGAGTTCAAATCCTTTCCCATTTCCAGCTCCATCTCCACCTTGTGTTTGTAGTTGAAGATATGATTGATTCTCTGCTTCTTGCTCATGCTCCCTCTAAAACTATAAATCAAATAAATTCTTTCTTCCTTAAGTTGTGTTGAGCATGGTTGTTTGGTTTCAGACTCCAGGACAAGGGATCAAGGCCCATATTTTACATATCAAAGCAGACCTGGCCTCCAGGTTCTCCCATCCTCCCTCAGTGCCTACCTGGTAAACCCTGCCCCCAACCCTGGGCTGGAAAGTCCAGGGGTTGGGCTGCCCTTCTCCCAAAGGCTCTTCCCTATATAATCCAGACTTTTGTGCTCTCTCTCTCTCTCTCTCTCTCCCTCTTTCTCTGCTTCTCTTGTTCTCTCTTCCAACAGGTTCTAGACTCATAAAAACTATTATAATTAAGAAATGTAAGTTGATAGCAAATAACTTCATAAATGATCATATCCTTTAATGTGTTCAGAATTATATTTAAAGTACTGTTGAGAACGAATGCCGTTAATTATTAAGCTTTCGCTAATATCCTGCTTTTGTCTCTACTAGATGTACAGATTAGAGCACATAACTAGAAATAGACATAGATCATCTATACCAGATATGCTTAGTAGGTTCTAGCCCTCAATCTTGTCAGAGACCTGCAAAATATGGCATTTAAAATTGCAAATTTAATATGTTTAAAATGACAGAGACTCCCAAATCCTAGCAGTGATACTCCAAAAGTCTCCAAGAAGATAGGGACACAGCAAGAAAGGACTCCTCTACCTAGATTGTGGTATGATAATCACTGAGAAAAACTCCTCCAATGCCTTGCCTGCTACTAAGGACTGGCCTGAACTTTGGACAAACAGGGACACTGCACATGTCTCACATTGCTTAAGACAAAGCAAGGTCAGTCTCCCAACTTCCTCCTCCACAAGAAGGCCTCTCAGATTTGCAGGCTGGGCAACCGGAAGATTGATCCTGCCCTGGGACCCGTGTCCCCAAGGAAGCCATCAACATAACAGAAACCTAATGGGGTGGCCATCTTGGTAATGGGTAAGTCTGTCATTTTAATTGACACATAGGCCATTTAAATTACTATATATCTTTGTCAGGTCTCTGAGGGGTTTGCAGACTGAACTAGTGAAAGAAGTAACTTTAGATAAAGGAACTCACTTTACAATGACTGCGCCCAGTGATCAAGCACCTGTGTCTCATGATGAATAATTAGATGGGAAAAGATGTAAAATTTAAAGTTTATGTAAAGTCTGAGGTTATGAAAGCTTCTAAGAAAGTGTTTGACGGTCTAGAAAGGTGTTTTGAGGCTGGTAAATGCAAGTTATAAAGGATTGATCTTTTTGTAAACTTAAAAGAAAATCTTGTAAGCTTCAGAGAACACACTCGAATCTGCTTCTCACAGGTCAAAATGGACTCAAGATAAGTACTGTCAGTTAACAAACAACTGCTTCCCCATCACCACCTGCCTATTCCCGAGGGGGGGATCTATTTCCCTTTCCCTGGTCTTGGGATCCCACCCCTCCTCCACTACCAAGAACATGGGCATAAGACTTTCAAATGTGCACCCCAAAAAAGTTTTTCTCCCTAAACTCCTTAACTTTATCTTCTGCCCCTAACATCCAGGTGTTTCCTCAGAACCCAAATTCAGGAAAGCTCCAAAACGGTTACCCACAGGTGCACTGGCTCAGTCTCACAGACTGCTTCAACTGGGGCTACACACTCCTACCCCCAGATGGTCCCACAACCTGGACAGCAGTGAAACAACCAGCTCTTCCTGGACTGGATCAAAAATATCCAGCTTTTTGCCCACACTCCATAAAGGTGCTCAAATGTCAGCAGGAAGTAGTCACAGACAATTATGCCATCCTTATTCATTTATAATCAACAAAAAGCTGGGATGTTTGGTTTCAGACCCTGGGGACAAGGGACTGGGGTGCATATTTCACATATTAAATCAGAACTGGCCTCCAGGTTCTCCCAGCATCCCTCAGAGCCTTACCTGGCATACCCTGCCCTCAACCCTGAACTTTCCAGCCCAGGGCTGCCCTTTCCCCAGAGGCTCTTCCCTATATAATCCAGGTATTTTGCTCTTGCTCTCTCACTCTCTTGCTCTTTGTTCTTTTTCTTCGTCAGCCTCCTCCTCCTTTTCCTCTCTCTTCTCTCTCTCTCTCTGCACCTGTGCCCTCTCTTCTTCTCCACCCCCCCCCCCACAGCCCCGCTCCCGTGCTGTCTTCCCTAGCCTTGGTCATTGGGGCCAGTGAACTCACCCAAGATCAGTTTCCCAATAAACTTACCTTTAATATATTCTAATCTGGCTTGAATTTGCTCATTTCACCTAACTGAAAAATAACCTACCAATGATATTTTATCACAGTAACAGAAAAGTAACTAATATCATTGTTTTCTTTCTTTTTTTTTTCATTTATTTATTTATTTATTTGAGTCAAGGTTTGACATAAATAGATCAGCTAGCCTCCAACTTCCTATAAACCTCCCACCTCTACACCAGAGTGCTCAGACTTCAATTGCTGCAGCATGACTTTTTCTTTGGCATACCAAAAACATCTTATTACCATCTCAGAGTACAGATAATCTTGGCCCAGGAGCCACAGCCTCGAAATAAGCAGAATGAAAGAGCTAGCAAGTTCAATAGTAATTGTAATAGAACTGTTGGCATCCCACAGTAGAGGGATGGCTGTGGATCACAGGACTTCTGCCTAGGATTCCAGCATTTAATCCTTTGTATACCTGCATGACTGCAAAGAGTCTTTTAAGATATCATAGTACATGAGGAAGCAGAAGGATAACTGATACAGCTTCCGTGAGGTAGTCATCCATGATGGGTGGGGACATTGTGGTGATGCTGATGAAAACAGAATTGATTAGGCAATTGGTCGGGGACAGGACCTTGAAAATGAGCAGATCTGATTCTTTTCCTTGACTAGAATCTGTCAGTGACCTTAGTTCTGTCCGGGGTCAGAAATGGCAGAAGGGGGCTCTGGTTCCTGATCTGGTTTCTTGTTATTATTCTCCTTTTATACAGCGTAAGGGAGCACCAGTGTCTACAAGCTACACATTAAGGCATGAGAGGCACCTGGATATCTAATAGGTGGGCTAACTGGTGGGCTAATTGGCCTGACAGCTCCATTGTCTGGTGCCATCCTTCAGCATAAAAACATCTTACTAACCCTGAGCTAGGGACCCTTTGTGATACCCCACATCCGAGACTCTCTCCTGCAGTACAAGAGCTCTCTTTGCTCTCCATTTCCCACCGATGAATAATAAGCTCCTACCTATGAGTTGATAATAAATTATTTTCCGAAAACTCACCTTTCCCTTGGTCCATGAAATTTACTCTTCAAATCTGTAAAACAAAAGTCCAGAGCCACTGACTCAGTGAAAGCTTTGTGAGATCATGAGTTTCTGGCACCCTAATTCCTGAGTTATATCCACCTGAAGTCCCTTAAACTTATCAGTTCACCAATGTAGACTTTGAATACTTACTTTGGTCTGACAACAGGCATGTGCCACCATGTCTTTCTTATTACAGTAGGTTTTGGGTCTATGAAACAAATGATTATTATAACTGCCAAAACCAAAACAAACAAACAAATCACACATGTCCTTTTATGAGAGGCCGCAACAGGATTTACCTCTCTTCTGCTCTATCAAGTCAAAGTGTCAAGCTTTTAACTAAATTGATTTTGAACAGTCAATTATGTGACTCCCTTAACAGTCTAGTTTTTCGACCAGAATCTCAGTTTTACCAAGTTTTAAATAAATGTTATGCAAGTACCAAGTGGAAAGGATCTTTAACATTATCTGCTTAACCTCTCATGAAATTTTAAATTCCTACCAAAAACTCTGCATGGGAATGGCTTTTAGTTAGGATGAGCTGTTTGAGATTCTTTGCAGTAGTTGTAGTGTCTCTCCTAAGGATGAGATTGCATTGGGAAGTCTGAAATAGGAGTCTGAGATCTGTTTCATCTGAGAGATGAATGGCCAGGATTGCTGAGATGTATTATCTATGACAATGTAGCCATTTTTCTTGTAGGACTAACTGACCCAAACAGTGAGCGATTAATGAATAATTTGGCCTTTATTATCAACCTGAACAAAGAGAGTCATCTGGACCTAATGCTAACAATTATGGTAGTAAAATAGTTATATGAGGAACGCATGAATCTTGAATTATTTTTAATTACATAGATCAAGAAACATTTAAGTTATCAAGACATTTCAATGTATTTAGCCACATCTCCTGGCTTCTATTCAAGAGGAAGTGGTAGGAAATTAACATTTACTACTTGCCAGTATTTACCCCAGGATTTTCATCTCAGTTATTTTATTTAACCATAACCATTTAGAATCTCATCTTACATATTTGCTCATGGTTACATAGTTAGTAAGCAATGATCTAAATGACTCCAAAATTTAACCATAATAAGGGATGTATGACATTATAGATTTGCCAAACCTACAGAAGTGTACAACATGAAAAGTGAGCCCTAATGTTTAGTTTATAATAGTGTATCAATATTCACCCACCAATTGTAATAAATGTGCTATACTAATTCAAGAAGTTAATAATAGGGAAAACTAGGTGAGAGGTGAGAGGTGCGTGGAAATTTAATTGTTCATTCTTGTCTACCTAAAGGTACTATAAAATGGTCTACATTTAAAAGTTAAGATTTACATACCCCTAGTTTTAACTGCTCAATTATTTGCCTTACATTCATTCTAGTCAGGGTTTCAAGCCCCCACCCTATGGATATTATGCTTGTCAAGGTCATCTGAGAACACTGCAATATTGAATCCAACTCTTTTCTTTCATCTGACCTGAATTAGATACATTTATTATAATTTCTTGTGGCTTCTAGGCTATCATAGTTACCATGATGTTCAATTTTTTTCTCCTTTTATGATCCTTCCTGTGAGCTTTTACTCTTTTCAACTTTTGCTTTTTTTTTTCTTTTTACTCAGATGTCTTACTATATAAAGACCCAGAGGCTAGATCTCTGATCTACTTCATATTCTTAGTGATTTTATGTAATCTGATGACTTTAAACTTAAATAATGTGCTGGTATTTCTCAATTTTGTGTCTTCATACTAGATATATTCCAAAACACTAGACCTAAATAATAATAAACATCTTATATTAGTCCAAGTTTTCCTGAAGACAGAACCATAGGAATAGAGTTGGCTTCCATAACTTGGAGGTTGACTAGTCCAATTCTGTAGTGTGGGCCAGAAGGCTTGAGCAAGAAAGCCAACACAGTATGATTCTTGTCCAATGACTGACAGCTCAAAGACCCAGGAGAGCAAAGTGGGCAACACCAGACATGAGTAAAATGAGTAAAATGCTACAGAATTCCTTCTTGCCCACTAAGTGTTTTGTTTTTTCATTTTATTTTTCATTTGTTTCTGGTTTTTGTGTTTTTGTTTTGTTTTGTTTTGTTTTGTTTTGTTTTGTTTTCAGAGTCTCTTGACATAGCCCTGGATGTCCTGGATGTCCTCATCACTATGTAGATGAGGCTGGCCTCAGACTCACAGAGATCCATCTGCCTTTTCCTCCCAAATCCTGAGATTAAAAGCATGTGCCACTATGGCCGGTGCAGAAAAACTCTTGGGGCCTTCAATTGATTGAATGAGTTGTTTAACCAGGACAACACTTTTAAAGAAAACTGACTTTCCCTCTCCAAGAAGCCATCACCTTTCAATAGTTCTCCAGTTAGTAGTGGGGCCTCATGAGCCCCCCTGCCCTAGGTGCTAAAAGGTTGACTCTCTTGATCGTGTGCTAGTAACCACAGTTGCTGTGAATTCAGGACTGTTGCAATCCGGTCATGTCTAAAGACATGTTTCCAGTCCTCTTTGACCTCTATTGAAATTTTTCTAGCCAGACCCTCCTCCATGATGCTTCCTACTATAAGGGTCCATGATTCGTGAAGAATGATACCCCAGACTCAAATAGTACCCAACAGCAAAGAGCATTTATTCTGCAGAGAACCTGCATGCAGGGGTCTACCATACATCACATCGGGATGGAGGACAGAGGTGTGGACTTTGCAGGGTCAATTTAAAGCCTGTTAGGGTAGGAGAGGGTGACTTTTCCTTCTTTCCCTTGATTGGCCTGTTCTATGTCCAGGGGTATGAGTGCTTTTGTGATTGGTTAAGTCTCTGGAGGATTGGGACTCTTGCTGATTAACTATACTTGGCTCAGGCTAGGTGGTGAAACAGTTCTATAGTTCCTTATTGGCTGCTTGTGAGGTTGGCTCAGTTGGCTGCCCATGAGGGGTGGTTTTTCCTGAAATTGACTTGTTTAGGAGTTTTCCAGTTCTTGCAAACAGAAACTTGGCCTAATTCCCAAACTCCCAAACTGCCGTTTTGCAGCCTGTTATGGAATCAGCCTGGCTAACTCAGTCCTCTCACTACAACTTGAGGAGAAGTAGATTTGTCGCAACGTATCATTTGTGGCTGAGCACTCCACTGACAATTATTCTCTGCACTTTGGTCGGTTGTGATTAATACTAATTTTTCTTTTTGCATTAACCATAACTACTTCTCATGAGGACTGAGAACTGCACTGATCTATGAACCCAGAGACATGAATTTAGAGAACAGTCTGATACTCTGTTCATTTATCAGGAAACTAGTAGTAAATGGACCACTGGGACCTGTGAGATTCCCAACCATGGACTCTTGGCTAGATTTATAGTACCAAGCATGCATTTCCTCCTGTGAAGTGGTTTTTAAGTCTGATCAGAAAATGGTTGGTTTCCCGTATACCATTCACGTGCGCAGTGTGCCCAGGAGCAAGCACAGCTTGCCACACTGGTAGTGTGTAGCTCACAGAGTTCCCAGCCAGGGAAAACTAATGTACTTGCTTTCCCTCCAGCAACTACAAAGCATTTTCCTATACTATAAGAGCTAGCTGGCTAACAGGGAGGAAGCTTTGTGGTCAGTATCAACTTGCTTTTTTCTATGTCCAATGACCAAAGTATGTGGTACCTTTAGCAATAGGGTCTAACCACTAAATGCTGGTGAGCAAGCAAGAACAGTGGGAATAGCCTATATTACTTGGAGTATATAGGGAACACCTTGACCAACAACTTGAGGGGAGGTATACCTGGCACTGGGCTTGTCATTTGGCCATTTGTCTATGGCTCCTAGGAAGAGAGCCTTCAGGAGGTGACTCCAATTAAAGTTAGTAGCTCCCACTTCAAACAATATGAAAGTCATACTCCTTCAAAGAGCTACAATAACAAATGATCTAAACTATTTACTGACTTCTGTATCTCCAGCACTTACAACAGAGTCTTGTCCTGAACATGGCAATTATATAAGAATCATCGGGTAACTGAATAACTTAATGACTAATAAAGTATAAAGCCCCTGTTTGTTCTAGACCACAAGACCCCATTTTAGAAACCATCTTATCAAAGATTAAAAAAAAAAAAAACTGATCCAAGGGAAATCTTCTTGTAACTTTATCTAAATTAAAATACAATTCTTTTTTTAAAAAGACAAATGCAGAAAATACTCATTAAATATACATAACCAAGACTTTTAATGTAGATAATGTATTGAAATATAAACAGTGGGAACTAGAATAAATCATAAAATATGAGGTATATAACACAAAATATATAATGCATAAAACATATACTAGAATAAAATAGGAAAGAAGATGTATAAAATATTACTAGTAAGGAACTATTGGTCATTTCTGAACATGAATACAAATATGAAAACATATATGAATACATATGAAAACAAATGTCAGTAATAATTGTTTTTATGAGTGCCATAAAATTATGTTTTTATACCATGCCCAAATTTAAAATCAGTTTCATTAATGCATGCTAAAATAGAAAATAGCTGTTGAATTAAGCCTGCTTCCATTGTTTTGAACCTCAGAACCTGTCTAGTAGTTCAAGCAGAAGCCAGGTTGGTGATGAAATGTAGGCCGTGAGGTCTGCAGAAGCTTGCAGCCTGGAGTCAGGCTGAGGGTGATTGCTGGGAACAAGAGCCAGATTTGTCCATCACCTCCCTGGAGACAGAGCACAGAGCAGCTCCACAGAACCAAAGACACAGAAGCTCCCCTAACGAGAGTAACCCTTTCCATCCATCCGGTGTTCTTCCTCCCTGCCAGGGCAGGTTACTAAGGAGCACGTCCTTAGGACATGCTGGGAGAAAATTGTATTTGTATTGACTCCATGCTGAAAACAATCTTACCTACTGTGGCTGATCCCTAAGCTACCAACTTGACATCACTGAACACAGTTGGTTTGTTCGTTCTAATTTTTATTCTTCTCTAATATCCTAACTGCAGTTTCCCCTCCCACCCCATCCCAGTCCCTCCCTCCCTGTCTTTACATAGTGCCTGTGTTCTTTCTCTAACTTAAGTAGATGATCTTCACAGAAGCATGTATAAACATTCCTGATGTTTTCTTTAAGAAGGAAGCTAATTCCGGGTCAGTTTTGTTATTGTTGTTTCTCTCTCTCTCTCTCTCTCTCTCATACACACACACACACACACACACACACACACACACACACACACACACACACTTTTATTATACTGTTGTTGTTTTATTGCTATGTAAACTTTGTCTTAATTTCCAATCTAGGGCCACATCTAAAAATCTAAAATATCTAGCTTTGGACTCTAACATCCTAGGACAGCTCTCCCACTGAAGTACTAACCAGGCCTGAGCCTGCTTAGCTTCTAAGATCAAATGAGATTGACAGTAGTCAAGTCCAAGTGGTATGGCCTTAGATAATACTGTCACAACTCTCATGGTCACTGTCTGGTTGCCTGTACAGCTTACACGATAGGAGAAATATGCATATAAACCACTGAATTGATACCTGTGGTTAACTGATCTCTATATTTAGTGTCTCAAATAAAGCTCTGCATACCTAAGACCTCTGTGCCTGGGAGGAGACCCTTCTTTCTTCTTCATTTCACCCATGTTCAAGCTGAGACCTCCATCCTCTGAGGAAAATTCTGAGCCTCCTGTGGCCTCTCTTAGCCAGTGTTAAGGGTCTCTCTTTCTTGTTCCCCTACGCAACTCTCAGCAGTGCAAGTCACTATCTTTAGAGACCATTGCTTCCTCCCTTTACCCTTGACAATCACACTGAAGGCAGGGAGTGGGCCCAATTGCCTTTACATCCACAGGACCACACAGCAGAGCAGGAGGACTGCTGTAGACCCCAAGTTCATCCATTCCTTCAGTTATCTGACTCTTCACAGATGTTCCCTCAGTATCTGCTGAGTACCAAACAATGGCTCAAGGACTGGACTAAAACAGAGACAAAGTTGTGAGGTTTTCTGTCAGCACCACAGAGGAAATATAAGTGACTTAGAGCTTATTGAATGATTATAGGTGCTGAGAAGAACAGCTAAAATCATGAGTGTTGCTTGGGGTCGCTGGTAATAGCTCTTCAGTAAGATGGTTCAGAGGATTCCATTGGTAAATTGACATCTTCATAAAGATTGGAAAGACGCTGATACAAGCTGTACAATACAATTAGATTCCTGTTCAGCTTCACGAGGCTATTTAAAGTTTGGTCTTTTTTTTTTTTTTTTTTTTTTGGCTGATGCTTCAGCCCTAGCTTATTGGATTCTTGTGGGTCTGGGTCAGTCTCCCCCAGAGCAGTTGTTACCCACATAGGAAGTCTCCGGGTTCATCCTCCTACCTGTCCAATCATTTGTCTCTTGAACCACCCCTTAGTGAGTCATGCTGCTCTTTTGTTCTTGATCAGACCTATTTGTTCTGACTCATCTCAATTCTAATCAACCAGGATTTACCTCCTGTGCGGCCAGCATTAGCCAAGTGAGTGGATTCACTGTGAAACCCACAAAGCCCTTGAGGACCTTCTTCCTACATCCAGGAGAGACAGAAAAACAAACTGTACAAACACCTTCGTGAGTGTCATACTACCTTTGAAATGATCTATTTTGTTAACAAAGAAAATGTAAAAGGATCAACTAAGTTGAAAACACACGGTACACGTGCCCACGGCTAATTTAGCAGAGTTCATTCATTACCAGTGCCTATATCTTCTGATTATTTTCCAAATCCCCACCTCAAAATAGGACATGACTTTCTGGCAGACAGGTAGAAACCGGCATGCATTATTCATGTATTCAGAGCATCCATATTTGTATTTCAGCAAAGTAGCCACCTCTCTTTCAGATCACACTGTAACAACCAGACAGCGGCTGAAAAACAATTGGGTCTTCCAGGCTGAGCCATTTAACTTTTCATTTTTTTCCTCCTGATTTTTAAAAGCACATGCAGATTTGTCCGAATTGGATTTTTATTTGTTCATGTGCTTCAGACTTGGGGGGGGGGGGGGGAGTAGCGTTTTGCAAGCAGAGCGGTGTGAGTCAGAACAGAGCATTTCCTGATTTGCATGTAAAGAAAGAAGAGATGAACAGCCGAGCTTTCCTATGGGGCCAGGCTCAGTGGCAGGCACGTCACGATTGCATTATCTTATCTAACATATGTTGTCTCACGCTATGCACAAAAGGAAATGTGGGAGGAAGGTCTGACTACTCACCTCTGTTTAAATCAGAGGAAATGCAGTTACCAGGGCTTGGAATCAGGCTTCCAGTTACTCACAGCTTGGTGGCAGGAACACATGGGGTTCAGATACAGGTGTCTCTGACTCAGAGAACCATGATGTTCTTTCTCTCCAAGCTTCTGTTTTCCCTTTTCAGTTGAGTAATGGATAACACTGCAGGTGTCAGTCCTGTTTAGAACAATGCTTTGAAGTATACACACATAGTGAATCTGTCCATTTAATTCATTTAAGAAATATATCATTTCAGAGTCACCAGCATCTATATGGAAGCACTTAGCCCCTCTCTTTGCGCCTTCTAAGAATACAATATATCAGCTTTAAGCATTGTCACCTTGCTGTGCAATAGACTGATCACAAAGAACTTAACACCAAGGTCACGATTTCTAGCATCACCAGTTTGGGCTTTAATCCATGACATAATCTTCCCCAACCCCAGCCTCAGGCTAGATCCTAATTGACTCAAACTCTGTTATAAACAGGTCCTAAAAGAGAATACATTAGCTAGGCAAACTCTGTTGTAAACAGGTCCTAATACATTAACTAGGTAGAACATAGCAACTAATCCTGACCACCAGGGAAACAAGGCTAAAGACATCTATTGGCAATTAATCATTAATGCCATCTTTGTTGTGTTCAAAGGCAAAGACAACCTGACCTTTCTCTTCCCATAAATCTATGTCACTCCCCATCCTTCAAATGACAGGGCACTATCATTCTCCACAAGGAAGAGAGTTAGAAGGATTCTAGCTGTTTACCTCAGAAGAGAAAACAACCAGATGCACCTTGAGTAATTATACCCTTTAAGTAGCAGAAGAGCCAAAAACTTCTGGAAGTGGGGAAGGAGAGGGAAGGAGGAGAGATTAAAAGGGAGGAAGGGAAGGAAAGATAGAGAGGGGTGGAGGGAGGGAAAGACAATAGAAGAGGGAAAGAAGGGAGCAGGAAAGAGAAAGGGAGGGAGGGAGGGAGAGAGAGACAGAGAGACAGAGACAGAGTGAGAATACAGGTGTTATCTGAGCTATGAATACACAGTTGGTAACAGACAATTCTGCTAGGCTCCCAGGAACCTAGGCTTGCATCATCACCTGCCAGGTATGAGCCAGGTACAGCAGCTTATAGGGGACTGCTTGCAACCCCAGCCCTCCTTCTTCTACTCTCTTTCTCTCTGTGTTCCCTTGAGTTCCTGGCTGGCCTCACTTTCTTTCTCTCACTCTCTCTTTGAAGTAGAAATTTTGGGTTCCTTTGGAGACTTAGTTCTGTCATGTGATGTTTTTCTGGAGACTTTCTCATGAGAGGATGTTTTGCTGAAGCAGAAACTTGGGAGGATGTTTTGCTGAGAACAGGCATGGAGTGTTTTTCTGGAAGCTACCTGGAAAAAGGGCATGTGATATTTTACTGAAGCAGATGCTTGAGAGGACATGCATGTTTGGAAAGGGTCTAAGTATAACCCAACAGACAGTGGATGAGGCGGGGCTACGGCATCGGTTTAGCTTGCCACTCTTTGCTGGTCTGACCAAGCCAGCTCAGTCAGTCAACAGGTTCTCCAGGGCAGGAGCAAGGATTAAAAAGAAAAAGACAATTAGACAAGACTGTAGCATGACCCCAGCCGGTTCTGAGGTTGAGGTGGGTTTATTTTTTCCCAATCTGCTTTTATACCACATAATTACATGCAGATAATAAGGTCAGTTCTAGGTTAAGGAACAAGCAAGATAATAAATGCAAATAGTCAAGGAACAAGCAAGGCAATAAATAAAGTCCCATGTCCTCTGTTTCTAAGGGCTTATCAGGATGACCAAGATATCTGAGCCTACTTTCCTGACCTAGCCCAAAGTCATATTCTTGCCTGAAGCCTACTTCTTTGTTCTAGCCCAAAATCAGATTCCTGCCTGAGCTTACTTCCTCATCTTGGCCCAATGTAAAAATTCTTGTCTGAAGCCTATTTCCTTGTCCTGGCCCAATGTCAAATTCCTGCCACGTGGCCCCAAGCTCTCCCCACGGGTCTCCCTTGGGCTTTGCTGCTGCAGGTCTTTATTGATGATGCTATGGCACTGGGCATTGCTTTGCTTTACCTTCTTCCATGAGCATTGTTTGTGGTGACTTAGTAGACAGAGATGTACCAAATAACTTCTTGTGATATTCTGGTGGCTTCTTGATGCTTGCATGGACTGAAGGCCAATTGGCAGAGCCTTGTGGTTGCTTCTGGATGGAGCTACCACTGCTGTTTCATGTGGACTGAACCGCTGATATCCTGAAAATGAAGACTGGAACCACCCTAAAGAACTATTTTTAAGCAGGTCTGCTTCCTCCGTGTCCCAATATCCTTTCTTTTCTACTACCTCTGGTGGGCTAAAAGGGAGGTCAAATTCATTTAAGAACCCTTATTAAAGTAGATTTTGGAAAAATCTAAGCCAACATCTGTTTCTTTTTCTGCCCCTCCCCCTCTCCTCTACCCCATTTCCTGGTCCCGTTCCCTTCTCTTCTCCCACAGTAAACTTCCCTTAAATCAGGCCTGTCACATGGCATGATTTCTCAGGGGTCCCTTAGCAGCGGTCTGACAGGTACTCTCTTACCCCTGACACCTTGGCAGGGCCCTCCAGTAACTCTCTTACCCCCACCACTGCATTATATTACATTATTTTTTCATAACAATAATGATTTGTAGTTCACTGTTGACATAAACTGAGGATGTTCTAGGATTCTTTCAAGGGAGATTAAATGAATCTGAAACCCAACAAACAATAAATAGGTGTTCCTCAGACTGGGCTATAGTTTATCTGTCCACAAAATTTTGAGTTGATGGATAAAGCAATTTTATCAAAACCAAGTGAACCCATTGGTCAGTAGTATCTATCAAATGAGCTATTAATATACATGGGTAACATATTTTAAGAATGCATTGCAAGTAAAGCCTATAGCAAGGAAAGAGTTAGTTTGTAGACATAGTCAGGAATCCCATTTTGTGCATAGATAAAGAGGGTGGGATCTGTGGCTGGTAATAATATCCCCAAGACTTTTATAGGACCAAGTATAGCTTAGGGGAAAACACAGAATACTTGTCTGGATACCCAACTCTATTTATTTACATATCCAACAAAGACTATCATGAATCAGGTCTGGAAAACCACCTCAAAGGGGGTTTTCTGATAGAAATACAGCAACAGCAAGTAGAGCATAACCGGGGACATGATTTAAATATGAACTTTTTCTAACTCACCGTCCTTTCCCAGCCGAATGTCTGTTCACTCACCTATGTAGGATCATTTGAGACTTTCAATATCTTGTGACTTTTAATTGCCAATGAATCTCTATCAAGTGTGTCCTTCTCTAATGGACTGAAGATGTATCAGCTGTTTTTCGATAAACCTAGAAAATGCAGGTCAATGTCCAGGTCAATGACAAACATCACTATGTAGGCTTTTATCAGGCCCTCCTCTTGAAACAGGAGAAGCTATTGGAAAGAGATCAGTGTGGATTTTCAGAAGTGCTGACATATACTTTTGAAAATGAATAGAGGAGGTACCTGCTTTGATATCATCGAGAATCACTTGCTGGAATGAATTTGATATAGATCAGCCATAAAGACTGTTTTGTTGATGGTGACACAAATGAATTTATAGTAACAGCCAAGCCTATTGATTCAAACTCAATAGTGTGAAAGTATTATATGGTCCCAAGCAGAGACTTTGCAATCTGCACATGGCATCTGGGAAAACTGCCCCAGAAAAAGAAGTGATTTGCTCACTTTTCTGTCACAAGTGCTACCACCACACACAAACACACTGGATGACTTCAACCACCAAATCTCTTACCTGACAGTTCTGAAGGCCAGAAGCACAAGCCCTGAGTACTGTCAGAGTTCTTGCCTCCTGAGAGCCACAGGGAGAATGTAGCAATGCCTCTTGCCTCATTCCAAGTAGTCTCTGTCAACCTTTGACATTCCATGGCTCTCACCCACATCTCTCTCTTTTTCTTCAAGTGACATTCAAATCATGTGCATATTTTCATCCAAAGTCTTCATTTTTTCATAAGACCAGCAGTCATATTGGATCAAAGCACACCCTGCTTTTACATGGAGTCCGATTAGCTCATGCTATCATCAACAGCGCTGTTACTAAATAGGGTACACATTCTCAGCGATGAGGTGTTATAACTCAACAGAAGAACTATGAAATGGTGTTACCCAATCAAAACAACAGGAGAATACTACACAAGGCTTGTGTCCTGCCTCATCGAATGGGTATAATACAGTCTGTGGAAAAATCTGAGAGACTAGTAATGATTGTACTGACAGACCTCACAAAAATCACAGACCTCAAAATTTGCCCATTCTATAGCTAGCTGTCAACTATGTCTTGGCATTGTTTTCTCAACCTGAGGGATCTGCTTAATAAGATTTGCTTGTATAAGTATTTAGGTGAGAAAAAAATGTTTTTGTGAAGTAATATTTATATTACAATCTCATTTCTTATATTGGTTTCATTACAATAAAGCAGACGTACTTATAAAAATGTTTGCATAATGAAGCAAAATAAATGTATTGAAAATCTTTGTAAATCATTTTTCCAAGAAAATTTATTAAAACAATTGTAAAAATGCTCACGAAAGTCTAGTAAAACATTAAGAACATTTTTAAAAAGCTGTAAATGTTCTATAAGCAATACATCTGCCTTCCTTGGCCATCCTCCTGGCAAATTTGGATGGAAGTGTCACCAGCTTCAGTGACAATCTGTAATAATAAGTCTGTGCTAGTATTTCTTCCTCAGCATTTAAGGTAAGTACTCTTGTTTTTCTTACTTTCAACTAACAAATTGAATCATTTGAACTTACCAACTGCTCCATTTGAATCTCTGTTTCAAGAAACCTGTATGGTTGCTGCAATAGTTCAGGTGGAAAAGATGCTAAGACAATTAAAGCATTGAAATGTTTGGTCCTTGCTGGTCACTGGAGCTCATCCTAAAATCTGCTAGGACATGTGGTCATCTAGCAACCAACTAATGTCCTATAATGATCTCCAAATTGATGCCTGTGCTGAATGGATGCCCCAGTCCATACTCAAAGCTTTACATAGTTAACTGAAAGCTAATGTCTTCATTAGTGCCTTTAGGGAGGTTCAACAAGTAGAGTTTGCACTGCTAAATGTTGAATATTTATTAGACATGGTGGTTAATAGAAGGTAGAAGGGACCGAATGGCCCATCTGGTGACAACTGTGCAAACAAATGACATTTGGGGACTCCCCACTCCATAAATAAGTTCAGGAGAATTGATGTCCACAGCAATGGTCATCTCAGCTGTCCCTGTAGCATTCTTTCTGGTTCCTGCATTGGTTTTTCTTTGCCTTTGTGAGCTCCTTCTTCATAAAAAAAAAAAAAAAAAAAAATCTGGATCATACTTAATCCAAGTGATAGAAGAGATCAATCTCTTTTTCAAACTTTTAAAATTGTTTTATTATTTTGCATACATGGGTGTTTTGGCCACAGGTATGTCTGCACACCATGTGCATTCAGTGCCTTCAAAGCAAAAGATGACATAAGATCCCCTAAGACTGGAGTTGTAGTGATTGTGAGCTGCCATGTGGGAGCTGGGGGCCTAACTCAGGTCTTCTCTAAGAGCAGCCAGTAGTCGTACCTTCTGAGCTATTGCTACAGTCCCTGAGAGATCAGACCACATAACATAACCCCTATCATCTACAGCTTGTCATAAAATTTTAGGAAGAAACTCTGGGTCAGTGAGTGGCATGAGGTACTGACAACCTGAATCGAATTCCTAGAACCAACATATTGGAAGAAGAGACCCAACTCCCACAAGTTGTCCTCTGACTCCTGATCTCTGCCCTACGTACACACTAATATTCTGAATAGAGCAATAACAGTAAAGAAATTCTCAATAGAGATATACCTTCCCCTTTGAAAAACACCAAGGTTTTCAAAACCATGTTTATTTCAAATGCATGTGATTTTTTTTAAGTTTAAAGTAATTGATCATTTCTATAAATGTGCTATATTTTTAATACTCAGAATATTGGGTTGCATCTGATTATTTTTCCCTGTTCTTGGTAACTACTCATTTTCTGTCTTTTTCTCCAACTCTTTAAGTCCCAAACTCTCTCTTTATGCTCAATTATATATGTATATACATTTTAATATTGTATTTACTATTACCCTATATGTGTATCTGTGATGTGTGCGTGTGAGTATAGGTGCAAACATGCCCCTGCACATGTGTGGAGGCCAGCAAACAACTTTCAGGAGTTATTCTCCACTGTGGGTTCTGGGGATCAAATGCAGGCTCTCAAGTTTGTGAAGCAATTGCTTTTACCCCCTGAGCCATCTCACCAGCACACAAACACAATTTTACTGATTATATTATTCAGTTAAAAGCTTCTGGCTTTTATACTGACAATTCTCTCTTGAAACTAACAAAATTTTGTTGCTTCCAATTCAGAGTTGCTAATTTTGAACTTCAAACTTGTAACCCTCAACTTTTTATTTCAAAAGTATATTCAAAGAGTCCTGTCACATCAAAGTCTTGTTGTATAAAAATGTATGTTTTTCAAATAGAAAAGAAAATTGCCAAGACAAAGAGGAAAGTTCGATTTTTTTTTTTAGACTCAGTAGAGTCTAAGGTAAAGCCACTCATGGTTATATCAATTATTCCATATTCCAAACTAAAGTTCTAAGTTATATTTGGTAATTCTATAATATACTAGATAAACATGATAATAACTTAGTAAAATAACAAAGTACTTACCCTGTGACAGGCACTTTGCTGTGACACATAAATCATGTAATCACACTATCTTTCTCATATCAGATCTGAGTAGGGACATGCGTGCACAAGTGCACATGTATGCATGCATGCATACATGTACATACAGACACACACACACACACACACACACACACACACAATAATCAGCTCTATATAACCACTAATTAATTTTCTTTTCCAAACGTTGCCTATTCTGCATATGTGAAAGCAAGTAGGACCACTGGCTTCTTCCACTTAGGACATTTTCGTGATCATTTGGTAGCACCTATCAGAACTAAACCACCTATGGCTAATAGTATTTCACTGTTTGGAAAAACTCTATGTGTGAGTTTCATATAGCTGGTATTTGAGGAAATTTGATGTCTCTCTCTAGCCTTGACTTCATATCAATTACCAAGTTTAGAGGTTCTCTCCAGACTCCCCAGGACAACCCAGGAGAGAGATCCATTTTGTTTGGATTTCTCGATTCTGTCATTATATATATTACTCTTGTCTAGAAAAGGACAGTAACTCTGGTTTCTAGACTAAGTTCAATAAAGCTACCCATATTAAAATGCCTCCTTTATAGACCAGGATAGAAAATTCATAAAATGTATGAAATTATAACCATCATCATGGTCATTAGTATTTTATAAAATTATACTAACATTCACTGGTCTGTAATAATGCCAAAAATTCAGGTTTTTTCATGATCAAATGTAATGATGCTTTCCTATTTAAATTTTGTAAATGTTTGAAACTCCAAGCCATGATCTGCACATTTTCCTATAAAACAAACAGTGATAGTCTCCAAGCAGTACTATAATTTTCTTCTAAACCTATATGTAACATAAACTTTGGACAGAAATTTTTGAATGATATTGTATACTGCATGATGACTAAGAATGTGCTGAATGCATAGGCTTATACATACATACATGTGATGAATACATAGAAAGAATTTAGTAAGTACTCATCCAATAAGTAATGGAAGAACAGAAGGTAGATACAGAAAAAGGCAAGAGCAGGAAGCATAAAACATAGTTGAATTTAAACACTTAAGGAAACCAATGTAGAAAATGTGGTACGTACCAAGGCATAATATGTGCTAACAAGGGGTCTAGGGAAACTATGATGTATTGCTGCAAGGTTATCAGTAATACCCATGAGAGAAGATGGGGTACGACATTTAAACAGACGAATAAGAAAGTCATCGCCAAGTGCGTTTAAAGAAACATCTAAAGAGTGTCACTCCTATAACATGATAGTAAAACATGGCATTATAAACTAAAATTCCAAAAGACAAACAAGAAGTCTCCAACAACCAGCATCTTCAGTCTTAAGAAAATTCTCATGATTAAGTGCAGCCTGGGTGCCGGACAGCTCTGTATGAGAAAAAGGTCTAATGGCAAAGGGGACCGGAAAGCTGAAGACAGTGGTTTAATCCATGGGACTATGAAATGGACACCATGGGACAAGAGGCATGGCGGGAGAACATTTCCCTCAAAGCACGGAATGTGTACAGTCTGTCAGCCAGTGTTGTCCTCATCAACTTTCCTTCATGTGGAGTTCAAAGTGGAAATAGCCCAAGGAGGTAATATGGAAAAGTGCTATATTTACTTCCAATGGCATTTGCGACTTAAGGACTATTCTCCTCTGTCTAAAATAAATGATGCTTTGTTGATATGCTCCAAAGTGGCAGTCCAGGAGGGAGGTCTAATTTTGGTAGCCGGAGGCACTATGGTAGAGGAGACAGTCACCTCCACCACCTCTTGTAGCAATTACATGACAAGTTAATTTTAAAGCTTGCACTTTGGAAATACACTCTGATCATAAAGGACCAAGACAATCTTAAGAAATGGTCATCAATAGCAAGTGGTCTCGAGAAGACTGCCCAGTGGGAACTCCAGTTTCTGCAGACAGACAGATTTGAGTTAGAGGCTAAGGGTGACATAGATGGACAGAATTCACTTTCTGGTCCTGCTTTGTTTTGTTTTGTTCGTTGTATTTTGCTTTTGCTTCATAATCCATTGTTTTAAACTGTTATTTTTTAAGGTACATAATATTATCTGTGCAGATATAAAGAGAAAAAATGTTTCAAAGTTTTAATGAAAGAAACAGTAAGACACTGAAAAAAGACTTCAGACAAGAAGTGTGCCATGCAGCTGTACTGGGAGAAGGAATGCCAACTCCTCAAATCTAAAACCATCAAAATGGATCTTTTCCCACAGAGTAAGATAATTCTACTAGGCACCTTTGTATGGGGATTATTTATTTTACCATTGGGCTTTTTATAAGTTAATCCTTTGAGGGTCACATAGTTGTAAAATAGCCTCATAAGATACTCAGATCACAAAACTTTAGTCACATACAAATGTTCCTTACAAAGCAATCAGCAAAATATTAGACTTTTTTCTAATTCTAATATCCCATTGATTTCAACTGTCAATGAACAAAAAGGAGAATAAAAACCAGAAATAAGAGAGGCAATAACTGTAGAAGTCTAAAAACACAGAATCTTACACACAAGCATTGTAGTTTCGTGACTAATAACCGTCTTGTCTTACATTCCAGAATCGTATACTTATTATTAATAGATACCATGCCAGTTTCAACAGAGAGAAGAAAAAACATAAATCACAAAAGACTCTGAATGCATTCTACCCGTGGATAAATGACAAAGCCTTCACTGCACATTCACCAAACGCCAACGAAATGGCATGATCCTTGGTGGAAGTAAAATTTGTACTTGGTTAGACTGACAAGGGTAATTAATGCTTCTTTAGAAAAGCCATGGTCCCAGTTACTGTGTGTCACATGAAAGAAACACCCCCCATCTACTCCTCCCTCATCTGCGGTTAATATTGAGTTATGAATCAAACAATGACAGCACTGCAGAGACAGGAAGTAGGGCTAAGCTAACCTTGGAACACAAAGCACCCAGCCAGGACTACAGAAAACAGCACATTCATCTTCCCAGAACAGAGAAAAATGGCCCTTTTTTAATGTAGCATCACCTAACAGAGGGATATACAGGTCTCTTTAGAGGCTGCTGGTTACCTTAGCATCGTTGTGTTATTTAGCAGTACACTTCTCTTCGCCTTCATGCCCTCATATCTTTTCAAACTCTCATCAGAACAAGTCATTTAGAAGCAAGCCACACCACATGGGGGTCTCCTAAAAGAAATGATTATATGGATTTCACACAAAAAAAATGAACAGTTTAAAACTTGTTGATATTTACTGAGTAACTTCCTCTGGGTCCAGTACATTACATTATTATCTCATTTAATCCATTCAACAAGGTCATATGTAAGTAAGGCTGTGTTATTATATCTTTCTATGTTTTTATGATTTTAAAATTATTTTTGTTTATGTGTATGCTGGGATGAGTGCCACATGTGTGGGAGTGTCCAAAGAACAGAAGAGAACATTGGATTAGTTACAGACAGCTGTGAGTCCCCTGGCAGAGGTGCTGTGAACTGAATTCTGGCCTTCTGCAAGACTAGTAGATGCTCTTAACTGCTGATCCATCTCTCAACCCTATATATCCTGTAAGTATAGATAGATTAATTATTTGGCCTGATGTGTTATAATTTAAAAATACCAAAGTCAGGACTTAACACCAGGCCTGGTTAATATCAAACACCTCATAGTTAAACATGTGTGTATATCACTCCAATTCAACAATGCTCCTTTTATCATACTCGTGAACCGTATTAGTCAGGGTTCTCTAGAGTAACTGAATTTACAGACTGAATGTGTGTGTGTGTGTGTGTGTGTGTGTGTGTGTGTGTGTGTGTGTGTGTGTGTCTGTGTGTGTGTGTGTGTGTGTCTGTGTGTGTGTGTGTCTGTGTGTGTCTGTGTACGTGTGAATGGGATTTATTAGAAAGGCTTACAGCCTGTGGTCCAGCTAATCTGACAATGGCTGGCTATGAACAAGAGTCCAGTATTTGTTCGGTCCATGAGGCTGATTTTCTACACTGGTTTTTGGTAGATACACTAGAATCCTGAAGAGTTGGCTCTAATGCCAGTAAAAGAATGGACTTGCTAGCAAGACAAAAGAAGCAGGCAAAGACAAAGAGTAAAAGCTTTCTTCTTCCATGTCCTTATATAGTCTTCCTGATGAAGGTATGGCCCAGATTAAAGATGTATCTTCCCACCTCAAGATCACAATTATAAGTGTATCTTTCTATTTCAAATTTAGCAAAAATCTCTCACTGGTGTGCCCTCCGTATTTGGATTTCAGTTAATTCCAGATGTAGTCACGTTAACAACCAAGAATATATATCACATGAACTAAAGAGTTCTTTTGCTTCTCTGAAACAGAAAATAAGAGAATACGTTCCAGGCTCCAATAAAGTTTGATTCAGAGAAAAGGAGTCCAGGGATAAAAATGACCTGCAGATAGCACAGACAAAACAGATACTTGTGCTAACTGCCACTCTTCTTACCAAACTCTATCTGGTAAGCAGAGTTTTCCTTGGGCAAAATAAATACAATGATATCTGAGAACTCTTTGCCTTTGGCCCCCTTGGCCCACATCTATTGACTAGAGTTCCATCAAGCCAGTGATTAGAATATCTCTTTACAAAAAAACTGGTTCCTCCTCCATGGTAAGCCTTGCTAATCAATGAAATCAGATATTTACTATGTAAATTTTAAATCTCCTTCAAGCCATATTACTTGTGAAAAAAGATGACTTGGTGTTCAAGAATGTTGGTTGTTTAACTTGTACTTGAAATCACTACTACTTTTTTATTTATTTTATAACATAATCTGTATCTTCACTAGATCCTGGGGGAATGTCTGTTTAGGCAGAAAGAGAGATTCAAGCACTAAAATGATAAGACGTTAAAAAGAGAGAAGTGAAAAAGATAAAAATAAAAAATTAAAAAATTAAAAAAAGAGAGAAGTGAGTCAGCAAAGACAGTCTCTCTACATCATGGTCACATGATCAGACGTTTTATGGCTCAACACCTACATCACAAGGGGTGGATGATGTAGAGACAGGAAGCCTTAACACAGAAGTTTAGCAATGCAGAAAGACATTGAAGCATATGTCAGGACCTGTAGAAGAATCTTTTCTCTCACGGTGCAGTATCATCGCCACCCTTCCTGCATATCTGAAATACAGAAGACTTTCGCAGCACACCACACCCAAAGGCAATGTTATGTGTAAGCACTCATTACTGTTTCCTTAGATGCTACAAAATGAAAGCACTGGATTCCTGTTAATTTTGCTTCTTGTTTACCAAAACAATAAAGCGTATATGCTACATCAGGCCACTGGAAAAAAGCACAGCTATGAGCAAACAGTCCCACCACTGGCCCATTAGACTGTTCACGGCATAAAAGCAATATAGAAAACGCCATCTATCGTGGTCCTCTTCAGCCCACTTTGATACTAACTTCACTCTCTCCCAAGCGTGTCCAGTGTGCCTGATGTTTTGTTTATCCTAAAAAGGAATAGAAGACATAAGCAAACTATATGTGCAGTTGTGTCTGTTGATTGAGGTTGATATCTTACATTCTTGGCCCCCTAAGGACTCCCGCAGGCCTAACCTGTCACAGGCTCTGCACCATTTCTTCTCTGCTACACAGTCTCTCTTTTCCCTTGTGCTTACACTGGGGCGAAATTTAAAAAATCATTATAATGAATGGCTCCATTTGGTTTGTGCTTCAAAGAGCATCCCGAAACAAAGCCCCAGAGAAAGAATAATGCTAGGATGATTCCACAGATCACTGGGAGAACTGAGGACTCCTAACTAAGAAAAACTAAGTAACCCAACTAGCACAATGACTAAATATTTGTTAGCATCCACAGGTATGCTAATGCTGGCCTTTTGTCACTTTTCAGAGCAGTGGCAACCTCAGAAAGAAACAAAGGCATTTTTTTTTAATTGAGGGAAAAAGTACAGAGAGAGAGAAATCAAAGGACTACAACCCTTCTCTGGGATGTAATACACTCAATATGAGCTTCCCCACGTTCATCTGTATAAACAGGTTTTCCCTGCCTGACTCAAGTGGCAATGGCGTGAATCAAGAGAGATGATATATAATCTAAGTACTATGTACATGTTAGACTGTACATAAAATAGCTACATTACAAAACAAATACATATTCTGGGATTTTGGTGATACCCAAGTGGGTACCATAATTGCAGTAAATTTGTCTCGCTTTGTAGAATGAACAATAGCAGTAGGACTGAAACAAATGTTTCAGTGAAGCCGTCTGGTTCCTTGTGGTCAGCCGTGTGCACCAACAATGTGCCTGAGCGCTCTACCTCAGTCCTGCACTACATGTGACTGCCATGCGTTGCTCTACAAAAGTATAACAAATGTACTTTTCAGTGTTGAATCTGAATGTCAGGATCTATAATGTCAGATCCAGTCATGTCTAAGAGCTAAATCACGGCGGCAGAAAGTGTGCAGCACTGGCACGCATAGTTAGCACATGGTGTCAAAGCCTTTCTCACAGTGTTTCTCACTGGCCTTAAGCCCTCCTGTTCCTCTCCCAACACTGGTACAGTATTTCCCATACATCTTCCGATTTTCAAAGTGGAAGTGAGAATCTTTGGAAATGTTTGAACATTAATAAATGTAAACAAAACCATGTAGGTTGTGGCTAAATAGTATTCAAATTATATGCAAATATATCCATTTAAATGAAACAAAATTTTAAATGCAAAATTTTGAGTATTTTTATATAAACAACAATAAAACTTCAATTACTCCATTCTACCTGGATGATGTTTTGTATGCTATCTATATAGTTATTAATGCACATTAACGTCATATCATTTTGCCTTAGTTTTGGTGCAGTTTTTAATTGGGGTAGTTGCATATGTCACAGTGATTCCTATGGCCCTAATAGCTAGAGAGCAGACACAAGAATCTGTCACTTCTCGTATATTACTGCTTGGAACTTCTGATAGGAGTAGCCAGGTGTCAGCATGGGAGAAAGAGCCTGGTAGATGAAAACATCCAAAGCAACGAGCTCTAAAAGCTGCATGTGCCTCACTGTATATATGACTAGGTAACGGCCCAGCAATAGCCTCTGTAGCGTAAGGATGATCACGATCCCCAGACAATAACAATGTATACTCACTGTAAGGGTTCTCGGTACTGGAGCTCTTGCTTTTCTAATCCTGCACTCCATACCACACAGTTCTTTATATATATTCTTTTGTATTACAGGACCTGAGACGTTCATATTCTCACCATTTTAGGGGCTGTTTCAGAGCACAGCAGCATGGTTATAATTTACGACATATTTAGAGAGGGAAGTCCTGTTGTTACTATAGAACCCTCTCAGCATGGACCAAAATAAAATTGATTTTAACTGATTTTCAAGAGGAAGTGATATATGTAAATATTTAATTACAATAAACCATGAAAGTGACACAATGTAATCATAAAACAATTGATATAATAGAACAGAACAGAAAATGGTTCTCAAAGAGAAAGCTTCAGGCTGGAAGACAAACATCAGGATTAAATAGAGAGTCATGCAGAAGTGTTACAAACAATAGCTATCAGAAAGCAAAGTCTAAAAAGTTCCCAGAGATACATATAAAAAGTTCGATTCTCAGTCAAAAGACCACATATTCTAAGACTTAAGATAAATACTGAGTCATTGAGCTAAGAGTCGCTGGGCCTGGGTTTAGCATCAGGTGATATGATTCTCTTCCTCCAGACTATTTTGTGCATTTTCTTCTCCAAGGGGACAACTTTTGGTAGTGCTTTATTTACATGCCAGTTTCAGATGACACAGATCCAAGCAGACACCAACACAGTGTTTCAGAACAAGCCACACTGAGTCACCACCAGCAAAGGAGGACCAATAATGGTACAGTGGATGCCAAGTTAAGGCAGGAAGTGTGTGGGCACAGGTGTGTGGGAAAGAAGCCCAGCACTGTGAGTAAATGGCTAGGAAGGACAGTGATCGCACCGAGAAGACTGAGACAGAGGGTACGGTACAGCATGGAACTAAGTGAACAAGAGCAGAAAGAAAGAAAGTGAGAGAGAGAAAGAGAGAGAGAGAGAGAGAGAGAGAGAGAGAGAGAGAGAGAGAGAGAGAGAGAAAGAGAGCACGCATGCAGTGACAAGATAGACAAGATAGAGGGAGAAGAGAAAGAAAGGCAAGTGAAGTTTGAGAAGTGGATGTTGATAGAGTCTCAAAACAGAAGCAGAAGGAGAGACAAAGACTCCAGGGTAGGAGTGGGGCGGTCTACAATGCCAGCTCTGTGGACTAGAAGTCCCTGTTGTCTCTAAGTGCCTTAAGCCTCTCCATTCAGCCTGTTTAATGGAACTCCATATGCAAGAATCTTGTTCTTTGTTTTAGTACAACAAAATCTCTCCCCACCATCTACTCTGCAACTTCTCTCTCTTATAAGACCTAAACTATATTTTCCTAGACTTTGAAAGCATACTTAACAACAACAACAACAACAAAATAACCTATTGAGATTAGGCTAAATTAAAAAAAAAAATTCTGTGACTTTATGGCAAAGAAACCAAGAGTAGGTAAGGAGAATGTTTAACCAGTTCTTTAAAGATGTTTCTAACTACCAAGGATAAAGATGCCTTAATTATACTGCTGTGATCAAACAACAATTTCTGCTTTGGTGACCGGGAACTTGGTAGATGATACTTGTGGTTGTATTTATCTAAGGACTCTGTTCTTCTTTCTACTTCCAGTTCAGCTTGCCAAGGCAATGAGGAAGGCAGGAGCAGCAGTAGCAAGACTCACAGGAGCAGCTAATGTCATGGTCACATTTGATAGTCTTGCCACAGAAATGGTAGAGGCAGAAAAGAATGTTTCCTTCTTACCAGGAGCTCTAGTACAAAATAAGTGGTGGGAGACAACATTTCCCTTCATCTCTTTGTATTTTCTGTGATCATATTCTCTTTCTAGGCCTTATCAAAAGCCTGTTTTCTCCAAATATGTAAAATCATACCTCTTACAATTATATAAACCTGTCCATAAAGACAATCCAGCCTGATATCCTTTCACATTGGTCCCTCAACTAAAAGGGAAAAAAATAGGCCCACAAAAATGACAGAAATTATATTCCTTCATTCAGTCATTACATTTACAATGGTGTACACCCTATTTTTTCTTCTTGATGAACAGTTCCAAACTACAGAGATGTCAGGAACTGAACCAGAAACAACCATTCCCAAGAGACTGCTGAAAGTCACATCCTGGGGTAAAGCCAAGAGTAAATGCCAATCAATGAAACCTCCATCCAAAACCCCTGAGAAAATTAGAAATGACATAGAAAGATATATGAAACAGGAAGAGCTAGGTACAGTACTTCCTCTCTGACAGAGAGAGATTCGGAGTCTTTGTGTAGAGCTAACGGTCTTCATCTGTATAAGTAGATGAAGCTCCAGGAGCAAGGCCAGGTGGCCATGAATTCTTGGCCAGCACTCTCTAGCCATTGCTTGAGTATTTTCAGTGTCCCCCACATTTAAACTTCGCCAATGCTGGACAGCTCCAAGTGACTCTATAGCTGTTCCCAAGATCTGAGTCAGGAACATTAGCCTTCTCTTTACCCTCTATCTCTGAGAGTCACCCTTCCCTTTACGTCAGCAAAGCTTACTCACACATCCTGTGGTTCCTCCTTCAGTCAAGCCCTTTGCGTTATTTTTATGAGATTTCCCCACCTCCACAGACAATCGGACTCTAACTACACTCCCCAATTTTCTTCTCATCTAAATTATTCACAATTGAATTCAGAATTGCATATGTTTCCTAAGTGTTCCAATGCTTTCAGCCATGCAAATGGCATTTCTTTTGGAGTAGTTGTTGTGTAACCTGAAATGACATTCTGTCACAGTAAAAAGAAGGCACATCATAGATCCTAAAGTGCAGTGAGGGCACGAATCAATGCCCAAACATATACTGCAATAGACCTCCTGGTCTGGGTTGCCTTTAGCTCACCACTGCATAGAACAAGATTCAGCAATGGTACAGGAAAAGCGGATGTGGAAAAGCATCCCCTCACTGACTTAGTTCCGCAGGCTTGGTCCTTCAAGATAAGTGAGACAAATTTTGCTGGAACAAAATTTCAAATCTCAGTGAGTCATGAATATTTGGGTGGATTTAGAATGGTTGAGCTCACAAATGTCAAACCCACAAATGTTAAAGGCCTACAGCAGATGTGAACTGAAGTCAGGCAGGAAATGAGTAACTCCAGATGGACGCAAACAATAGCAAGCTGTGAAGGTTATGTTTAGCTGGGAAGGAATAATATAACCATAGCAAACATTAATACAGCAGATACTTTGTAGAGCATGGCTGGCAAGACTTTATGTGTATGGACCTGTTTGCCCTATAAAGTATCCTCCTGTAACTCCTCATTCCCACTTGAATCCCTGGTTGAAAAGTGGGGAAACTGGAAAAGACTAAATCCTAATTTATGATCTTCGGGAGACAAACGAAGAGCTGATGTCTCACCCAAGATGATAAATGTCTGAGGCTGAACATGGGGAATGCAGAGTTCCTCAATGGCCTCAGAGTCTGAGGAAGTAAAGAGTAACTTTATGCTTCTATGCCATTTATTTTCCAAAGGGGACTCCTAATAAACATGCAATCATTTCTACCAAGGATGACTTATAATGTACTTGTAAGACTTGCTGCTTCTACAGATAGTCTATTTGATATGAACATGGAACATGGTACAGGGGCACAGAAAGAAGGAAAAAGAGTGGTTTCTGTTTTGACCTTTATAGTACAGAGATTAAAGCCAAGCTTGACTATACAATGACTTACTACTAGAGGTCACAAACATATTCTGTGCTTACCTGGGAATATCTTAAGGCAGTTTTGTGTATGCACTTGTAGTCTTTCTTTTCTTGTTTCTTCTGTTTTTCACCTGGGTTTTAAACAGAGCCCCTTCTCTAAAATTCACCCGTCTCAGCTGTAAAACCAACAAAGAGAAACGCTTCCCTGATGCTAAGGATGTAGGAAGAACAGCAGTGCCAGCAAATGTGAGACCAAAAGAAGCTAAAGGCCTATGCAGCTAGCTATGCTGTGAATACCAGTAAGAGACAAGTTATAAGATACAAATAACATTTATAAATCTCTTAAAACACATTGCATTTAACATGTTTCTTCAGTGTCTGTGCCTAAACCTCAATTCTGACCCTCATCTTTTCCAAATTGATCCCTTCCATTAGCTTTGGACCCATTTCTCAGGTTCCATGTTTCACCCCCTTCTTCTAATTTGCACATTAGAAGAATTTTAGTGTGAAATGCAAAAACAAAACAAAAAACAAACAAACAAACAAACAAAAAGCCTTACTAATGACCAAGTCAGTCTTTAGACTTGTTCTCTTGATAAAATCTTTCAAGTCTATGAAATAGTATTATTCCAGCACTAAAACCAAACAAGGATGCCAAAAGTACAGACTAATATCTCATAAACCCAGATGCAAAAGTCATTCTTTTGAACATTAGTACACTGAGTCCAACAAAATATAAACATATGATTATATACCACAAAAATGAAAGATTACTCGAACATGAAAATCACTCAACACGACACATTAATGGAATAAAAAGTTTAAAACATATGATCATTTCAACACAGAATATGTATATGACAAAATTCAACATCCTTTTATGATGTTGTATAGAATTTGCATAGAAATAAAGATACTCAATCTAAGAAAGGACATCTATGAAATACCCTCGGCTGTACATGATGGGGAGAGACTTCCCATACTTTCACGAATACGGCAAGCCTATTCACTTTCATGAATAAAGCTATACACTTATCTTATGCTTTCTAGTCAGCATTATATTGAACTTTTTAGCTAGGCAAACTAAACAAGAAAAAACAACGATGCCTCTAGATTGGAAAGAAAACTTTAAATCTATATAATCAAATGAAATGATCTCACATATAGAAAACCCCAAGGAAGCCATTAAAAAAAAACTGTTAGAACTAATAAAGGTTTTTGAATGTTACATCCTAGCAATCAAATTTTGAAAACTATCCTTTATGATGACATCAAAAAATGGAATACATAAGAATATTTTGAGCAGTGATATAAGGCACATTCAGTGAAAACTGTACAGAATCATTGAAGGGACCTAAAAGCTAAATAATATATGATTTCATGATAGATGATGATAGATATTTGTGATAGATAATACATAGATAAATAATAGATAATAGATATGTTAGATAATACATAGAAAGATAAATAGATGATAGATGATGAATGAATGGATAGATAGATAGATAGATAGATAGATAGATAGATAGATAGAGTCAACATAATACTTAGTAGAGTTTATTTGGATTTTATGTAGAAAAGGAAAAAAATGACTCCAACATTCATTTGAAAAACCAGTTTTAAATATGAACAATAATGGAGGGTACACTCTTCCCAATTGCAAAACTTACAATGATGCTACAATAATAAAGATGGCGGCATTAAAACGAAGTCACAAACAAATATCACTAAGTGAGATAGGACTCATATTCCAAAACTAAAACCATATGTATGGTCAGATGATCTTCTGCAGGCATTAAGATACTTTGTTAAGTAAACAATAGTCCTCAACAAAGGATACTGAAATAAACGGAATTCTACATACCAAAGAAAAAAGTTATGTAACTCTACCTCAATCCATATGTAAAAGTCAACTCAAAACAAATCAAAAGATTTAATGTAAAATGTAAAATTATCCATAGAAGGCAGTATAGGAGCAAATCTTTGACAATGAGCCCTAAGATATGACATCTAAAAAATGATAAATAAATGATGAAAGGAAAATAATAAATTGGACTTCATCAACATTAAAATTTTTCTTCTTTAAAGGAAAACTAACTAGAAATTGCTCACAAATCCACATATTGATAGGAGACTTTTTTCTAGAATACAGTTTGTCTATGAATCTATAGTCGTAATATATCAACCCAATTTTTTATGACTTATTTATATGGACTGAATTATGAAGCTCCCAGGTGTATACACCAAAGCCTTAATCTCCAACATGCCTATCAGAAATAAAGGATAATAGATATAAGTAAGTTTAAATGAGGTCAGAGGGAGGTCCTAACCCAATACAACCAGTGTTTTTATAAAAAGTTTCAGAATTCATGCACAGAGAACAAGCCACATAAGGACACAGTGCAAAGATGCTTGTCTACAAGCAAAAGAGGAAGGCACAGGAGAGTCCAGACTTTCAATACTTGCCTCAGACTTCCAGATACCAGAAATGCAAGAAAATACATCACATCTATGTGGGTTAAAGCCACATAGTCTACCATCTTTGGCATAACCCCAGAAGATTAATTTAACTGCTAGATTTAACCATGTTATGATAAACAACTGACCAAAAAGCACTTAGGCAACTCGAGAGGAATGATTATCAGAAAAATGCAAGTCAAAATCATAGCAAAGAACAATTCACAGCCACAAGAGTGGTCAAAATGGAAAATGCTGACAATAACAACTGTTGTCAAGTGGAGGGAGAAACTGGAACGTTCCCATGCTGCTGATGTGAAAGTAAAAGGAGGCAGCCACATTGGAAAATAGTTCCTCAAAATAGTAAACGTCCACATGACACAGCAATTCTGTGAACAAGCATGAATCCAATACTTGAATACTAATATTTGTAACAGCATTGGTCATAATAGCCAAGGAAGAGAAACCTAAAGGAACAGTAACTAAAAAATGGATTAAGAAAGTATAGCATACAATGTTATTCAGCTATAAAGAGGAACACAGCATGAAAACATGCTATGACATGAATGAAATTTGGAAATACTCTGATTGAAAGAAGCTGGTAATACATAACCATAAATTCCTAGTTACTATTTACCTAAAAGATCCAAAAGACAAATCCATATGGACACATGAGGACTAGCAGTTGCTAGGGGCCAAGGAGACAGGGTGAATGATGGCTACTGATGAGTATGCAGTATCTTTGGGAAATAATCGAAATATTCTGAAATTGGGCTCTGATGACTGTTACCCAACTCTGTGAACATATAAACGACCACTGAATTGTGGTCTAAAAGGTGGATTTACAGTATAGGAATTATCAATCAATCTCAGTAAAGCTATTATTACGTGTGTGTGTGCATGTGCATGTATGTGTGTGTCTATGTGCATGGTTGAGTGTGTGTGTGTGTGCGTGTGTGTGTTATGCTTGTGTTTATGTGGGTATGTGTACATGTCCATGCAACCGTGTGCTTAGAGAGGCTAGAGGTCCATGTTGGGTGTCTTCCTCAATCACTTCCACACTAGTTCTGTTTGTTTGTTTGTTTGAACATATGTCTCACTTATCTGGAAAGCATCAACTCAGCTTTGCTGGGTGGCCAATGAGGTCAGGAATCCTCTGACTGCCCACATCACCTTCAATGCTGTGGTTACAGACATGTACCACTGTACCTAGCTTTTTTACATGGATGCTGGGGATTCAAAGTCAGGCCCTTGTGTCCTCAGCAAGCACCTTACCAACTGGGTCATCTTCCCAGCCTGGCTGCCACCTTCTGAAGATATTTTAGCCTACGGCATTAATTCTAAGCTCCTTAGTTGGTCCTCTCTAGCCCAGCCTTTCCTGTTTCCCCTTACTCCTTCCATATTCTTGTGTATTTTCTCATCATAGAAGGAATTTTCTTTCTGTGCCTTCCAGGAAATCCATAACTGTTCTGTCACACTCAGCTTAAGAGTTACTTCCCCAAAACAAAGTCTGGTACAGTGTTGCATAACTTTAGTCCCAGAGCCCAGGAGACAGAGACAGGTAGATCTCTGAGTTCAAGGCCAGCCTGGTTTACAAAGCAGGTTCTAGAACACCCAGAATTATGTAGAGAAACACTGCCTTAGGACGGGTGGGGAGGGGGTACATCCCCTGTAGTCCCCCACTTACCAGACAATTACTCTCAAATTCCTGCCCATACATGCAGTATATTTTCCATATTTCTCTGCATTCAAGGTTTTCTAAGATATGAGGAAACATTTCCTCTAGAGCAAAAAATAAACATTATTCAAATTATCTTTTTAAAGTCAACCACTTAGCAAATTAAATGCCATGATATTTGGTATTTGTTGATAGAAAGCCACAAATAGCCAGTGTCATTTTTCAGTGCCTTATCTCCACAATGAGAAAAGAAAGGGAAAGCTTCAATGGAGACATGAGAAATTTGTCAGAGGCTGAGTCATTTTATGAAGTTATCAGAAATTCCTAAGAAAGTGCACGTCACCAAGCAGAGATAATCACAGGAGAGCTGAAAAGTGTTGAAAAAGGAACATACAAGAAAATTAGCAAATAATCTAGATTTTCAAAAGATTTTTTAAATCCCTATGTTGGTTTTTGCAGATTCTGCTTTGTCATACCTGTGGGTTTTGTCACTTAATATATTTCATTAGTGTTTTGAGGGGTAAATGGGCAGTAGTACTGTGTTGGTTAGCTTTCTGTCAGCTAAATCTAAGTCAGAGTTACCTAAGAGGGGATAGTAATGTGTGGGGCGGTAGACTGTGACAGACAGCCTAGCCCTCTGGTCGAGCACAGGCTTAACCGCTGGCGACCCAGTAGGATTTACCCTACAAGGGACCAAAAAGTGTTTTGCCAACGCTCCCAAGAGGCCCTTGGCTTCTGTCAAACAGCTACAACCCCCAAACCCCCCTGTAAAGAGGTCTGTCATGTGAGGTCTGTCATGTGAGGTCTGTCATGTGAGGTCTGTCATGTGAGGTCTGTCACGTAGGAGCAACACCAAGCCCTCCCACATGCAGATAAGGTATACTTAAACTCTCAGACCAAGCCCCTCCTCAGGTAGAGGTGCGGCCACGTCCCCAAACCCTGCCACAGGTAGAGGTGTGGCCATGCAGCCCCAAGCCATCCCCATGTTAATGAGACACCTAGAGACTTAGCCACACCCCTTCCCAGTTATTATATCTGCCTTGCCCCTCTTGGAGGTTGCGGGTATGATCTCACCCATGCCACTCATCATGATTCCAATAAACACCTTAGAATTATGAACTGTCTCTATTCATCTTGACCCGCTGTGGGAAGCAAGGGATCCGGCCTTCTATTAAGGAGCCATCTAATCTCTTGCCGAGAGCATCTCAGCGCTTCCAGATGGCACCCATTCTAGCCTGCGTCCCAAGCTGCCAACCAGGTTCCATGGCACGACACCAGCTGCGCTCTGCGGCCCTGTATGTTCGTCTACAATGTCCAGAGCCTGGGAACTCCAGAGCCAGCTCTGGTGTTCCCCTCCTCCACCCATGGGCGGTGTCCTGGCGGCTTCACATAGCCCAAGCCCCATGGACTGTGTGGGAAGACGCATGGCCACTTCCTACATTCCTGCGTGTCTCTCCCCTCCCAGAGCCACAGCACCAGGGGTGGACACGTGGGGTTTCACTCCACACCGTGCCAGTTTGTTCCCACAGTAATGGAGAAAATGCTTTATTAGATTGGTCCTTAGGCAAGTCTGAGGGCCATTTCCTTGATTAATGATTGATGAGGGAGGGTCTATCCCTTGTGAGTACTGTCATGTCTGGGTATCAGGTCTTCAGTTGTATAAGAAAGCAGGATGAGCAGGCCATAGGAAGCAAGCCAATAGGAAGCATCTGTCCATGGCTTATGTTGCAGTTCCTATTTCCAGGTTCCTTCCCTATTTGAGTTCTTCACTCTACTTCCCTCCATGATGAACTGTGATTGGGACATGTACACCAAATAAGTCCTTTTCTTCCCCATTTCCCTTTGGTCATGGTCTTTATCACAGCAATAGAGAGAAAAGCTGCTCACTCTTTGGGTAGCTAAATATTTACTTTTATTATTTTAATGTAATTTGTTGCCATATTTCAGGCAAATGATGAGAGATTGGTTTACATTAAATGAAAGCCTTCCAAGATTTAAAAAAAAACTTTGTAAGTGCCTGGGTATGTTGGAAATAAAACAATATTGATTAATTTTCTAGGAGCAGCCAAGCTTTAAAAAGTGATTAAACTAATTTTTCTTGTTTGTTGAAACGAGGTGTTCACTGATTGTTTTATATACCATACTTAAATGAATGGATGTGGGGGGGATTTGAAGTACACCTCTTCTCCAGAAGTCATTATCTGTGCTGAACATAAAACTGGGCCACAGTAGGAGACATTGTAAATCCTCTATATTAGGCTAGAGGCAGGTACAGTCCATAAGCCTGATACCGTTAAGGCAAACACAATGGATGGCAGCAGTTTACCTTACTTTGAACTTGCAACTTTCAAAGTCACTTTCACAGTACCTCATTTCATTCCTATAATATTCTCTGGAGTAACACATCAGGTTTCGTCCTGAACCATAGGAGATAAAGCCGGTCAGGAAGACTGAATAAACTTCACAAAGTCAAAGAGTCACCATAGAACCAGAACCGGAACCGGAACCAGAGCCAGAACTCCAGCTCACAGGCTCATTTCGTGGAGCTCTTTCAGTTTCCCCATGTTTAAACTGCAGAGCAACAGAAAATGGCAGATGTGGCAAAGTGACTAAGGATACCTGGGTTGAAGCCTCTGAGATTGCTTTCACCTAAAAAATATAGTCCCTCTGACTGACCAGGCTCTGCATCCTGTGCTGTGAAAATAATGAAAATATACTCTTAGATTTTGTTATCAAATATGATATGTGCTATATTAAAAGCAAGCAAATCATGAACATGTGACAATAGTATATAAAACTGTTGAAAAGATAGTGGAAAGCCAAAGACAAAATGCAGGACATGTACAGAAAGGCTGCCCTCTCCAAGATGGACAGGAGAAAGTACATTATACCCGAGCTGTTACAGGAAGAAAAGGTTATCATTTTTGACCTAATATTACAAAAAACAAAAACAAAAATAAAGCGTTTATGTATCTTTAGAGATGAGGAGAGAAGAAGAAGGGAGGGAGAAAAGAGGAGGGGCAGAGAGGGAGGAAGGACTGAGGAAGAATACTATTCAGGTAAGGACACTATTAGCTTCTAACTTCTCTTAGATTATTATTAACTAGGAGACCTTTTAGACAGGAACAGTTCTGGTCAGAGTTTTTGACAGTGGGATGGCAACCTCATCCCTCCACTTGATGTCCTGTCTTTCTTCTGGAGGTGGGCTCTACAAGTTCCCTCTCCCCACTGTTGGGCATTTCATCTAAGGTCCCTCCCTTTGAGTCCTGAGCGTCTCCCACCTCCCCATCTCCCCATTCATTCTGCTGGCCCTCAGTGCTTCCCTCCTGTTCCCCATGCCTGATCATGGTCCCCTTCCCTTCTGCCTCCCCTCTCCCACCTATCCCTCTGTCCCTCTGCCCCAACGCCCCTCATGACTGCTTTCTTCATCCTCCTAAATGGGATTGAGGCATCCTCACTTGGGCCCTTCTGCTTTTTAACCTTCTTGAGTTCTGTGGATTGTATCCTAGTATTCTGTACTATTTTGGCTAATGTCCACTTACTAGTGAGTACATACCATGCATGGGTCTGAGTTACCTCACTCAGGATAATATTTTCTAGGTCCATCCATTTGCTTGCAAAACTCATGATGTCCTTGTTCTTAATAGCTGAATAATATTCCATTGTGTAAATGAACCACATTTTCTGCATCCATTCTTCTGTTGTGGGACATCTGGGTTGTTCCCAGCTTCTGGCTGTCACAAATAAGGCCGCTATGAACATAGTGGAGCTGTGCCCCTGTGGCATGGTGGAGCATCTTTTGGGTATATGCCCAATAGCATATATATATATGCCCAAGAGTGCCTAACCTTCAAGAGTCTTGAGGCCCCACGGAGTAGGGAGGCATGGGGGAAGGACATCCTCTTGGAGATGGGGGGAGGAGGAATGGGATGAGGAGCTGTGGGAGGGCAGTAATGACAGGACTATAAAAAAAACAAAGGCAATAGAAAAAATAATTAGGAGACCTCATGTCTAAATTCAGTCTTTTTGAGGGTTGGTGTTTCCAGAAGAGAATGTTGTGAGGCCACATTTAATCTGTAGAATATACTTTGTATACCTCCTTTTAAAATATTAAAGTTTAAGCAGGGTGTGGTGGTAGGTACATGCCTTTAATCCCAGCACTCAGGAGGCAGAGGCAGGCAGATCTTTGTGAATTCCAGGTCAGCCTGGAAATACAAAGCAAGCTCCAAAACAGCCAAGGCACAGAGGAAACATTGTCTCAATAGAACAAAACAAAAACAAAACAAAACAAAATTTAAAGTTTGAAAAGAGAGTATATGGCCATGTATTTTTGTTTTTAACGTGTTTAACTGGTTTTCTATAATAACAATATGCATGCAATTTTTGAAAGTTATTTAGATAAGAAGTTGCATTACACTGATGGATTTTCTTCAAATGTTAAACAAATTTCTGAGATGAACTATTTGGCCATGATATATTATCTATTTTGTACACTATTTGTTTCAGTTTGCTATTATTTAAGTCTAAAATTCTACATCCATAATCATGAGAAATGGCGATGTGGAATTTTGTTTTTAAAAATATGATTATAGGATCAGAAAAGTATCCTATATATTTTCTGAAATTATTCTTATAGAATTGGTATGGATTTTTCTTTAGATGTGTACTAGAATTCACCAGTATGTCAATAAGACCTTGTGTGTTCTTTGCAAGACTGTTATAAAGTATAATATTTATTTGATAGAAATTTATCAATTTAGTCATTTCTTTGTTAATGCAAATGTATAATTAGTGTTTTTCATGAAATTTATCTACTTACTTGAGTTTTTAAATTTCCTGTACCTGGTGGGTTGTCCGTGCACCATTGGATGGCCCCACACCCATAAGCATATGGGCCTCATTAATTGGGCCCAGTGGGTGTTTTATAAATAGGACATGAATTTGGGAGGGGATGGGTTAGGAGAGTCCCTGGGTGAGTTGGGCAAAGTGGAAATTGAATATGCTCAAAGTACATTATATTCATGCATGGCATTCTCAAAAAATAAACAGAATATAAAGTATTTGCTGGCAGGAATCTGTCTAGATAATACCTTGTTCTTACCTTATACATATAGGGTCTCCCATGAAATTCCCTTAATCTGTCCCTCACTCTGTCTCAAAGTAACTTTTTCCTTGGTATTTCCCAAGAATTGAGGTTGAAGTTTGTTGATTTTCAATTTCATTGAATTCTATTAACACCGTCACTGCTGTTTTCTTCTACTTGCTTTGGATTTTTTTTTTAAAAATCAACTTTAATCCCTAAGGTGGATATAACAAGAAAATAAATTGTATTATAGCATGTTCAAAGCACTACAAGGCAAACACTCAGCCCTGCAGTTCTTTGTTTATCATCCCGAGCTCATGGTATTATCATCTAAGTTTCAACAGTTATGTATAACCCTGCCCTTGCAGGCCTGTGGTCAATAGCCATTCTCTTGAGCCATGTCCACTCAGTGTCTATAGCCTTCTTTGGTAGATGCCCCATATCCCTAATATCTCCAGCATATTGGGGTCTCTGTTACAGCCTTGGCTTTTCTATGAAAGTTTCTTTCACACATTGACATTTTAGTGTCTTCTTACTGATAATAAGACCCTGACACACATTCCCTGACATCACAAGTTTTTATCTTGACCCACTTATAAACCTCCTTTGACTTCGCTTACTGAAGTCTTACATTTCCTGTGCTTATAAAAACAATACATATGGATGATGCTACATTCTGCCCATTTGATATTTAACTTCAAATAAGGTGTCTGCATCCTAGTCTTCTGCACTACCACCAAAATATTCCTTTAAGTCTTTACAAGTAATAGTCCAGGGTTTCTCTAGTGTATAGCTCTACATTCCTTTAAGTTCCTCCTGAAAACCAGTTCCAGTTCTAAATCAACTGAGCAAAGCTCATATGAACTCACAGAGGCTGAGCAGCAAGCACAGGACCTGTTTGGGTCTACACCCTATCCTCTGAGTATACGTTGTACCTCTCAGTTTAGTATTTTTATTGAACTTATAGTGTGTGAACCAGTGAGTCTCTGACTCCTGTGCCTTTTCATGTCCTTTCCATCTGTTGGTTTGACTTGTTCATCTTTGATGTGATTTTTAAAATGTTTTATCTTATATCGTGTTATATTTTGTTGTTATCTCTTAGAAGCCTATTCTTTTCTAATGAGAGACAGACATGGAGTGGAGCTGGATGGGAGAGGAGGTAGGGAGGAACTGGGAGGGGTAGAAGAAGTGAAAACTATAATCAGAATATATTGTCTGAGAAAAATAATCTATTTTTAATAAGAGAGAAAAAAGTCAGATCCATACTCTTTGCCAATGGAATCTCTTAGAATCAACATTTCTATTGATCTTCTGTTCATAGAGTTGTAAACCAGATACAGCTTTTTTTATACCACATTTCTTTTAGGTTATTAAGGATACTATACTAATTTATTATTTCTGGCCAAACATTTCAAATGTTTGTTTTGAAACAAAGCCACATGAATTCTATTAAAATAAATAAATAAAAAGGTCTCTTTATTTTAACTCAGCAATTAAAGTAAAGTCAAAAACCGAGAAAGGTCAGTATTACAGAAAGACCTTAAAATTTTTGATTATAGAATTGGGATTTTCATTTTCACTGGGCCACTTTCAACTTGAATTCCTCATCTACAAATGCAAGTGATGATTGTGACAGCCCTGAAAGGGTAACATTAAGAGAATTAAATGGAGTAAGCTGATTTTGTGAACTGTAAAATAGCATACAAATTATAACCACAATCACTATCTTTATAGATATTTTTGGGAAAAGGTTTTACTTCTTACAACTGTTAACTTTCACTTATTAATGATTCTTTCAGAGTACTCTCCATGTATCAGATACTGTTGCTGGGGGCACCAGTGAATTCAGGAATTAAGTCACTGCCTTCACAACAAATACCTCCAAGCATAGGCTTTTAAACTGTGAAGTTCTATAAAGACCTATGTATTAGTCAATATTGTCTAGAGCTAATCCAACAATGACTGGCTACAAATATAAAGTCCAAGAATCCAGAAGTTGTTCAGCCCATGAGGCTGGATGGCTTAGCTGGCCTTCCATATATGCTGGAATCCAGAAGAAGCAGCCTCTAATGCCATTGAAGACATGGACTTGCTACAAGGTGAGAGCAGGCAGGCAAACAGCAAAAGCTTCCATCTTCTATATCATTGTATAGGCTTCTAGAAGAAGGTATATCCTTCTACTTCAAAAGGTCTGGATCAAAGGCATGCCTTTCTACCTCATGGATCCAAATTGGAAGTAGATTTTCCTAGTTCACATTTAGCAATATCCTTCGCAGGTATGTCTTCTACTTTTGGGTTTTAGGTAATTCCTGATGTAGTCAAGTTAACAATAAAGAACAGACACTATGAATAGCTGCCACAACTAATGCTAAGCAACTTTTTCTTGTAGGCATTTTATTCTGGCTTGTGGAAAACTCATATATACACTCGGGAAATTGGTGTGCATGTAAATGCATCAGAACTTGCTACAGATACATTCACAAAAACAGAAGTATTTTCCCTCAAGTTACTTAATTCCATGTCTAAAATCATGAACTGTGAATGCAGTCGGACAGAGAAGAAAGCTGCAGCATCCTTTAAGATTTCCTAAAGGGCAGCATCCTGGAAGACACCTGAAATAATGTTCTGTAAGACCTGAGAGTGCCTAATAAGACCTCCTAAGAGAGAGCAACCAGCCCAGATCAGGAAATCCTTGTTTTCTCAGAGGTGAGGACTATATAATCTGAGTCTCCAAAAATGAATAGGATTGATGATCAAGAGGTCAGAGAGGCCTTCACCTGGATAAGCATCAGGATTGGCAACTGTTACCGGCATTTGAGCGACCACACATGAGAACATTGTGACACATAATTGTTCAATTGCAGGGTACTGAAATAATTCTTTTTCAAATTCTAGGAGTATTCTTCTTCCTATTAACCCCGAATTAGTTATTTATGAATTATTTAGTTGCTTCATTTTTTTCCCATAGGTATTTGATGCCTACTTGTTGATGTGCTAAGGAAATACATCTAACTGCAAGACTGAAGAAAAAAAGCCCTCATTTGGCTAGCTCTGAAAAGCCTTTTAGAGGCTATCTTTCCTTGGTAACAACAAGCAGGTTTGTCACTACAGAATGGCTTTGACATTTGTCTTGATGCACAGTAAGTGACTGCCCTATAGTTTCTTATAATTCCCTTGGCTAATAATAGAAACCTAACTAGGGCAGAGCTAAGACTGCTGATGGAAACGAAATAGATTCAGCTGTGCTCAGCCATGATGGGAGCTAGGACTCAAGCTGGCCAAGACCAGTGCTGCTCCCTGGTCAGGTATTTTTCATATCCAACATAATCAATGCATCCATCACTTGGAAATTTCTATCCTCGCCTTTCTATTCCTTGGTACAAACCACTGGCTAAGCTGAATGTTTATTCGGGCACAATCCCCCCTTTGCATGTTATCCCTGTTGTATAGTTTTTCCTGAGGAGTCGTTTCTACTTACTCCAGATGGAGAGAACAATGACAGACCAAAGAAGTGATTCCAATCAAGTCCAGCTTGATGAAGCAATGGGGTTACTGGAGTTGCTTAGAGAAGCATGGCCAGGCATTTGTTACAGGAGCATGAGCAACTTATGGACAGCTATGCCTCCTACCAACTGCATAGTCCTTCTACACCTTAGAGAGGGGCGGGGCCTTGTGAGCCTCCCTCCTCTGTCCAGCTGGAAGTGTTAATAGGTCCAGTTTCATGAAGGCCTCATAATGATCACTGTTGCTCTGGTTCTAGATGGCACACCCGTCCCAGACACAGCCATCCATCATCCCCACCGTTACGTTGATGAATTTTCACCTTAGCCTAGATGTGTACCATTTTGCCAGAAGTCATTTATTACTGTTGTACAATTGTCTCTACAGCAACCAAAGTGCATCTTGCATTATATCTTGATTTTATGCTTTGCAGGGTTTCCCAGATTGATTATTTTATAATGGGATGTGGTTTTATTGTCCTTTATGGGTGGTTTCTGTTGTGCAGAAGATTCTGGAAAGTATAGTGTTTGTAGAAATATGACAATCGTATCTCCTTGTCACAAAGAGCATTATCTCGTTCTTTATGAGAACACAGGTAGTCATTACGCTTCAGTTCGGTGACTGGATATAAAACATGCCTTTGTGATGACTTCCAGCTTTTGTGAAGATGTCACCCTATGGTTCTAACTCAAAGATCTGGGCTGAGCTAGTTAAACTTGGTTTTGTTCTGTAATAAATTACGAATTGCTACCTGTATAAATATTCAATGAAGTGGGTGGTGCCCAGTCAAGACAGCCCCTTCCCTCTTTATAGAGGCAACTGCCATGTCTTCATGTTGAGTATTAAGAATGACCTCTGTCTTGTGGGTGATTTATTATTGGTTCTTTGTGTTTCCCAATCACCTTTCTTCTATAATCAATTGGCTAAACACCTGCACATTTTACTGATAGAATATTTCCAGCCAGTTAGCTTCTGAAATCAGTGCAATTAGATTTCTTTTTCAACTGAGTACATATTTTCCTAAAGAAGAAATTAAATTCCCATGACTGACATAGTACATCAGAGCAGAGGACATTTATCTCCACCAAAAGAAACCCAGAGTAGAACATTTGAACTGGAAAGGCAGCCATAATACCTATAGCTCGTTCCAACATCTGGAGCACACAAAGCCCGGGAAGGATGGCTGGAAAGGCTGTGTTTCCACTTTAGCGCACTGCCAAGGCCACCAGGCACTGGAGCAAGGGTCAGTGATACCAAGGCAGGACCAAAGAGAAGAAAAACAGTGCCAGCTATGTATGGCGACCCATACTGGGGAAGGACAGCTATTTCAGTCACAACAGTTAATAGTTATCACTGTTCCTTCCTGAAAAGAAATTGCAAATTCAGACCCAATGTCATCAGAAATCCCTTTGTTTTATGTAAAAGGTGTAATGGTTTTATCAATGATTTAACAATTTTGGAAAGTTAAGATTCTTGGGCTTTGTTCTATTTGTGCTTGTGGACACTCCACTCTTATCCTGTTGAGTTCCCAAAAAACTGATTTCCATCAAGTCCAGCTTGATAAAGCAATGGGGTTATTGGAGTTGCTTAGACGAGCATTGCCAGGCATTGGTTATAGGAGCATGAGAAACTTATGGACAGCCACACCTCTGTAAAAGTTCTTCTGTCTTCATTTCATCCTGACTGCTTCGAAACTCCCTTAGTCCTTCTTATGAACCCTTGAGATGACCCTGGGTGCACGTCAATATCCTCAACACAATACATCTCCAAAATTTATTACTGTATAGGTAACATAAGCACAGGTTCCAAGTACCAGGATACAGACATCTTTATTTAGCTATCTACAAAGTCAGTATCGCTTCTCATAACCTGCTCATGATTGTCCTTGTTATCTTAATGCTCCAAATGTGGCTCTGCCTGACTCAGATGCACTATTTTTTGCATGCCCAAGTCTGAAATTTAGATAAAAATAAAACCCTAACCAAATTATGAAAACTCATGTGTTTCCTATAGTACACTACAAAATGTTCTTCATTATAGACATTGGTATGATTTCTGAACTGGATGGTGCTGACATCAGAATGATTTTTCAGTAAAATGACACCCCACACACACACTAAATATTAAATATCTGGTTTTAAACTAGCTAGAAATCCACTCAAAAGCCTGTGCAGTCTTTTGTCACTTTATGCTAAATAACATTGAGGAAAATTTTATGAAATCACTCAACAAAAATCAGTAGACCCTAAACTAATTTATCTTTCCTGAATTACCAATCACTGTTTTGAATAATATGAATGAGTGAGGCTTTGCTCTGTGTGTGTGTGTGTGTGTGTGTGTGTGTGTGTGTGTGTGTGTGTGAATGAATATTGATTCCTAGTGATTGTCATATTTTTTTCCCTCAAGGTTCACATGCTTACATTATAAAGTCTAATCTGAAATGCTGATAAAAATTACTCTTCAGTTGTTCTAGTTCATACTTTTTGGCATTATCATTTCTTCTGTTAAAAACTGGAATAGTATATTTAAATCTTAAAAGTTTCTTGTAACTCTCTTGGATCTGGACCTGTGACGACTTCCTTTATATATTATAGTTGGTCACTTATTTTCTGTCTCCCTAAGGCCTTATGTCTTTCACATCACTTATGCTTTAGTCTTCTTGGTACTTTTCTTATATTCCTGTCAGCTTTTATATTTATTTTATATTTATGTTTCATAATATGTCTCTCTTTATAACATTTGTAAAACGTCATTTATGAGCCTAGACTTGGAATGGGCTATAACCCCATTATTTTCCTTAAATATCTTTTGCTTTTCTCTATGATCTTTTCAAAATTTTTGTGCAGTCAGAATTATATTTTTAGAAATTCTCAACCTTCATCATCTATTTCTCTTTTAGAGTGATGAAACTTTTTTTTTTTTTATCAGCCAGCTTTTGAAGTCTGGCGCACATGAATAGGCTTTATTTTCCTTTTCTTTGGTATTAGGCTTTTGCTGTTGCATTTGTAATACGTTTTCCATTCTAGTTAAACTAAAATCCAGAATGGTGTTTGCCTACATTGATTCTCTTATTTTATCCACAATAAAACAGTCTGGTGGTCAAAAATTTATCAGATCCCCTTCCTCCAGCAAAATTGGATTTCCAACAGAGTTCAAGAGACTCAGAGTTTTCTGTGACACTGACTGAGAATTTAATAACATCAAGCTTTGTAATGCAGAATATTATGTTTATTCCTTGACAACATATTGGGCTGTTTATTACTCATTTTCCTTGAACTAATTATGCATCAATCTAATGCCTGAGTATCTTCAAAGATCAGATTTCATGCTGCTTTCCCTTAATAAATTTTGCTCACAACAATCATTGCAAAATGAGGTACGAGTATGTACAGCAGCCCTAAAGCCTGCCAATGAAAACTAACCACATTCTGGCACATCGGCATAGCAAAATCTGTGGCTCTATGAGAGAATAAGTGTTTGGATGCTGTGAACGCATGAAAACAATTATAGCTCTGCATACAGAAACAAACCACCATACTGACTCCAACTATTAAAAAAATGACTATGTACAAATATACAGGAGATAAGCAATCCTAAGGAAATGTCAATCTCTGATGTTGCATCTTAACAAGCAATTTGGGGTATTGACAGATCAACATATTAAAACTGCATCTAAACTATCCAGAAAATCTAGTATTTTTATTTGCATTTAGGACAGAGAGCTTTATCCAAAACAAGTCTACTCCAGTGTCCCCATCAGCCAGCCAGATGTGAGGGCTGAATCATTGGTCCTTTGTGAAATGCACTTGGACCAGAAGAATGGGAGAAAAATCATTTGATATTTTAGTCTCTTCGATGTATATAAAAAGTCCAAATATTTGTATTTGGAGTTTCATGAGTCCTTGAATTACTCAAAATATAGTTAATACTAACTTGTATTAGAAGCTTCTTATGTTTTTGTCAAAGATGCAATTTTCTCTTCTTTACTTGGCTAATACCTCCCATAAATACTGAAGTTTGAAGCACAACACTGCCTTTGATGACAAGCACTAATAATGAAAGACTAGAGAACCGAGAGTTCCCAAATCCCGAAATTTTCACCAAATGATCATTTTCTCAGGAGAGGGCCCATGTTGTCACTGGGATTTTCATAGGTTGTGACTCCCAATAGCAGATGAAACCAGGAAAATTCTGCAATGCCCCCTTTGTGTGCACATTGTTCATAATGCAGATTAAACAGCATGTTTTAGATGACCGAGAATATCTTCAGAGATAAAAGTGAAATGCCCTTCCCCCAATGACATTTGATAAGTCCATGCTGTAAGTATACTTGACAACAACCCATCTGTACCTTTTGGCTCAAATAAAAATTTCTTTAATGACTATGGAAAAATCAGATTCTATTTCCAGTACATTGAGATTGGTAGTGATGTTACAGGAATAATTCTGTGAGGAGTAAGTGTCTTTAGTATCTAGAAGATAGAGAACAAACTGTTGGAGATTTAAAACAAAACCATAATACTTTACAGTCCTTCCTAGTAAGTAATTTTCCAACTCTTTGAATCTGAGTAGCCCAATAATTTGTTTGACAAATCGCTGACAAATTTGTTGCCAGTTCATAAATTTGTTGTCAGTTCTTAAATCTCAATGACAACTTCCATATCCACCCACTTGAAATAAGTCATTGCCAAGTGAATGAAATACTGGATGAGAAATTACCTGAAGAGATACTCAGTTAATAGCCAACATTAAGACCCTAGACTTGAGAATAAGGCCATAGAGTCTATCTATCCTGAGATGGAACATGACAGTAGTCACATGAGCAAACTCTGGCAAAACTAGGAGAATCACCTGATTAATCCTGGCTAACATAGATAACATGAGAAGTACTAAATAATTACCATTTTAAACCACTAAATACTATCAAGCTTCGGTTACACAGTCATAGAAAAAGCATGATGTACTCTGACCAGAAAGCTTATTGAAGGTATAGCAATAAAGACATAGAAAACACTAGCATCTACTTTGCAGAAAAATATAGCTACCCAGGACCTTTCAGAAAATTATTTGCTTCCTGTCTGTGGAAATGAAGTTAATGAACACCCTCAACTGTTAGCTCTTTTAGGGTTTCTCTTAGGTAATAAGGATTGCCTCTCCCAAGTCAATGTCTTTTCTAAAGTAGTTTGTATTCAATGACTAAGTAAGGTGGGGACAAAAAGTCCCAGAAACATTAGTTCAAAGGGTAAAATGATGGTGTGAAATTCTTGTTCAAGAGCTTTACACAAGATGGCCAGGGCTTTTAAATAAGTTTTTGGGAACAATTTCACTACATACATACTCTTAGAGGTATAACATTTTGATAACAAACATGAGTCCAGATTTGACAAGGGTGGTATTTTAAATAAGAATAGTCCCCTTAGGCTGATGTATTTGAATGTTCAGTCACCAGGGAGTGACACTCTTTGAAATGATCAGAAGGATTAGGAAGTGTGGACCTGCTGGAGGAAGAGTGTCACTTTGTGGGTTTGTCTTTAAGCTTTCTAAAGCCCATGCTAGACTGTCTTTCTTTCCTAGCCTACAGATCAGAATGTAGCTCTTAGTTACTTCTCCAGCACCACACCTGTCTGCCTCCATGTTCCCTGCTGCCATGCTCCCTGCCATGATGATAATGAACGAAGCTTCTGGAAATGTAAGCGGGCTTCATATTAAATGCCTTCCTTTATAAGAGTTGCCTTGGCCATCATGTCTCCTCATGGCAATAGAACAGTGACTAAGACAACCAGTGAGCAGTGACTATTAGGCCACTCTGATGAAGATTCCTGAAGACTACTGCTGCTAGGTATAATGGGAAATGGTACCATTACCATTGGTTGATGACGACCATCTTCTTGCTAGTTAATAAGTCAATTCTAAGTGACTTAACAGAATTCCTGACATTGTAACTTTGCTATGAAAGTACAGGATAGAAATGATTTAAACTCTTAAGACTTTCACTGATTCATTTAAAAGGTTAGGGAATCAGTGCCTGTAATCCCAGTTTGGGGGGCGCTGAGGATTGTAAACTTTCAGGATAATCTGGGCTACATAGTGGGACTGTCTCAAACACAAAACACAACATAACAATAAGAAAACAGAATTGTCTTGTATTATATATTAAATTACATATAATTTAATATATTTATTATCTAGAAACAAAGTAAATATATAAATAAAATAATATATATTATATTAAGATTCATACTTAATGTTTTCCGAATCATTTAATCTTTACCATGACTAATCAAGATCAAGCTGAAAAGAACCTGAAACTCAGTAAACGAGATTCAGACTTTAACCCAAGTCTGTCTAACTTGAAAGCCCATGCTTTTTATGAAGGTCACTGCCTTTTACAAAGCTAGGTATAGAGTGAAACAGAACGGATGTGACATGGCTGAGGAAGGGTGTGGCCCAAATGATGTACATGGATGGATAGGTTCTCCTTCATGCAACTGAGCAAGAAAGAGAAGACAAATAAAATTCATCAGAATCTTATTTATTCCCCAGAAAAGATCAAGAAATGACTAATCTAATTATTTTTGTATGTGTGTATGTGTCTATATATGTATGTATGTATGCATTCATGTACACAAGTATGAGTATTGCTCATGTGTGGGAAGTTGCCTTTATATTTGTGTGCATTGTGGAGGCCAGAGAACAACTTTGGCTGTGATAACTCAGACGCAGTCCACATTGGTTTGGTTTTGTATTGTTGCTTTTATTTGTATCTCAGAATTTTTGGTGTATGCATGTTTGTGTATACATGCTTAAGTGATATATCGACATATGCAAGTGCCCTTATGTGTGGAGGCCAGAGAGCACATTTGCTGGAGTCATTTCTGTCCTCCACTGTATGGGTCCCAAGGACTAAACTCAGCTTGTGAGGCTCAGAGCCAAGCACCGTTACCTGCTAACCCAGCCCACTGGCTCCCATCTTGGCATGTGTTTTGCTGTTCGGTTGGTTGGTTGGTTTGGTTTGGTTTAAGTACAATCTTTCAGTGGCTTGACATTCGCCAAGCAAGTGGGCTGGCTATCCAGAAATCTGCCTAGCTCTGGTTCTCCAGCACTGGCGTGACAAGTGCATCCACCATACCAGACATTTTTCAGTTTTATGGGTTCTGGAAATAAAACTCAGGTCTTATGCTTACAAGGTAATTACTGAACTATCTCCCAAGCCCCAATAGTCAGGTGTATGGAAGAAGAGCTATGACAACATGAGAAGCTACATAGGTGAACATGAAGTTATGGGCAAACTCAAAACTTCAAGACTCCAACATGTATCCCCACTTCCTGCAACCCAGACGTTTTCTCTCAGTTCTGTGTACAGATGCTTATTTTCCACTGTACATAGGGTTAAGTAAATTTAAAGGACATGTCATCTCACAGAAGTCATATCAGCTAAAGACATCAAAAGTAACCAAAGCTACACTGAAACACTTTCATGAAAACCAGAATGGCTTGCAGGAAAATCTAGAAGACCTGGGGGGTCAGAGACCGGAAGGATAACCCATAATGTTGAGCTCCCAAAGCCTTTTAGTCTCCCCCTGCCAGAGGCAGCTCCCCAGGCAGCCTAGCCCTCCCCCTGGCCTACTTTACCTCTCTTATGCTTCCTTCTGTGAGAAAGAATGTGCTAGTCTGGCAAAATTTGTCCTGGCAAGTCTTTGGATTCAGTTTCCGAACTCTGAAAATAATCTCTTTTCTTCTTCCTTACAGACAAAGCTTGTCCCTTCAGCTCAAGGTCACTTGCTTGTCATAGTGTTGAGAAGAAGGTGTCCAGAAGTAGCTGAGCCTCTCAACTCCTAGGACTGATCCCCTGTAACTCCCAGCAGTCACTCTCATAAGCATAAATCCTGGATTTCTTTTGTATGAGATTACTCCTACCTCTAATTCTGCTTCTGGGGCAGGTGGCTAGAATGTTCATTCTCTCTCTGTCTGTGCTAGCTTCATAGATTTTTGTTCTCTTTGCATTTCTACCCCTCCCCTCCAGGCCTAACAGCTTCAGGCTTAAGTTTCTCTTGAAGAAATGGTCATGCTTCATTTAATCCTGCTGCAGCCTGGCTGCTGTGGATGTCATGCTTCTGATGAGCCATTAAATCAAGGTAAACACTGATGCTCCAGGCCAGAGGATCTCAAGAGAAGCAGAAAGTGGCCTCACCTCACAAGAACCACTGTGGCCAATCAGGCCTTCTACCTGTCTGACCCACACCCTCAGAGTTCATTATAAAACGCTCCCTCTGTGGTAAGTTCGAATCATGTTTAATTTGGTGAAGAAAATATTTTCACAAATTTTGCCTGAATAAAAAAGGCTTCAGAGGAGCAGACAATAAAAATAACAATGATAAATTGTACACCAGAATAGCTTCTGGGAGCTTGGGGAGATGGCTCAGTCAGTCCCTGTTTTGTTTGGTTTTGTTTTGATTTTTTTAAGAAAAAAATATAGAATGTGGTTGCATGTGCCTATAAGCCCAGCACTGTGGAGGCAGAAATGGTCACTAAGGTCTCTACTGGCCAAGCTACTTAGGTTGGTGAGCTCCAGACCAATAGAAGACCCTGACTCAAGGAGGAAAAGGAAAGGAAAGGTACCTGAGGACCAACACTAGAGGTTGTTGTTGGCATCTAAAGCCCTGAAAATGCACTTGCACATACACATGTACCTACAGAACATGAACACACACACACACACACACACCAAAGAAAAACGAAACAGGCACTAGAAATATAGTTTAATTGGTAGAGTGCTAGCAAGCACAAAACTGTGTAAACAGGGTCTGATGTGGCACTGCTGTTGTAACAGCACAGGCGAGGCATCAGCAGGATGATCAAAGGTTCAAGGTCATAGTTTAAGACCATCCGGAGACCCATGAGATCCTCTCTCAAAACAAACAACAACAGAATAAACAAGCAAAAACCCTACCTATCAGAATACTTCTGGCTTTAACAGAAACTAGTATAATCTGTATTTCATGAGTTGGATGCGATGAATTAGGAGACATAGACAAGCACACAGTTCTGTTAAAACCCTTAAAGACCAAATTTGGTGTGAGAAAAGACAAAGGAGGCACCAGCTCACAATTTCCACTTTAGACTCTCTTCCTGTAAATGTTTCCATTTTTCAAATTTCAATCTAATTCACCTAGAATATTGCCATGAGGCCAGGATGCAATTTAACTTACATGTAAATGAATTCTGCCAGCACCACTGACCATTGGACAGCTCTTTTATACATGCTGATATGAACCAAGTCCATACCATTTCCTATCAACCCTGACATCACATTAACTTAATTATTGCAGAATATTCTATGTTTTAGTCTTAGGGTCAAACTGTCTTTATTCTTAATAATTTTAAGTGATTCGTTGTCATTCTTTCCCATTTATCTTCCAGTTAAAATTCACTTTGCCCAGTTGAAACACATAAATCTCAGTAGGATTTTCTTTGGAATTAAATCAGGAGAAAAATCGATGTACTATCTGGAAATAGATCTCCACTAGACAAGTTCTATCTTAAAATGTTTTTCATTTGATATTTGTGAAGGATCCGGACTATATTAGTCACAGCTCTGGTTGCCAGTGACATAATGCTATTTAAATCATCTTTAAAGAGGAAGTACTGACTATAAGCATTAGCCCCAAACTGATTCCATTTCTGCATCTAAAAGTATAATGGATATAAGAAACAAACTTGAACAAAAAACATGTTTACATAGAAGGCATGAATCATAAGATAACACAGGATAAATCTGACTTCAAAATTAAAAACCTCTCTTTGCAAGACACTGCTAAGAAAACAAAAAGACAAGCAACTGCCTGGAAGTAAATATTTGCAAACCATAAACTCAATAGGGGACTGGTAGTCACAATAATGAAATAATCTCACAAGGAAAAGAGAAAACAGAACAATAAGAATTACTGGAAGATTTGTACTTCACTAAAAATTGATGAGCATCTAATAAGTGTATAAAGTGGTGCTTAGGGCATTTTTCATTGAACTCAAACCGCCACGCACACGTCAGATGTTTCCAAATGCTTAAAAGGAGCTGGAAAAAACACAGTAAGGAAGCAAAGTCGTGGGAATTTGCACCGTTGCTGGGAACTGTAAGTTGGGAACGTGGCTTCAAAGCTTCTTATACTCTTAAAATGTATTTGTTTGCTAAAGGTGGTTTTTCGTGCTAGTAATCTCTGCTATTCAGAAAGCTGAGATAGGAGAGCTGTATGTTCAAATATAGCCTGAAAATTTTATCAATGTCCTGTCTCAGAATTTAAAAGTAAAAATATAAATGAGCAGGAGTCCATTGTAGTGGTATAAGGCTTGCCTAGTATGTGTAAGACCATGTGTTCAATTCTCAGCACCACAAATTGTGTGTGTGTGTGTGTGTGTGTGTGTGTGTGTGTGTGTGTGTGTGTGTGTGTTTGTGTTGAGGTACTATGCAGCCCAGCAGCCCTACTCTTAGATATTTCTTGACAGAAATAAAAATATATCCATTCAGTAATGTATATGCAATGACTTAATTTGGATTTCTCCACAATTAACAAAACCTAGAGCAGACCCAAGGACCTGGGAACCATGAATGAATAAACAAACTGTAATAGACAGTACAGTTAGCAAAGAAAGCAGAGAAAAATACCAATGCTTTTTAACAGCACAGATAGATCTCATATTAAGTTAAATAAGAGAAGCAGTACTTAGAAGGCTATATATGACTCCTTTTACATGATATTCAGAAAAAGGCATCAATGCAGAGACAGAAAAACAGATCTGTTGGTAGGAAGGACATTGGGGTGGGGATAGAAGGGGGTCAGTAACTAGGAAGTAGCATTTTCTGAGGTGATAGAACCACTCTCTATCTGCATTGTGGTGATATTTGGACAACCTTATGCACTGACAAAATGCATGACACTGGCCACTGTAACTAGAACAAAATTTACTACATGTAAGTTGGACCGCAATAGACTTGTACTAAAAGTGGGGAGGCCTGTTTAATGGTCATGTATTTGGAATGTCTGTGTTTTCTAGTTTGAGGCATATCTGGAGTGGATGCGTATGTAACTGTGTCTGTTGCCCTCTGCTTGGTTCTTTCTGGCTTTTATTCCCTCCCCATTGGCTTATTTTTTTCCAGCAACAAGCCTTACTAATTCTCATCTTGTAGGGATCTCTATAACTCATGAGCTCAGAACATGTTCCTCCCTCTTCTTACACCCACTACAGTTCTCCCCATAGGTACCAACTAGCCCTACTCAGGTAATAGCCTCTTCTGGTCAATCAACATTTAGGTCTTAAGAAATGAGATACTTTGGACTTCTGGAGTTACAGTACCCTCCCCAATGGCAGAAAGATTCCATAATGGAGCATATCCCAGAAAGAGGAGGAAGAGG